>OZ012666.1:40551472-41783604 GCA_963942505.1 Lordithon lunulatus
GATATACATACCAATAAAGAATTTGCAGGTACATAAAATTATACCTATTAATAAGTTACAATGAGAAATGTATTGTAAAAGATCTAACCTTTTTTTATGCAGCTATATAATGATTATTATTCTATTATAATTTTATGTTGCAGTTAAAGTTTTGGAAAAGTTACACATCAAAAGAGAAAAGAAAATGGATTATGTGATAAGGGAAAAGGAAGCTCTACTAAGGCTTTCAGGTTATAATAATTTGTTTGTGAAATTATATTGCACTTTTCAAGACTATGACAGACTGTACTTTGTTTTAACATATGCTAAAAATAGTGATCTATTAGCACATATAAATCAAAGTCTCTCTTTAGAATCTATCAAGTACTATGCTGCTGAGTTGGTATTAGCTCTTGAAGTATTGAATAATAAACACATAATTCATCGAGATTTAAAACCTGAAAATATTTTGCTGGATGAAAGCTGGCATATATTGTTGACTGACTTTGGTAGTGCAAAAATTGTCTCTGATATGGCATGTGTTGGAGATGAATTAGAAAATCAAAATTCAAGAAGAAAAAATAGTTTTGTGGGAACAGCACAGTATGTTACACCTGAAGTTTTGACTGATGGAAATGTAAGTTATGCTAGTGATCTATGGGCTTTAGGTTGTATATTATATCAAATGATATCTGGTGTAGCTCCATTTAAAGCTGGCAGTGAATATTTGATTTTTAAGAAAATAATGAATTTGGAATATGAGTTCCCAGATGATTTTGAGTGCACAGCTAAAGATATAGTAGAAAAGTTATTAGTTATTGCTCCAGAAAAGAGGTTGGGTGCAACAGATGAGATCCCATATATAAGTCTAAGGGAACATATGTACTTTGAGGGAATTAATTGGGAAAATATGGGCCCTCCTCCAAGATTAAGTGAGACTGAACAAATTAAGGAAGAGAAACAAGTACAAATATCAGAAGAGTTAGAACCTGGTTTTGATGAAGAAATAGCTAGTAGGCTACAATTTGAAATGATTTGTCCAACTACACCAACAAGAAAAAAGTCTGATACAACCAAAAATATAGCAGATTTGGATATTCCAGAAATAGAGAGACGTTTAGAGTTGCAAAAGATTGATCGATGGCATTCAATAGTGGAGGGAAATCTTATATTGAAACAAGGTTTAGTTGATAAAAGGAAAGGTTTATTTCCACGGCGACGGATGTTACTACTTACAATGGGTCCTCATTTATACTATGTAGATCCAGCCACTATGATTTTGAAAGGTGAAATTCCATGGAGTTCAGACATAAAATCTGAAGCAAGAAATTTTAAAACTTTTTTTGTCCATACAGTAAGTGAATTTATATTGCTTATAATTAAAATTAAATTCTAATATTGTTTTTTAGCCAAACAGAACTTATTATTTGGAGGATCCTGAAGGATTTGCTTTAGGTTGGTGTAAGGCAATAGATGATGTGAAATCATTCTATTATTCTCAAACTTCATCATAGTGATAATTTTATCTTAATATCATTAGCCTAATATTTATTTATTATATATTTTAAATTAATTGTATTTAGTGTATTTGTTCTGCATTATTCAAGGGAAATATTTTTAAAGCATTTTAAAAGATATAATTTGTGTATACACATGATATTAATTTAATTTCAAAACTTTTATCATTAATTAATTATGCAGACAGTGAAAACATTTCTAAGGCTTGAACAAATGTGCATACAGCTAATAGCTCACCATTATATTGACTAGATATCTTTCTCTACATAATTATGATGTTCATTTGGTTGTAGGGATATATTTTTGTATTTATATGGGAAACTACAATATATTTATTATTATTTATTAAATACTATTAGAAAGTTGCAAAATATAGAAATCCAAAATTGTACTATTATCTATAATATTGTTCTTAAATATACTAGTGAATTGCATATTTATACGACAATATTTTGTTTTACACATTGTACATATTTATTGATGCTGATGCCATGTATTCTCAAATACATTTCAAAAACTGTGAGAGTTTGCAATCTGATATTGTTATACTAGAGGTGTAAATGTACAGCACATAATTGAAGAAGAAGAAGTTATTGATGCAGTGATAGATGATCCAGGAATTACTGTTAGAAAGATTGCAACCCAGATCCAAGTTTCACACTTCTTGGTTTGGAGAACTATAAACAAAAAGGTATTACATCCTTATCATTAACAATGAATGCATTATTTACAGCCAGGAGACACAGTACACAGATTTTCATAGTGAATTTTAGAACAGCATGAGCAAACTCAACATTTTATTCATTGCATTTTGTGAACAGTTGAATCAACATATAGATCAATAACTCTTATAATCTGCTTGTATGATCACTTCAAAATCATAGAGCATTCCGAAGACAGAGATTCTTAAACAATACGCGGTGTGGGATATAAAACGGCCGTATAATTCAAATCCAAATTCTGCTGCATTGTTAAATATATTTAGAATTTTTTTCAACTTAAATTTTGAATGAATTGATTAATATACATTTATCATATGCAAACCGTGAAAATATTTCTAAAGCATGGACAAATGTACATACAGCTAATAGCTCACCATTATATTCAGTAGATTTCTCTACATAATTATGAAGTTCATTTGGTTGTAGGCATTTAAATTCTATTTATATGGGATGTTACAATATATTTATTGTTATTTATTAAATACAGTCAGAAATTTGCAAAATCCAAAATTGTATTTATCTATAATATTGTTCTTAATTATACTAGTAAAATGCATATTTTCTATGGCAATATTTTGTTTTACACATCATACATATTTATTGATGCTTATTGCTACCATTTACTTCCTGTGTTACCAGTCTTAGTGTTCTCTATTTCAATTTTCTGTTGCTTTTGAAACAGACACCTAGCAGGAGTTATTGAAGTACCTGTAACCCTGTATAAATCAATAATTGTATACACATATTTTACTTGCAATTACATTTGTTTATAAAACTGACAAGTCCCTGAAAAAATGCTTATATGTTTTAAATAAAAACTATTTCATGAACAAGTGGGGTAATTTTAATACATCATATACAGGATCAGCACAAGTTATATACGGTTTTGTCACCCGCGCCAAATATATTTGGAGCCCCTTATTTACAGGCTCTAATTTAAGTCTGCTTTTTAACTGGACGTTGTACCAAAGCGTCAACAGAAAATGGGATTTTTAAAAGACAAAGAAGTGTAGTCTGTGCCTATGGAACAAGATGCTTTAGGGCCTAAAGCATCTTCTTGCAGGGGTTAAAGTTTAGGCCATATCTCCACGACTACACAACATCGCTTGGGCGTCGCCGCCATATATTGCAGTAATCCAGACGAAGATATTCAATGACAATGACAAATCGAGACATCACATAATCTAATTAATATTCAGTGTTTTATTATATTTTTAACATGACAATTTAATATTGTACATTTGCAAGTTGGGTCTACATTTGGATAGAATTCTATAATAAAATGTTTATAAACTTATTTTCACATTTACATCTGTAAATAGTTTAGTTGGAGTTGAATCTAAAAGTAGGGGATGTCACTTTTTGATAGAAATCAATTCGTTTAACTATTACCTAAATCTCTAATTCTCAATCTATTTTTCATCACAGCTCACTTATCATAATTTTAAAAAATGGGGGCACACTAACAATAAGATAGATATTAAAAGAACATTATTATATTCAAATTATTTGTATTTTATGCATTCGTAAAATTTGGCGGCACATTTCAAGAATCTATTTTTCGTAATGATGCACCGTGGTTGCATCATTATTGACCTAAATAATGATGAATTTACTGTCCTACTTGTAATTGATTGTTAAGAGTATTTCACCCACTATAAGAAGATCCCCATTGTTGCTTTTAAACAAAACATTGCCTAGTCAAAAACAGAATAATTACAATAAGTCATTTCATAACATTATACTAATACCATTGTAAACTTTCTGAATTTTAATATGTAATGTTTTATATTTGTGTTTTATTAAATTTATTGAATTACATGAACATATTACTCTGTAAAAGCAATTATTAAAACTTAAAAGTATAAAAAATGTTCTAATAATGATATGCATACAAACAAAATATATAATAAAACAATAAGAAGTTAAATTTATTTTATTCCTTACCTGGGCATCTGACATTTAAGTAAAAAAATACTCTTACATCTATGTGTTTACGATATGTCCTAATTGTACAATTTAATTAATTCTATCCTACTTATCATTTGCTTTGTGTGGATAAATACTTTAAAATCTAGATAATAGATGCTGTTACACTTAATTATGGTGTTATGGTAACTTAATTTATTTATAATTTTATAAACTGAAATTATTTTTTTTGTAGTAAATAAAGTGGCATCTTCAATATATGAGCCTGTGAGAATGAAAATGGTGTAAGCCACATTTAAATTGTTTTGAAAATGAAGACTGTCTATTTATTTTACAGATATGAAATCAATGTTTCATATCTGTAACTATACACATCGATTTACATAAGTACCAAACGCAAAATCTCCTTTTCAAAACAATTCAAATGTGACTTATACCACTTTCATTCGCACAGGCTCATATCTAGTTCTACATAAAGTGCCTTACTATCAATAAAATAATAATAAATCAAATCTTTATGACTTTATTTTGCCTCCTTAGCATTTGACCACATTGTTACATATTCTACAGCAAGGGGACCAATATGGAAATTAATTTTAAAATGAAAATAAGGAATAACTTTTTTCCGATTGATCTTTGTTTCTAGATATCGAATCACATTTACAAAGTAAAAACAAGTATCTGTAAGTCGGTACATATGATAAGCTTCTTATTTCGCGCATCGGTGTGAAATAATTATTTCAAAAATACAGCTCGGCAATGAAAATCGCCCATTATTTTGTTTGTAAATTTTGCAATAGTAATGCCAGAAAAAGTTGTCGGGAATGTCAAAGATTACCAAATAGGCGACCGAGGACTCGCCGTCTATTCTCAAATACATTTCAGAAACTGCGTGAGTTTGGAATCTCAAACTGGAGGTGTAAAAGTACGACACATCATTAAAGAAAAAACAGAAATTATTGATGCAGTGATTGATGATACAGGAATTACTGTTTTAAAGATTGCAACCCAGATCCAAGTTTCGCGCGACTTGGTTTGGAGGACCATAAACAAAGAGGTATTACATCCCTACCATTAACAACGAATGCACGAATGGTTCACTAAAACGGAAGATTTCTCAATACTAGCGATTTCCTATTACGCATATGACGTCAGCGGGCGTGACGTAAATCGGTCGCGGAATTAGCGAAAATGGTCGCATGTTAAATGTAGTAAAGTAATGAAATATGAAAATGTGATGAAAAATTAAAAATGAAAATGTGAAAAATTCAAAAATGAAAATGTGAAAAATTCAAAAACGTTAAAATGTCAGAATGCCAAAATGTTAAAATGTCAATGTCAAAATGTTAAAATGTCAGAAGGCCAACGTGAAAATGTCAAAACAGTCAAATATTTCAAAAAAGGTCATAAATGTAAAAAGTCAAAAAAAGAAAGATGTAAAAAAAATCTAAAATGTCACAAATGTCAAAAAGTAAAAAGGTCAAAAATGCCAAAGTAAATTTTTTTAAAAATGTCGCAAAAAGTAAAAAAAAAACGTCAAAGATGTCAAATAAGTAAAAAAATGTAAAAACATAAAAAATGTCACAAATGTCAAAAAAGTAAAAAAATGTCTAAAAGTCTAAAAAAGTTAAAGAAAGAAAAAATATCAAAAAAGTCAAAAAATAATTTTAAAACAGTCAAAAAGTCAAAAAAAGGAAAATTTGAAAATGTCGAAAATGTTAAATTAAATAGGTCATGTAATTCGGAAAGCCATGTGGTGCCCACACCAGATATTTAGTACGAAGACCTACAGAAGGAATACCCGTTCATTGAAAAGACTATAAGTGCTTAAGAGCTTTGCGTAAAATTTGAAAAAATATTCATTTGCTTCAATCCTAACTGATACGTCCAATCACAAGGAAATACAACTTTTTGTTTGTTAGATTTATAGTTTGGTGGAGTTATGGAGTTAGAGTAAACATTTTAGAATCCTTACGTAGTGAAACATCCGTTATTGTCAGGAACTATTTAACTACCTATCTTAAAGAACATTTTAAGACCGATTGTGCTCAATTTTCACTGGATCGTCCCAGATAGTGTCCGCAGATAATTGCCAAATTTGGTCGCAATCTGTTGTGCAATTTCCCTGAATTTTGTTCACAGAAAGACATACATAAAAAAACATTTATTGTTTGTTACATGACTACATACAGATAGACATATATTAACAAAAGTCAAGCAAAAACGCATTTCAATTAATTAAAATACTTCTATATGCTCCTCAATTGAGTAGTACGTTCTTTGAATTAATAACTGACGTAGTTCAAATTTGAACATCTTCATCTCTTCTATATTTTTTAATGTAGCTGGTAGCGCATTATAACGTTTTACCATGGATTTTGGACCTTTGATTACCTTCAGTCTCGCATAAGGTTTGTGTAGTTCCTGACAAGACCTGAGTATGATAGTTTTCACTTTTTCAAGCTGCCATCAACGTACCTGTTGAATATTATTATAAACTTTTAAATTTTTCTATATTCTTACAGAAAGCTATTCTATCTATTCTAACCGGCATGCTTTCGCGAGGAGCGTGCGGGGGTGCTGGAGTGACGGGGGCAGGTGATTAAAAATGTGTTGGAGAGGATGGGGTTTGCAGGGGATGTTGAGGCGCGTCCTGTTATAACGGAACAACGCGCTATATTGATGGGGCAAACCATAGACAAGAGCAAACTAGAGACATGTAGTTCGTGAACGAACTACTGCATTCGGGTAGTTCTTCATATCCAAACGAGTTTTAGTTCGTTCGTGATTGATTTAGGTCGTTCGTCAGGAACAATTGCGGGCTTAGAACGATCGTTCTGTTTTGCAGAGATAGTGACGCGGCGCAAAACACCTCACTAGTCGAAATACCTGCAAGAGCCTTTGTAGTTCCCCTAATACGTATGTCTCTGCCCGCAATCATGTAGCGTTATATTTTTAAACTATGGCCGAAATTGTTACCGGCGCCGCACAGTAGGATAGATGCCCGATCCAGAGGGAAATAATTTAAACAGCGATTAAATATTGGTTAATTGTTATAAAAATATTAATAATAATAACAATTAAAATTTGTTTAATTTATTTTGTGTATATAGTATTAAATTATATATACTTTGATAACATTTTGACACAAATATAGTTGTGTGAGCGTGTGACAAATGTATTTATTTTCAAATCAATGAAAGAATATATCGAAATACAACTGCAGGAGGATTGTGCAGATATAATACTTTTCTTAAAGGCTATATCAACACATTTATAATGTTTTCATAGACTTGAAAGTCCAGATATTTTAACAGAAACAACAATTTTAGATCCGCTCTTTAAGGATTTGCCTTCTACAAAAAAGAAGGAGGTCTTAAAAACAAATTATTTATTATAAACTCTGTGGAGACTACTGGAGAATACAAATTGTATATATTTTAGCTGCTTTTAGAATTTTATGTTATTTATAAAAAAGTTATATTTTATATAGTCCTAAGAAACACTTAAATTTAGCACTTCGTAAACTATAAATTGAGCAAAACAGTTAATTATTATTTGCCATATTTCCTATTGGAAATCGCATTTTTTAGAAATCGTCTGTTTTAGTGCGATTCTGTTCAAATTTCACAGGGTCGTCCGAGCGCGGGCTCTGAGCCGATTTCCAAATTTGTCCGCGATCCGTTGTGCCGTTTTCCCGTGAGTATTAGATTTTCCGCGGCCGCGCCTTATTATGCGCCGCGCATCGTGTTGATCGTGATTCCTTCGCTATTAGTGAACCGATTGTGCTCAAATTTTCATTGGACTGTCCCATATAGTGTCTGCAGATATATGCCAAATTTGGTCGCAATCTGTTGTGCCGTTTTCCCGGAATTTTGTTCACAGACAGACAGGCAGATATACATACACACAGACATCGCAAAAATCGGGTTTAATTCGAGAATTTTAGGCATAAAACGTAACAAAAATCGAACTTTCCTTCTGGTGTAGTTTTCCCCCCCAAAAAAAAAACATATTATACAATTACACACACTAATTAAATAAATTAAATATATACAAGTAATACAAGTGTTCGGGTAAACTAATAGAAATACATCGAACTTGGGATTTGCTTGCAATTTATTGCTAAGCGCATAAATCTGCAAATCGGATTATTGTATCCATAATTTGTCGTGTGTTTCTTGCATCTAAACAGGAGATAATTTCGCTCATACCTGGTAAGGTGAACGTATAATAGTATTACTGTTAATGGTTCTTACATTGAAAAATAAATGTTTGTTTTCTAACTCCTTGTTTTCATATCTAGGTAGATAACATAAAAACTCCTGTCGTAATTAAATATATAATTAACGATTATCATATTAACATTAACATAATAAGTTGAAACTGCGATTAAATTAATATATATCAATAACGAATATTAAAATGAATTCAATCAATTATGTCCACGCGAAAAATACTCCCGCAGTGTAAAAAATATCTTGAATTAATATTATAAATATATTCGGGAGGAATTGTTGGTAATGTTTCTAGAATATTGAGGCAACGTAAATAATACTACATTTCATTAAATACAACGTTACCATATAGAATAGAATTGTATAGCTGCTTTCGTTTAGTCCTTTGAGGTACTACGGGCCGGTTATCTGGTGTTAGGTGTTCCGTGCGAGCCGCGCCCGGAATGCACGATTTTCCTCGTCCGCGGTACTGCGGTTGCACCAGCAGCACGTGCATCCACATTTTGCTTGTATTGTTAATTATTTACATGATGACGCTGAGTAAGATTAACAACTACGAGTGGGCACATGCAGGTAGGAGTTATCTACCTACCTGCATTGCATAAGTAGCATTTTTGATACCCAAGATTTCTTCGATTCTTGTTACTCAGAAACGTAACGTTCGGGACTTTTGAAGAAACTAAAATTTAATCCGTTTTAATTAAACTAAAATTGTCGTTTCTTCAACCGATAGGAGAGTTGGTTTCACGGGAATGTAGAATGAAGAAGACGAGGTGCCGAAGTGAAGGGATGCGTGAGGTGAAGTGGAACGGGCCAATCAGGTGAAGAATACGGCGGAATTGCAGGTGGAAAAGAAGTTGCGGCATTATGTAGCGAAAATAGGGTTGTGGAAGGTCCTGAAGGGAAGGGAGAAAAGGGCAAAGTGAACATAGCTGACAGAGAGATGGCGGGGTCTGAGGTGGAGCTGGGGATTGCCAGGCAGGAGGTAGGAAAGAGGGGGAAGTGGTCCTGGGACAGCTGAAACTGGGAATGGCGGAGGGAGAAAATAGGCTGAAGGCGTTTACCCGAAGAAAGAAGAGAGAAGTTCCTGCAGGTTATCAATAGGATGTGGAATGGAGACATGGAGGTGCCGGAAGAGTGACGGGTGGTGGTCCCGATACATAAAGGGGGACCGGTCTCTTATGAGTACGGGGTATGAGGTTATCATGACAATGGTGAAGAACAGATTGGATAGTGAAGTGGAAAGAAATGGGCTGCTGCCGGAATGCCAGGGTGGGTTCAGAAATGGAAGAGGGACGAGGGAGCAGATTTTCACGCTAGAGGGAAAGGTGGAGAAAGCGCTGGAATGCAAACAGAGAGTGTCTGCGGTGTTTGTGAATTTGAAAGTGGCGTATGACTCAGTTCCTACGAGGAAACTTGTGAACTGTATCGGTAGAGTGGGTATGGAAGAGCGAAGAAAAATTGTATGCTAAATGTGGGAGTAATGCAGGGGTGCCGCTAAGCCCCTTCCTGTGCAATCTGTATACGAGCGAGTTGGAGGAGGTGCTGTGGAGACGACAGGCGGGAGGGTCCGTGGTGGGTAGAACCAAATGGTGGAAGTTGGCGTGTACGGATGACGTAGTCCTGGTGGCCAAGAGACCGGAAAAGATGCAAGTTTGAAGAAATATTGCAGGATTTGGTTGAGGAAAGACTGGTGCAGAAGGTATGGATGAGGTGTAGAAGTAGGGCGAAGAATGGATGTAGAAAGGATGTATGAAAGAGTAGGTATGTCCGAGGTGTGGCTAGAGGAGAAGCTGAATTAAGATATTATAACTTAAGTAGGTAAAAAATGGGGGTAACCCCTAAATTTCTCCATGTTATTCTTATGGACTTCCGGTTATTCGTTTTTACCCCCTAGTTTGCGTTGTGGTGGTGCCAGAAAGGCGTGCGAGGTGTCAAACGACTCAGGGGAAGCATGCCTCGGGAGGTATTTGGAATTATGGCCGTGGGGTGAAAAATAAGGGATGCAGAAAATTAAATGTATGTTGGGTTGCCTAGGTCGAGTTTGGTATCAAATGAAGCGGAATTTTGCGGGAAGTTTGAAAATAAAAATGAGAAAATTTTTTGTCATTCGTGGTAGGCGTGGCGAGCGTTTAAAGTGTTGCATTGATAAGAGCGACGACGGCGAGTGGAGCTGCGGTTGATAACGTTATCGTGTGTGATAAAGGCAGGCACGCTCGCTCGGCGCTCGATGAATTAGGATGATGATGATGTCATGGAAAGTAAGTGTGTAATGCGCATGCGCGCGTTCGGTCGGTCGGCTCGTTGTGGCGCGCTTTCGGTGGGCTGTGACCGGTGGGCGGTGGTCGGATTTGAATTTTGATTACATTTGATTGGCGGCGGTAGATTTGAATTTCAGCGGGGTTTGTCATTTTATTTTTAATATAAATACGATTCTCGTAGTTGGTTACCAGCCCCGTTAGTTATAAAGATGATGTCGAAGAGTAAAGTCGTTGTGATATGCATTATATTATTATTATTATATAGCGTGGAGTCGTACGCTTTTCCTACTTCCGATGGGGTAGTAGAGATACGAGTTAATGTTATAGCTGGTAACAATAATCATAATGGTACACAAGCAGAGAATATTGTGAAAAGGTTGAACGAGATCGATAATAGGATGTTCGAAATGGCTTTAATGATTGAGGAAGATATTCTGTTATTAAAAAAGAAAATTAACAGTATTGTTGCCGAAGAAATAGATCCCGAGTATAGTAGTAGTAGTAGTCAAATTCCACTAATTGATAATGTGAAATAATGACAGGGGCAACAGAGGATCATAATTTGTTGTCTGTGTTTAGGATTGAATTTAAGATCTGTTATGTGTGTGAAAGTGCATTATATACTTTACAATTACCGGAAAGCTGTTGGGAATGTGAAGACATTATGGTTTTGAAATATAAGCAGGGAGTGCGACGGAATAAATGCAGCCAAAAATATTTTTTTGAATTGGCGAACATATGGCAAAATAATTCGCGAGCGCCGTATTACTTTGGAGGATGAAATTAAAAATGAACATCGCAATGAAATGCAAAACCGTGTTCTTATCAGTTTACGGGCTGCAAGTAGTAATGCGTGTGCGTTTTAGCAAAACTCCGCACTCGAGATAAGAAGAAGAAGAAATTAATTAGAATTGTGTTTCAATGTACGTACATATTTTATGTATTCTACACTTAAGGAAAAGTGCTCGCTACAAAAAAATCAACATTGCTTCTTATAGTTCACTAAAATATTCACGATAGTAAATTGTACTATTTTTAAACCATGCACGCATCAGTTTTCGTCTACAATTATCAGGAATTTGTAATTTATAAGCGATACCACTATAAACACCCTAAACACCCTAAATTCACCACCACCCTAAATCTATCACCACCACCACCACCCTAAACACCCTAAATCTATCACCACCCTAAACACCCTAAATCTATCACCACCCTAAACACCCTAAATCTATCACCACCACCACCCTAAACACCCTAAATCTATCACCACCACCACCCTAACACCCTTATATAAGTAGTTGTTGGTTTGATGGTACCTACTTAGAATAAATTGAAACGTCAGTGAGTACACACGTATATTTCAAAATGTTTACATGCATAGTGTGTGATAGAACCTTTTCACGCAGAGACGCTCTACAGAGACACGAACATATACATACGAGAGGAACTAAATTTAATTGTGAATATTGTCAAGCTAAATTTTACCGTAAAGACCATTTAATGCAACATATGAAATCTGAAAAGCACGTAATTCCTAATGAAGAACGAATTGATATTGATAAGAATTTGAAAATGAATAAATCCCACCGAGTCAAAAGGAAGATGAATTTACCGAAGTACGAAACGTGCGAAATATTCTGAAGAGAAAACTCAACCTTGATACTCATATGATTAATAACATAGAAGATGAGGATGATGATGATGATGATGAGGATGATATTGATATGGCTGAGTATGTGCATAACAGCGAGGATAATAAAAATGATGAAATACATTGCAACGATTACACCGAAAATATGTTAAATGTAATAAATGATTTAACCGAGTATGTGGATGAAATTAGACGGCAGTGCGACAAAAGACATAAATATAATGCGCAAGAAGATGATTATAATAAATGTAGCACACCACAAGATGATGATGATGATGATTCTAATGAAGAAAATGCTCAACCGTGTAACGAAAATCCTTCACCAGTTAGAAATAATTGCTCGCAAACTGGGAATGATACTTTAAAACATCGACGAATACAAATGCCGTCTACAATAAGGAAGCTTTTAATTGAACGATATGCTCAACAACAACAACAACGACAAGATAGCGAAGAAGATGAAAATGATAGCGATGATGATGATGATCATAATGACTATAGTAAATTTACAGATGCAAATAAATATACTAATTGGAGCACAAATTATATAGAACAGCGATTAGATTGCCTAAGCCGTCTTAGAAAACGTGGAGCAGTTAGTGTGGGTCTTGAAATTATCGAACTGCAAAATGAACTTAGAAGAAGAGATATAATAGAGTAAACAAGAATAATGGAATTAGCCAATAATAATAATAAATATTCTGGATGGAGTGTTGCTGATATAATTAATCGTCTAAACTCGCTACGCAATATTAAAAAAAAAACGGTGGAGCTCACAGTCTAGGACTTGAAATTCTTCCTCGCTTCGATTCAGCTTCATAGCCAACAACTTTTTGCGAATTGCTTTCTGAGTATTAATCAACTTGCGTTGAACATTTCGACCCATCCTTAAACAGGGTTGAACAGGTTTTAACAGCTAACAAACAGCTAACGAACAGATTTTGAACAGGTTTGAACAGCTGATGATCTGATTTTGAACAGGTTTGAACAGCTAATGATCAGCTTTTGAACAGGTTTGAACAGGTTTTAACAGCCAATGAACAGATTTTGAAGAGGTTTGAACAGGTTCAACAGGTATATTAACAGCTTAAACAGATATTCGAACAACTTAAACAGGTTAACAGGTCTTATTGCTTCGATGGTCTGCTATCTACTAATAAATATCTATTTACTCGACACTATATATTCATCTAAATATTTACGATATCTTCCCTTATCTATGTCACAATCTTTATCCACTGTTTATAACACCCGTGCAACGTGACAACATAACCTTCTTCAATAAATGCTTTATACCTTTTGAAACTGAAATGAAATTTATGTTGGAGGAGGTGCTAGGCACTATGACGTTAAAAGTGTTCACAGAGCTGTTTTGCAGCCGTGATAATGTCGGATATTATTACCTAACAGAACCTGTTGTAATAACCCGAGATACAAATTTGCATGAATGGTACAACAAACATATTAGAGAACTTTTGATGAAATCCATTAACGTGCAAGACGTAATGGAAAAGCTTAAATTAAACATTCGAAATTATTCTTTATGGCAAGGATTTATGTTTACGCCTGAAATACGAAAAGGAATATTAAACGATGAACGATACTGGATTAATGATGTAGAATCACTACCCCGAGGGCACTATCGCATTATTCATTGTTCATCCTTATAATGTTAAGTGTTTTAATTCACATGTTTAATGAAATTTATGTATAAGTTAATAATTTAATAAATTATAAAACTATTTAAAATATTATGTGTCTTTGTCTCTATTACCTATTTTCATTATTCTATTATTTAGGATTAAGATATTATTATTATTAATAAATTGGTGAGTGATGGTTTTTTTTTTTTTCAAAGAACTCTGCATATTGTCTAATATTGTGTGACGCTGTTGTTGAATACACTCCGTTGTCTGGCATAGTACGAAAATTAATATAACTTGATGATGTATAAGAAAAAGAAGGAGAAGGGGGCGGGGGAGAAAAGAGTTTCATTTTTAAAGAATTCCACCGGAGATGACAATATTCAAGTTTTTATAATAGAGTCACACAGTGTGAGTCTAGAAATGGAAGTGAATGGTTGCAGTTCAGTATTGATCGATTAAATTTTAATCGCTACATATTAAAAGTGGAGAGCATTTTAAAACCTATATTAAACTGCCACCAACATCGATATAGAATTTTACAAAGTAGAATAATGACAACGGCAGTGATTGATATTCAAGGCTTTATAATAAATACAAAATTTCAACCGAAAGAACTTATCATCATGGATAACAAGGATGGATATCATCATTTCATATTCAAGACATCGACCCGTTTCCAAGATATCCCTTTGAGTGAAAGAAAGCAGATAACTTGGTTGGAGAGAAATTACCATGGTCTTAGTTATCGTGATGGATTCGTGAGTTTGAATGAATTTGATCATATAATACATTCGTGTATACATAGTGGAACAATTGTTTATGTTAAAGGGCATCAAAAGAAAGAATTGTTAGAGTTAGTGTTAAAAAATAATAAAATAATAAATTTAGAGGACGATAATGATAGCCCAAATATAAGTAGTGGTACCATACATCCATGTATTTTTCATAATTTAAGTAAATCTGTTTGTGCTGTAAACAATTGTAAACTTTTATATACATATATTATTAATAATAAAATGTATTATCCGTGAATTATTATCCGCCTATAGAATTAAATCATGATAAATTGTATTGCCTTGGATTAGTAGGATTCTATACTTATAACACCATTCCAAATATTGAAGAAGACCGTAATAATTTATTCTGTTACGGTGACGAGGAGAAGCAGATTATAATTCCAGCTGGTTCATATGAGATTACAGACATTGAACTCTATTTACAAAACCAGCTGCTTGACGATAGCACCACCCACGACAAGGCCGCGCGAGATAAAGTGCTGTCGATTAAACCGAACAACAATACGTTAAAATGTGAAATAAAAAGTAAATACAACATTGATTTCACTTCTAATCGTTCAATTGGAAGACTGTTGGGTTTTTCTGCACAGAAATTAGCTGCTGAACAATGGCATGAATCCGATTTACCTGTGGAAATTATAAAAGTTTCCAGTGTACGAGTCGAGTGCAATATTGTACACGGTGCTTATTATAATCTGCTTCTCCTCGTCACCGTAACAGAATAAATTATTACGGTCTTCTTCAATATTTGGAATGGTGTTATAAGTATAGAATCCTACTAATCCAAGGCAATACAATTTATCATGATTTAATTCTATAGGCGGATAATAATTCACGGATAATACATTCGTATTACTTTGCAGTGTGAACGTCTGAGACATGACTGACACGTATGTGCAGTTGTCTTTGCTTTTATTCTAACAAAAACTGTAGACACAAGTGTCCACAGTTGTAAATAGATATTTATTAGTAGATAGCAGACCATCGAAGCAATAAGACCTGTTAACCTGTTTAAGTTGTTCGAATATCTGTTTAAGCTGTTAATATACCTGTTGAACCTGTTCAAACCTCTTAAAAATCTGTTCATTAGCTGTTCAAACCTGTTCAAACCTGTTCAAAAGCTGATCATTAGCTGTTCAAACCTGTTCAAAATCTGATCATTAGCTGTTCAAACCTGTTCAAAATCTGTTCGTTAGCTGTTTGTTAGCTGTTAAAACCTGTTCAACCCTGTTTAAGGATGGGTCGAAATGTTCAACGTAAGTTGATTGATACTCAGAAAGCAATTCGCAAAAAGTTGTTGGCTATGAAGCTGAATCGAAGCGAGGAAGATGAATTACTGAATAAAACTTACAAACCACTAATCGAACCCATTAAAAATTTAATACTTACACAACAACAACAACAAACACCTACAAAGAAACTTAAACAATCCACAAGTCCTATTAAATCATTTAAGCAATCTACAAGTCCTTCTAAAATTCCAATTAAATCATTTAAACAAAAACATCAAAGTTCAAGTTCGGACATGGATGATGATGATGATGATGGTGATGATATGGTTAGGAGTTCTAAACATCAAAGTTCAAGTTCGGACATGGATGATAATGATGATGGTAATGATATGGTTAGGAGTTCTAAACGCAAAGCAAGTAATTATATACAGAAAACTCAGCCAAAGCGACCCACAGCACAGTTTTTACCAATGGAACATGAGGATACTTTTGAGAATGCTGCTGCTATAACTGACACAATACGCTCCAATAATGATAATGCTGATGATGAAGATGATGATGAAATTTTTCAAAGTGATCGAAACATGTATCAAACGTTTGTTGAAGAGACTAGACCCGAAGCGTTGCGGTCCTATTTGGAACAGTATGCTCCACTGCCAAGACAATACTTGGAGCAGTTAATCAGCGATGGAGATGATGCATTTGATTTAAAATATGGTATAACTTTTAATCCACACACCGAGAAATGGATGATTGCTAAATCAGAAGTTGCATTGAATGGTAATGATTTAATTATAAAAGGAATTCACTATAAGGGTACTCCCGGTTTGTACGAGTTGCTTTTTAAAAAACTTCCCATTGGATTTAACGAAAACGACAGACGAAATTATAAAGATATATTGGAGAGAACAAATGCTTTGAAGAGAAATTATGAACCTACTGGTCAGAAACAGGGAAATAAATCACGCAAATATACAAGTATAATAAAACCTCTTTTCGATAAACCAGCTATTCCTAGAACGCATTCCTGGTCAGGTCCATCATCATCATCCGGCAGAGGTATTTTTGATTCTTCCTTATATGTCAACCCTAATAATAATAATAATTCGAATATTGCAAAAGTACAATACCGCTATTGGGACAATCTTGAGGAATTAGTGGATCGTTTGTGTCTTTTACATGCTTCACGTCAAGCTGGAAATACATCTCATCAGAATGAAATTGTTGCCATTGAAGAGGAATTACGCGAAGCAAATATAATAGAGTGAGAGAATAATTTGTGATTAGAAGTACAATGAGTATTGACAAGTTCGGACGTCATTCAAATCGTAAAAGTGGCATAACCCGCGGCCCCCCTGGGCCTGGGTTTCTTTTTACACGCGATGGCGATTTTAATGTAGACAATAAAAGAATCTGCAATATAAATGAACCGCTTGACAAATCAGATGCTGCCACTAAAGATTTTGTCGATACAAATATTGCAGGTGTTAATCACCATTTGAAAACTCTTAATAATCAACTGAATATTATTGAGAAAGACTATCATAGCGCCGATGATGCGATCGCAAAAGAAGTGCTGGATTTAAAAGTATCGGAAAATAAATTTCAACTTGATATAAATAATCTAAATGTGAAAATAGCTAACGTTGTCGCTGTAATACCTGATGCAATCGATTCGAAACTTTTGAGTGTAAAGGAGGAACTCGAACAACAGTTTGACCATTCACTCTCCATAAACAATAAGTATAACGCTTTTAAAACTAATGTTGGGGTACAGTTTAACGTATTGAATGATGAAATTGGTATATTAAAGAGCAGAGTAATTCCTGAAGAAATCGATACTAAAATTTCAATCATAAAGGAGGAAATTGTGCATCGGATGAGTGAAAAATTTAGTAAACATAAAGCAAATATTTACAAAATATTAGAAAACAGGATTAATGAAATTACTATAGCATTGGATAAATTAAACAATCTGTCAGGTGAGACGGTAGTGTCACCTAAACCTATAGAGTTAGTACCACCTGGAGGTGTAATTAATTTTGGAGACATTCCCCATGGGCCCCCTAAAAGTGGGATCCATCAAGCAGGACGTAGTGAATGAGTTACATAAACCAACGCGGAAAAACTTCAAGAGACGTCGAGTTATATTAAAAGGATTGGATGATTTGTGGCAGGCGGATTTAGCTGAATTTGGTCCGTATGCTCGTGAAAATAAAGGCTATAAATTCATACTGGTGGTGATTGACTGTTTCTCGAAATTTCTATGGACTATGCCGTTAAAAGACAAATCTGCAGCAAGTTTAACGGAAGCATTCAAGAAAATCTTTCAAACTTCTGGTGGACGTATTCCTCGAAACTTGCAAACAGATCAGGGCAAAGAGTTTTACAATCAACAATTTAATATGTTAATGAAAAAGCACAATGTGAATCATTATTCTACGTATACCATTATGAAACCATGTATGGCGGAGCGAGTAATTAGAACGTTAAAAGATAAATTGTATCGAGCATTCAGTTTGAATGGTA
Organism: Lordithon lunulatus; assembly: GCA_963942505.1. Classification (NCBI taxonomy): domain Eukaryota; kingdom Metazoa; phylum Arthropoda; class Insecta; order Coleoptera; family Staphylinidae; genus Lordithon; species Lordithon lunulatus. The sequence goes on from OZ012666.1 coordinate 40,569,978, forward strand.
AATATAATTGGTACTCTATTTTGAATGGGATTACAATGGAATACAATTCCACAAGACACAGTACCACGCGTATGAAGCCAAAAGAGGTGGATGCTAAGAAAGAGAAACAACTTCTCAACACTGTGTATTCACATATAAAGATTGCTGGAAAAGGGCAATTTCGTGTAGGTGATGTAGTGCGTATAAGCAAACAAAAAGCATTATTTGATAAAGGGTATACACCAAACTGGTCTACGGAATTATTTCGAATTCAAAAGGTTAAGATCAGCAGCCCGGTAACATATTTATTGAATGACATGCAAGGTAGTCCAATTCAAGGAGCATTTTACGAGCATGAACTGCAAAAAGCGAAACATGAAGATGTTTACTTGGTTGAAAAGGTGCTGCAACGCAAAGGATCCAAGGTGTATGTTAAATGGCTTGGACTCGATAAATCACAAAACAGCTGGATTCATAAATCGAATGTTTTATAAATAAAAATCAGTTTATTGAGGCTACTAACAGTGTAAACATGTTCGGTCCACATCCACAACTGTGTTATTGCAAGTCTTGTAATGTCGCCGAAATAACGATGGTTAAATACAAATCTAGTTTTAAAACACATTTATTTGCATTGTTTTGTTGTATTTGTATATGTGCTCCATGCATTCCCTATTGTATACACTCTCTCAAGAATAGTGATCATTATTGTTCCAATTGTAATTCGTATTTAGGAACTTATAAATGTTGAATAAAATTTTTATTAAATAAATATTTTTACTTACCTTTAAATATGCTGTTTTTTTTTTATTAATCCTGCAGCTGAGAAGAGAGAAAAAAAAACAGGTAAGAAATACTATACATAGTTAACGTTATTTTTTTAAATTTTATTTTTATTATTATGAGTAAACACTATTTTGTACATTTCTTTTTACAATAATCAGTTTCAACAGAGTAAATACATTTAAAAGTACTGAGAATATAAGTAAAACAAGTCCAACATATAAAATTAGGTTAAAATATTTGGGGATCAACTTGGTAGTAGTCGTCGTCGTCGGTGTCGTCTTCGTTGTTGTTATATTGTGTTCATCGCTATCGTCTTCTTCTTCTTCTTCTTCTTCTTCGGATATTGACGCTGGTTGTGGAGATGAGTTGTCTCTCGTATAATTGTATTCAACAGTCTCCATTACAACTGGGGACTCATAGTCTTCATCGCTATCATGCTCGGTGTTTTTCCAAGACGTGGGTAATTTTGTTTGTAAACTTTGCCATTGATCGCTTTTGTAGAATGATCGATTTGGAAAGATGTACATTAGTTTGTAGTTTATCACTCCATTTTCATCGCTATCATCATCATAATTTACTTGTGTTGTGCATGTAGGTGGTATGGTGCCCGGCAGTAAAATCATCCGTCTCCATCTTAGTGGCCATGTATCATTTTTTAAAACATCCATAATGATGTGGCATTCCTCGATCTCACCTGGGATCGTAGAAAAAAACGTCTTGTCGAATAATCCCACAATCAAAATGTAATTGGCAATGTTCATCAACATAATGATTTATTTCTACAACTAACTAACTAACTAACGATAAACAGTTCACTTGATGATTGTGTCGACTACATTAACTGCTTAGACCCTCCTTCGGTGCATTTATAACATCTATAGCGAGGAGGTGGGGGTCCATCAATATGATCCCTTTCAGTTGGCAGATTGTAATGTTTGAAGCATGGGAGACAGGCAGCAATATCCTCGTCTTCTTGAAAGTGTGATGGGAGCGAATTCCACATCGAATGTAGTTCCAGAGGTGTTATATGTGTCATTAAATGTAATTTATACTGACCTCGGCAGTAGCAAGCACAGCACTTATTCATTGATGCGAAGTTTAGAAAAAAGCTGGTAACACTTCTTCGCATCTTTGTAATTTTTAATTGTTAATTTTATTCGATGTATGTTAACCAACAACTACTTATATAAGGGTGTTAGGGTGGTGGTGGTGATAGATTTAGGGTGTTTAGGGTGGTGGTGGTGATAGATTTAGGGTGTTTAGGGTGGTGGTGGTGATAGATTTAGGGTGTTTAGGGTGGTGGTGGTGGTGATAGATTTAGGGTGTTTAGGGTGGTTGTTAATTTTATTCGATGTGAGTAGTATTTATCCGTTTAACTCCATACCTTTGTTGAATCTCATAAATATCATCCGTACTCAAATTGAATAATTGATGATTATGTTTATAAATTGCATGCATTACCGACGATTGATCTGCCAAATGTCCTATTCCTAATGTATGTCCTATCTCATGAGTAAGAATTGAATATAAACTATATTTTCCTGCTGGTGGTGTATCAAATCCTAAATACCATTCCAATTCCTGGTCGATATGAATTTCCACAGGCTTTTCAGAATTAGGGAAATATGCATGAGCAAGAACACCCGATCCTAACGGAAAGTTGCATTTACTTTTTTGTTTGCATTTTACAAAATTATGGTTTCTTTTCTTGAGCGATATTACTATATCATATTGTGATATGCCCCGATGAAATGTTAATTGTGAGTTATCTTCCCATAGTTTGAATGCTTTCTCGGCAATATGTATCAACTCAGGAGTACCTCTAACAAAATGCCATGTTAACGATTTTTTTGACCACTTAATATTTAGCTCGAGATTTAGTAGCGGTGATGAATTGTCGCGCACACCACAACGGGGACTGTTTATTAATGATATAGTATAATTGTCTATATTTCCAGATGTATCGGGTAAATCATAAAATTCTTGTAAATTTATTAAAGCCTCCTGTAACGTCTCATTGTTTATCAATGATAGTGGGGGAGAAGAGGAATTATCATATGTTAAATATCCAAATTGATTTAAATAATCAACTGTTAAATCATAATCACTTAAACCCAATGCCACCGGAACTGATAACGATATTATAAAAAATATAATTAAATACATTGTTAACACTTTGAAAGTTTTATTCGTACTGAATCAAATAAACCATTTTTCATTATACATATATAAAATCATTATTTCACATTATCAATTAGTGGAATTTGACTACTACTACTACTATACTCGGGATCTATTTCTTCGGCAACAATACTGTTAATTTTCTTTTTTAATAACAGAATATCTTCCTCAATCATTAAAGCCATTTCGAACATCCTATTATCGATCTCGTTCAACCTTTTCACAATATTCTCTGCTTGTGTACCATTATGATTATTGTTACCAGCTATAACATTAACTCGTATCTCTACTACCCCATCGGAAGTAGGAAAAGCGTACGACTCCACGCTATATAATAATAATAATATAATGCATATCACAACGACTTTACTCTTCGACATCATCTTTATAACTAACGGGGCTGGTAACCAACTACGAGAATCGTATTTATATTAAAAATAAAATGACAAACCCCGCTGAAATTCAAATCTACCGCCGCCAATCATCAATCATCAAATGTAATCAAAATTCAAATCCGACCACCGCCCACCGGTCACAGCCCACCGAAAGCGCGCCACAACGAGCCGACCGACCGAACGCGCGCACGCATGCGCATTACACACTTACTTTCCATGACATCATCATCATCCTAATTCATCGAGCGCCGAGCGAGCGAGCGTGCCTTTATCACACACGATAACGTTATCAACCGCAGCTCCACTCGCCGTCGTCGCTCTTATCAATGCAACACTTTAAACGCTCGCCACGCCTACCACGAATGACAAAAATTTTTCTCATTTTTATTTTCAAACTTCCCGCAAAATTCCGCTTCATTTGATACCAAACTCGACCTAGGCAACCCAACACACATTTAATTTTCTGCATCCCTTATTTTTCACCCCACGGCCATAATTCCAAATACCTCCCGAGGCATGCTTCCCCTGAGTCGTTTGACACCTCGCACGCCTTTCTGGCACCACCACAACGCAAACTAGGGGGTAAAAACGAATAACCGGAAGTCCATAAGAATAACATGGAGAAATTTAGGGGTTACCCCCATTTTTTACCTACTAACTTAGTATTGTGACTTCCACTTATGGGACGATAACAAATAAAAGTTGTTTTGATAGGCGAGATAAATTATAATAAAACAAAAACGAACGGTACGGTCCATAGACGTACGGTGCTCTAAAAAATTATAGCAAATGTTCAAATTTGGCGTCGGTTTTCTTGAACACATAAAAAAAATCTTAACAGACCATCTGGTTGACGAATTATTTCGCCTGCGTTGTAAATCGTATCCCTCAATTCGTGAGATTCTGTGCGGAAATGGATAATATATGACCTAATAAATAAAAGTCCAGGGGATAGTGGAACCCATAAAACAGGCCCATTACAACCAATCCACCGGTCAGGAAATGTAGGGTTCAGATGATCCCGCACCTGATGTTGAAAGTGAGGTGGTGGTAGGGTATCTTGCAAAAAACTTAAATAAAGTCGGTCATTCAATCTGGCTGGTAAGACGAAAGGTCCTACATGGGTGCTATTAGCAACACCCACCCATACATTTACCTTTGTGAAAATTTGTTCTAAATATTGCATGGAGATTTTCCATACGTGCGATTTTCTAAAATTATTGATTCCTCTTCGTGCAAATGAAGTCTCGTCGGTCACCAATCACGTCTTGTAAAATCTACATGGGCATTTTTTCGTAATAACCAAGTACAAAACCGCACTCTTGCTGGGTTATCTTGGGGCTGTAATGATTGAACGCGATGGTAGCAGAACCGGTTCTGGGTATGTGGCCATCCACGTGCGAACCTACATTTCGCCACCCTATTAATAAATAACTAAATTTTCAGGGGGAAAAATCAACTACAGACAGTAAATAAAAGAGTATCTAGTAAATGTACTAGTACTTATAATATTTTATTTTAATATTTTATTAACAAAGACAATGAGATAACCTTATCGCACATATAAGAATATATTAATTTTAAAATCGATTCTTCTGGCTTTCAGAGCCGGAAATGTATTCTCTGAGATATCGTTGATTGCACATAATTTTTAGCTTCGAGAAACTTCTCTCACCAGTTGCAACGAAAGCTGGCAGTGTACTTGGCATTATATCAAATCGACATCGACAATAAATTGTAAAATCTGCAGAGAATTATTAGATACTTCAGGGAAAATGTCTCGGTAACATTAATATTGCATTAAATAATTAATTATTTCCAAATCTCTTTTTAGCATATCATTTTCATATGACTAATTTGATAAACAGATCGATACTTAGTTTCATCACAGCTTCCTAATCTAATTCTTTAAACTCAAACAAAAAGCAAAATAGACTCACATTACTTTGAGAATTAAAGAATGGCTCAAACCTTTCGTTAATGGAATTGTACATGTAATCTAGAATGGCAAAATAAAAATGTATTTAGAATGTTTGCTTAGAATCCGTCACATTGCCGTCTTCTTGTTGTTGTTGTGCCGTACTATGTGCAAAGGTTTTTGAGCCAAGATATTCTTCTCCCCTGTGGCCCTCTTCTTACGACCAGTTTCCGTTGTAATATCTATTGGGGTAATTGGTAACGCTCGTTGTTTATCATTATATGACCTAAATATAACTTCCTCTTCTTCACAGTTATTAGTACTTCTACCCCTTTTCCCATTCGTTCTATTCAGTGACTGTCCATGATTCTACCCAATACAAAAGTATGGAGAAGACGTATCATTTGAAAAGCCTAATCTTGGTCTTATTATTCGAGTCTTGACTCTTGAATATTTTCGCCATTCATAAAATGGTGACCTGGCTTTTTCGATTCTACACTTGATTTCAAGAGAAGGCCCACTCACATTGATCATTGACGGTCCTACCCAAATACCTGAACTTTCCTACTCTTTCTATTATGTGTTGGTTTACATTCAGTTGTCGTCAAATCGAGCCCGTATTCCTGGCTAGTCTGGTCTTATTAATCTATGTCTGACATAGCGAGTTGCTGCCGGACACTGCTGTCGCGTATGTAAACACCACAGCAAGTCCGCTTATCAGGACTTGCGATAGACTTTCGGGACTTTTTCCAGACAGTATCACTTGCTAGTCTAAACACTTGTAACTGCACTCGTGCGATGACTTGCAAAACATCGAAACGGTTTCGATATTTCGGCGAGTTAAGTTGCGAGTAAATACTACGATTAACACATGACGCCTACCGAAAAAATTAAATAGTCGGACAACGACGTACAAATGTTAATTGTATAATACTCTTCAAATTCTTTAAGAAAATATGTGTCTTGTTTTTGAATCTTTGGACCAATTATAATTGACTCGATAGTTTGAAGAAGTGAACAAGCGCCAAAATAATTATGAAATTATATTAAATAATAATAATAAATTCCCAACAACCTATAATATATTTAGCTAATACACCAACGGGATATGGTTACTACATTGTCAAACGTAAATAATAATGTTGTTAATCTTTAAAATTGATTCATGTAGAAATTCAAGCTCTAAATTTCTTCAATTTCCCACAAATTTTAGTTTTGGATTCTTCTTCAATCTACCGATTCAATTAAAAATTTATCAAGATCTGATGCAGACATTTGAATGAATTTCTAAACTGTCCTCGATCTTCCATTTTTAATTCATTGAATAAATTATTGTAGTATCTCTTCTTAAAATCCACTCATTAACCCAGCACTTTATTTTTTTCTTTTATTTTGTATTATTATGATAATTAGTAACAATTATCGCACCCGCACCTCTTCTAGTTTGCCTTGTAGGCGCCCTGTTACAAATAACAGCGAAATAGATACGAGTAACGTTTGCTCAAGTATATAATTAGGTGTAAACACGCCTGCGAGTAATCGCGAATGTTGAAAAATCAGTTAATCGCACGACAGAAAATTGCGACAATTATTTGTCATAATGTAAACGGACATGCGACGCTATCGCGAGATTTGTGTCGCAAGTAACTTGCCAGTCTAAACGTAGCCATTACACATAGATTGTATAGTATTTAGTGTATGATTTTCAGGAAGGTTTTTAGAAGGTGGCTTTTAAGGCTATTGAGCATTGCAGGGATACAATAGTGTCATTTGATTGATGTATATGCGTTTCTGCAGGCCAATAATGCGTACAATTACAATCATTCTTTTTATTATAGCCCGCCAGCGTTCTTTATAAGTCTTAATTTTAATTCGCACCATTTCGTTACATATTTAATATGTTGAATACTAGCATCCTATCGTTATGGGAAACTTTAACTTTCTCCTCTAGTTAAATTAGACTGGAACAAAAAACACGTTTAACAAAATACGCAAGCCAATACTTCTATTAATGTATCAATATATTTCTTAGATATAAGATGGGGCTAAGTACCAGGATAATTGTCTAATAAAATGGATATAGGACCACCTTCATTCTAAAAATCTCCGTTATCCTTGATACTTCCACATGATACTTCTATTTCAGTGTGCATTTAGTTACCAACGTCAATAACTGGAATCGGGTTATCAGTTTCAGTTCGACCAACTATTGAACTATTTTCAAAAAATTGTTCTAATTATCTGATTTTCGATTTTTGTACAAAACCGATAAACTCTACGCTTGTCATACTACATACTTTTAACGCGTCCAAATTATGAATTTGATATCTTTGTTTACTTCTGTAGGTTTAATATCAGCTGCTGTTTTTGTTGCTCTTGCAAGTTTGCCGAATGTAAAGCGGAAATAACCCCCCCCGAGTACTTAAACGCATAAAGTCGGGTTTCTCGCAATGTACGTCACTCTGTGGAAGGGACATTCACTTCATTGGAAATAAGCTTGATACGAATGGACGGGTCTTCTTCAACCACGTCAAAGATATGTTCTTCTACCTCTACCGTACGGTCTGCTCTATGTCAACCACCATGTCTTCCTCGATGTCCTTTTAAATTTCCAGTTTCGCGGGCTCGGTGAACGAGACGGAGGAGTTGTTCGGACCCCATCGGGGATCTAACAACCCCCCTGTTAGATCCCCTACCGGGCCCTCTCCGGGTGACGGATAGGGGAATGCCTGGGCTGACCAAAATCTAACACTAGTTCAACGGCAGCTGGTTGACTACAACTGAACAAATAAATATAATAGATTTCAAAGGCCCGGGTAGCATCCGGTGCTGTCAGGTTTCGGTAATTGACTAACGGCCAGGACAAGGTAGAAACCACACCTCACGTGAAAACCATGCGACTAGCCAAAAATGATAGACTTGGAATGTGAACAGCCTACATCAGGTAAACTACTTAATTAGGTTGCAGAAATGGATAGATTAAGTATTAATATATTGGGCATTGGCGAAGTGCGCTGGAAGGGAAACAGCAGATGCCCCACGAGCAACGTGGTAGGCTTCTCGCTATACTCTAACCGAATAATGGTCATACAACTGCAAACACAAACTGACAAAATGAATCTGCTGCACGGCAGAAAAAGATGAAAAAGAGATCGAACAATTTTACGCTGAAGTAGAAAATGTATTAAAAGCAATTTGTAATAACAAATACATTCCACACCCTACCTGCTAGAAGACTGTATACATGGAAATCCTCACAGGACAAAACTGACAACATTGTAAGAAACCAAATCGACTACATAATGATAAATAAGAGATACAGAAAAACATACCATCTGTAAAAACTTACCCCGGCGCAGATGTAGGCTCCGACTACAATTGTAAGAAACCAACAATGTTGTCAGTTTTGTCCTGTGAGGATTCCCATGTATACAGTCTTCTAGCAGGTGGGGTGTGGAATGTATTTGTTATTACAAATTGCTTTTAATACATTTTCTACTTCAGCGTAAAATTGTTCGATCTCTTTTTCATCTTTTTCTGCCGTGCAGCAGATTCATTTTGTCAATTTGTGTTTGCAGTTGTATGACCATTATTCGGTTAGAGTACAGCGAGAAGCTTATGACGCATTTGCTTATTGTTCTATCTACTATTATTTCTATCCCATGTCTATGATTTTGATCGTTCGTCTCAGATCCCGAGTAGTGTCATACCACGTTACTCGTGGGGCATCTGCTGTTTCCCTTCCAGCGCACTTCGCCAATGCCCAATATATTAATACTTAATCTATCCATTTCTGCAACCTAATTAAGTAGTTTACCTGATGTAGGCTGTTCACATTCCAAGTCTATCATTTTTGGCTAGTCGCATGATTTTCACGTGAGGTGTGGTTCCTACCTTGTCCTGGCCGTTAGTCAATTACCGAAACCTGACAGCGCCGGATGCTACCCGGGCCTTTGAAATCTATTATATTTATTTGTTCAGTTGTAGTCAACCAGCTGCCGTTGAACTAGTGTTAGATTTTGGTCAGTCCAGGCATTCCCCTATCCGTCACCCGGAGAGGGCCCGGTGGGGTCCGAACAACTCCTCCGTCTCGTTCACCGAGCCCGCGAAACTGGAAATTTAAAAGGACATCGAGGAAGACATGGTGGTTGACATAGAGCAGACCGTACGGTAGAGGTAGAAGAACATATCTTTGACGTGGTTGAAGAAGACCCATCCATTCGTATCAAGCTTATTTCCAATGAAGTGAATGTCCCTTCCACAGAGTGACGTACATTGCGAGAAACCCGACTTTATGCGTTTAACTACTCGGGGTGGGTTATTTCCGCTTTACATTCGGCAAACTTGCAAGAGCAACAAAAACAGCAGCTGATATTAAACCTACAGAAGTAAACAAAGATATCAAATTCATAATTTGGACGCGTTAAAAGTATGTAGTATGACAAGCGTAGAGTTTATCGGTTTTGTACAAAAATCGAAAATCAGATAATTAGAACAATTTTTTGAAAATAGTTCAATAGTTGGTCGAACTGAAACTGATAACCCGATTCCAGTTATTGACGTTGGTAACTAAATGCACACTGAAATAGAAGTATCATGTGGAAGTATCAAGGATAACGGAGATTTTTAGAATGAAGGTGGTCCTATATCCATTTTATTAGACAATTATCCTGGTACTTAGCCCAATCTTATATCTAAGAAATATATTAATACATTAATAGAAGTATTGGCTTGCGTATTTTGTTAAACGTGTTTTTTGTTCCAGTCCAATTTAACTAGAGGAGAAAGTTAAAGTTTCCCATAACGATAGGATGCTAGTATTCAACATATTAAATATGTAACGAAATGGTGCGAATTAAAATTAAGACTTATAAAGAACGCTGGCGGGCTATAATAAAAAGAATGATTGTAACTGTACGCATTATTGGCCTGCAGAAACGCATATACATCAATCAAATGACACTATTGTATCCCTGCAATGCTCAATAGCCTTAAAAGCCACCTTCTAAAAACCTTCCTGAAAATCATACACTAAATACTATACAATCTATGTGTAATGGCTACGTTTAGACTGGCAAGTTATTTGCGACACAAATCTCGCGATAGCGTCGCATCTCCGTTTACATTATGACAAATAATTGTCGCAATTTTCTGTCGTGCGATTAACTGATTTTTCAACATTCGCGATTACTCGCAGGCGTGTTTACACCTAATTATATACTTGAGCAAACGTTACTCGTATCTATTTCGCTGTTATTTGTAACAGGGCGCCTACAAGGCAAACTAGAAGAGGTGCGGGTGCGATAATTGTTACTAATTATCATAATAATACAAAATAAAAGAAAAAAATAAAGTGCTGGGTTAATGAGTGGATTTTAAGAAGAGATACTACAATAATTTATTCAATGAATTAAAAATGGAAGATCGAGGACAGTTTAGAAATTCATTCAAATGTCTGCATCAGATCTTGATAAATTTTTAATTGAATCGGTAGATTGAAGAAGAATCCAAAACTAAAATTTGTGGGAAATTGAAGAAATTTAGAGCTTGAATTTCTACATGAATCAATTTTAAAGATTAACAACATTATTATTTACGTTTGACAATGTAGTAACCATATCCCGTTGGTGTATTAGCTAAATATATTATAGGTTGTTGGGAATTTATTATTATTATTTAATATAATTTCATAATTATTTTGGCGCTTGTTCACTTCTTCAAACTATCGAGTCAATTATAATTGGTCCAAAGATTCAAAAACAAGACACATATTTTCTTAAAGAATTTGAAGAGTATTATACAATTAACATTTGTACGTCGTTGTCCGACTATTTAATTTTTTCGGTAGGCGTCATGTGTTAATCGTAGTATTTACTCGCAACTTAACTCGCCGAAATATCGAAACCGTTTCGATGTTTTGCAAGTCATCGCACGAGTGCAGTTACAAGTGTTTAGACTAGCAAGTGATACTGTCTGGAAAAAGTCCCGAAAGTCTATCGCAAGTCCTGATAAGCGGACTTGCTGTGGTGTTTACATACGCGACAGCAGTGTCCGGCAGCAACTCGCTATGTCAGACATAGATTAATAAGACCAGACTAGCCAGGAATACGGGCTCGATTTGACGACAACTGAATGTAAACCAACACATAATAGAAAGAGTAGGAAAGTTCAGGTATTTGGGTAGGACCGTCAATGATCAATGTGAGTGGGCCTTCTCTTGAAATCAAGTGTAGAATCGAAAAAGCCAGGTCACCATTTTATGAATGGCGAAAATATTCAAGAGTCAAGACTCGAATAATAAGACCAAGATTAGGCTTTTCAAATGATACGTCTTCTCCATACTTTTGTATTGGGTAGAATCATGGACAGTCACTGAATAGAACGAATGGGAAAAGGGGTAGAAGTACTAATAACTGTGAAGAAGAGGAAGTTATATTTAGGTCATATAATGATAAACAACGAGCGTTACCAATTACCCCAATAGGTATTACAACGGAAACTGGTCGTAAGAAGAGGGCCACAGGGGAGAAGAATATCTTGGCTCAAAAACCTTTGCACATAGTACGGCACAACAACAACAAGAAGACGGCAATGTGACGGATTCTAAGCAAACATTCTAAATACATTTTTATTTTGCCATTCTAGATTACATGTACAATTCCATTAACGAAAGGTTTGAGCCATTCTTTAATTCTCAAAGTAATGTGAGTCTATTTTGCTTTTTGTTTGAGTTTAAAGAATTAGATTAGGAAGCTGTGATGAAACTAAGTATCGATCTGTTTATCAAATTAGTCATATGAAAATGATATGCTAAAAAGAGATTTGGAAATAATTAATTATTTAATGCAATATTAATGTTACCGAGACATTTTCCCTGAAGTATCTAATAATTCTCTGCAGATTTTACAATTTATTGTCGATGTCGATTTGATATAATGCCAAGTACACTGCCAGCTTTCGTTGCAACTGGTGAGAGAAGTTTCTCGAAGCTAAAAATTATGTGCAATCAACGATATCTCAGAGAATACATTTCCGGCTCTGAAAGCCAGAAGAATCGATTTTAAAATTAATATATTCTTATATGTGCGATAAGGTTATCTCATTGTCTTTGTTAATAAAATATTAAAATAAAATATTATAAGTACTAGTACATTTACTAGATACTCTTTTATTTACTGTCTGTAGTTGATTTTTCCCCCTGAAAATTTAGTTATTTATTAATAGGGTGGCGAAATGTAGGTTCGCACGTGGATGGCCACATACCCAGAACCGGTTCTGCTACCATCGCGTTCAATCATTACAGCCCCAAGATAACCCAGCAAGAGTGCGGTTTTGTACTTGGTTATTACGAAAAAATGCCCATGTAGATTTTACAAGACGTGATTGGTGACCGACGAGACTTCATTTGCACGAAGAGGAATCAATAATTTTAGAAAATCGCACGTATGGAAAATCTCCATGCAATATTTAGAACAAATTTTCACAAAGGTAAATGTATGGGTGGGTGTTGCTAATAGCACCCATGTAGGACCTTTCGTCTTACCAGCCAGATTGAATGACCGACTTTATTTAAGTTTTTTGCAAGATACCCTACCACCACCTCACTTTCAACATCAGGTGCGGGATCATCTGAACCCTACATTTCCTGACCGGTGGATTGGTTGTAATGGGCCTGTTTTATGGGTTCCACTATCCCCTGGACTTTTATTTATTAGGTCATATATTATCCATTTCCGCACAGAATCTCACGAATTGAGGGATACGATTTACAACGCAGGCGAAATAATTCGTCAACCAGATGGTCTGTTAAGATTTTTTTTATGTGTTCAAGAAAACCGACGCCAAATTTGAACATTTGCTATAATTTTTTAGAGCACCGTACGTCTATGGACCGTACCGTTCGTTTTTGTTTTATTATAATTTATCTCGCCTATCAAAACAACTTTTATTTGTTATCGTCCCATAAGTGGAAGTCACAATACTAAGTTATAATATCTTAATTCAGCTTCTCCTCTAGCCACACCTCGGACATACCTACTCTTTCATACATCCTTTCTACATCCATTCTTCGCCCTACTTCTACACCTCATCCATACCTTCTGCACCAGTCTTTCCTCAACCAAATCCTGCAATATTTCTTCAAACTTGCATCTTTTCCGGTCTCTTGGCCACCAGGACTACGTCATCCGTACACGCCAACTTCCACCATTTGGTTCTACCCACCACGGACCCTCCCGCCTGTCGTCTCCACAGCACCTCCTCCAACTCGCTCGTATACAGATTGCACAGGAAGGGGCTTAGCGGCACCCCTGCATTACTCCCACATTTAGCATACAATTTTTCTTCGCTCTTCCATACCCACTCTACCGATACAGTTCACAAGTTTCCTCGTAGGAACTGAGTCATACGCCACTTTCAAATTCACAAACACCGCAGACACTCTCTGTTTGCATTCCAGCGCTTTCTCCACCTTTCCCTCTAGCGTGAAAATCTGCTCCCTCGTCCCTCTTCCATTTCTGAACCCACCCTGGCATTCCGGCAGCAGCCCATTTCTTTCCACTTCACTATCCAATCTGTTCTTCACCATTGTCATGATAACCTCATACCCCGTACTCATAAGAGACCGGTCCCCCTTTATGTATCGGGACCACCACCCGTCACTCTTCCGGCACCTCCATGTCTCCATTCCACATCCTATTGATAACCTGCAGGAACTTCTCTCTTCTTTCTTCGGGTAAACGCCTTCAGCCTATTTTCTCCCTCCGCCATTCCCAGTTTCAGCTGTCCCAGGACCACCTCCCCCTCTTTCCTACCTCCTGCCTGGCAATCCCCAGCTCCACCTCAGACCCCGCCATCTCTCTGTCAGCTATGTTCACTTTGCCCTTTTCTCCCTTCCCTTCAGGACCTTCCACAACCCTATTTTTGCTACATAATGCCGCAACTTCTTTTCCACCTTCTGCAATTCCGCCGTATTCTTCACCTGATTGGCCCGTTCCACTTCACCTCACGCATCCCTTCACTTCGGCACCTCGTCTTCTTCATTCTACATTCCCGTTAGTTTAAATATATTATAATAAATTATAATAAATTTAATTTATTACTTAATACATACTTTGAGACAGAAAAAATTGACGAAAAGTTTGTTGATGATTGGATCATAGAAGGTATTGCCTATTAAACAGTGTTAGGAGGAGACATTGCTTTTAAATGTCAACTTGATAAAATGCTATGTGGATTCTGTTCAAACATTGATATAAATAAATATTATTCCATAAACGAAATGCCTTAGAGTACCAAGGAATAGACATTTGAGTCTATATACAAATATTCTGGCGCTCACAAATTTATTCGTAATCATTTGAAAGTAAGATTGCCCACAATTTCGACTATGCTTTCATGGATGTGAATATATAATGTAAAAAATCAAAGAGAAGATTGCAACAATGAATAATTAGGAACGACAATGTGTATAATTGGTTGATACAATTTAATAATAAAAATGTATAAATTATAATCAATACAGAGAACAACTTGGAGAATACTTCTTTGCTAGTATTTGTCTAATAATTGCTTCGCGCGGCATATTTTAAATTCGATAAAAAAATAGATTTGTGAAAAAATATTTGATATTACATTATAGCATCGAATGCTTGTTTTGAATAAGGAGCAAGCAATCGAAAATTATTACAATTATTAGGAATTACCACAACTACATCGTCTTTTATGATCAACACTGATCAATCTATGTTTATTATCCACCAAAGTCACTAAGAAAGTACTTCACAAATTATAAATTGACTTTCTTTATATATGGTTAACTATTTCTTGAAATTACTTAGTATCAACTGATTATTTTGATAAACAAAGTGAAACATTTAGGGCAATGGTGATAATAGCACTTATAGACATGGGCCCTAATTCTATTCAAAATGTGTGTGTGTTAAATGTGCTACAGTATTTAGCAACTTTGTTTCGACCGCTATCAGATGTAATCTGCTATTAGATATAGAAACAGCAGATTTGTTAAGAAGATTTAATGAAATATTTTATTCTCTACATTTCAAAGTTACAACATTACAAAAAGCTATTTATTTGTTTAATAATATAGAAATATTTAAAGAAACCCAAAAGCGTGGCAAAATGTATTGTATTGGTGGATTTAAGCTAATATTTGTTTACTATATTGGAGCTGTAGAAGTACTTCAAACTGAAAATATCAAATACTTGATAACCAATCGAATCAATCAATATCCACTTACTAATGATGTTCGGTTACTATTAACAGAGGTAGATATAATCCTAGCCCAACACACATTTTCGTGAATCAGTTTACAATTAATGTTTTGTAAAATAACAATGCCCGATTCTAACTTATATTATTTTGCACTCAAGTTCTATTTCAAACGTGTAAAGATATGAACTGCGAAATACGAAAATAGAATATCGCATATGATAGTCGTATCATAATATATAGGTATAGATGATAGAGACTTGGGACTTATCAAACACCTATATTGAAACCGGAGAGACCATATTACAGATATCGGTGAAACATCCGAGGACGTGCAAATATTAAGAGAAGTCAGATGGGTGTGTCCTGTCACTACTTTTGTTTTGTATATATATTCAGAAGAAATATTTAGTTAAGCACTACATGACATAGCGGCACGAGTATTAATATATGGAGCAAGAAGCAACAACATCAGATTCGTCGATGATACGATAGTATTCGAAAACCACCTACAAAGGCTGATGAATAGAATAGCCCAGACTGGCCAGGTATACGGGCGCGATTTGAACTTTGAACAAAAAACTTAATATACTACCACCTCAAGAACAAATGATGGTATCCAACATATACTAGAAAGAGTAGAAAAGTTCACGTGTTTGGGTAGCACCGTCCATGATCAATAGGAATCGAAAAAGCCAGGTCAGCCTTTTTATGAATGGCGAAAATATTCAAGAGCCACGACTTGAATAATAAGACCAAGACTAGGCTTCTCAAATATCCTCATACTTTTCTATGGGGTAGAATCATGGAGAGTCACTGTAACTTCGAGCACAAAACTCGAAGCGTTCGAAATTTGGATGTATAGAATAATACTATGTATATCACGTAACGAATAAGGCAAGTACTGCCTTATTAGAACGAATAGGGAAAAAGGTAGATGTACTAATAACTGAAGAAGGTGAAGCTATCATATCTAGGCCATATAATGAGAAACAACGAGCGTTACCGATTGGTATACAAGGGAAAGTGGTTGGAAGAAGAGGACCGGGAAGGAGAGGAATATCTTGAGTCAAAAACCTTAGAACAGAACTAGGTACAGCAGAACAACAGGTCTCTTCAATGCAGCCGCCAATAAAGTAATGATCGCCAGAATTATCGCCAAAACTCGGCACGAGGAAAGGAAGACGCCAAGTAAAGAGACCGCGTAAATGTGTATATAGAGCAGAGATAATACGGATGTCATAGATCCTAAGTAAACATTCAAAATACAATGTTATTTTGCTATTATAGATCACATCTACAAATCCATTAACGCGCCATTAAAGTAATATGTATTGGATTGTTAAGGCGTCTACTTTGTGATAATTCATTTTAAAGGATAAATAAAACGATTTTTTACTATGTTTTTTATCACACTTCAGTTACACTTTGCAACTAGTTTCGGCTAAGCTCTAGCCATTTTCGAGCTCCTCCGATGACTAAAGCAATTGTAACCGATCGCTCTTTATATAATAAAAGTAAAAAGGAAAACTAACAATTACACAGAAACATATTAACTAAAATATATATAAAAGGGGCTGGGGTGGGTTTTCTAAAAAATATGGAATTCCCTGACAGTCCCAATGTACCGAGCGAGGTCTGCGAAGTAATAAAATCTGAATTTTAATGCGACGCATTACTCGTATTCGAAATAAGAGAAAAATTTTTAAATGTGTATATAAAAAAAAAATTAATAATAATAATAATAATAATAAATATAAAATAATAATAATAATTTTTAAAGTAAAAACATAAAATAATTAGATAAAGGATTACAATAGAAATAAATAACAATAATAATAATAAATAAATGAAAATCATATTGTCTCTCAACTCCATTAAAACAGATTAAACAGGTTAGATCCCTTAAAATGAAGTTCCGTGAACTTAAAACAAATTAAATTAAAAAGAAAACAATACATTAAAATTATAAAACAAAACCAAACAAAAGGGCAAAAAAAAAAAAAAAATAATATATAAAAATAATAATAATAATAATAATAATAATAAAAATAAAATAAATAACCGAATAAATGAAAATTAAATCAGATTTACAAATGAGCATGAAACATCCTTAGAAAAACAAAACAGTAAATTCACTATACCAACACGTCTTATGGTCCTATATTAACATATTAGCAAAACCGCAACGATACCCCTCCATTACGCACATTTGAATAATGGCGAGTATACGAGATCTATTTGATCGTTTAGTAAAACAATATCGTTGCGGTTTTTGCTCTTATGTATTTCTAGGGCTTCCAACAGTGTCAGTTTCCTTCCCTTTTCCGCTATGTGCAGGACCTTCAGGGCTGCTATATTTACAGAAAGCCCACTTTCTCAGGTATAACTATTCCTGCAGACTCGGCACACCCTATATCCCACAAATTAGCAGCTTACAATTCAATGATCCACCGTGCGTTCGTAGTACCTATGAGCCCTGAAAATCGGGACATTGAGTTAGAGACTATAAAATCAATAGGAACAAAAAATGGCTTCTCCCATAAACAGATTGATAACATTATATACAGAAAACAAAAACAAATAGCCCAAAAAATGATCTATTCCGCTACTTCACCTGAGCCAACATCCCCTTTCGTTTCACTAACATATTTCGGCCCTATCTCGGAAAAAATTGGAAATATTTTAAAACAAAATAAATTAAAGGTAGCATTTAAAACCCCAACAAAATTATCGTCCATAATCTATAATGCAAAAGAAAAACACCCACCTCTCCATAAATCGGGAGTATATAGATTGAGCTGCCCAGAATGTACTAACATATATATAGGACAAACGGGTCGAAATTTTGAGAAACGTTTCAATGAGCATGCCACATCATTCCGTCTGATGAAGACAAATTCTAACTTCTCGAATCACTGCATTGAAGCAGGACATGCGTTTCCGAATATAGCAGCCCTGAAGGTCCTGCACATAGCGGAAAAGGGAAGGAAACTGACACTGTTGGAAGCCCTAGAAATACATAAGAGCAAAAACCGCAACGATATTGTTTTACTAAACGATCAAATAGATCTCGTATACTCGCCATTATTCAAATGTGCGTAATGGAGGGGTATCGTTGCGGTTTTGCTAATATGTTAATATAGGACCATAAGACGTGTTGGTATAGTGAATTTACTGTTTTGTTTTTCTAAGGATGTTTCATGCTCATTTGTAAATCTGATTTAATTTTCATTTATTCGGTTATTTATTTTATTTTTATTATTATTATTATTATTATTATTTTTATATATTATTATTATTTTTTTTTTTTGCCCTTTTGTTTGGTTTTGTTTTATAATTTTAATGTATTATTTTCTTTTTAATTTAATTTGTTTTAAGTTCACGGAACTTCATTTTAAGGGATCTAACCTGTTTAATCTGTTTTAATGGAGTTGAGAGACAATATGATTTTCATTTATTTATTATTATTATTGTTATTTATTTCTATTGTAATCCTTTATCTAATTATTTTATGTTTTTACTTTAAAAATTATTATTATTATTTTATATTTATTATTATTATTATTATTATTATTATTATTATTATTATTATTATTAATTTTTTTTTTATATACACATTTAAAAATTTTTCTCTTATTTCGAATACGAGTAATGCGTCGCATTAAAATTCAGATTTTATTACTTCGCAGACCTCGCTCGGTACATTGGGACTGTCAGGGAATTCCATATTTTTTAGAAAACCCACCCCAGCCCCTTTTATATATATTTTAGTTAATATGTTTCTGTGTAATTGTTAGTTTTCCTTTTTACTTTTATTATATAAAGAGCGATCGGTTGCAATTGCTTTAGTCATCGGAGGAGCTCGAAAATGGCTAGAGCTTAGCCGAAACTAGTTGCAAAGTGTAACTGAAGTGTGATAAAAAACATAGTAAAAAATCGTTTTATTTATCTTTTAAAGTAATATGTGTTTCTTTGGCGTTTTGTTTGAGTATAATGGATTAGATTAAGTGATTATCAAATTAGTCACATGAAAATGATGTGATATTTAATTGTCTTACCGAGACATATTCCCTGAATTTTCTTATAATCTTCTTAAGATTTTATAAATAATTGACGCTGTCGATTTGATATGAAGGTTTTTTTAACTGGAGTTTTTAACAATATTCCCAGTTTCCGATGCGATTAGCGAAAGAAGTTTCTCAAAGCTTAAAATAATTAAAAATTATCTTCTAACTTTCCATTTCTATTCTTCTTCTATCAAAAATATTTACGTCTCTGATAGCCAGAAGAGTTCTTTTTAAATTAATATATTCTTATATGTGTTATAAGGTTATTTATCTTAGTGTCTTTGTTAACTACTTATTAAATTAAAATATTATAAATATACTACATTTGATAGGTACTCTTTTATATACAGCGGCCTGTATATGATTTTATCCCTTGAAAATTTAGTTAGTTATTAATTTAATAGGCGGGGAAAAGTAGGATGTCACGTGGGCGGCCGCATACCCAGGACGGGCTCTGGTCATAGGTTTATTATTAATAAGTCTATGTTAAATGTATCCTTTAATAATAAAAAGAAAATTGTCAAACTTAGAGGATATTTCTCTCTCGGAAATTTTCAATATATCGTTAGAAAATGATATATTAACAAAATAATATACATTCAATGGAAAAATAATCCTTTAATTAAAAAATTAAAAAGGATATAAGCATAATAAGTGTATTTTGTTATAATGTTTATGCTGTACTTTTTTGGTCACCTTATGTGTAACGTAAGTTATAATTAAATAAATAAAAAAAAATCCATTTCTATGTAAAAGGAATGTGTTATCGATCGTTTAGACCGGAAATATTAAATGACACCTTTTAGTATAATTTTTAAGTAAAAATCATAGTTATAAACGTTTGTGTCGTTACTAAGTAATTTACAATATAAATTCATATGCAGAACTCTTTATAGCAATATGCATGTCTGGTTGCAGGGTTTCGTCACAAACATGGCGATGTCTAATGGTTCATATCAAGTAGTTTGTGACAAGTGATAGAAGATTTATGGACATACGTACTATGAAGACTTTATATGACTTTTCTGATTATTGCTATATTGTGCTACTTGTTTTGTGATTTGGTTACAACCCTACTGAAGCAGCTTCATAAATGTAAAATAATGTAAGTTAATATTAACTATGGTTATACCACCCGCCCACATAGATATAACACACATGATATTTTGAATTTGTATATCTTTTTGTTTGTTTACATATTACTAATTAACATTCCAACAGTAGAATCGCCAAACAATAAATATTTTAAATATAACATCGGTTCTTTAAATCTATTAATTAATCTGTGGTAATATTTTTTTTTACTAATTATCTTGATAGAAGTTATGATAACAGCCAATTGTTATCATATTGGTTTTACATTTATATCTAATATACGAATTTGCGATAATATTTAATATAACTATACACTTGGTCAGCAACTATTATTACGTTCTCATCTAACCTGTATCACAACAATCCCACGGTTTCTGTATAAAAATAATTCATGCATTATTAATAAGTAGCTTATTATTTGCAGAGACCAGAAACTTTAATTATGCCCATTTTCAATCTCTTATAAAGTTTAATTGATTTACGCGTACGGTACACCCGTGATCATATTTTATTAGTCGCATATTCCGAAACACTAACAAAATAGTGTATTTAAATCGGATGTAAATAATATAAAGTACCGGAATTTGATTTTAGAATAATGAAGTGATTCAAAATGGTTATATTTGTAGGTTAGAACACATATTTTTAAATCTATTTTTTACTTTACTAAAACAAATGAAAATTATATTTTCATACAATAATGGAAACGTTATAAAAAAAATCTGCAAATTAATCATATAAAACATTCAATATACTGGATGTATAATATTAATATTATAGGATAGGTTTCTCTGTAGAACAAGTTAGACACATTGATTAAAAAGCCATCTTTAATACTTGTTTCTTTTCATATTAAAGCAATTAATGGGAATGGGGAAAGATTCCAATTTTCAGTAACAACTAATCTTAAGAAAAGAACAGATATCAATATGAGATAATCTGTATATTGTTATATAAAACACTACCCATAATAGTCACTACTTTTTTTATTGAACCAATTATATGTATTACATTCTTTTTAATATATAATTAAATCATAAATTATTTGAAGGGTGTTTTCATATTACTTCATCCCTGAATTAGTCAAGGTACCCATCCACCAACCTTGTTTAGCTAGTTTTTTATTATTCTTGTAATTTTAAATTTTATATATGTTGTTTTTATAACCTTTATATGTTCTCTTTTCTTATTGATATTTTGTTGTTGTTAAATATAATGATAGCTGATAAATAAACAAAAATCAGGAGTTTCTAATATACTATTCTTCTAAACTTAATTTTATGAAATAGTAGTTGAAACTGGAGTAAATGTCTACCAAAAAATATAGTCTCCGAGAACTTCCATATGGAACTTTATGAAGGGAAATTCAAACCACTCTCCTAATTTAAATGTACAACACCATATCATGTCATCATGCACAGTGACCAGCTGTAAATCCAACCCAGAGAAAAAGTATCTGGTTCCAACCAAGCAGCACTGGCAAATGCAACGCTTGAGCTAATATAAATTATTGAACTATTAAACTATTTGTAGTGCTACAACAAAGACATAATCAACATTCTAGTAGATTTAATATGACATTACTCCTTTGTAAAACAATATTGATCATAGTGATATTTTACTATTTAACTGCAA
Organism: Lordithon lunulatus; assembly: GCA_963942505.1. NCBI lineage: Eukaryota > Metazoa > Arthropoda > Insecta > Coleoptera > Staphylinidae > Lordithon > Lordithon lunulatus. Next base: position 40,592,268 of record OZ012666.1, read on the forward strand.
TTTGCAATTGTTTCCTAAATTACCAAATATCACTCCTGGCATCTGTATACCAACAAATATCACAATGAAATTGCAGGATGAATACACTTCGCATTGACGACAACTGTCGTAAATTCCAAAAGAGTTTTTTGATAAAGGCATTTTAAGATTGCAATAGTTACAATAGTTTTATCAGTTTTACCATTGAGTATAATTTGATCTATTTTTGGTTTAAATAATAATTTGGTTTATTCTAAATGCGCAAAAAGGATTATAAGAGCATTAAAATATACTTAAGAATCGTCAAAACCAAAAATAACCTGAAAATTCATTTTGGAGTTACAGCACTTCATCTCAAGGTGTTATCACATATATAGGATGTGTATAAATTGGCGAAAGAACTTCAGGTAGGATGTTGGTCATCAAATTCGTAAGTCGATCTTTATTCAAGAATATTGCACCATGCTTCCACAGTCCGCACGAACCATGTTAAAGACACGTACATTTGGGAACCTTGCATTCACATGGTATCTTATTATTTTATTATGCGCATGGTAACCACAACGCTCCGTGCATATTGCGCTTTATTGATACGGCACACTCATCCATGTTTTTATATCCAACAGATAGTTGCGAAATTATAAAAATAATTAGGAAACTTGGTAATACCAATGCCATAGGAACAGATGGAATACCGAGTTATGTTTATAAATATGGAGCAGAAATCCTTGCAGAACCACTTGCGGATGTCATTAACTATTATTTCTCCATTTCAAGCTTTCCGGATACATTAAAAGTAGCTAAAGTTATACCTTTACTTAAAAAATCAGATGCACAAATTTTTGTTAATCGCTCTTTTGAATGCCCTTTCTAAAATATTTGAACATTGCATAAAAAGTCGCCTTCTGGCTTATTTCGAACGTAATTGTTTATTTCAAAAATTACAGCATGGTCTTAGAAAGCAAAAATCGACCAAATCAGCACTCAATGATATCCTATACAATATCAATTTAAATTTAAACAATAAGCATCATACGGCAAGTGTAAATTATGACCTAACAATGGCTTTCGACTTAGTTAATCACCAATTATTGCTTCGTAAATTGAAGTTGTATGGAGTAAGAGGACCTCCATTAGAATGAATTAAGAGTTATATAAATGACAGAAAACAATTTGTAGAGTTAACTAGTATAATTGAAGATAGTGAAACAGCATTTAGATCTAACACTGTTCAAAAGAACATCGGAGTTCCATAGGGGTCCATATTAGGTCCCATTCTATTTATCATATTTATAAATGACTTATCCCGTTCTATAGATTATCCAATCACTATGTATGCAGATGATACTAGTGTCGGTGTAAGCGAAATATCAGAAGAAAAGCTGCACGAAACTATTAAATCTGTAATTGGAACTATTACAACTTGGTTCAAAAACAATTTTTTGATAGCAAATGTGTCAAAAACCAACATTTCAAAATTTAATAATAGCTGCCAGCAATCAACGATAAATAGCGCATGCATACAATCTGATATCATACAATTTATGTATATAATAATGAAAAACTACTAGGACTCTATATAGACAGGAATTTAAATTGGGAAACCCACATTGAGTATATAAAGCCAAAACACACTAAAGCTAAATATGCACTTAGTCAACTAAGAAATACCTCCTATTTATCAACTTTAAAATCTGTTTACTTTGCCTACTTTGAATCTACAATGCCTTATGGTATACTATTTTGGGGAAATAACAAATATTTCAATGAACTGTTGCTTCTTCTAATAAAGGCAATTCGAATTTTGTTGAAAATTCTCAACAGTCATGTCGCCCTCATTTAAAAAAACTAAATATTATGACAGTGGTTAAGTTATACATTTACGAAACTATCGTGTTTACTTTCAACAATAAAAGCATGTATTGTACAGGGGAGAACTTTCGTAACCATAACACTAGGGCAAAGAATACTCTTCTAAAATCTAGGGCATCGGCACAGACAAATTCTCGAAAATCACACGTCGATTGCGCCAATATTGTTTAAAATAAAATTCTTAGTGAACTGAAAACTATTAGGAAAATATTTACCACCAAACTAAAATCAATTTTATTAAATAATGTTTTATATGGTGTGGACCAGTTTTTGAAATTTTAAAGCGTTAACTTATTAGTTTTAGCTAGTATTTTAGTAATTGTTGAAATTTTATATATGTTGCATTTATAATTATGAATGTTTCTGTTATGTTCATGTATTATATACTGACACTAAATGTATGCTAAGTATTAAATAAATCTATGTATCTATCTATTGGAGCAAAGTTAAGTTATATGTATAGCCAGATCTTTATTTACAACAGACATAAACATATTAACAACATATTACAAAGAAATACATTTTAAAATTAATAAATTTTTAATAATTATTATAACTTCTCTTCAGAATTTCGTATGGATCTTCAATTCTATCAATTTTCTTCTGTAGACATGGACACCATCTTGAGGATCTATATTCCAATTAACTTACTAACGAGAAATATAATACGTGTATACAGCCAAATTCAGTTCCACCTGAGACATCTACTATTAAAAAGAAAACAAAAACTTTCGAGGAATATAATAAGTGTATACAGTCAAATTCAGTTCCGCGTGAGACATCTACTATAAAAAACAAAACAAAATCTTCTTGAAGTCAGGACATGATTTAAAAACTATACTATTTACAATTTTAAACCCGATTGGTCCGTTTCGTATTGAGCATTATGAGAGTTCAAACTCTATTGGGTTTAAACATTTGAGCTTGCCGATACCACAGACGACGAAAATGTTACTTTTTTTTAAATATGTATGTCCTCAACATTGTTGAAGAACTAAAGAAATGCAAGGACGACTTAAAAATGCTTTCTAATAAGGGGTTATCTAAGAAAGGACCTCAAGAGGTGTAAGTAATTCCTCTGAAGTATGTAGGCAGCCAACACAATGGCGTCTTATAAGAACACATGTATAATATAATTCGTTAATTGTCATTTCTAGTATTATTATACGTATGTATAGCTCTCCTAGGAGCACAGGGCACCTTTTGGTGATTCTTGGCTGCTTTTTGATAAAGTTGTCGCCCTTATATTTTTATATTTGCTTATTTCTTCGACTATTTCCTTCCATGACCTTTTGCCTTCTGCCTCTCTTTTCATTTTTTCATGCCACGATTTATGTGTTTTTGTATGTTCCTTTGCTTTTTCGATGTCAATAAAATTTACATTTATTGTTTTTGCCATTCTATATTATTTTCGAGGATTATACGTAATATACATATGTTATATGTGCAGGATTTTTATGTCTAAACCTTGCTCTCTCATTCTCGGCAACAGATTCTCGTGAGTAGTTTGCTAGCCGTGCAAAGTAGTGTTATTCCTCTCCAATTTTCGCACAGTGTTTTTTCTCCTTTTTTGGTAGCATTATGGTAATTCCTTGTTCCATTCTCTAGGTAGTTTTTCCTATCTTCATATTTTATTAATGACGCATGCATCATTGTGATTGTTGTGTCTCCTGCTTTTAATACTTCAGCTGGTATGCCATCTATACCTGCTGCTTTTCGACTTTTAAGTTTGTTTATGGCTTCTGCTATTACTTCCCGGGTTATTTCGTGTTCGTTTATATAGAAGTTTTCGTTTGATAGTAATAAGTTACGTATTTTTGTTTTTATATATTTCTTCAAAGAATTCTGCCCGTCACCTTATTTCATCCTTCTGTGTCAACATTTTAATCCCATATTTTTCTATGGTTCGTTTTTTCTTTCCAGAAAAGGCTTTTGTTACTTCGTATAGAGTTTTGCGTCGTTTTTGTTTGCTGCTTCTTCTGTTTGGGTTACGATATGATTCACGTTTCTCATATGGTGCACTTCTTTATCCTTTTATTTGCACTCCTTTTCTAGTCTCTTTCTTTCACACTTGTACAGCTTAATATTCTTTGTTTCATTTCTTTTTTATCCTCTATTATTTCCCCATGTGTCTTGTGTCATCCAATGTTTGTGTTTTTCGGCTTTCCGACCTACTACCTCCATAATTGTTTCTTTGATTGAGTTCTTATATTTGTTTCCATATTGACCTATATTTTCGTCTTCGGTATGTCCATTTCCTAATTTATGTTGGAGTTTTTGCTCAAATTTATTTTTGTTTTGTTTTCTTCGTTGTCGAACCACGTCATTGTATGCCACTGTGTTCCTCAAATTTATTTTTGTTTTGTTTTCTTCGTTGTCGAACCACGTCATTGTATGCCACTCTGTCCTGATTGATTTTCTTATGGGTTCCTAGCTTGATTGTTGTTTTAGTTCTTTAGTATGTGGTCTGTATTTTCATCTGCTTCCCTCATTGATCTTACGTCGATTAGTAGACTTCTCCATTTCTTGTCGAATGTAGTGTGATTGTTTTGTCTGGTGATATCCATGTGTGCTTATGTTTTGGTTTGAATATACTTCCCCCAATCTCTCGATGCATTGTTACTAAAGGGACTGTGAAAAAATATTGTTTTTTTCTACAATTGTTTACTCATCTTGGTAACCATAAAATTAAACTAATTTAAGTTAATTTTGTTAACTGTTATTAAATAATATTTGCAATAAAACAAATTGCAATTTTTCATAACTTGCCGCCCTAGACTTTTTTTGAAACTTTCAATACATTGTTTAGAATTTAACAACAATCATCAGACATGTATTTGTGTACGGTTACGGGCTTTAGTTTTTAGACATAAAATCGTGTATGATTATGGGCCTTAGTTTTTTTTAATAGTTTTTAAACATAAACATGTTAGTGAAATATTTGTAAAATCATTTTTTATTTATAACAAATGTATGTGCCCATATACCAATATTTTTATTTATCCATTTTGTTTATAAGAAATTACTCTGGTGGTTTCAAAAAAATACAGCTAAAAAAGTTGACAGCACGTATTTTTATAAGCCTGTTATTGAATAATATTTGCAATAAAACAAATTGCAATTTATCAGAAATTATATTTAAAAAAAACATGGGCGGTAATTTATAAAAAATTGCAATTTGTTTAATTGCAAATATTATTCAATGAAAGCTAGCAAAATTAACTTAAATTCGTTTTCCCCTTATTTTATGGTTACCAAGACATTTAAACAAACAAACAATTGTAGAAATTTGTTTGCGCACTCCGTTTAGTAACAATGACCGAGAGATAGACCCCGCCGCGCAAATTCACACGGCGGCTGGAATTATAGGAATTGTTTTACTTCACATCGGTAATGATGATGATACTTGCACCGTATTCAATGAATAGTTCACAATTTACATTTACTGTCCCTAACTCTTCGTTACCCTCACATCTTCTTTGGCTATATTATTGTTACCTATTTTTGCATTTATATCCCTCATTATTATGTGGATATCTCGTGCATGCTGCAAAACTCTGGCGGGTGAGGAGCTGCCAATGCTGACCATACTAGGCCAGCACTCCCCTAGTATTAGATGCTTGGTGTTTACTAGAGCTGGGCAGAGGCATATTACATGCTCTGCTGTTTCTAGTTCTTCATTGCACCCTCTACATAACGGGCTGTTCACCAGACCCATCGTGTGTAGGTGTTTGTTTAGCCGGCAGTGGCCGGTTACGATGTTAGTCAATAATTTCAGAATAGTTCTAGATAAGTTGAGGCGGGCCGTGGCTGCATTTTTACAAGGTTGCCTAATTGCTACTTTTGATTTTTTTGCAGCCCGGCGTTTCTCGCCATCTTACCTTGTGTAGAGCATGTGTCCTATGCTCTATTATTTTTTTCAGAGTACCTGCAGAAAGTATTTCATCCTCTAGGGTTGTTAGAGGATGTGAGGATCCCTTCCTGGCAAGTTCATCTGCTATTTCGTTCCCCTTGATGCCACTATGTCCTTTTATCCAGCAGAGTTCTAGTTTGTTATATTTAGCTAGCTCCTCCAGGCTGTGTAGACATGAATATAACTCTTTCGACACAAATGTGTTGGCATTTAGTGCATTTAGAGCTGCTTTGCTGTCGGTGAGTATTTGGATATGTTTATCCTTAATATTCCGTTCAGCTAAAATTTGAACACATTTTAGTATTCCTGTTAATTCCGCTTGGAAGTGAGTCGTGAGTCTTCCAAGTGGTGCACTTATCTTGAGATCGAGTTCTGGTGAGAATATTCCATAGCCAGCTCTCGTCTTAGTTTTGGATCCATCAGTATACATGGTTATGTTGGCGCCTTGTGGGATACCATCCATTGTAATGATGGTCTGAAAGTGTTTGACAAAACTGTATTTGGGTATAATTCAGTCGCAATTTTCTTCTACATCTTTATTATTTGTCGGCGTATATAGATTGAAAAAACATAGATTCTCTCCATTCAATAAGCTTTTGTCTTTTTACTAATCATAAACGCCACTAAATAATTTGTATTCCATTTCCTTAACCATAGTCTTTGTCATTCGGCTTTTGTGTCGCCTGTTTGTTTCCTTGTTGGTTTTTTGCGCTTTTTAATTCTTCTGTATATATTTTCTTCGCTTCCTGCCCTTTCGCTTATAATAGTAATACGCCTTTCTCTCTGGTTCCATACGAATAATTGCCGATCAACAGTTAGTTTCTGATAGTCTATATGGACTGTTTTCCCACTTATTTCTTTTTGAATAATTCTTTCATCTATTGTTACATCATTGTTCATGTGTAGGCTAGTCTAATTATCTTATAGTTGTGCTAGTGATGTTTGGATTCCTTTTGGCCATTTACTGTGACTAACAGAAACATACAAGTCATGAACCACGTTATTGCTTGCAGCAATATTATTATGTTTGACGTGTTATCCAGGGAATTATAACTTTATTCCTTTTTTTAATTGTTTATCACATGATCAACAAGATGTTTAATGCTTAAGCTTTTCCTTAGCTTTGAATTTGTTTAAATTCAAACAAATTCATGAGGCATCTTGTCGCTGTTCAGTACACCATTTGAAGCTACCTTCTTTATATTGAATATGAGCTATGAAACATATATCTTTTCAGTGCAGATCATGTGACTGCTATGACCAACATACATATAACGAAAAAGTGACGTAAATATAATTAATAAGTCATCGAAACAATGTATTTGTACATTGTTCAACCGACTGATGATTAATCGATGTTACATTGATTGTGTTAAGGTTTGTATGCAAATTACTTCAGCATGAATCTTTAAAACTGATATAGATATAGTTCCATGACGTTGCTATAATCACCGGTACATAATGTTTCTTTATCCATCTTACAAAGATTATTTTATATTCTTTCATGTACACGTATTATATCTCCTATATTATAGTATATACTGTATGCAAATGAAAACTATAGCAATCTTATATGGTACCTAGGAGGTTAAAAGAACGTCAAGTGTTAATTGTATATTAAAAGTTATTCTAGTTTACACTTCTACGGTAGAAAAGACGTTTCAGTAATAAAACTTGATTACAGAAAATATATTTATGTAAAACAAAACTGTCATTATACATGTGGTACATTGTCATAGAGTTTTGGTATGTTTATGCCATACCTGTTATGAAATAAATAAATATTTCTTCAATAGACGCTGCTGCAGTGCAGATGAACATTGGTACTCACCGTAGTTCTATAGAAAGGCCTTCACACGAGTGAAAAGGTACAAATTCTAAATTCAGTTAAAACAATTTAATCGAACAATCCTAACGTTTCACAAATTATATAAATTTTTGAAACTGAATTATCTGATTTAAGCTTAAAAAAAACGAACGGTTGAATTGCTATTTCTCTTCCACCTCTTGTAGGTTTTACCGATGTAACGAAAATGTGGTTATCAATCTCTAACCGTGAATTTAATTCTTTGATTTTCTTCATTTGTATTCTTTCGAACTATTTTATTGGTTGGTGAATATTGAAAGAATAATACATAATAGATTAACAACACACACAGAAAAACATAATATTATAACTGAGCGCCAATACGCATTTCAAAAGAAGTCAAGTACAACTGCAGCGATTACAGAGATGATATAACATATACACGAGAAATCAGGCATGGAAAACGAAACAGCTATCATATTCATAGATATGAAAAAAGCTTTCAATACTGTATGCAAAGCAAAACTGCTGGAAAAGCTGTCACAACTTGGAATAAGAAACACACCACACAAAGTATTGACTAGCTACCTAAACAATAGAAAACAAATTTGAGAAAGAGAAGAGAGGGGCAAGGTAACAGATATTGTGGACTTGAAAGTGGCTTCCGAGGAGGTTAGTTGTGATTGTGGAAAAATCAAATGGATTTCTTTAAGGGGCAGGATGGGTAGAGTTGAAATGAAATGGTGTAATGATTTAGAAAGTGGATGATTTAGGATTTTTGGTTTGAATTCAGAGGTAGCTATAGGAGACATTTAGAGTGGGTGCAAGCAAAGGCGAGATTGGCGTGAGGAATAACGAGGAGAAAATGGGTAAAATGGTGGGATGGAAATATAGGTATTGCTTGTAAGATATGGGTTGCGTGCGTGAAGCCTCTACTGCTTTACGGATTAGAGAGTTCTAGGGCTAGATAGATCGGCCCCTATACCGATCCCCCTGCAAGAGACTCACCGAATGTGGTGGAAGACGTGTGGGCGGGCGGTAAAGTTCGAGGAAAGGATGCAGGAGTTAGAGGATGAAAGACTAGTGCGGGTGGTGTGGAGATGGGAGCGTGTGTGTGGTGTGAGGTATGAGTGGATGATAAGCTAACAGGTGTGGATGCGTGCGAACTGAGCTCATGGAGAGAATGCAGGATGTTGAGTGGCAATACGATAGGACAGGTTGAATGAGAGTTCGTACAACCAGGGGTATGTAGAGTAGCAGGTACGGGGGGAAACCCCCGGGCAACATAACCAGATTAGGGTTGACCAGAGGGAAGACGGTATGCATGACACGAGCGAGAGTCGGAAGAGAGAGAGGAAGGAAAGTGTGGATGAGATAAAGGTACACCACGTCTGTGCTGTGTAGTAACCCACACGTGGTGGTACCTGAGCCACGAGTGCGAAGGTAGCAAAGTAGAGTGGGTGGAGAAGTGCAGAAACGTGAGTGAATGGATAAGGGGGGATGGGAATGGCGTGGACATCTGCAGAAGACTCTCATTGGAAAGGAAGTGGGTAAGGGACGGGGGATTCTAGGGCGCAAGCGAATGCTAGATTGGTGTGAGGAATAGCGAGTGTGTCTATGTTTCATCTACAATGAGTAAGCGCCAAACTTCTTTGGTCATGTTTATAGCCTCTGCAATGTTTCTTACTTAGAATTCGACGGTTGACCAGCACCATTTAGTGAACTTGAGCGAAAAATATCAACCATTAACGATTTTGCAGTTTTTGGACGTCCCGAACGTTCTTCGACTTTCAAGCTGGTACGGTCACGTTTAAATTCAGCTGCCCAAAATTTCACGGTGGTAAATGATGGTGCACCACCGTCCAACTCGTCTTTGATTTGTGTAGTCGTATTGCCTTTCAAAACTAAATATTTGATGACTGCGCGACATTGAAATGAAAGTACGCGTTTAAGAAAAGATGTACAAACAGATTGCCTAGGTTTAGTTGATAAATGTTGCCGTATACATGGGGAGGTCCGAAAATTTTCAGACCACCCTCGTAGTTTGTGTCCTGAGTTGAACTCTATAAAGCCTTCTCCTCTTTTCCCCGTCTCATTTATGCCAACTAACTCCTATTTTAATTTGTAAAGCTTTCCCAGTCAGTGGTTATATTACTAAGACTGGGCCTGGCTGCTCTTTTAATTGCAGATTCACTTAAGGTCAAGATAACAGCTGAATGGTCCGTGTCTAGGTCAACATTTTCCTCTGCCTCAATAAAGCGGAGAGAACATTTCCGTGTTATAAAGAAGTCTAACAGTTGTGGATGTTGATATCTGGAAGCCAATAGGTGGGTTGCCTGTTGAGTGAAAATGCAATTATTAGTGCTGATTGCTTTCCAAATTCGCTACCTTTGGTTGTGGTTAATCTAGAGCCCTAGTCAACGTGTTTAGCATTGATGTTTCCACCCTATATAAACCTCTCGCCAGGATGTTGCAGCAGGGTTAAGTCGTGTTCTTTACATTGTGATTGGGTGGGCATTAAATTGTACCAACTTTTAATTTCTGTTTGTAGATTGAATTTCAACCATCGTAAGGTGAATATCCTCGTTGTAGATGGCATTCTTCGACGTGCTTAATTGACTCCTTAATTATAACCGTACATCCTCCTTTAACTCGGTTTTCTGGGTTAATAGTGTGGTATATTTTGTAATCTTTTATCTGTATAAATGAGCCTGACTTGTCATGTGTCTCGGAGATGAGGCATACATCTATGTGCTGGGTATTAGGAAATACTTCCTAAGTCTTATTTTTTGTTGAGAATGTCATTGACATACCATGTATCTATTCTTAGATCTTTAAAGCCACATGATTGTTGCATCTTGGCCATAGCTCCTGTGCTCCTATCTTCTAGTTTGTCAAGTCTTTTATTGATTTTAAGGGTTTTCATTATAAGTTGCATCATCGATGACTCTGTCAACGTTATTGCAGGTGATGGTCTTGTTGGATCAATTGTCACTTGTGAAAACCTCACTCCTGATCTGACGGTGCTCCTTGAAGATGTTACATCCGCTGTAGCTTGCAGGGTGAGCTTCTGCGCAATTGATACATTTTGCAGGAGTATTTCTATAGCCTGGCGCTCTGTTGCAGAATGTTGGAGTATGCCCATGTAGCTGACATTTTGTACACTATGGTATAAATGTGCTGTTTCTTACTGCCTCTATTTTAACCTTTATGATACTAATAAATTCTATGTTGTAAATTCTGTTAATATCCTGTTTTTTTTTCAATATCATTGATTGGTGCCTGACCATTACTTTGATGGGTCTAGTAATCTCGTATGTATGCCATTCTAATTAATCTCGTTTATAAGGCTTGTTGGTCTTCTGTAATCTCCCTCAGAGCATACATTACTTTTGATCTGCTGATTATTCACCGTGCTTGATTTATTATTTTTTCTCTCAGGTTATAATTTCTTTATGACTACATTATAGTCACACACATTACTTAAGATATGAGATTTTTTAAAGATTAAATGTCTAATGTATATAGAATAAATAATATGTTGACTATCAATTTGTTCTCGATGTTCAAGATAAGTCACCTGTAATTACTGTGGACGCCTGTGGCGCCACTGTTAGAGCGTCGCAACGTCCTCGGAGAGAATCGCGGTGGCGCGAGCGACGTGCACGACGCACGTCTGATTTAGTTAGTAAGTGGCCCGGCGCCGAGCTTCTTTCCGCGCCGCAATAGCGATGTTCTGTTTGGAAAATAGGCGTACTGTGGCGGCCATCATGCGACACAGTGGCATGTGAGAGCATTGAGCTGCGGCTAGACCATGCCCGTGAGCACGGGGTCATTCGGAGAACCTCGCGCTAAGCGCTGCAAGCATTGCGACGGTAAACAAGCCCCAAAGAATCACCCACAAGCTCATTATTAACCCAATTAGTTTTTCCCATTCAGTGTTGTGTGATGCTTCCGCAATAACGAATAACAACCGCGGTACCGCTTAGCCGTTGCGGGACTTGAGACAACGCCCTTTTCATTGGCACCGATTACTGCGATACGGTCTTCCTCATGCGAGAAACGACAGATTTACTATATATTGCTGGGCATACATTATTGAATTGTTTCATGTGTGACAAGATAAACACGTTATTATTTATAGAAACCAATCTAAATTTAAAGTTTTGGCGAATTTGTATTGGCTCTCACCTATACCAACTAAAAACTAGGAAAATTACTAGTTTGTTGTTTTTAAGTCTACATTATTTTGAAATAACTATTTTATTTATTTATATATAACATATCCAACAACACTTTAAAGCATAAACTATGAATATTCAATTAATTTATATTATAGAAATATCTTTTCAGAATGTTTCACATTTAATGTTTAGAAACAATATTTTGTTATTTGTAGTTTTTATATATTTATTTTCAAACCAATATATACTGTTCAAACTTCAGCAACATAAAGCATATAATTTCCAAATTGTCACTCCATAGTTTGTAGGTGGCGAAGCTGTTGCAGCTCCGAACCTAATTACCACCGGGTCGTGTTTATATTCTAACATTAGCTTATCTGCGAGAGAGAAAGATAGACTTTGGATGTGTTTGTTCTAAATTTATTATGATTATTTCTCATTCTTTTTTTAACTCGAATAGACTAACATAAATGGAACAAACGTTTATAAAAAAAAGTTAAGATGAATATGAATATATTAAAACTTGTAGTGTATATGGCTGATATTTTTTAAAAGTTAGCCTTTAAAGTTGGAGATTAATGATAAAATTATTTTAAAATTCTATAATTTTTATCTCTATTTGCAACAAATATATTATTTTAATTATATTTAAATTTATATGTTAATACATTTATACTTACTATAATTACTACTATTATAATTTTTGATCAAATAATCAATGCAAATGATGTTATTACTATAAATTCAACAATTGCTTATTACTGATATATTAAATAGAAAACGCATTACTACTGATGTTGAGTCTTAATGGATAAAAAATCGGATTGACCTTCGGCACAAGCCCAATATCGTCAGTTGCCAAGAATTCATTTGTAATTTTCCCTTAATACAAAGCGAGATGACGGGCCTCAGAAATGTCTAGTGGCGGTGCAACAACTCACTCCCCGGATTATGTCAATGGAGTTGTGCGAGTTGGCATAGCACGCCTTGCACTCCCTCGCATTCGCATACACTCATAGTCCGCATACACATACGCGCGGACCGTTTAAAAATAGTAAATGCGGCCCCTGGAAGCTGCCACGCGACTCTCGTCACTTCTACACATATTCTTAAATCGAACGAAATACGTGGATTAGGCGTATAATCGGTGTCCATAATATTTTTGGTTTCCTATTTATATATCCCCAAAATGTTTAAATACACATCATGTATTAATAAAAACAAATTGTAAATATACTGTTTTTACCTTACCTAATAGATTCCAGTATTTCGCAATTTATTTACTCGAAAGCTTATTCATCATTACACATACACTAGCCACATATTGAGGAAGGTTAGTTATCTAACCAAAAATAATTGTTTTTAATCATTAGCAGATCGCCACACAATATTAATACACAGAGCACATACTTTAAATATTGTTTCTATTCAGTCCATCTTCAACCTCTTTGTTTTATCATACGAATGAATTGTGTAATATTTGTTTATAATTTTTGCGGAAAATCAAGCAGTTTCCAAATAGATCATAAAGCGGTCCTTTAAGATCTTTTTGGAAAATGTTTGTAACAAATTTAGCCATATTTTCGGAAACATTACTATGTAGTTTAAAATATTTGCATTTAGCTATTATCTTAGGCTATCAGATGTTAGTCTTTAATTGAGTTATGGCGAAAATCAGTCCAGGGAATGTCCATGCTTAACAAACTGCGATTTTAGGATTTTGCTAACAGCACAAATGTGTGTATTTTGTTTAAAATATCGAGAATAGTTATAAAAACATATAATTCTGGCTTAAAAATAGGATTGTATACTATATTATAGTATTATAATATTTGCATAACAATCGCGAGAAAATTATAAAAATTATGAAACAACGAAATCGAAAATATTAAATTTTTAATTATTATGATATCTAAGATAGAGTCATTTGAAATACAAATCATGATTGATAATTCTGATATATTACCAGCTATTATTATTGTATTATGATTTTAGCACGTTTGGCGCCAAGTTTTTGTTATTGAATAATATAATTTCTGTTGATAATTTGTTCTAGCAGTGTCATTTTCATATAGTATGGGTTCTTTACGTAAGAAACACGTTATTGTTTATTTACTTCGCTGGTAATTGCCATCGATATATTTTACAGGCAAGTTTCTTCAGAGGACGCTATACACTTTACATTATGTTAGTCATGAATTTGTACATATGGTACTCAACGGGTTCGTGTCATATTAGGGTATACTAGGAATCTAGAATTCTTGTCCAATATTATCAGTACGTATAGAAAATTATTAATTTTATAGAGCATTTTTTGCTAAAATATTGTCGAACTGTCTGAAGTAAGGTACACGTAAGCAGGTAACCAACCTTCACGTATATGCAGTCTCTGTTATATTTCTGCATTGCTGTTTTTGTAATTAGTACTCACGGTAATTGTATTTTTGTTTTCATACAGGAACAAGGTGCAGAACTTACTTACTGGAGCGATAATATAATAATAGCAACTTCGCATTTTATTTGTTAGGTTTGTTATGTATAAAGATGAATACATACAGACAATTTGGTATTCACAGCTTGTAACGAGCAATGCGATTAAAAAACCGTTTTAAACGATAACGAAATGTGAGACAAATACGATGGTACCTTACACGTGAAAAACCATTAATCAAGTGAATAGTAATCGATTATACAAAATACATTATAACCATGTGTAAATTTAAATATAGGACCATCAACTTTATATAGGACAGTTTCACTGCTTTTCGTCGGTAATCAGTCTCCACACCTCTATACGTCTTCACTCGTTTTAATGATTACTTAAACGTATGTACATATGTCGATTTTAATGGGTACGGTATAAGTTGACAGCATAGCCATCGGTCGTGTTGCAAATTCTCATAACGCTGAACATCTAGCGGGGTCCTTAATCAATGCTAATAAGTCTATGGATACTGCGTATATTTAAAAAAAATCTATACCAGACCAATTGCAATATTGGGTGAAAATGTAATACATTTTTTATTTTATTAAGAGTTTAGTTTGTACATATTAAAAATTAATGCTTTATTCATTATCGGTCGTTTAATGAGCATTTCACCCTTTGACAATTCACTCATGATACCCCGAAGGACGGGAATTTCACCTATTAAGCCTATATTTTGTTGTCGGTGTTTAATTTTAATCCGAACGCATTACAACCATTAACTGTTCTAGTCATTATCATTTTGAGATCCTAGCTAGTTGCTGCTAGTGTTAATGTATCATTCGCCTATATTATGTTATTTATTATTCTTCATACGTACTTCCTCTTTATCATCGATTCCAGTTGCTTTCAGAATATCGGGAATTTTGTGGTGTCTCACATTTTCAAATGATTTCTCAGTGTCTATTAGGTATATATTAGTTGACATCTCGAAATTTTTGAATTAAGACTGTCACTCCAAAAAGTGTTTTTAATGCCTCTGGTCCAGAAATCCGAATTAATTACCACTAACTTCATTATCTAATTTACACCCTGCACTTGTGAATGATTGGTAAAAGTAAACTTTTTTGGAACCTTCCACTTTCTAAAATATCTGGTATGGTCACCACATGACTTTCCGAATTCATTTAGTAATTAATATTAAATCAAGATTTTAAGATATATCTTACATATTATTCATTTTAAATCAAAGTTACGAGTAACTAAATTTAAAACTTTTTAATATATATAAGTGTGAATTCACCCCTTACCAATTATTACCATAAGGGTGTGCGTTGTTAATTGATGTGGTGTCGCCAGACGGAGTTATGCTGTCTCTGTAGATGGAATGGATATTATTTTAATGTTTTTTTTTTTATAAAACATGCGACTATTTTCGTGGTCCGCGCGATTCACACTCAATACCGACTGACTTGTTTACATCTAATGTGCAGCTGCGTGAATCATTTAATCATTTTATAGAATGTCCACCTTACTACATTTAATATGAGATTATTTTCGGTGCACACGTGGTTCATGCCATCTGCTTGAAGTACCGTATTCATTTAATGTTGGCGACAATTGTGGCGTACTCGTTTCTTGTCTGATGCTAGAGAGTGTAGGCATTAAGACCAGTCCAATCTCTGATATTTTTGAACCACCGAATATTTATTTCTTTCTATGTCCCGCCTTTCTTCTATTTTTCCTTCCATGATGAGCTTCAGGAATTGTTACTTGATATTTCTAATTATGTGCCCAATGTAAGCTGTCTTTCTTCTTTAATTACTTGCAACAGTTCTCATTTTGTCCCTATTCGTCTTAGTACTTCGTCGTTTGTTGTGTGTTCTGTCCACGAGATCTCTAGCATTTCAAACGCCTCCATCCGTCATAGTCTTAGCTTTAAGGGTCCAGGTCTCCACGCCATAAAGTAACTCAGTGTATACGTAGCAGATGTTTTGATTAGTCAACAGAGTCCTCATATTTGTAAATACTCTGTTAGCTTGTTCAATCCTGCTCCGTATCTCCGTGTCTAGCTAAAAAGTGCTTCTCTTGTACCCATTCTTCGCCTGAATCCAAATTGGGTAGCGCCTTTTCCTGTTCACATCTATTATACACTCTGCCATGAATAATCTTTATGAATAGCTTTAGGGCTTGGCTTACTAAGCTGATAATTCTGAACTGGTTGCAGCGATTATCATTTTTTTTCGGTATGGGTTCAAAGATTGTAGAGTTGCTAAAACATCAATACTTTCATCTTGGAAGTTTTATTGACTCTATATAGATATCATCTGGACCTGCTGATTTTCTCTGTTTTCCTTGTTTTATAACTTTTACGACTTCCTAAATACACGTAACTTCAACATGCGCCAATCGTTGAGGCGAGTTCCCGATCTTACTTGGCTTCCTTTCTTATATCGGCTTTCTTTAAATTGTTATGTCGACTTTCTTTCCATATGTTCGCCTTAATTTCGTTTTACTTTTAGTGTTCCCACTACCGGATTGTGATCTGAACCAGTTTCCGAATCAGGGTATGTTGTTACTCCACATAATCCATTTCTGTATCTCTGATCAATAGGAAGTCTATTTTATTTGTTACGATGTATTCTGGGGTGAGTTGTGGGGACAGCAAGGTGTATAGCCTTCTTGGAGGGAGTGCAGACCAATCATTGTTTCTTTTGGCAACATTGTACTAAGGTGTCCCCGCTCTCATTACGGTCCCCCACGCTAAAATCATCGACCACGTTTCCTACGCGACCTTGGCCAACGTTGGCATTAAAGTCGCCCGTAATAATCCGAATCTCGTTCTTTTTGAACAGTTTCATCAGTTAATTTCTTCATGCATCTAGCGTTAGAGCTACGGGGCCAGCCTTTACTTGTAGAGGGGCGGACCTGTCTAAATATGCCACAAACATTCTTTATCGTATTGTTTACTTTCTTGACTACAAAACCGACCCCATTGTAGTGATAGTTGCCGGAGTAGTAGTGTCGTGATATACCATATTCTCGTGGTACGTTGCGGCGCAACTTTAGAGAATATCGTTGAAACGCTGAGCAAATATGAGGTGGGAATTTAAATGTAGGGGAAAATCTAGCGGTTCTTTTATGATGGCCCGTACAAGCATGGTGTGTGTTATTTAATATATGTCATGGTAAAATTGCCATAATACGTTTATAGGCATTGTCGCTTGAATGGTAATAGAATATCAATATCCACACGGTATAAGAAAAAAAACACAAAATAAACACCCACGCTCTACCCTAACATGACACAATTGCACCAATTTGAAAACAATCCAGCAGTTACCAACATTTTTATCCTCGGTGCGAAAAATGAGTCGAATATTGTCATTGATACGGCTCCCTATAGTAGAGTGGCTTTTTCGAGGCCATCGCTGAGTCTGATTTTATAACGTTCCACTTCTTATATCAAAGTAGCTTACCAGCAATATATAGGTTTTTCACATTCCAAGTGCCAAGTTTTGAGGGTGTTTCATGCCTAATACGCTTGTTTACATATAATCTTGCAGATACATGCGTGACTCATTTTTTGCCAAAATTAAATTAATATTAGTTCAGAATCAAATTATACCATGGTAAATCTATAAAATATTCGTACAAATGGACCAGTTTTACGCAAAATAAATTGTTTGTTTAAGATAAACGGTTAGTTTTAACCGTCAGATGTTGCTCAAATTCTCGCGCGTTCTTCCCATAGGAAACAATTTCCAAATTTGGTTCCGATGTATACCGTTTTCCTTTAATGTTGTGCACACACATTAATTTTCATGTCATGAAACGTTAATAAAAGTCAAAATTAGCAATTCGATTTTTTTTCGCGATTACAATACCTATACTGCGGTATAAACCTTACGCCCGGTTTCTCCAACGAATCTTACAGCTCGTCTTACATAAGCTCGTCTTATTTATAACCAGGTCTTACATTTTTATTCTGTTGCACCAAACATATGTAGATCTTACTTAGTTAAGATGTACTTGCGCATGGCAACGTTGCTTTTGCGTTTGTTTGGTTGCCTATAATTTGTTTTTGTACATTAATTTCAAAATATTCTTCTTTGTAATATTATTATTATTTTTGCTGTTATTGTTTATGACATCTTAAGTACCATTATTATTTGCCGAGGTACAATAAACCCAATATCGGTAGCGGGGAGAACCCGTCTCATTAATTATGTTCCAAGAATTCATCCCCGTTTGTCAATATCGTTAACCACCCTCCGTGAGAAGAGTTTAAATGAATAAACACTTGGAAACTCGTGTGACAAGTAGTGTTTTGTTGTGTGGGGTCGTATTTTATGTTCCATTGTTGTTATCAGTTATTATGTCATAACTCCCAAGTGCAACGGATAAATTTCACTGCTAGGGAGCAATTTGTTGACTGCTTTAATTTACACACACAAAAGTGTAGAAAACAAAATTGACGAATAGGGCAACTATATCATATGCATTTATAGCAATCACTTGTAATACATTATTAACCATTTTTTTAAAATATATGTAGTAAACACACAATGTTTCAATTGACACTAGAGGTTAGAATCCGAATCTTGAGACCAGCTCCGCGATGTCCTACAATGTAAGACCGTCTTATCGTTTTAATATCCGATTTCTGTTTGGTGCAACGCTTTAAGACCGTCTTATTGTTGAGGCGGTCTTAAACTAGTTAAGATGCGTTGGAGAAACCGGGCGTTAGTGCTGATTTCGGAATGTAATATACTGCAGAACATGTAAACCAGTTATCGTTAGCTTGTTTTATACAGTGGCGGTAGAGGTAAGTGAATCTAGCAAGAATTCGATTCTTTTTATTTGTAAATTCGTCTTCGTTTGGTAACTGAAGAACTTAAGAACGCGCTTCATATTTTGGCCAAAAAAAATAATCACATTGACATGATAAAAAACACTGACGTATTCAAATCTCCGGCAAACTCAGTAGCGTCACCGTTCGTTATGTACAGTTTTCGTGAATACACCGATATGATTTGTATGGTCAAGGGAAATAAAATAATTTAGCTGCGGTAAGATAATATGGACAAAGGTTCCCGAATAGAAGACTTTTCTAATCTCACCCACCGGTTACAATACTATAATGTATAATATGGGTCATTTTAAGTGATTGTAAGCAATTACTACTTAAACGTTTTCCAGTATTCCTACCATTTTCAGTGACAATAGTAAAAATGTACGTGGCAACTTTTTCTCACATTTTGACAGTTTGTCTTTGAATTTATTGTGATGGGAATTTTTACAGAAGAGAATGAGAGTAAAAACATTATATAAGAGCTGATTTAATAGCGTAGCAATAAGTAATCGAAAATTAAAAAAAAGCTTATTCGCAAGGTAGATCTTAATACTGGTGTACATGGATTATATGCATTGTGTGTTTTGTTTTGCCTTTATGCAATGATCACCTACGGGATAAGTAAGAGCCTACACCATTTGACAGAAATTTTCTAAAACCAGCTTCATGGCTTTGAACTCTTTCGGCGGTCGCCGCGGTCTAACAGTTCACAATGGCTGGCGGTAGGGGTAACGAAGCGGTAAGATATATTTGATATATTTAGAAGAACGAAACTGTTCAGAATTACACAGTAGCGTTGTGGCAGCGGTAACTACATAGATGAATACTATAGATGTGCCACTCTAATGTTAAGAGAGATGAAGGTAGTATTGGTACCTGTGAGTACCCACTTCAGCGCTAGTGTCGCGATTGGCGCGGTTTTTAAATTATATATAAATTGGTTTACTTATATAATAGAAATAATTATATTATTATTATATTTATTTATTGATATTTATTAAGTCGCAAACACGTATTAGTTTTGCTAATGAAAAACCAATAAAAGATATAATAATAATACAATTATTTCTGCTTTAGTAGGAAGGTTAATAGAAATAATACACTGTATATAAAGCAATTATAAGGTATTTATTTTTGAAGATACTTTAATTTACGGATTTTTTTTCTCTATACGTACAACTTCGTACAATACACTTCCGCACAATTTTGTATTGTAATAACAAAATTGATTAGCAAGAATGAACAAATAGCAGTACAGAAGAAGTTAACTACTTCACTGACACAAACGTGATGAACTGACCATAGACAATGTATATGTTAAATGACAGCGCTGACAGCAACTGACAGACATTACCAACAAAATAAGTAAACATGGCCGAGCAGCAAACCAACACTGCGACATGTGCGACACCAGCGCTGAAGTGGGTACTCACAGGAACTAGAGACAATGCAATTTTGCCCCCATAAGAGATAACATAGCATGGGTAACTAGGAGGTAAGCGTGTTTCAGCACGCTCAAACTTTTGCTGTAGGAGAGGTAAGGGCCGACCAATAGCAACCGTCGGTCGTGTATTATGGAATTTTCAGCTGTTGGGTCGTGCTGTTATTTTCTAAACCTCAAGATTGAATTAATTTTGAACGTACAAGGTCCCTTGTATTACCACTACCTGTTCCTTAACCATGGTTCGTTCCTTTCATGTAACTGTTCGCAGAACGAACCGCTTCGCTGCAAAAAATAACCATGCTAGATAATTCCGAATACACTATAATATCCTGACCAGTGATAAGATAGACATCTTGCGTACTATATGATTGTTTTCAATGTATTATACTTTCCTCAGAAGTATTAATCAATAACGGTTTTGATCTATAAAAGTATATCATAAATTATAATTTCTAGCACGGCAGTCCCGTTATTTGGCACCTCTTAGTTGGTTATCTTGCCAAAATTGAGCTGGTCTCATAGGATTTAATTGTGTTAAATAATGTATCTCAGTATTAATCTAATTTATACAGTTTGAAGATTTCAAGTGGAAGGTCGAATGTGACCGCAAAGCTGTATTATTTATTATTTACAGGGTTTCATATGATAATATACAGGGTGATTCATAACTGCGGTATAAGAATAAAATGTCATACTGCTTTGAGTACTAAAACTAACACTAAAACTTGGTACACTTTAAATAGTAAGAAAAAAAGTGATGCAAATGCAAAAGAGTGATGAAAATTCGACCTATTGCTATTGTTCTTTTACACATAATATTTCCTAAAAATGTAAGCTGTAATAAAAGTCTGGTATCACTTCAAATTTTGCGTGTAAATAGTATATCAATCCAAGCGTATATAAATCAGTTTAGCAGGGTTGTTGCATATTACACCTCATAATGAAAACTACACTTAACTGTCGTTGTCACTAAAAAGGGTTTTATCTTCACTGATAATACTCTACTCTAATGTACTGCAAATCGTATGTTTCTCCTTAGGGAAACTAATAAAATGTTATGTGACGCATTAGTACTAAGCCAATTTACGATCGACTACGTATATGGAACCTATTTGGATAAAGACACTGAATACCGAATTCAAAAAATTCAAAACGCTTGTGTGCGACTTTTACTGGTTATTCGTTATAGGGAGTCTATTGGAGAACATTTAGCACGGTTGGACTGGTTAAATATGAGAAACCGACGAGAATTATATAAGTTGAATATTAAACGTTCTGTTGGAGAAAATTACGTTTACTCCATACAATTGCTTGAAGTTAACGCGCGTATGTTGATTCTCTATAATATTTGTAGTGAAATATGCTGACTATTTTAGAATTTCACCATCGTTCGGCCTCTGACGTTCGCATTCCTTTCCTATTAGTTGATTTAATGCCTTTTGGCAACACTATAAGTCGGTGACTAAAGGTATGAACCGTACACATTCTCATTGTAATCAATAAATATTCTGGAATATACAATTCAACGAATGTGAATCTATAGTACAGTTTAGTGATACTAATTACAAAGACGCATGTTAGCCTCTTTTTGCGACCACATTTAGAGGTATCACAATCTAAAAGCTTTTTTTCGTAAACTTCCTTTTCAGTACTTTTTTGTGAAGAAAGACAATTGATATGTGTGTAATAGCTATGTTATTACACACATATTTATCCATAAAAAATATTTATTTTAAATGGTGCAAAGGTTATGTCTAAATAAGGTAAAATATCTAAATATGTATATTTACTTCCGTAAATCACTATTAATATAAGAAAATAATGAACTAATCTCTGAAAGACATTCAATGCATGTATTGATTTTTTTTGATACTTTTTGTTAGGAATTAAGTAAGATTAACTATGATTATAACATTCCCATCGTTGGATGATTATTATTACTGTTTCAATTATAAATAATAATACCCTACTTAACAGGTTGAGCTCCAAAGAGATTCGGCCAAACTTTCCACTGGGCCAAACAGTTTTCTTAGTAGTATCGCATATTAATTTAAATATTTGAATTGATTTTATTAAAATGTAACGAAGAAATAGTCACTGCGGACTATTAAACTTGCGACTTGGACGGTAATAACGGTCGTCACCCGCGGGGCAATTACGCCCTTTAGTTAACCCCAATAAAATAAAACGTAAGTTAATAAATGTGTAATATAAATGTAAGATTGTACAAGGCTATTCTTTAGATGCATCCAGTTTTCCTCGTCTATTCTGCAGTTTGTGCCCACAGACAGACACTTGCAGAACCCACTCTGAAAATAGTTTAATCGTGTTTAGAAATTATTGAAAGTTTTACGTTATTTACCAAGAAGAAGCACATTCTTCAAGGCAACTCGTAAAAACAAGCCACTAGCGAATATCTATAAACTATGCACTACCAGTCATGGTATAACAAGGTATAAAGGGCCCCTATTCTCCTTCTAATATTATATGTATGAGTTTGTTACATAAAATCAATTCTCAATTATTTCTACAATAACTGAAAAATAAAGTAATAATTGTGTCGCCACAATTCCTTAGCCAGCTAGAAATGTAGAAAATTTTATTGAAATAGGTTATAGTTTATTTTACAATGGCCATGTTTTTTTATATGTATGAACTTATGATCTGAATCTGTTACTTTAAAATCATATTGAATCAAATAAGATGTACAATTCACATACATACATAGAAATTAGATTTTTAGCGAACCACTGTTTTCTCTAATTACTAATGAGTTTCTGGTATACTGCGGTATTGCAGATATGCATCAGCAGTAGTTCTAACAAAACAAATAATACATGTAAATGCAGCAAAAAACTGTTTGTATAGTAAATGTAGTCAATTATTGGTCATATTACAAAACCACTTGGCATTTTATAGTCTGCACTTATCATTCCGGGCGACATGTTCAATGCATTTCAGTTTGCTTCTTTTTATTGTGTTGAGGACTTCTTTTTGCTTATTGTTTCTTCATAATACCTCGACGTTTGTTATTCGATCGAGAAATTTTTCAACATTCTGCGGTAGGTCCATGTCTCAAAAGCGCCCTTCTTACACATAGCCTGTGTGAATGTCGGCGCCGTAGTAGATGAAACTGAACACGTAGCATCGCACGATCTGATGCTGAGGGGGATTTGCAAGTGCATGTTGTTCAATCCTTTTTCATTTTGGTAATAGTTCCTCTCGCCTGTTCGATACGGCTCCTGATTTCCGATGTCATGTCCCAATTGTCGTTACAACCAAGGCCTTCTATGTTAGTAGCTAATAATACCGTGTCGTCGGCATATCTCAGGTTATTGATCACTATTCCTCCTACGACTACTCCCATGTTCTTGCCATCCAATGCTTCGCTGAATATTTTTTCGGAATAAAGGGCGAAAAGTGTGAGAGAACGCAACCTTGTCTCGCCCCTCTTTGAATCACTACCTCTTCCGACAGTTCCTTCTGATTAACTCTGCTGCTGTTTGGTTCCAATACAGATTGGTTATAATGCGAATATCCCTAGCTCTTTAAGTATATCTATAATTTATTATGGTTTACGGTGTCAAATGCTATTCCATAGTCTAAAAAGCAGGCAAAAACATCTACATTAACATGTATCAGATCTTGCACGCTGAAAAGTGCCTCTCTTGTCCCGACCCCAATCCGATATATTCTTTGGTGTCTTTGGTGACGATTGTCGATTTTAAACAATCTCTTGATATTTCAGCTGTTCTAGATATATTATTAAACATATTAACTCTTATTACTCCTAATAAGAGAGTTACCACCTTTGAGGACCTTTAGGAGCTCCGCGTGTATTTCATCTCGGCCCGGTGACTTCCCCTTGTTTTTCTGATCTTGTTATGTCACTTACGAGTAGTTCGACATTATAGGCTTCATTTCTGTTGTCCTTGAAAAGAGTCTTTCTGTAATTACCCCATTTTTTAAATTTATCCTCTGTTGATGTTAATATGGCGTTTCACTCATCCATTAGCATTTGTGATTACCAACGACCTGCTTCACTTTTTTGTGTAGGTTAAAAGAGTCGTGTTTTATTTCTAGAGCTTCAATTTCAGCACAAAAAACTCATATGGTAGTGTACATATTAACATGCTGTATTAGTTCGTATTTAGGGTGCATTTATGCTATTAGGTTTTATTATGTAACCTTTATTAAAATATATTATTATATAAGATATTCAATTGTAAGATATCGTATACAAAACATATTAAAAATTATTTCAATTTCAAAATATTTGTTTTAGGCGATCATGATATAATTAGCGCTTGTACATGTGTCCTTTCAATCGTTAAACCGTAAAACGTGACATATTACTATCTAATTGTCATTAAACCTTTTACGGCCGCATTTTCTTCACGGCTGCAAATTCACGACCGCATTTACGGTCAATGAAAATGCATGTGTTGTCTAGGAGATCGCTCTTATTAATACAAACATAAGAAATACGTTATAACATTTTAATGATATGTATTTATATTAGAATCTGCAGTCAATCGCTTAAAAATTCTTATGTGCATCTTGGCCAAAAAGAACGTTTTTCCGAGTCGCCTTTTTGCTGGTTGAGGCGTAGCCAGACACGGCTGAAAAGGTTCACTTTTTGGCCTTGATTAACAAATAACTATTATTAAAATAAAGTGCAAATCAAAATAGAGTCACTGGTGGAAACAAAATATTCTTTTTTAACTTTTACTACTAGTTTTTTGAACAAATATGTATACTTGTTTCTCATTTATTGGGGAGGAATTGACATGATTTCATTAGAGAACGATAAAGGCGTGGACACTTTATATGGAAATATTTTCTTCTACAAATAGTTATAAAATTTAAGTAGTCTAAGTCAAGTAATCTAAATAATATAACCTCTTCATATTTCGATGAATAGTCAAAATAGTTTCTTATTTTTCCTGTGGGCCCATTAAAGATCCTTGGCAAATATATGGGAAAGATTTTTCGCTATTTTTTGTCAAGCTGTAACTGCAATAATGACTTTTTATAAGATAATATATGTCTTCAATAAATGATAGATTAAATATAAATAATATCAAACCCTGATCATACAAAGAAAATTAGCCAAAAGTGCCCATAACTCGTAAACACAGTTTGATGAACTGGTGGGAGAAACTATTACAGTATAAGATAGTCTCCACCTTTTAAATTTATGTTTTACTGAATGTCGAAACATCTTTCAATATACATTTTAAATTTTTTTGGAGGACATTCAACATGAAATCCTCCAAATGATCTTGTAACGTACAGTTACTAACTCTATTTAAAATTAATTTTAGTTTAGAAAAAGATTCAAAGTTCACACATAATTTGTGATATAGAAAGATTTAATAAATATACATTACGTCTTGCCTCAGGTTTGTCTATGGTGTATTTTTCAGCCCGTCACTATTCTTAGATCGTTTACCTTTAATTCTCGTTTCTTACTGTATTTCGCATACACTAAATGGAGAAGACATACGGTCATTTTTTAAAGAAATGCTTTATTATTATAATTTTTTTAATACATATACAAAAGACTTAAATAAAAATGAAAAAATTTGAATTTCTCCCTTCTTTCGGTGACCATTTCCTGGATGGTTGTGGTCCCTGTTTTTCAAGTAATAGCTCTTTTATTTTTCCTTCGAAGTTTTTTATATTCTTTTTTGTTTCTTATTCAAGGGGATTATGCTTTTATTGAATATGTTGAAAGTTTTTTGGTTGGTAGTTCTTAGGCTTTCTTTTCCTCGTGTGTTGTATTTATGATAATCTTTATTTTTATGGAATTTAGGTTTATTATCTTTTCCTTTGATCTTGTAGATTAGTACGAGCTTTAAATCATGATTTTATTTGATACGTAAAGTTTTTAGTTTCGTATGGACTTTTTGTCTCTGTAAATTTATGTAGTTCATGCACTGATTTTTGTTTGTTGCCTTTGCAAATGAGGATTTAAAAATTATATTTGATTAAATAGATGTTAGTATATAAACGTATCACATTGTATATAAAAGTTTAGAGTGATATTTAATTGCGATAGTGAATTACAAAACGGCATTTGAATAATGTTAAAAATATACTGCTTAAATCGAATTTGACCACCGGTGTCACCAGTCCGGTACTGTTTGCCGCAGCAAAGGACAGTTTTATCAAACGACCGAAGACTCAGTGAAACAGGATGACTCAAACAACGAACGACTGGGGGAACGGCGAACGGGGACGTAATTATGACGTCCAAATGTGGTAGTAGAACTTTTATCCAATGTGTTCCACAATCTAGAAAGTGTGCGAAGAGTGTGCACAAATAATAAACGTGTCTAAATCTTCTGTATGGAGAGTACTTCGTCAACAACATCAATAGCCTTGCCATCTTCAAAAAGTTCAAGCTTCAAACTTACGACACAGCAATTATCGACTTCTCTATAGACTATGGTTCTTACAGCAACTGACACATAATCGTGGCAATTCTTTCTGGTAACATAGTTTCTACTGATAATGATTGCTTTGTCATAGTTTTTATTTTTATTTTGACAAAAGTCATGTTTGGGTTATTTAAAATTACATTTTAATTTTTAAGAAACTAAAGACAATTTTAGTTCATATTTGGTGTAGTAGATTAGAATTACCTAACCGACTTAATGAAGAGAATTACGAATTGTTTCTGAGAAAATCATTATTCTTGGGTTTTTAGGTGTATATGACGTAATTCTTGTTTACGATCGATGGGGCACCTATGCAGTTTGCATCAGTTGCAGAAGGAGGTCCAGTATCTTAGACTCCAAGATGCCGATCTCTTCTATCTAATTACGTTGGACGTATAACGTATATCTTAAATCATTCAGCGATTTCAAATTATTGCAAATGTTAGTAGAGTGTCCCGGTGAGTGCCAGGGATTTTTGCAGTTCTGCTCGGCGAACTGAACCTTATATTCAAATACAGGGAAATCATTTCGAATATATAATTATATTCTCCGAATCCCAATCTAGTTACAATGTATAATTAATACTATGTAGTGTTGTTGAATAAAACAAATATTTTGCATCTCATAACAGGGGATCGGAGACCATAAGTCCATATTAACGTTTTACTTTATCATAAGAAGTATGGATCAAGTATTATAATCGTGCAGAATTTTTTTTGTTCTGATAATTGCTGGAATCCTCTTCATATGTTCCCTGATCATTCACCATCTCCGGAAAATCTCTGTCCGTCGACTGTCATCCGTCATCTGTCTGTGACAAATTCCTGCCACTTTTTCGAAAAAACGAGTGGATATTTTCAAACAAAGTTTTCTTGAGGCTATTATCTAACTCAGTGTTCTTCACCCTGAATTCTCAACTCGAGACGCTGCGCCAGCATTCCTTCAGAATTATAATGTAGAATTGGCTGAAACTGTGAAATTGAATCAAACTCCAAAGAAGATGCTTCTCGCTCTCTTGAAAATTCTACTAGTCGTCCGCCAACATTGTACCGGGCGGATAATATTGAAGATGGAAATAAATCTATGAAGAGTATTTGAATTTTGGCTAAAGCGTCATTTGTAATATAACATCCGACTTTATAAAGTAAACTGGAATAATTTACAAAACGAAAGCAGGAAATAATGCTTCTGAAAGGTATGTTTGTGATGATAATATAAATGAACTAAAAGCATCTTATTTAGTTAGTTTGAGCGTAGCTAAAAAAGGCGGATCTCATGCGATTGCACAAGAATTGATTAAAGTTTGTACAAAACATTTAGTCACATACATGATTAGTGAAAAATTTGCAAACAAAATTGTCTCATTCTGACACGACGATTTCACGACGAATTAAAGATATGTCAGATTACTGCGAAGCGTAACTAATAAATCATTTGAAAAATGCTAAAGAAGGATTTATTTTGCAGTTTTTGTGAGATATGTAAACGAATCCTATTTTAAGGAAGATATGGATATTGCAAAGCGCTGCGAACTCAAACAACAGGAGAAGATATATTTAATTTACTTAATGTTTTGAAAAACATTAAATTTCATGGAATTTATGCCCTCATGGAACCATGGCTATGTGTTATAATAAAGGGCTTAATAGCACGTATAAAGAAACCAGTTCAAAGGACATGAATGTTCAGGACATCAAAGCCAGCCATTGCTATCTTCATCGTCATGCTCTCGCTGTTGAACGAATACCCAAAGTATTGCACGTTCTTAATGAGGCCATTAAGATGGTTAATTTCTTCAAAGCCAGACCCCTAAAGGCTAGGGCATTGCATGATGATCTGGAAAGTTTACATAAAAATCTCATACTTCATACTGAAGTAAGATGGTTATTGGATTGAAATTCGATTTTTTTTTATCTGAACCTGAATTTTCTGAAATATTTAATCCATCCAATATCGTGATCCAAATCTAGCATTTGCAGATATATTTTCGTATCTGAATGAAGTTAATCTTTTACTTCAAGGACCAAATAGTACAGTTTTTAAGGTCAACGCCAAATGAAAATCGATAAAATCGAAACTCAAGTTTAAAGACCACCAAGAATAATACAAAATATTTAGCTAATTTAAACGATTTCTTGGCAACCAATAATATCGCATTCGACCAGAATTTAATAAATAATATTTTTGAAAATTTAACTGGATTGCAAATCACATTTTTGGAATATTTCCCCCTACTAGCAATAATTAAATTTGGGTCGAAAATCCTTTTAATGAGTGTGGTGATATGCATACCTTGCCAATTAAAGAAATAGATATATGTACCACATTAAAATTTACAATTGGACAGGATTGAATTGGTCTATTTTGGATGAAATTTCCAAACGCGCGGTAAAAGAATATTGATGCCTTTCCTAATATCCTACCTCTATAGGAAATCCTTTTTCACATACGTCGCTACAAAAACCAAGTATAGAAATCGACTTGATGCCGAAAATGATATCCGTCTCCAATTAACATGGATTCATCCAGAAATTGATAAATTGTGCAGAAATAAGCAAGCACAGCAATGCCATTGATTTTTTAAATAATATTTTTGTTTTAATTACATATGTATGACATGTGTATGTATAATAGTCATACTTTAGATTTTATATGGAATATTTATCTTGAATAAATGTAAATTTATATCTTACACACGTTTTTATAACCAAGGCAGGGACGTTCATACGTGTGGGACTTGTTCATAACATGTACTATGTAGGATGACACATGCATACATATTTGCATAACAATAAAACATATCAAACATTAAATTTTAATTTAATTTAATTTAAAGAAAATCATTATGATACGTATGATAAAGTAATGTTGGCCTGCACATTACTTTATCATTGTTTTATTATTTTGAAAAAAGATTTCCATATTTATATTCCATGTTAGTTGTTCATTGGGTAGATCAGTACTATATTTTGAGTATCTTGTCAGAAACACGAAGTTTTGCGAAAATGTATGGATAATTACGTTAAACTGTACTTTTAGCAGTCGTGATATCTTCGAAGAGAGAAACGGGAAGTGGAACCCAAAAATGGCAAAACATGTGGGAGAAAAAATAGCAGAATTACTGCGGAAAGCAATACAAATAAATACATTGCCAATCAAAGGAATTGAAGAATAACACTCCAATCGACAAAAGTGGAGATAACCGTGATTGTAGCCATTATTAACAAATCAATATAACGTTATGATACGTGTTGTGATCAATAATACAAAAATACTACAACATAGACGAGAAAATACAATAGAAGATGTGCATGTGGAGATAATGATTCATTTGTACAAAACTGTTATAGATTCATAATCAATGTAATTGTATTATGTTTAATTAAAATATTTTTTCAAAAAGTCTAAAATTTAAAAAATCTGACAACGCTTGCATGCCGGTGAGTAGTTAGGTGTAAACAAGTATCGTGATATGACGAGAACTGGTGCGTTGCGGCGCAACTTTTGAGAATATCGTGTCTAAATATGAGGCGGGAATTTAAACCTAGGGGGAAATCTAGTGTTTTTTTACGTAGGCCCTGAGTATGGTGTGTGTTATATAATATATGTCAAATTGCCATAATACGTTTATAGGCATTGTCGCTTGAATGATATTGAATATCAATATCCACACGGTATAAGCAAAAAGAGCCTAGTGATCACAACAACTAAATGAAAACTGTCCAACGGGACAGCTGACTGATGCTAAACACCCATTATCTACAGAGCCAATTGCACCAACTTGAAAACAATCCAGCAGTTACCAACATTTTTTCCATAGTGCACAGAATGAGTCGAAAATTGTACGGTGAAACAGCTCTCCATGAACAAGTATCACACATGATACGCGCGAGCCCCGCATATTAAATGTAATAAGGTAAACATTTTATATAAAAATATTAATTACTCGTAAATTTTTATTTAAGATTAATTAATTCGGAAAGTCGTGTGGTGCCCATTTAATTTTCTAACGCCAGTTTTCATAAATCGATGTACTTGATTCTCCTTTATGTTAGTTGCTTGCGCCTAACGTTTCTAAGTGCCTTTCGTGTATCACTCTGGGCTGGTACGGGCTATTGTTTCTTGTTCTATTCGCCGCTTCCGATGCGCATAATACTACCTCGGCCCTTACAACCGGCGGCGCACGACCGCAAGAACGGAGTGATACTGCACGCCACGGGGGCGACTAGCAATGCTTAACCATGCTAAACGAAAGCGCCTCTAGCTGCCTGAAACGGTTCGCATCGGAGCTACTCATCTCGGAACGATAAAAGAACAAAACACACGCACACATGGTCGTCACAACTGAATTTTCTTGGTAAATTATATTATGTACAATTTCCATGATATAATATTATATGCAAATGATATGATTTTAACATGATGCAAATTTCATCTTCTTCTTTGATGTAGGATTGCATCCTGTTTGTCTTCAACGATTACAGCCGTAGTTGAGACGCCGCGCTCCAGCTTTCGTATCATCGTATTGGGGTCTTCCAGGAAGTCTTTTTGGTGTCGGGAGTCCCTCTTTGGCGATTTTTGGTAGACTCGTATTGTTCATCCTGTCGACATGGTCTCTCCACTCTCTTCTTCTATTGCGGCCCCATCATATCACGTATTGAATGTCGCATTGCGTTCTGATGTCATGGTTTCTAATGCGATCTCATAAACTACACCCTGTCATGCATCTCAAAGTTCTCATCTTTGCTGTTCTGAGGAGTCGCTTCGTTGTAGCGTTTTCTGCTCTGGTTTCAATAGCGTATGTCATGATTGGTCTTACACAGGTCTTGTATATTCTTGTCTTGCTTTAGACAGACATATTCTTATTTCGCCATATTGTATCCCTCAGATAGCCCGATATTAACGATGCTTTTACTGTTTGGACTTTCACTTCTTTCTCTAAGTCCCTACTGCTTGTTATATTAGCGCCCAGGTATTTGAAGTTCATAACTTGTTCTTGTTGTATACGGCGGGTTGCATCTGCGCGGTTCCTTGGCTACGGTTAGACACTGTGTTTTGCTCGTCGATATCTGCATGTTGAATTTTGACGCAGTTCGAACTTATAAAGAAGCCGTTGCAGATCGTCTTGGCTCTCGGATATCAATACGGCGTCGTCAGCATAGCATATCAGTTTGATTTCTTTGTCCCCCATCCGATATCCTCGCCCTGCCTTCTTGACCTCTGTGATTATTTCGTCCATGATTATGTTGAATAGGGTCGGGCTTAGACTGTCTCCCTGTCTTATTCCAGTTGCTACGGGTATTTTCTCGGATAGCTTGTCTGCTACTTTTATAGATGTGTAGTTATTGGTATTTAACTTGGCAATGATAGTTATTATGCAGGGATGTATATTTCTCTTCTGCAGAAGCGGCACAATGTCAGCTAGCCTCACTCTGTCGAAGGCGCTAGGTCGACGAACTACATAAAAGCAGGCTTGTTGAATTCTATACCTTTCTCAGTTATTTGTCGTATGGTAAATATTGCGTCTATAGTGGATTTATTCTTTCTAAACCCCTGTTGTTCTTCGCATGTCCCAGAGGCAGCAACTTCCTCCTCGAAGATCTTCGTGAGGAGT
Source organism: Lordithon lunulatus (assembly GCA_963942505.1). Taxonomy (NCBI): domain Eukaryota; kingdom Metazoa; phylum Arthropoda; class Insecta; order Coleoptera; family Staphylinidae; genus Lordithon; species Lordithon lunulatus. The sequence continues at coordinate 40,624,807 of OZ012666.1, forward strand.
TTTGACATCGTACTTAGGAGGCCGATTCCTCTGTAGTTTGCTGGATCGTTATTTGCTCCCTTTTTGTGTATTGGTATTAATTGTTGTAATTGTTTATTTAAATGCAATGCGCAAGCCCGGTAAGTTGGTATTTGGTAGGTAAGTGCAACCGTTGTATGGGACGAGGTAAAATCGTGCGTTCCAAAAGCAGTTCGCGCCAATAATCGAACAGTTGCTGAACAATATACAAAAACGGTCACAACCGGCTCAGAGGCCCGGCGCAGTCCTCTCAGTTGCGCCCGTACGCACACCCAGTCCGCCTATGTACGCATTACACTATGCTGAACAATTGTTCAGCCTCTAGAAGGTTTTTATTGCCGAGGTACAATTTTAATAACCTCTCTCATTTGAAAAATTTACAATTGTAATGAAATTTCCATGCCATTTGATCATTTGTAAAACAGAACATGTCCATGAGATAACTTAAGCAAGTCTGTATTTTTGCTTTCAATTATGAGAATGTGCGTGAGTGTATCTTTTAAGGTGTAAATTAATTCACCTACGCCTACTTACTTTTGTCACTTCATCAAGCTTATGTATTAGTTTTTCTTTGATTAAAGAATGTGGGCAAATGTGTGTAATATTAATTTAGCATTCGTTATTTTGCATATATTTAGTATTATGTGTATCCGGTTGCACTCCTACATCGATATTACGAAAGAACTATCTGGTCATAACACATTACTTTATCGTGATCAGGAGATTCTAATTTTGTTGTACTATCACGTGTATGGTTTTAGTAATGTAAAACAATACAACTAAAACATCACTTTTTGTCTGCTGAACATTTACGACTATTTCTGAAAAATTGCATATGTTTGTCGTTTGTGACAAATGTTCATGCCATATATAAGGAAAAGCACTGTATTATTCTGCTTAATATAATGGCTATTATTGTCAAAAAGCATGCAGTTTCCATGAAATTTATTAAACTAAATAGGGTACATTTTACACATAACCTTACGCAAATCCAGATTTAAAAATTTAAAATAAAGCTAAAACACTATTAAAGTAATTAAAAGTTAATAAGAAATTAAGAATTATTATTGCATACATTAATATGGAGCGGTATTACAGCAGGATTTTGAAGGGAGAAAAAACGCCTGAATAATGGGAAGTTCTACCGGAAATAATATTATTATAAAAATGATGTATGAAAAGTTTATAATGACAATAATTGCGGTATATAAACCATCCGAAGACGAGAAAGCAGAAACGAAAGATAATCTTATCTAAACGTACTCACGTTAAACTGTAGGTCCACCACTATAGGCAGAGAAAGAGACCCATGCGCTAGCTGTGGCGTGAAAGAGGTCAAATATAAGGCAAATAGCCATTCACAATATCATTGTTCCCCGATACACACACTGGTATATATATATATATATATATATATATATATATATATATATATAAATAAGTTACTACACAAAAACTGCAATGTACATTTTCAATTAAATTTCAGAGTCCAGTCAACGGGGTGAGTCTGGTTCCGGGTATTGGCAGCTTCAGCTAGATAAGGATTTGGTGGAAACTATATCATCTATCTACCCGGAGTGGTTTAAATCAAGTATGGCGGAGGGTGGTCAGCCAACGGTGTTGCGGGAGTCGCCTCCCAAGGCTATAGTCGACTCTTCTCCATTGCTGAATTCCTTGGAACAAAATAAAGAATGTAAGTATAGTAAATTGTTTTTAGATGGGTCTATTGTAATGTTTCTAATTATATATATATATATATATATATATATATATATATATATATATATATATATAAAATTATGAACATAGTTCCTATTCGTTTTAGCTATCGAGTTATAACACAAATAACATTCTTTGGGAAGTAACATTACTAATAGTTTTGATAAGCTTAAAATGTGTAAAATGTGTACATTTACCACAGAAAAATATGCAAATATCATATTTCTATATGGGTATTTTACGGCAACGCACGACATGTAGTCAAAGAATACCAGCGTAGATTTCTGCTTAATCCCTGCAATCCATACAAGACGTTTAGCAGGCAATTCCCGGGTGTCTTAAATGTGTGCGTAGCAGGTACTAAATCGAGAAATGTTACATCTCACCACCAAATTGTACAAGCATTACAACCAGCGGATAAAGGACTAAGACTAGCATTTTGTCAATGGATACTACAGCAACACACGCAAGTTGCTAATTTTATTTCAAGAGTACTTGTCTGATGAAGCAAGTTTTACCAGGGATGGTATAAATAATACTCATAATGAACATGTGTGGTCGTACGAAATAATGCACATGCAATAAGGATACGTGAATTTCAACAACGTTTTAGCGTCAATGTTTGGGGTGGCATTTTTAATCATAATTTATTGTTTATCATGCTAATAAATGATCGTTTAAACGCAGACACATACCGGCACTTTTTGAATACCACACTTTTTGATTTAGTTGATAACGTACTACTAAACATTATTCAGAATATGTGGTACCAGCACGATGGAGCACCACCGCATCGAGGAAGACAAGTAATTGAGTGGCTAAAAACAAACTTTGGCATAGAGGTTCTGTACCTTGGCCACTGCGATCACCTGATTTAAATCCGTTGGATTTCTTTCTCTGGGGACGCATGAAGCAAATTTGTTACAATGGCGAAATTAATACTCGACAACAATTAGTACAAAAAATACAAGATGCTGCGACTCAAATAAGAAATCATCTAGTCAGTTTACACCGTATTAAGGGAACGCTGGTTTGTCGATGCCAAGCGTGCATTCAAGCCGAAGGTGGACATTTCGAACATTTATTTATATAATATATATATATATATATATATATATATATATATATATAAGTTTTTTTTTCTTATTACTTTGTATACCTACTCTGTAAATAAATCGAATCAAACCAGTGATAATACTAAAAGTTGTTTTTTCCGTGGTTATTTGAACACATTTGATAAAAAAGTGCTATACCTCTGTAACTAAATGCCCATATAATATCTTTTTCTTAGAATCAGAGTAGAGTTTGCCACAGAGCTAGTTGATGTTTCTGCTACGTCAAACATAAGAATCACCGAAGTGTCATCTTCTTACTTATAGAAAGTATTCTCAAAAATAATAAAACATTTTAGATAAAAAAAGTAACATTTTAATCAATGTGGCCGCCATTATTTTCAATGCAGCGTATACTTCGATGGTGCATCCCACCATGTATGTTTCTATTATTTCAGGAGTTTGCAATTTTAAATAGTATTCAGAACATCTTATGTCCGCTATATGTACTAATCGCCGATTATTTAGTTGCACCATTATATTGCTTAAGCACCAATCCTCGTTTAAAAATATGATCAGCCGATTTCGGCCAGATAAGAATTTAATCGGAGACATAACATTAAATCTGTTCAGTCCAAATTTAAAGTTCATTTTGCATTTAAATTTATTTTTAACAGAAGTTCGTGAATACGGGATCAGTGTATTATATAATCAAATAATTGTAGGTCTATTCATCTAAAATACACACGCAAGTTACATAAGTCATAGATTACATTTATATTACAGTACGTCGGAGAGAAATTGAGTAGTACTATAATGTTTTTCTTATTTCGAGTTTACAATGGATACTTTGTGACACACATTTTCGGGGATTTTTAATGGAACAATGTTGTACTACTAAAGCAAAATCAAATGTCAACACGGACCTGTGTCCATTTCAGCTCACCATATATGTGGCCCGGCGTTTCGCGAAACTGTACAGTGCACGCGAAATGCAGTTGGTCGAATAGTTTTATTTCGAACTCTGAAAAAGGCGTTCAAAAGATTCACTGTCACTGATACTGTTAAAATTCGTCGTAGGCAGATACGATTCAAGATGTCACAGATGCCAACATGTAAAATTTAAAGAAACTATTAAAAATTACTTGCTATTTTAATCATAAATAAGAATAAAATGAAGGCGAAATAGAAAAAATAGTATGATGGTATTGTGATTACACCCTGTACATAATGTCAAAGTAGTAGCCAGGCGATATATGTTATATTTTTTGTTATTCTTTGTTACAGCATTGAAGGTGAAGCTTATGCTTAGAAGACCTGTCGAGCAGTTAGTAGCACAAGGAATAATGCCACGTAAGTTTTACAGTTTTATTTTATTGACATGCAGTTTCAAATGATAATTACTTTTTAAAGGAATTTGGTGCCTATTTTAAAACACGTCAGTTATGCAAAATTACTAATTTGTCCTTATACATTGAATTGTATACGTGACAAATGGCATACATTATGTACTTCTTTTGAAAAGCGGAAAAATAACTAAATTTCGTATCTGGCTCTGGCCTATTACATTTTTGATGAAAACGTTTCACTAAGTGAACATCAACAAATCTGGCCGGGTATACTTTTTGTTTATCCATTTATAAAATATACCATTTTCTGAAAAACGTGGTATTAAAATTTGCCACAAACGGACGACGTGAAAGAAATAAATTTTATTTAAACAAAAATTGTGTGTAATAAAAAGTCTAAAAAAATAATAAAACCTACTACGCTTTTCAAAAAATATTAAATTTTTAATTGGAGATATATCAAAACACAAATTCTTATTAATTCTTATTGTTTGGAATTGAATAAATATTATGAATCTATCATCTAAGGTGGTCCTGTCTTACTTCAATTGACGACTTAAAATCGGGCTCATATAGTCATAAATTGCGAATTCAATTCAATTTTGTTATTACTAGATAGTTTATTGCCTCGAAACCTGTAGTTGTTGTCGTATAAATCTGCCAGGAAATATTTTGATCAACATCAAACTGTTTCCACATTTTGAATGTTGGCAACGAAATTTACATAAACATCTGCAATTCTACAATATACTCCCAAATATGTTAAAATAAATTAAACTACAAATAAAAATATACAATAAGCTACACATTCTCTTGCCTTACATTGTATGCCATCGTTCTCCACACTAAACCCCCTCAGCCCTCGCCAAGTTACTTTCCCACGTTAGCCTCTTGCAGATTTTCACGTCTTTCCCATCCTCTCCTAACCATTCACTCACTTTCTGCAGTAACCCACTCTGCTTTCACTCCCTCATATTATTTACTAAGTATCGCTGCCCTCCCACTACACAGCGCACACGCAGTATACCCCACCCCCATCCACACTTTTCTTCGTCTCTCTTCTGATCCGTATCTCGGTGTTGTCATGCACCCATTGTCCTCCCCGCTCCACTCTCCCTCGGTTAAGTATCTTGGGAGTTTCCCCCGCGCTTACCACCCTACGTAGCAGGGTTTTACGAGCTCTCGGCCATTTTCACGTGTTTTTGCCGCTTAATATCTCCTATTCTTCCCCTTTCTCTCAACTTCTCTACCCACACCTCAGACATACCCACTCTTTCAGACATCATTCCTCTATCCTTTCTCTATCCACTCCCCGTCCTATTTCTACACCTCATCCATATCTCCCGCACCAGCCTTTACTCACCCAAATCCTGTATCTTTCTTCCAACTTTACAAAGCACACACGACCACATGCTCAACCGATTCGTCTCCTGCAACAGCACCGCCCTAGGTATCGATCTTTCGAGATATAGTAGACTCTTCAGAACTATCCTTGCTCCCTATCCATTACATGCCACTCACGAAATCCCCACACTTCCTTCCATATAATAGTATAGGTTTTACACACACATTCCAAATCTTGCACGTTATTACGAGGTTACCGCCTCACAAACTCTCATTTTCCCTTCGCTATCCCCGAAGCCATTCTCGCGTTCGTCTGCATACACTCCACATGCATCCATAACTCTCCTCCGCAGTCAAACCAAAAGCTCAAATGTTTAAAGCCATTCAGTCTTTCAATCATTCTTTCCTTCCATTTCAGCTCTTCCAATCGAGGGGTAGATTTCTTCTATCCCTATTTCTAAAAATCATCCATTTGGTATTTTCCACATTCATCACTATCCCCCTCCTATATACATTCCCATTATTTCCAACATCTTTTACTATTCTTTTGGCCACCAGCACTGCGTAATAAGTCAAACCAATTTTAAAAAAAACGGATTAGACCCCTCCGGTTGACTGATTACTGGACATATCATGTGCTACTCTGGCCAACCGATTTAGATAAAAATCCCGACTATGCCTCGTTCATTAATGGAGAAGAGTAATAAAATTACATGCACCACGCCTGTCAGTATATGTGATTTCACTTATTGACTGTAGTAATTGAAAAGTTATACCCTGATCAAATATAATATAACAATTTAATTACGTAAATTTGTATTAATTTGTGTATGTTTTCAATATGAAACTCTCAAGCATTTGATTCTTAAAATGGTCTCAAAAATGACAATATAAATTTCCACAATAATTGATACACTTCTATTATGGTATACAACGAACAGGCAGCCTTCTGTCTTTAGGGGCGCGACGAATGTATATTCGTCGTCCGATCAAGTCCGTTCAGATTAAACCCTCAACAATTTTGCAACATCAGGAATATAATGCGATTTTATCTCAGTAAGCCAAAGTCACCGAGAACGATACGATACAAAGTATCGGATTCGAACGACCATGGTTTAACTTCATCCCATCGTCTTAAGCGCATTCGTTTTTAATTCGAAATTCTGAAAGTATATAAATAGTGTAAAATAGACACTCAGTTCATTTATTTATAATTTAATACCTAAATTAAAAAAAAAGTTGAAAAAATAATTACATATTTGTATTACAGCTTTGAAAACGCCTGCGGCTTTCCACGGGCAAAGACGCCAATTGGAGCGTGCCAAAACCGGAGATCTTTTAAAATCTAAAATCCAGCAAAGGCCATCCCGAATGGAACTAGAAAGCAGGCACATTCTAGAGGCGGACCCACACGTCGATCCAAGTTTAGCAGAAAAACAACGTATGCTTAAGAAAGCAAGGCTTGCAGATCAATTGAATGATCAACTATCACACAGACCGGGTCCACTAGAACTAATACAAAAAAATATATTACACACTGAGGAACCAATTGAACATGCGGTTAAAGCAGGTCACATTCCCTACAGAGCTACCTGCGAAGGGCAACTGAATAGACCTCAGCACCCTCTAAGCTACTTTAATCCGGAAGACGACTCTCAAAGTTCGGAAGACAATAATGTGTCCACAACAAGTCCTGCTTCTACGGATATGTTAGAAACTGCCGCCAAATCAGCTGGAATTGTAGTTTCTCTAATCCCCTCAACAGAGAATGCCATGGTATTTACTACGGCGTCTCCAATATTACATAAAGACAATAGTGAAATAGTGTTCGCGGATTTGTGTCGATCAGTTGCGGCACCATTGCTTCATACGCAAGCGTCTGCATCTAGTCCTGCATCCTTAGTATCCTCCACTTCCACACTTAGCCCCTTATCCTCAATAGCTAGTCCAGTGCCTTCGATTGTATCACAACCTGCTACCCCTGCGCCGCCTCCCATGCCCATTGCCCTAACAACACGATCAATTCAATCTCCTATTAGATCGGATGCCCCTGGCAAAGACAAAAATCGTAAAAAATCAAAGTCAAAAACAGTTGCAAAAACACGGACAATTAAATTTCACGAATACAAAGGACCTCCGAGTGCACATAAAAATTCTGCGGTAAATAATGGTGGTTTACCTGGTGAGAGTTCTTATGATTTACTATTGCAGCAACAAACATTGCTGTTGCAATTTCAGCTACAACTGCAGCATAAATATCCCCAGATTATTCTCCCTGCATCACATAAAAACTCAAATGAAAATCAAAGTAGTAGTAATCCCTCCCCATCCCCAGCTCCATCTACAACAGCAGAAACAGTAGTCACCTCGACTAGGCTTATAGGAAGATTGGAAGACATGAAAGTGAGTGACTTAAAAGCTGAATTAAAACGAAGAAATTTACCTGTATCTGGATCCAAACCACAACTTATAGAGCGGTTAAAACCCTTTACAGGCTCTCTAAATACTAATTTACACAGCGTTGAAACGTGTAGTAGTATTGACGAGTCTTCTCATAATTCACCACTTCAGCAGACAGATATTGGTTCGCCTCAAACAATTTTATCGGAGGATCAGTCGGAACATATGGATATTGGGGATCCAGCAAGTCCACTATCTCAACACATGCTACAATCGCCAGATCAACAAAAGACACAGGAGGAAATTGTTAGGGAGCAACAAAGACAAATAGAGGAACTGCAACGTGAATTGACCTTATCGCAATTAAAGCTGCAGGCAGCAACGCGGGCAGAACCAAAGGTGCAATTCTTAGCATTGCAAAAGCATTTGCAAGCAAGACAACATCAAAACCAAATGATTCTGCAAATGCAACAGCTGCAGGCTTTACAGGCTCGGCAGTCAAATGAAGAGCAGCAGAAATTGCAACAACAACATGTTGCTTTTCAAAATCAGAAAAATTTAAGTGGTAGTTTAGTACTGAATGGATCTGATGCAGCTATTGTACTTAACCATTTGGTTCAAGGGAAAAATAAATTAATTAACGGACACGTTCGAGCGAATTCTCTTCCTAATTTTATCAATTCGGTTGTAACCCCTGTTATTACTACGCCAGAGATTAAAGCAGATATTGTAAAACCTCCTCCACCAGTATATGAAGAAGCTACGAAACTAATCAAAAAGGACAATGTAAAAAGTCAAATTGTAGATGACGTACTAGAAATATTAATTAAGAATGGAGAATTACCACCTAGTGCAGCACAAGATCCCTCACCTCCTGGTTCTGCTGGTAATAAAATAGTAGCAGAACCTGTATTCTCCGTCCCAACCATTAATGACACGGCTGAATCAGCATTGGGCATAGACGCATCAGACTTATTAGAAACACTAGATACTTTAGAAAGTATGGACTTTACTCAGTTGATAGATTTAAGTGGACCCAATGGAAATAACAATGGTTCTTGTGCAAATGACAATGGAGTATCTAGTGTGCCTATGGATACTGATGAATGGTTAGAATCTCTGCTTCCTAGTGATAACCATAATGGTAACATAGCTAGCGAAGATGGACTTGCTGCAGTTACTCAAGATCAAGATCTAGGATATGATCCACTTCTAGGAATTGCACAGGACCCATTTGATCCATTTTGTTTGGATGATTTTCGATCCCCCTCCGATTTAACCGCGTCATTATCATGGGACAAAGTAGACTTTGCAACATAGCAGTGCTTTAAAATGTGCCGCTTATTCCAGTGATGTGTGATTCCACTCGGTTAAGAGTTAAGACATTCCAAGTGCGGCCGCCAAGTAGCCACAGCGCATGGGACCAGGGCGGCCCCCACGGCCAGGGAACACATCAGCGAACCTGTATATAAAACAATACTACTACTGCTACTATTATTAAAATTGTACAGATTGTTTTGTGACTAAGTCGCCTCTATTTGTTAAGTTATTCAAAAAAGGATAATGTTATATATTTATTTTGTTGATTACATTTGTATTTTGGGCAAAAGATTCCCAAAAGCATAACAGGAATGTCACGCTCTCACATATTGCCTATTTATACTTGTATATGTATGAACAAGATGCCTTAAATACAATGAAACGCAAGTAAACATTGATATTAATTTTTAAGTTATTCTACAAACACGATTCAATCAAGCATCTTCACTTTTGGTACAGATCAAATCCATTTTCTAAAAGGTAAGTAACCTTGATTACAAATAATGTTTAGCGTATATGAATTATTCGTGTCGAATTTTTAAAATATGCTAATAAAGATTCGCTTTTGCTGAAATAAAATAAGAATCAATATTAGAATCAATTCCATTATAGTGTTTTAAGTGATACAATAAGAACTAAATTATAAGTTGGCAGTTTTATTTTATGAGCATAATTCAAGCTTTACTTGATATCACACTTGTATTTTGAAGATATATGTTGAATAATCAATTACTAAATTATTTAAAATCTCACTAATTATTAGCGCTAATAAATGTAATTCAGATAACGGACTATATGTCATGTGCGCTTATGCTTTATATAATACCTCATCGGATACGCATAGATGTAAACCTGCCTCCAGACGATGTGACGAATTCGCATTTCCTTTGGTGTGTATAGTATTTACCGCCCACCAAGCAAACGTCCACGAACGCGAACATTTGTATATATTTTTCATGTTGGAAGTATACATACGGTATGGCAAACGGCAGTCAGTTCTCCCTCACCAAGACTCAGAGGACTGATTCGTATTACCCGACTATCGCCTTGAAACCGATATTTGAGTTTAACTTTTTACCTTTGGTAAATCGATCCTCCTCACCAAGACTCAGAGGATCGCTTTATTCCCTTGCAGCTATCAGCTTACACTGATAATTGTGCCCCATCTCCCTCTTGTGATGGTTCTCCCTCACCACGACTCAGAGAACCGTTTCAAGAACATCCTCGGCGCCGAGCGTTGAACCTATCATCCCCGTAAGGCGGCCTGACTGTTTTTAACCCTCCCCGTGCCTGTCTTACGAAGAGCTGACCCCGGCGACGGACTGCAGCTTCCTTCACCAACCCCATCGACGCCGAGCATCGATAACACTCTATTCACTCAAGAGGGAATGAGGAAAGGCAATAAATCCTCTTTCTATGCGCATTCAAACCTGTCAATATTGATGATTCACACAGAGAAAGTAAATTTGTGGTTGTTATAATATTTGAAAAATTGTGAAATTTTAGTAACTAACTGGTAAAGTGCCATTATTTTACCAGTGCGGAAAGAACCATTATTGCAATAGTGCCGAAAAGTACCATTATCGCACTAGTGTCGTAATAATTATTGGACTTTTGTGGTTATATATAATCACTTTTGTGTGGAAAAGTGCTATTATTTCACTAGTGCGAAGAAAAAACATTACTGCACCAGTGCGAAACGTACACACTGGTGCAGAAAAGTACCATTACTGTACGGAAAAGAGCCATTGTTTCCCATAAGTAGAAAAGTACCATTCTTTTATTTTTAGTGTGAAAAAGAAAAAATATTGGACTTTTACTAAAAAGTACTATTACGTACTTGTGCGGAAACGTAACATAACATAATATTATTATACTAATGGGTATTATCATCTCCCTTGAATAGAAACCGAACATAAAAAATAATGTTCTGTAAGCGGGTGCCGACAGACACAGAACCAACAGAACGTTCCGGTCTAACAAGTTGGCCTACATATTTAAGGTTCATAATAAAAAAGATCTTTATTAGGCATAGCTATCACCAGACAACTCATGAAACTCTTGTACAACTAAAAAAATATACATTAAATTAACTTCCATATATTCCATTCCCACTATTCCCCCTCTGCCCTCACGAACTTCCTTTCTCACGCCAACCTTTTGCAGATTTCACGCCTTTCCCATCTTCTCTTAACCATTCACTCGCATGTCTGCAATCCTCCACCCACTCTGCTTTCACTCCCTCACATTCGATGCCTAGGTGCCACCACGTGTCGCTCACCTTACTACAAAGCACGGTTACGGTTCCTCCAGTACTTGCCACTCCACATAACCAGGGTTGTAAGAGCTCTCGGTCATACTCACCTGCCTTTCTTACCACTCCACATACCTCAATCTGTCCCTATCCTCAGTTCCTAGACATCCCATAAGTATCAGCTTTTCATCCATCCACACTTTAGACATATCCACTCTTTCATACATCCTTCCTATATCCTTTCTGCATCCAGTCTGTCGCACTCCTACATCTTATCCACACCTCCCGCAACAGTTTCTTTTCACCCAACTTCGGCAAACTGTCCTTGAACTTCGCTACCCACACGGTGGTCACACATGCTCATCATCATAGACTCCCATGGCAATCTGCTTGCATTTCCGCAGTTCTAGTTATATAGTGTACTTCACGCGTCTTTCTTGATCGATATGCTTTCACCATTTATTTTTGGAATAATGCTGGCAAGCTGGTAAGTTTTCCTACTCGCCAGTTCTTTTAGCCTGGTTAAACTGGTTTCATGGCATGCGAGTTACTAAGCTGCAGATTTTTTATTAATTTCTTTGGGCGCTAGTCGGAATTCGTGCGGACTCACTTAACTTTCATTCCTCAGGCATTGTGTTGTTTAAGACCGCAACGACCTAATCAATTGCTAAAACTGTAAAAGTAATAATACACAAGATCGTGCTAACGAGCCGTTAGTCAGGGCTGCCTCACAGAAATGTTTGCGAGGTAGAGGAAATTCGAGCTCGTAACCATGCCAACTCTCTTAAACGTCCCTCTGACACTCGAACAAAGTAAAATATATAGGACATTAATCATGGATACAAAACTGATCTGCAATAAGTATATAACTTCCAAGCTGGAAAAAGCCTGCATCTCATTTTGGCAATGCGGCAGGGTGGTTGGTAAAACATGGTGCCTATCTTCCAATCTCTAAATACACCGTGATCGTAAGACCAACTATCGCATATGCCGCTGGTGGCCGAAAACCAAACAAGTCACAACAATCTCAAAGCTATCACACAACCAGCGGATGTCCTGTCTTGCCATCACCGGCGCTATGAGAACATCAACCACAGCAGCTCTTGAAGCACTGATATGTCGACAACCACTCGACCTTATAAGGGAGACTGCAGTAAAAACGGCATTAAGGCTATCTTCACTCAACCTGTGGCATGCTAAAGGTAGTCATTGCACACAGGAGCATACTGAGTGAAGCAATCAAACTAGACCCCCTCAAAGAAGGTAAGTGCGACAGAATTCTACCCAAATACAGATTTGTCAAACATTTCAGATCATCATCACACTGGATGGACACCCACAAGGAACCCATATATTCATTTATACTGATGTATTTAAAACTAAGACGAGAACTGGCTATGAAATATTGTCAAAAGAACTCGATCTCAAAATAAGTGCACCACTTTGAAGACTCATGTTAGTCTTCCAAGCTGAATTAACTGGAATCCTAAAGTGTGTTCAAATTTTAGCTGAACGGAATATTAAGGTTAAACATATCCAAATACTCACCGACAGCAAAGCACTAATTGCCAACACATTTATGTCGAAAGAGCTATATTATATATGTCTACAAAGCCAGGAGGAGGTAGCTAAATATAACAAACTAGAACTCTACTCGATCAATGGACATCAAGGGGAACAATACAAACAAACATCCTCTAACTACCCAAGAGGATGCAATAGTTTCTGCAGGTACTCTGAAAAAAATAATAGAGCATAGGACACTTGCACTTCACACGGTAAGATGGCTAGAAACGCCGGGCTGCAAGCAATGAAAGAAAGCAATTAGGCAACCTTGTAAAGTTGCAGCAATGGCCCGCCTTAACTTACCTAGAACTAATCTGAAATTATGTACCAACATCCTAACTGGCCACTGTTGGCACATAAACACCTACACATGATGGGTCTAGTAGCCCGTTATGTAGAACCAAAAACAGCTATAGTAAACACTAGGCAGCTAAAACTAGGGGAGTGCTGGCCTAGTATGGCCAGCATTGACAACTTCTCACCCGCTAAGATTCTGTAGCTTGCACGCAGAATTGACTGGTGGGACGAATTAATAGACTTAATGGGCCTAAGTCTGTAGCTATGCTACCCTCCAGCCAACTATCCAGAACGTATCACAGGTCGTTTTTACAATTAGAGTTAGTTAGATATATAAAATTAATATAATGCTATTAAAAGAATGAAAATTATACTTTATTAATACAAATCAGACCATACAACTATAAAAAATACAATGAAGTTTTCATAATTATATAATCATACACTGTTTGTGATTATAATTTATAATAAATTTCTACCAGCCTCCTCCATTAAATCCACCACCCCCGTGGTTTCCGCCATATGCTCCACCGCCCCTGTTCCCGCCATATCCTCCACCGCCCCTATTCCCTCTAAATCCTCCTCCCATGTTACCGCCGTATCCACCCGATCCGTTACCACGATAGCCGCCGCCGTATCCTCCACCATTGCCAAAGCCGCCGCCATATCCTCCACCATTGCCAAAGCCGCCTCTATTTCCCCGATTGCCTCTACTAAACTTAGGTGATGGGCCACTGTAACCCCCTAAAGTGTGCCCACGAGGTGGTCGTCGGAATTGTTGTTGACTTTGTGAAGGACTTGCACGTTCAATTCCGTGGCTACCTGCATGTAGCTTGCACAACTCTCGTATTACTGACACCACCTAAAAATTATTTCTCGAATAAGTTTAATACTGTCCATAATTATCATACATCCATTATTTATTTTCAATAGATTATCGAATTATACTGATTAACATTATAAGGTAGGACACTGACGGAGACCACATACGCATTTGGAAAGTGGGTATACCGCCGTATCTTACTAATAAGCATTTTGAGAAGAACGCACGCCTCAACGACCAAGAAACACCAAAACACGCAAGATGTTTTACTTAGGCCATATAATGCGAACTGAAAAATCTACAACTGTCATTTAGTGATACATCAATCAGACTCATTAGAGCAACTGCCAACAAAGGACAACGCCTGCTGAGAAAGAAGAGAAGAAGCATTAAAACTGTAATTAACAAAAATAAATCATATCAAAAGAAAATTTTGTTATGAAAAGATTTTATCTTCAATTTACATTTTCACAATTTTCACGTGATTGTTATGACAATCTGCATGCGTTTCTAATTTAAAAAAAAAACATTGACATATGACATTGTGACAATGCGACCATTTCACAATTTGTTGTTGACTGTATTCGAAAAGTAAAATATACATTAGCTTATATTGTCACTGCAAATATGTCAGAGATGGATGAATTCTAAAGTATTTCCATGAGAATTTAATTGCAAAATAATAATATTTTACAATTTATATGGCTGTTATTATAATTATACAACTCACACTATTTTATCAGCAGAGCAAAATGATTCAAATATCAATCAGGTACATGAATTTGTTTAGTATAAACATAAAATTGTGTAATAACTGTGATTGAATGTATTTATTTAAATTTGAAGCACTCTGAGGTGTGCAGATTCTAGAACATGCTCAATTACTTAATATTAATATGAATGGAACATCACAATTTCATTCCACGGAAACAAAGTTATATGTTTCTTGTTTCCTGGTAGTTATTACAGTATTTGTTAAAATTTGTTCCAAAGTGTCGTTAATAGCATACCCGTTCGTTAAGAGGGGTGCAAACCACTGACATGTCTTATTGCCTATTTTATTTTACCTTCATATCCAAAGGGCTTAACTCCAATACTTGTTCAGGATCTTTGGATGCACGCACAACCAAACTTTCCAAGACAGGTCTTAAAGCAACTATTTCTGCAGCTATTGATGGATCCATATTTAAGTTTATCCAATTATCCAATCTAACCAACCCATCCACCTAAAAATTAACCAAGTCATAACTGAACACAAACTATGGTTAATTCAAATTACCCATTCAACTTTCCGTGAACCAAACAATAATAAATGAATGGGAGTTACCATGGACATTTGTTTACAAGACACTGCCCTGGTACGAATTTTCTCACCAAACACAAAGAATGGATATGGGAATGATTGTTCAAGATTGCTGCAGTTTACTGAAGTTTTATGAATTAATGCTGCTTTACTCTCTGTAGTTAAGACCTATAAAAAGAATAAAATTCTTATATGAGCCTTATATTAATTGATGTAAATCATACCTTTCTCTTTTCCTTATGAAAACAAACATTTGGATACAGACCATTGCACATTAAAGCCATAATCATATCCAGTTTTGAATCTGGGCCTACCGTTTCTAAATGAATTGGAGCAAGTGTTTCTTCTGGAAATCCACAACTACTTAAAATATCCTGTAACTGATGTTTTGCTTCCCATGTAATACGGAGAGTAGGCAAATTTAAGCCTTTATATTCACAAAATGAAACCTCTGCAGCATCACCTCCTTGTCTAGCTTTATCCCATAACTAAATGTATTAGATTAATATAAATGATTCAAATTTAAAAGTGTAATTTAATATACCTCAAATGCAGTCAACATAGCTACATGATCTGAACATCTATCACCAGCAAGGGCTCGCTGGTGATAACTTAGTCTGCGTTGTCCACCTTCAAGTGTAAATATCTCTGGGAAGGTTGAAGAATTTGCAGCCATTGTAGCAAGTGGCGCACCACACATAAAAATACACCCCAAAATCATCATTTTTCCTAATCTGGGTTCAATAGGTAATTTAGCCAAAATTTTACCCAATGGCGTTAATTCATCATTGGTATCTAGACATTTCATTTCTCGTAGTAATACCTAACAATAAAACATATTATACATTCCATTACAAACCACCATGTGTACTTACTTCCGCTTCTATAACAGCATCTAATGGTGGGGGTTCAATTGCTTTACTAAGAAAATGCCCAATTGCACCTAAACGTAAAAGTTTAATGCTTAAAGCTAATTCATGTAAAGGAGTTCTGAACATCTCAGGCGTCATATGTTCTTCCAGTTTATCAAATCGCGCTTTTGTGCATAGATGATAACAAAATCCCGGTCGAACACGACCCGCACGTCCCTTTCTCTGTTCCAAATTCGTTCGTGAAGCCCATACCGTGGCATAACTGGTCATATTGTTATGTGATGTAAATAATTTCATTTTAGCTTTGCAACTGTCAATAACATGAACTACATCGTTGATGGTGATCGAGGTTTCAGCAATATTTGTTGATAAAATAACCTACAAATTCCTCTTATATATACTCTTAAAAATATGTTATTTATAATTACCTTGGTTACTGAAGGTGGAACAGGGGCAAATACTCTTTTTTGGTCATCTCTTGGTAACTGAGAGTGCAATGGCAGAATGAGATATTGCGATCCACCAAAAATTGGGTGTTGTTGTAGATGACGCATCATTGCAAATATTAGATTCCAACCAGGTAAAAATATTAATACTGCACCAGGTACATTTAAATTCTTAATGTGAGTTAAAAGAGCTTCAATTAGCTCAAAACTAACTTCCTTTTCCGACATACGAGATATCGCAGTTTTTGTTGTTTCACTATAGTTCCCATGAATAACCTGTTGATATAATATAAGTAGATTAAACATTTTAATTGCAGATAATATATTTACTGTATTCAAATTTTCATCTCCATCTTCTCCAATTGTTGTCTCATCATCGTCTCCGCCTCCACCTTTGCGTTTTCTTGACTCTGTTGGAGGAACAAACTTTGTTAACTCAACACAGTCTTCTAAGAAATATTGATCAACTGGATGAGCCCGTCCTTGGATTTCAATCACTGGACAATTGTTGAAATATTTAGAAAATAAACTGATATCAATTGTAGCTGACATGAGAATAACTCTTAAATCAGGGAATGTGTCAATCATGTCACGCAAAACAACCTGTAAGTATCAAAATCAATTAATTTGTAGGTATAAAGATAATAATAATAGTACCATGATAAAGTCACTATTAACATCGCGTTCGTGAATTTCATCGACTATTACATGACTGACTCCCCTTAGACCACCTTCAAGTTTTCGGAGAAGAACTCCAACAGTACAAAACATAACTGATGCGTAAGGTCTTGGTAAAACAGACTCAAAACGAACGGAATATCCAACGGATTGCCCTAATGCCTCACATCGCTCATTTGCAATTCGTTCAGAGACAGATACTGCCGAAATTCGTCTAGGCTGTGTGACAGCAATGTTGCACCATGCTCCTTGGCCTGTAGCTATATAATCGTCCAATATATACTGACACACCTGAGTTGTTTTTCCTGAAGCAATGAGTGTTTAAGAAATGTATTTAAATTGAAACAATAAACTTACCACATCCTGTATTTCCTTTGATTATAATGACAGGATTATCATTAATTGCTTCCATGATATGACCTTTGGAATTAAAAACTGGCAATTGTGCCCTATCAGAATTACTAGTTTGCAGATCTTTATCATTACTCATTCGATCGCGTTGTTCCTGTAACAGCTGTTCACTGAGATGCTCCAGTGTGGCTGTGGCTAAATATCCCTCATCTATATTACAGCCAGTCCATGGGTGCCAATTAGGTTGTGGTGGTGACCATGAAACCACCCCTGCATCAGTACGTTTTTCTGCAGGGAAATCATCAAAAACATGACTGTTCAACAGGGAGACAGCTTCATTACTGCCTTTTTGAATAGCAGGAGTCTCTATATTTAAATCATTCAAACACTCTTGTACATTATTTCGTAAATCTGGCGAAATATTCACTTCATATGGTTTCATTTCATTGCCTGTCTTCTCTTTTTTCAAAGTACCAGAAAATGGTTCAATAACTCCCAAGTGAAATAACTGCCGCACCATTGATAGTGCACAGCTCTTGCTTGCAGTTTGCTTATTAGATCCAGTATCTCTTCCTACCACATTACGTCCCAACTGTTTTACATAAATGCATAATTCAGCCGAAAAGCTCCTATTTTAAATAGAGTAATATTAATATAGGCACTACAATTATGTACAATAACTTACTTTTATATCAACAATATTATACATTTGTCAAAACAGAGCCTGAGGAAAGAAAATAAACATTGTACAAATATTATTAAATTACAAAATTGTAAGCTATTACCAGCTTACAAACTGTAATCTTGACCTCTTAAGCATTATTTTTCTGTAAATTAATACTTAATTCAATTAAATTTGATGATGCAGTAACTAATATTGCTGTATAGTTTCTCAACCATCAACTATTGTGTATGTACAATGCTTATTTTCCTAATTATTTTCATATCGTTATAGATAAATGGGTTTCACACTCCCATTTATCTGCAACATGAATAAACTTTTTAATAAATAAAAGTATGTACTAACTTGTTATGATCAGGGCCAATAACATTGTATTTATAATCAGCATTTATTTTGTTGGACTGCATAAATTGGTGCAATTTTGACTTTGCATTTTCTACTGTCCAATTTCCATGTATTTGTGCATTTACATCTAGATCTTCAGCATCTTCCACACGTTTTTGTTGTTGTTGTATTCGTTCCATGTAGTTCCAAGAATCACCCATTCTATCATTTCCAAGTGGCCGATAAGCTTCTCCTAAGGTGGAAGGTCCCATGCCATCTCCAAATACTCTGGGTTGCGCATTGTAATTCGGTTTCTCTGGCTTTATATCTATAAAAATTAATTCACTCTGGGTTGCGCATTGTAATTCGGTTTCTCTGGCTTTATATCTATAAAAATTAATTCAAAGAAATATTATGTATATAGTCATACAAAATCTCGTAATGTTTACTTTTTTGAAATATTGCATGACAACCAAATACAAAAAGTCTGATGTGGTCAGTGCACATTTCTTTATCATACATAATGAAAAGAAGATTTTTTAATAAATAATATAATAATATTCTAGCAATTATATTCATAATTTGTATGAGATTTTATGAATATTAAATATACTTTCCTCAGACAGGGTTATTTATTATTATAATTATTCCCAATAATCTGCTTTCAAACTGTCAGACTGCACAAGTTGGATTTTGTCAGGTAAGCTGTCAGTATAGTCAATAGCAGTTTTGGAAATTTTAATAATTCAAGCTCTTTGGTATAATTTGAGCACTACTAGACGGCTTGAATTCGTATATTGTATAACAACTGTTACAATGATACTCATTGTAAAATGGTTAACACAAGTTATATAATAAATATGTATTTTTGGAAAAGGGCGAAATGCTGATTGCCTGACGGATAATGAATAAATAATTTTTTAATATGTAAAAAACAAAACCTTACTTAAGGGGGGCGAAAAGGGCCTAAATCAAGTAGGCGGCATTAGTTTATTAAGATGATAATAAGTGGCGCTAGTATGTCAAACGGAACCACAGAGTAAGAACCATTGCCAACTGCATCAATGACAGCTTCGCTCTCATATGAGAGCGAAGCTGTCATTGATGCAGTTGGCAATGGTAAGAACGGAACAAAATAACTTGATTACCAAAGATCAACACGCCAAAAAAAAGCGGCCTATAAATCGGCAACCACTGCAATCATTTGTTTCATACAATGTGGCATGTTTTGTGGTGGCAACGCTGTGTCTGGCACAAATAATTTATAATATTAATTTGCTTGTGAGATTCCCAATGATTCGTTCAATGACAGTGACATTTATAGGTTAGAAATTGTGTAACTTAATTTATAATATTTTAGCAGCATGTACATTTAAGAGGATGCTGGCAACGTACATTATATTATTAAATAAACTCAAAGATGTAATAATTAAAGTAAGATAATCCGGAAACAGGTGACGTAAATTGATTTTTTGAAAAAGTTTCCTAGGCCATAACATAACGAGAAAATTAAAGCAGAGTATTTATGAAGTAACTAAATACACGAGAAATTTCAGGGTAATTTCCTGGCAAGCATATTTTGGCTTAATTTTACATATGAAAATATATAAGTGGCGTTTTAGCTACAATCTAGGAAGAAATATTTCGGACATTATTGTGAGCAATATTTCTGTGGGAGCAAAACAATATTAAAATATTTTGTCTAATGCTCAAATTGCCGTTGATTATTACTTTCCAAATACAGCATGCTATATAAGTGTGTGTGGATGTGTGGTTGCCTGTGAACAAAAGACGGCTGAATGGATCGCATCAAATTTGAAAATCGGCTGGGGTGATCTAGTGAACATTTGCCCAAATTCGGTCCAGAAACAGAGAAAAAACAGAACTTGGCCATTCTAAAAAAATATCTGTTGCAAACAGAACACGACTTTCCGAATAAATTAATTAAAAAAGTAGTGTGTTGACCACACCATATATTTTTCCCTAGTTTGACTTGGCCACTAATATCAATACAATTATTTCAACTGTGCCCATGACTAATTATCAAGTTGTCATCAGTTCCACATTTTATAACTACGAATTTTTATCAATCATCAGTACTTTCAAATTAAATTTGAGAGCCTACAATAAAGTGATTTAACCCGTTAAGACCCTAGGACGTTTTTCTAGAATTTTTATCTTTGTATGTGTTCCAACTTTGTACACTACTACAAATGTGCCTGGATTAGCAATTTTGTTAATTCTCGTGAGATACATACGAATCTTATTTTATGGAAGTTGTGCTTTTTAGAAAAACTCTATCAACTCAAGCAACAGTCTAAGAAATATTATATTTACTTAATGCTTACTTTGAAAAAACATTAAATTTCTTGTAATTTATCATATAAGCACTGAGGGAGCCAGGTTATGGTTGGTGTTATAAAGGGTGTAATAGCACGTATTTATGTTGGTTCAAAAATTCTTTTAATGCGTAGTGATGTGGATACCTTGTCAATTAAGGAAAGGGAGGAACGGTATATGTACCGACTTCACATTAAAATCTACATTTGGAAAGGATGACATTGGGTCATTTTGGATAAAATATTTTTTACGCTTTCTATATATTTAATATTTCCTATAAATGGGCCCGTACAAAAAAATGGTTCAGCATATTTTCTGGACATTTTGTTCACAGTCTAAATTATATAGGACCATGAAGTGTCAAAATGTGTAAGGTATTAGCTACCACAATAATCGAGAAGTAGTAGACTACTTCCAGCTTAATTGAGAATAAACTTAATTTTAATAATAATCTAGCAATATTTAACCAAATAGTATAATTCATTTAATCTCTATAGTTTACAATCTCATTGTAATGAAACATATCATTGCTTATTAAATCAATTTCATTACAGTTCAGATAAATTATAAAAAGCCATTTTTCCCATTCTTAGTTCTGATGATTCTATAATCATTCAGGAGGTGCACATGTCGGCTTTGCCTCCCCTTAACACTTTGACTGCATTTAAGCGTTAAATCCTTTTTTTATACTGTAATTTAATTTTATATCTGTATTTTTTTACTCTTTGATTTTGGTGCTTCGCGAATTTTTCTTATGATAAAAAGTGCCCCCTGACTTTATCACTGCCTCAGACTAATAAATAAATAAAGACAGAGCATGCCCATTCTTGAATCTTGTTTTACAATACACAATTTGTAACCTAAATAAAAAAGGTACCATTATAGATGAAAAATGAATATGCCATTACACACCCAAAACAAAACTACAATGAAACCAGTGGACGGCTAAGGGAGAAATGGATCCAAAGAAAGTGAAAACTGTATTTTGGAGTCATCTATATCAACTATCTTCAAAAAGGGAAAACCATTAGAGGAGCATACCACGCATCATTACTTCATAGGCTGAAGGCAGAAATCGCAGTAAAACGGCCACATCTGCAGAAGAAGAATAATTGGTTTCATCAAGACAATGCGCCACCACATAGCTCAGCGGTTGCCATGGCGAAAATAAACATCTGATTCACCGATGATACAATAGTATTCGCAAACAACCTCGAACAACTACAAAGGTTGATAGAATAGCCAAGAATACGGACTCGATTGGAACATCAAGACAACTAAATACTAGGTATTAACTAAAAGAATACCACCACCACATGAACAACTGATTGTAAACCAACAAATAATGGAAAAGAGTAGATAAATTCACATATTTGGGTAGCACCATCATTGATCAATGGGACTCACTTGAAATCAAGTGTAGAATCGCAAAAGCCAGATCAGCCTTTTTACGAATGGCGAGGATATTCAAGAGTCATGACTCGAACAATAAGACCAGGACTGGGTTTCCCAAATGCCATGTCTTCTCCATATGTCTCTATGAAACACTCCCTGAAGCTTCAAGAAAAAAAGTCATAGCTTTTGAAATGTATACCATGGGTCAACAATGTAACGGATAAGACAGTACAAGAATGAATGGGGAAGAGGTAGAAGTACCAATAACTGTGAAGAAGAGGAAGCTAGCATATCTAGGTCATATAATGGGAACAACAGTCATTACTGATTACGGCAACATGTTATTACAAGCAAAATTGGTTGGAAGAACAGGACCATGGAGGTGAAGAATATCTTGGCTCAGATCTTAGAATTGGCATGGGCAATCTAGGGTCCGCAGGCCAAATCCGTCCCGCGAGTAAGATTTATCCGCCCCACCAAACTTGCATGAGAAGATTACAAAAATGTATATATTTCAAGATTACTCACAGCTTTTATTATTATTACTCTAGCGAGATTAGAATCCTAAAATGTTGAATATTTCCTGTAAGAATCAGAAAACTCGTCAGCCGATATGGAGATGTCAGTAAGGTAGGTAAAAGCCGCGGTGTGATTAATAGTATCATGAGTAAACGCATCGCCAACTTCATCAATGTCAGCTCCAGCATGAGATGATTTGTGAAAGAGTGCTTAATAGAAGTAGGAAACATATTGTCTCCAGAACAATTAAAGTGTACACAGTAGTCAGCTTATCGAGAAGAACCGTCACAAGACGAATAGATGTAATGGCAGGAAATATAAAAGGCGCTCTTGGAAATGTGGTGGAAAAATATGTCACATTTTCCATAGCATTAGACGAAAGCACTGATATTACTGATAGCGCAACTAGCAATTATTAGAGCAGTCGACGAATATTTCAAAATAACTGAAGATTTGCTAGCACTTCGACCAATGAAAGACACTACAAGGGGAGAAGACTTTTTAAAGAAATTGTTTGTTTGTCAATGTTTTTAGTGCTTTTAAACTGGACTGGTTAAAGTTAAGCGGTGTAACTATAGATGGAGCTCGCGCTATGATATGGGAAAAGGAGTGGTGTCTACCATAAAATCAGAATTATTAAAGAGAAATATTGACACTAATAAACTAATTACATTTCACTGTATTATACATCAAGAAAACCTTTGTGCCAACACATTAAAATGCACACACATATTGGAGACAGTAGTTTCATGTATACATTTCTGCAAATCAAGATGTCTGAATCATTGTCAGTTCCAGAAATTCCTACAGGACTTGGAAACAGAACACGCAGACGTAGTTTTTCATTGTGATATTCGCTAGATTAGTAAGGGCTAAATGCTAAGCGATTTTATTAGTTAAGATAAGTGAAAAGTTTCATGGAATTAAAGAGGAAACTCAAATTGGTTCAACCTTTGGGAGATAATGAATGGTTATCATTTTTAGTTGTCATGTCACCAATTACTTGAACGAACAAAATACAAATATGCAGAAATTTTTCAATGAACTACTAACCCATGTGAATTTTTTCAAAGCAAACTTGTGGGAATTGTTGGAAAATCAGATTTGTACAAGAAATACATATCATTTTTCAACCCTAGCTGCTCAGACAAATTTTGATAAGAAGCATGGCACAGGAACTTCATTAATCTTCATTAAATACAGAATTTACATCCAGATTTGAGGGTTTCCATCCCGTGAATTTCAATTTCAAATATTCTTCTGATTTGATGTGAACATGGAGCAAGTGGAAATGTTGCTTCAAATAAAATTACTTGAACTTCAAGCAGATGATGTTGTGAAATGTCGGTTTTGTGAGGTGCCACTGCAAGACTTTTACATGAGATATGTTACCAAAGATAAATATCCTAGTTTTATTAATTTTATATGCAAAATGATGTCTCTCTTCTGAAATACTTATTGCTGTGATTTTTTTTTCCAATAATTAGAGTGTAGCATAATATCATTATAAGAAATTATTTGTTGGTTGAAGTTTATTAATTTTACTTTTATTCTTTTACTAGTTTATTTTAAATAATTTTTTGTTTAAGTCTATGAATTTTATCTCTTTTACATTATTATTATAACACTGGTATAAATAGCAGTAACTTTTCTTTTTATTAAATAAATACTATTATTATTATTTTGTTTATATTTTTGGCCCATGGCCATACTAAATTGTTCTATTCAGCCGCCTATAGAAAAAGATTGCCCATGCCTGCCTTAGAATGTTAAAACATCAACAGGTCTCTTCAGGGCAGCCATCAGCAAAGTAATGATCACCAACACTCATAATGAGTAGGCACAAGTAGTCTAAAAGGCACAGGAGTACTTCTATCTCTATGAGATAATCAATATATGTGCTATATTTCTATGTCAAAAGCTGTGATTTTTAACTTGATTAATTATTCGGTTGTGTAAATAAAATTATTGTATTTGGTTGAGTAAATACAATAATTATAATCTAGTTTACCAAATAGCCAGTAATTTTCCAGCCAGCCAAATATCTATTGCATCCCTATTTACAAACATGTATTTGACTTCATAAATAAACATATATTCTATTCTATATAATAAATGTATTCTCTATTAGATAATACTTATAATTTTGTAATGCAAACATGATATACCCCAATTATGCTTATAAAAACATAAATATGCTATTCTACAATAACTGAAATACCTTGTGTTACTAAAGAAGCATTCTCAAATCCAAGGTCAGTTGGTACTTCTTTTGGATTAACAAGAGCTTGTCTTACAAGGAAGCTTACAAAGTCCTTTGCTGCATTACTCTGAGCATCTTTTTTATTAGTCGAATTTCCAACTCCTACATAATGATGGCCATCAACTCTAACCTCACAGAGAAATCTTTGCCGGTGCTTTGGACCTAAAAAATACCCATATATTTGAAGATGTGAGATGATAATTTGCACAACAATATTTGGATTAGAGTTGCATATTCCAAACAATATATGTATTGCATGAAGAAACAATTACCTGTAGGCCTAACTTCAAAAGATGGTTCAGTTTTAGTCTTTTGACAATATTGATGTAAAAAAGACTTGATATCTCCCATCTTAACAAATTGATCCCAAAGTGCACGTTACCCCGGTTATAAACACAGAGCACTATACGATGATACGAATCTACAAGAAAACCGTGGTACAACGTGAATATAGGCAATTATTTATTGATTGTAAAAATGTTCACCGACAATGCTGTCAATAGATTAGATATAGTCAAACAACACATTTAGGGATGTTTATGCTGAATACCCATGTCTTTATTGGTATTGATTTATATAAATAACCTTATTATTATTGCACCACATATTTGTTGTACTTTTTGGGTATCAAATTAACGTTTACTATGTTGGCAACATTTTAATCGCATGTGTCATAAAAAGATAACCTTTTCAGTTTAGGAAATAGTCGGTACGAATATTTTATAAATCATGCAATACATTCCTTTTTCTGAATTAGGTGGTATGAAGACCTATATATGCATATTCTTATTTAGTTTTTCGGTAAGCAAATAATAAGAATTTAATTGTTTCATTGACTATATTACACATAATGTATGCTTTTATTTTTTAGATAACTTTGGCTAAGACTGAGTTGAGTGCAGCTGACTGCTGGTCATTAGGAATAAACAAGGCCAATTTACTGTGTTCATCATGTGATCAACTAACAAAATTTAATCTAGATTTCCTTAAGTAAATAAGTTGTAAAATTATATGATTTATATCTAACTATTGTTGATTACAGAGAGCATTGTAGAGAGTGTTGTCATCATGATGAGACTGCAACATCAGACAAAGTATATGCTAAAGCTGTGTTAGAAGTGTGCACCTGTAAGTTTGGAGCATATCCCCAAATACAAGCATTTATCAAAAGTGATCGCCCCCTAAAATTCCCAAATTTGCAAATCAAATATGTCAGGGGGTTGGATCCCATTATTAAGTTATTTGATAAAGATGGACATCTCAAGGAAACTGTTGCTATTGAGAAATGGAACACTGATTCGGTAGAGGAATTTTTAAATACACATTTGATTCATAAAGAGGAATCAGATTATTTACATGCAAATATGGTATAACTTTTTTTGTATTACAAAATTTAAATACAATGTTTATATAATGTAATAAGTTATGTAATTAAAGAAACATTGTCATCGTCCAGTTGAATATTATTGTTTTTCTTTATCTTTTTATGGATTTTGTTTACTTGTTTGTCAGTATATTCTGTAATTCCATGATGCTTCATGTATGCATTTAAAACCTTCTTTTGAAGTTTCAATAAGGAAATTGTCTTTTTTGTCTGTATTATTTTCATAATTGTATTCTCATATGAAAACTTAACTTCATTTTCCTCATTTTCACTTTTAACTTTTTTAAGGGAACTTGTTTCACATTCAATGTCTTCTGCCTTTCGTTTGTGTTCATTAATTGTATTTTTTTCTTCTTTTGTTTCCTCTGCATTATTTTTCTTTGATGTTAGATTCTTATGTTTTTCAAGAATATTCCAAATGGCTTCAACATCCTTCATATTTACTCTTCCTCCAGAGGCACTTTTTATGAAATTCTGAAAGAAATTTTTTTAAAGATGTAACTATAATTGACCTATTCTAAGGTTTCCTATAATTCAATTAGAAATAAGATATCTTTACACAAGGCATTCTGTAGAATATATTCTCATCTCAATTAATTTGAATATACAGTTTGCTGGATATATGTTCTGCAAAAGGCTGGCATGGGAGATCAAGTGGGTGAGAGAGGAGGGGTAAGTTTGAGGGTTCTATTGTACTCTTTGAAAATATGTTTAGTTGGGCTTATTTTGTGTGTGTAATTCAAAGAGTTGCAGAAGAAAACATGGAACATGATTTATACAGGGCACAAAAAAGGGATGGAAAATGTTGAAGAGTAGGAAGAAACTGGTGAATGAATACATTCAGACAAACAAAATAAAACTAGAATAATGGGTACTTCAATGATCTATACAGCACTCAAGATAGACAAAACCTAAAGAAGCTAGTTGAAACACAGAAAGGACAATTATCAATGAAGTTGATGGCATGCAAATAATAAAGAAAGTAAAACCAAGAAGAGCAGGACTAACAATATTCTCAAAGAACTATTTAAACATGAAGGTATTGTACTAACTCTAGAGTTCCAAAGCTATTTCATAAATAATAAAAACATCAATAATCCCAGAACATTGGCACACTAGTATAACAATATTCAAGAGAGGCAATAAAGCAGATCCACAAAATAAGTATCTGCTCTCCACTTCACTCAAACTATTCACTGTCATAAATTGGAAAGACACAACTATGAAGAACAACAAGGTTTTCACTGAAAGAGGACTACAATAGATGCTATATTCATAATGCAACAAATAAAATAAATTGCCTTGGAATACAACAAAACAGCATATGCCTGCTTCATAGATGTTACGAAAGTTTTTGATGAATCATAAATGAAATTAGCAACAATAACAGAACAAAAATCAGGGTCAATAATGAGACAATTAAGAAAATCCTAACACCAGGGGAATAAGACAAGGAGACAGCCAACATCCATTCTTGTTTAATCTCCTAATGACAATGACAAAATAATTGATGAGGAGAAATCACTGAAGATTGGATACAGAATGGGAAACCAAACCTAATTGCTGAAACTGAAGATGATCTGCAAAGACTACCTGCTGCGGTCGTGCAGCGGTTGTAAGGAACGTAGAATTGTGCTCATCGGGGCCGACAAATGGAAAAAGAGGCAATACGCCCGGATCAGCAAATAGTGATAGACGAAAACAGCTGAAGTACAATATGAAATCTCTTTAAATAAGTATGACATTCTCAGAGAACCCAATAAGATGCAAACTGAAAATAAAACATAATCAAACAGGTATCACAATTCAAACTGCAATTATCCAGCTACCACCATCAACATAAAATAACAACAAGATAAAATTAGTCAGAATCACAAGGGTTCAGCAATATCAGGATACCTTAGAGACATAATATGGTGAAACAAATACATGTAAGTCTGCAGTAAGATGAAAATATATAAAGCCTGTGTAAGACCAATAAGACGATATAGAACCCAGGCCAAATTAAACATTCGAGTTCAACTAAAAAGAAACTAGCGAAAATACAACCCTGAGGCCAGGAGAGAAATGCAAACATAAAAGAACAGATTAGCTCACTTTGCCATGAAGGGCAAGTGGTCAACTAGCTGGCCACTGGGAAGAACCCCTAAGAGATGGAAAGACAGTTGGACTTATGTGTCATAACAACCACATTAATCCCTTAAACAGATCGTAAGATCTACAACAAGATGAAGATGAAGATAAGGTCAATACAGAAGCACTGATCATAAAATGGATATTCTCATAGAATTGTCATATGTTAATTTATATTTATCAATTTTCTCATTTAAATCAGGAAAATGAAATGAAATATGCAACAATAGAAGGCTTTGTAACCAATTGGTAATTCCAAAGAATTTTGATTGTCAGAGTGCTTAAATGGCTTTAAAAGCAATCTGATCTTTCAAGATTGCTTTTTTTGGATTTGTTGAAGGTAAATTGACCACATTGAAGTTGTTGTATCAAGCTGAAATAATAAACGCCTTTATGAATAAACTCGCAATTACTACTCTATTTAAAGAAATGTTGGAAGACTATATACATGGAATTTTCCTTGAGACAGTGCACATAACATAATCTGCAATCAGATAGATTACATACTAATATCCAAAAAGATACGGGATAACATCTGTCAAGACTTACCCACTTACAGATGGAAGACAATAGAGATCCTTACACTAATAAACAAGAGCGAACATACAAAAATAGAAAAGAATAGGATTGTCAAGACATTGAAAAAGAAAATACACCAAGCTAAAGAACATCAGCTGAAGGAACAGTGCAGTGAAATTGAAGGTCTATAGAAAAGGCGCGATAATTGTTCACAAGAAAATTCGTGAAACAATTACAAACGAAAAGCATAGATGCAAATGGAAATATAATCCTTGACCTAAAAGACAAACTACAACTGTGGAGAGAAGACGTTATGGAATTATTCGATAACAGGTCCAATGGCTACAAACTGAATTATCTTGAGGAAAATGGCCCTGAAATACAAAACAACGAAGTAAAACATGCCATAAAAATCACAAAATCAGTCAAAGTTACAGGACCAGATGGAATATATATATCAAATGCTTAAACTGATGATGATAACATTAACATCCCTACAGATCTCATGAACGCAATATGTAGAGCAGGCATCATCCAACCACAGTAGCTAACTTCTACGTTCATCACTTTACCAAAGAAACCCCATGCAACAGACTAATGATAAGATTAATGAGCCACACATTGAAGTTGTTTCTTAGAATTATTCATACCAGAATTCCCCCAATGTTATTTAACATTTATTCTGAAACCATATTTAGGGAAGCACTTGCAGATTCTTCAGATATATGGTTATGATGGTTCTGCTATCCACATTAAATTATGGTTACAATAATTGCCGAAACATCAACAATAAAAAATGGGCCTAGGACGTTTCATCGCCGGGCAGCGAGATTTCAAAACCACTGAGTTAGTTTTGAAATCTCGCTTTTAAATATCAGAAAAAAAGTTGCAATTTCCAATGTAAGAATACGAGGTTGGAATCCAAAACAGGCGACAGTACTTGGAGGCGAAGGAGGTGATGGCAGCCCTCTTCCCACCGGGCCGGAAAGTACAATCACAGAGTTGGAAGACCCAGAGCCACCCCATCCAGAATGGAGCGAGTTAGACGTGCTGGCAACTATAATGAAGCTGCGTAGCAGGAAGGCACCTGGCCCTAATAGCCTACAAGACGAGATACTTAATGCAGCAGGACCAGAACTAGCAGAAAGCCTAACCAAGGTGGAAAACACCTGTCTTAAAACGGGCTGTTTTCCAACAAAATGGAAGACACCCAAGCTGGACGTGCTGCGTACACCCGACAGCCTACCGCCCTTCTTAACGGCATGACGAAGATTCTAGAAATGCTCATAGCGGACCGTCTCACAGAGGCCCTGGAAGCGGCCGGCGAGCTTTACAGGACGCTTCACCGAGGGAAAATTCACCGCGGACACGATCCTTGAAATCCGGAAGATGGCGAACGAGGCTAACCGGGGGACATAGCGAACAAAGAGCACTGCATGATGGTCACCCTAGACATTGCGAATACATTCAACATACTGTCATGGCCCACCACCATGAGGAAAAAGGGGATTCCTAAAGCTCTAACTAGGCTTATCGAAGACTATCGCAGTAATTGAGAAGTGACAAACACCACAAATACTTGGCCTGCTACTGTGGTATGTCGCGTACGACGATCATATTGCCAGATGATGTAATAGCCGTGGCGTTCGCGGACGAAATGGCCCTGGTCGTCCGCGGGCAGGATATTATGAACACGGTAAACAAGATCAATGAGGGAACGGAAGCGATGGCAGACTGGACGACGGGCATCAGGCTTAAAAATGCTGAAGCCAAAACAGAAGTCGCCCTACTCACTACAAAGAGGGTAGCTGTCCAGTATGTCACCGAGGACACTATGATGGGCGAAACATTTCAGATAAAAGGCAGAAAAGTACCGTGGTACTATAATCGAAACAAACAAGAAGCACACAACAGAAGTGCTAAAGGCATCCATCTGTAGGTTCTGCCAGGAAGAGGAAGAGACTGCAGAGCATTACTATGCCACTGCAGGGCGCTATGCACATTGCAGTCCACAACCATTTCTATATATGAAGGCACTGACATTGAGGCATTGCAGTCTGCTAGCCAGGTCACATAGAGGTAAATTAAGAAACACCAGAGACCACACAACTTGGGCACAGTGGTGTAGGTCCTGGAAGGCCACCCCTTTTTAATCTAATCTAAAGATGAAATAGTAGAACAAGAGATGTGCTTTGGGTATTTAGAGTTGAAACAACCACCCATCAAGGCAGAAGGTTGAGGAACAGAACCGAACTAAAGCATCTTGAATAGTCAAATCAATTCCTAAAACAAGAAGCAAAGACCTGAATGTACTAATCATATGCAAATATATGCTGTAGAAGCCAGAGCATATTTTCAATCAACATGTCATTATGATTTACTATTTTGGGGTAATAACAGTCTTTCAATAAATTGTTGCTTCTTTAAAAAAGGTACTTTAAACTATGTTGAAAATTTCCAACATATTCTTTAAATATTATGACTGTGGTTCACATATACATTTTTGAAACTATTGTATTTGCTTTCTATAATAAATGCATTTATGTTATAGGGGCAAATATTCTTAATCATAACACTAAACAAAGACATACAAGACAAAGAATACTCTATGGCATTAACACAGAAAATTTATAGAAAATCACACTTTAAAAATTAAATAACAAAATCAAATTTATAGTAAAAACCACCACAGCAGCTGCCAATGCATGATTAAATATATGTAATTTTACTCAATTCTAATTACCAAAAATTTCTGCTTCTTCCGAGGTACATTATTATAGCTGGTCAGTGTGTTTAATAGATTCCTATGTGCAGGTATTAGATTTGTCTCAATGGCAATAATTGATTGAATCATTTCTGTCCATGATTGTTGTTTGACTGCTCCTTTTTTAATAACTCCATTAGGCATGGATCCCTTGGCTGAATATCTTTCTTCTTCTGTGATACAACTTGTATGTACAGCATATTCTTCTCCTCTGTAATAAAAGTTTTAATTAAAAAAACTATTTATACCCAAAGCCAAAGGGCTTTTCTGCTGGTAAAAAGAGAAACTCAAAGGAATGTATTCACCTTAACTTCACAGCAAACATGTGAAAGGTGATTTGCAAAAGTACAACCACAACAAAGTGAACTCTCATTCTACAATGCTCAGTATGAGGCAAACAGTACCTCTAACCACTGAGCTGGGTAAGTTTTAATATTTAGTTGTACTTTCTAATGAGAGATATTTTTACTTACTTAAAATCTTTAAAACAATCAACACATGTTAAAGATTTCATGGATCTACATGCCACTTGGTAATGTTTTTCAACTTTTGGTTTTTGTAAACTGTCCCCACAATGGTTACAGGTAAATACAACCATATTTTCAGAATTATTACAAATTATGCACACAAAACTATAGTAACAATTATATACAATTTCAACATATACTCATGCCCGTAGAGTAAAATTAGAAAACAGCTTATTTCTAGGTTATAACCATGCAGAAATTCTGTGGTAGAAATATACTTATTCAGATGGCGCCAAAATCACAGAAACAATGCCAGTTGCATACATTACATGTATTT
The DNA here is from genome assembly GCA_963942505.1 of Lordithon lunulatus. Taxonomy (NCBI): domain Eukaryota; kingdom Metazoa; phylum Arthropoda; class Insecta; order Coleoptera; family Staphylinidae; genus Lordithon; species Lordithon lunulatus. The sequence goes on from OZ012666.1 coordinate 40,657,726, forward strand.
ATCTATGGTTTATAGGCAACCCCATAAACTTATATTCATAGTTCACATTTATGATTTCATCTTCTATTGACCTCTATACGCTAGTGTGAGACATCTAGTTTCAAAAATATGAACAAATTTAGATTTCCCTATCGGGAAGGAAATTTTCCCAAAGTATATTTTTTTCTTCAATTATCGTATGTCGAGGAAATACTTTGTGACTGTCTTTTGTATTCAGTTAATATAAACTCTGCATATTGTGTTTGTTGTAAAATGTTTGATCAGAACAAAGGTAGCCTTTCGTGTCAAACTGGTTTTTCTTATTGGCAACATCTATCCTTGGCTTTAACTCGGCACGAAAAATGTGTGTCTCACAAATACAATATTAATAAATGGACGTGTTTGATCAAGTTATTAAAAACCGAAACCATTGTGGATGCCACTAATCAACGTATGTTAGAGTCGGAACCTAAATACTGGTACGCTGTAATTGATATGTCACATGTACATGTTGTAAGCTAAATATAAGTAAATTTATATATACATTGCTAGAGGATACAAATTGATAGATGTGCAGCTAAAGTATTACAAGAATTACGTGTACCAAACCATTTGATATCAGCAGGTAACTATACCTATTCCAATATAACAATTTTAATGTAACAAAGGTGTCAATCTTTATGCTAGCTATTATATTTTAAATAAAAACAGTAACTAGCCTTTTATTATACCAATTACATACTGATGTGTAAAACACCGGGGTTTCGCTGCCACCACCTCAGGATTAAGGAAAACAAGTTTAAAATGTTTAATGTATAAAAGTTAACAACTATTTCAAGTGAGCGCTAGTTCCTGTAGCTCGATGATGTTGGCTGGATCTCTGCGGAGAGTCGATGTGGAATGTTGTAGCAAGAAATGACAATTGATTTTTTTGAGTTACCTAACTGGTCTAATATATCAGTAATTCAAGAGCGATAATGTGTTCTGGTGAAAGTCTTCTAATGAGGTTGCTTTCGTAATGTTCGTCCGCTAATGGGGTTGGAAATATGCACTGGCTCCTTCTTGGGTGCATCATTAGCTTAAGTCGGCATGTTACTTAGCGACGTCAACCGATTATCCACAGGGATAATCGGACGCCAATTATGTATGTACCACAACAATACTTTTGCCTTAGAGAGTTGAAGTTCTTTCCAATTTGAAGATTTATAATTTTATATTACATTATACACTTCTTGACTCATTACTTTGTGAGATACTGTGTCATGTCTCATAAATATGTGAAAGTTCAGAAATAGATACAGACTATTGACCTATAGAATGCCCGATGGGGGCGCCACCGCGCCGGCCCGAAATGGTGTAAAAGTGACATATACTTTTGGCGCCAAGTTTTCGTTATTGAATCATTTAAATTTCTGTTGATTCTTTGTTGTAAGAGTATTGTTTTCTTATAGTATGGCCTTAATATGTAAGAATCCACTACCATAAAATCTGATGGTTTATTTATTTCGTTGGTAATTGCCGCCGACACATTTTACATGGAATTTTATTCAATGGTCGTTTTACACTTTCTCGCAATAATGAATTTGTACATATGGTGCCCAACGTGTTCGTCTCACATTTGGCTATACTAAGAATCTACAATTCTTGTCCGATATTGCCTTTACTAATAGAAAAACATCAATTTCCATACAGCACTTTTTGCCAAATTATTGTCAATCTATCTTATTTTAGGTTATTTTATGTGTGGTTGCATTTTGGGTTGCATACACAATTAGAAGTTATACCAACATTCAGAATATATACATTGTTGCCGTATTTAATTGTTTTATGTTGCTAGTGTTTACTATAATTGTGGGCATTGAAATTAAATTTGTGGATTGCAGTGAAGAAGACGATCCTGAGTTTGATGACTGACTTTTACATTTCTTCATATCTTTTTATTTTGATTCACACTTGGAATTGAAATATATATCGTTGTACTGAACTGATACTAATACTCTTAGAGCGATAGTAGGAACAGTGGCAACATCGCATGCGATAGGTTGATTGGCAGTACCGTATAAAGTAACGAATAAACATCAAAATGTGTCCATGAAAATTTAGTATTTGCAGCTTGTAACGAGTAGTGAGATTCAGAAACCGACTAGAATCTGATAGCGGAAAGTGAGACAAACGCGACGAGACCATACACGTGAAGAATCATTAATCGAGTGAACTGTAAACTAATACACAACACCATACAAAATCAATGTAAATTTGAATTTTACACCATTTCAGGACCTCAATTTTTAGACACCAGGTGTCGCTTTAGAGTCGGATAGAGGCACAGGGGGAACATACCGGCAGCTTGTTGGCAATGACCTCGAAACCCCAGACGCAAGGGGAAGTCGGCTGAGACTATATGCAACCCACAAAATTATGGACGATATTACATTGCGCCATATAAGAGATATATGGATTTCATTTATTTTTTAATAAATACACACGAATTGAGTATTTTCTTGTCAAGCATCAGGTTGTGAGATTTAAACTGGACTAGAGCGGATATAATTAATTCATTTTTGAGATGTATTTTACGTCTAATTTAATATAGAAATTTTGCAGTTAAACCATAATCTCTTTTGTACAGAAAATATACACTAGAATTTGAAATATAAACTTAAAAGTGTATTACTTTTGTGTATACCAAAGAACCCTTAACATGTTAATTAAATTAATTATACTAGAAACCTTAATAAAATAATAAAGGGAAACTGTTTAAAATACATCAAGTTTCTTGTTCAAAATAAAATGTTTTCTTTTCCATTATTTTTAACAAATTCATGCTTACTAAGTAATGATACACAATAAATACAATTTACCTAACGAATTTTAATTTTAAAAATGTTTTGATAATTTAATATAGAATTTTTTTAGTTAAACCGTAATCTCTTTTCTACAGAAAATATACTCTAGAATTTGAAATATATAGATAAAAGTGTATTACTTTTGTATATACCAAAGAACCCTTTACATGCTAATTAAATTAATTATACTAGAAACCTTGATAAAAAATAAAGGGAATATTTTATTTAAAATACATCAAGTTTCTTGTTCGAAATAAAAAGTTTTGTTTCCATTATATTTATAACAAATTAATGCTATATACATTACTAAGTTATGATAACAAAAAATACACTTTAGCTAACTAATTTTAATTTAAAAAAAAAGAAAACATGTACAGTGTTATTTCAGACAGAGATTATAATTTTTATCATTATAATAAAATATCTAAATAATGAATTCGAATATTGTAGGGAAAAAATCATCAAAACTGCATGAAGTTTTGTTTCAAATCCGGTAAACGGAGTTGTTTAACGTAAACATTCGTTTGTAGGTTTCCACCAAACATTATTCAAGACTAAGTTAGATCAGATAACTAACAGGCCACATGCTAAATTTGGTTGTAAACTATATGGTCATTTTTTAAGCCAAAACGTACATTAGATGTAATCAAAAGATACAGACATGTGCTTAATAATTTCCATTTGATCAAATATCTAGTATTAAACTACCAATTTAAAGTACTGTACATTCATGAATGATAAATTATGGACCTTAAAATTAAAATTGAACTAATATTCTCGAAAAAAGCAGAAAGATTACACACGTAGTCTTATGGACATTTTAAACAGAGTCCATTGTTCCTGAAGTTGCATATAACGTTTGCATTTCCCCTCTGGGACTACATGCGAAAGCGCTTATGCTCCCTCTGTCTTACTCTGTGGATAGAGGTCAATAAAAAATCTTAATAGACTAGCGCCATCTATGCAGAAGAAAGTTCCACTTGCATGGACCGTATCTGTATCATCATTGCCAACTGCATCATACTATACTGTGGATAGAAAACTGTAATTTTGCTACACCAAAATACTAGCAAATATTGTAAACATGGCAGATTCATTGACAGTTGACAGTTTCTAATCGCTTAAATTGTGGTATAGCTTGTATTTGGTATAATTTTATTAGAATAAAACATTATGTACTGCCTCCAATGGCTTATTCCAGTGCTTCTAATACCAAAACCATTAAATCCAGCAATGATTCAGACTCATGTCATGTTTATGCTTCTATATTTAATTGGATTCTTTTTGGAAAGAAAACCATGCACAATATGCAGTTTGGTATTCTTTGTGACTGTTTGCCTAATTTGCTACAGTGGAATTGGAAATTGTCTCCTAGGGACTGGCTTTTGTGAGAATGAAAATGGATAACTGGACCCTGTGAACTGATGCAACCAAAACTTCCAGATTATGCAGGAGAATACAGTTTTAGCTCAATTTATCAACATTTTTGGTGTCATTAATTAGATTGACAGTGATATTTGTTGGTTTAGTCTTATTTAATTTATGTGAATGATAGTGTCTGTTTACCAAACAATCCTTGTATATGCCTACAAATATATTTTTACATATAATGTAAATATTAAAGATTTTGTGAACTAGATTGAAACTGTTACATGACTGCATTTTAGAATGTCAATTAATTGTGTTGTCTCATTTAATTCTTAACAAAACTGCCTGAAAATAAACACCAAATGTTTTATAATAACTGAATTTGTATATATTTTGTCTTTCTAATGTATTATTGAATTTATCATAAACTGTAAATAATGGTACATGCTTCAAATATTTAAATTGATTGTACCCATGGATCACACCAATTTTACAGCTGGATGTATACCTTTTCTATAATGAGATGATTAATATAAGAATATTTGAGTACACTAGTGCACATTAGATAGATAGAGGTTGCTCAAGTTTTTTTTCTAATATAGTACACTAATGTATACAATGGTTTTATATTTGATAGTATATTTTACATATATAATAAAATTATATTATAAATTGAAATTTTTATACTACCACATTTTTTAATAGTATTCAATTTACACTAATGATTAAAGCTTCAAATGTAAATTTAAATGTAAAGCTATTAGAATTTTTACTTCTTGAATGCAGCAGTAAGACATTTTTAATGCAAAGAAATGTATACTATTGTGATATTTATTTACATTTCATGTCTATATAGTAGAGGTAAACCATTCCAGAACATGTACAAACTTGCAGGTAATTGAGTTGTTATTAGCAGGGGATGAACCAGATTGTGATAGTTCAATTTTGATGTTTAAAACAGCACAAAGTATTTTTTTATGTTAATATGATCATAGCAATGTAAAATTCAAGATTACTTAATTTCTTTCTTATAAGTTGAGTTTGTCGACCGCATATGCAATTATCTGTACACAATTGTGATATATTGTTCTCCTTATGATGTGTTTGGATTATCTGATGACTTTTTCTAGGGCTATATTAAAGAGCAAACAAGCTAATACATTGCCCTTTTGCAGCCCATTTCTAAATTCAAATTAAGTGGTGAGGTTAATTTGCTTATGTAGGATGACCAAATCTTCCATTGTTTTAAACAGATCTTTTCTGTTGATGCCATTGGTTTTGTATTTTAGAGTATATGTCTGACGATGTGTATCTGGTCCATCATTAATGGTTGTCTTTACTGACAACTCTTAGTACTCAATTATAATCTCGATATGTTGTGCTAATCTCTGGCATATGATGTTTTCTAGTTTAGTAATGTTATGTTCTTATAACTCCTGTAGTTTAGAGGGTCTCATTGTTTAAATTGAGCATATTGCTTCTATGTTCCATTGCTCTGATATTTCTTCTCTTTCCCAAATCAGGCATATTATTTGGTGTAGTGCTTCATGTAGTTGTAGTAGTTGTTCTCCTCCATACTTCACTAATTCACATGCGAGGTGTCCACCCCTAGCACTTTGCTGTACTTGAGTTTTTGTGTGTCCTGCATTGTTTCATCCTGTTTCTGGCTGGGTGGCTTGTTCCCATTTTTTTGTTGAGGAGTTGGCCAAAGTGTTCTTCCCATTTGTTTAGGATTGATTTCTTCTGGATTATTATTGTGCTTACTTCACTATTTTTGGATATGGTGATCTTTGCTTGGAACCCTTAGCGTTGATCATTATTTTGTTGTAGTTTTGTTGGTATTTTTTTTATTTCTTCGTTTTTTTCTTTTCTTTTCTTGGCGCCTATTCTTCTTTAGATAGTCGGATGTCCCTCCTATCGTTCTTTGGTATGAGACGTTCCTCCTAGTTGCATCTTCATACTCTTCATCGAACCACTCTGGTCTTTTTGTTGGTTTCACTTTATTCACGGTTTCTTCAGCTGCGGATTCCATGTTCCATGGAGTTGGTTGTATGTTCTCTTATATGTGTCTGGCATCTATCAGCACAGGATTTGGTTTACAGTCTTTCCATCTGGTGATGTCCATGTTCCTTTATGTATGTCCTATGTATGTGTGTGGAAATATTGTTCCCTCCCCGCCAGGACCGGCTTTGTATGCATTGTATTTAATCAATTGTCAGTAAGAAGTTTGATATTTTCAGCACTATACAGTGTTCCGGTATTCCTGATGCATATCCGTAGGTCATTACAATGTCTCCTTCGTAGTGTAGTCCGATTTCAGAAGCTGGTTACCTTTCCGTAATCGTAATTGTTTTTTATGGTGTCGAATGATTAGTCCTGGGTTCGTTCTATCCTAAACTTCCATACGAATTGGTTACCTCGTTTCTCACAATACTTTAGTATATTTCGTCTCCTATACGTTATTCCTTTCGCACACACCCTCAAATTCTCTCTTCGTCTAGTTGGCCCTCTCCAACTCCCGTTTCCCATTTCTCCATTCCGCCATCTTTGTCCGCTATATTGCATCCTTACTCTTATGTTCTTCATCAAATCACACATTGGATTCACTCCCTTCCGATCGCTTTAAGCAATATATAATTGATGACTGACCTGCATCCTGGGCCACAGAGCATCTTTTTGCCCTCCGAATACCTTTCTGTACACCTATTGAGCACCTCCTATCCTACCTTTCTCACACATTACATTCAATCTTCTCTACCATGAGTAATTGACTTGTCTTGTGAAAGTCTTACTCCTTCCAACTCTCCCACACTGTCACATTCCAGTTATCCCAATGATCCATGCCTCTCCATCCATTTCCATCTTTTCCAGAACCACTCTCAGCTCCTTCAGGTTTTTATTGCAGCACTGTCCCACAATAAGAATACGTTTCTTCATCCATTCCCTTTTTCAGCCTTCCTTCTCTTTTTCTCACACCGATCACTTCCCCCTTTGTGCGGAATAAGAATTTCGTATTATTATTGGTATATGATAATTATAAAAATTGCCATTACCCAATTATTTTGTAGTTAAGGCTTGTATAATAAACCATTTAATTGTATTACAAATAAAACAACACACAATTTTTTGGGGGGTTAATATTTAATAATTTTCTATTATTTGCTTAACAGAATCACGATAATAAACATGCAATATACATTTTAAAAATATATAAAATTCTATTTATCTTACACGTATGAGGAATAATGTCCAATCTAGGACAATCCCAGGAGATCATGTCTCCTGGTCGATTTTTAGTAGTTCTGTACCAGCAGAATAAAAACTAGATCTGCACTATTGACTTTGAACTGTTCTGCACCAGAATCCCATAGGGTTAATGCTATTTTTATATTTGTCTTCTCCAGACTATTTCAAAACAGATTCAAGCATTGTCTGTGATAAGATAAGACTGCATATGATAGAGGAGCATAGAAAAAGCATGCTATTTCAAAAAACAGCTGCAGTTTTTTTTACAAGGGTTGCTATCTATAATGCATTAATGTAACATATTTGTGGCAAGGATTATATTGATTTTACTAGAGAAAATGTATAATTGAGAATTAATTTTAAGATAGATATAAATATACTTATGATTCAAACACTGTTTTAATTTTAGCAAATTTGTCCTTTAACTCGATTTTATATGAACTGGTCAACATTTTATTGACAGATATACCAATGTCATTTTCTTTTAAATATGGTAATACATCTGCATCATTAGCAAGTTGTAACACCAATGTAAGTAAATTTTCAAGTGTTTCTTCTGCTATTTCAACATGGTCCTTATTTATTATAAAAAGTATACTTTTTGCAACATCTGCCTCAATAAACAATTTTGATAATCGAATTGACTTATCCATTGAATGATCATTTAAACATTTTGCACATAATAAATTAAGCGCTAAAATTGCTTCATTTTGCATCACAGGGTGCATTGAAGACATCATATCTACTAAGCATTTAACTGTATTATCTATTGATAAAACAGTAGAATATGATGATAGTGAATTGCAATTTTTTATAAGCCAAGCTAGTAGCCTTGGTGCTTCCCCTCTTACTCCAAGATGATCCGAATTATAACACCAATAAACCAATTTCTCAATGAACTCCTTCCTACAAATTAATTCCGATGCAGTTTTCTCTGTAACAATTCAATTTATTAGAGTCACATCATAAACAAATACTAATAATTAATTATTATTTAAGAAGTTGTAGTTTCATATAGTTTAGTAAAATATAGTGCCTAAATCCACCTTTATAATGCTGACTAAGAAATGCAACACAAATTACTGTAATGACTATTGTACTATCATAGCCCTATGAGCCTTATATTAAAACTATTCCTGAAAATAATACACCAGAGAATAAGTTAAACTATTCGGATTTCGAAACGCGTTGGGCATGCGGGAAGATTTATTTACAGTCCAGTTGCGATGTCTATGTATTCTTCAATTATCAAAAAGCGTTTGACAATGTACCGCATAATAAGCTAGCACTAGAAAATCGGTATTTAAAAATGATAAGTAACTTATATTAGAATAAAAACAGCATCCATACGCATCTTAGAAGAAAACTCAGAGGAGATCGAAATCAAAAAAGACGATGTTGTGCTTTTGCCAACATTATTTAACGTATGTTCAGAACGTATCTTTCAAGAGGCCTGGGAAGTCGAGAATTAAGATTAACGGTGATAAATAATATCAAATCTGCGGATGTCACGTGCATTTTCGCGGACAGCTGTATCAATCTCCAGATACTGGTGGATAATGTAGAGGAGGTCAGCCAAAGATATGGCAACACTATTAATATAGTAAAACTAAAGATATCATAATCTCCAAAGGAAACCACCATCACATCGCCTCCTTGTGAACAACAAAACAATACGGAGAGAAAACATATACATACTACATTAAATACGGTAGGACAAGTTGATAGAAAATGTCGTACAGAGAAATCCAGAGCCGCATTTATAAAAATGTCAAAAATATTTAAGGCATATGACCTGTATATTTGAATCAAAATTATGTTGGTAAAAAGTGCTATATATTCTCTATCTGTGTGGAATCCTGGACACTCACGGGACCGACATGCTGAAAACTCGAAGCTTATGAACTATGGCTATATCTACGTATTCTGAAAATGCCCTGGATGGATCATGTCAGCAATCAGTTGAGGACAACAGAATCGGAAATGAAAAAATAATTATTACAGTAAGAACGAGGAAACTGGAATATTTAGGACGCAATGAGGGAAGAGCTGCGGTACGGGTTACTCTCCAAGGAACAATAGAGGGCAGAAGAAGATCAGGAAGGTGAAGAACTTCTCGAATAAAGAACATGCATATATGGTTCAGGACAACAAGAGTAGGCTTGTTCAGAGCCACAACAAGTAAACTAAAATTAGCAATTATGATCGCCAGTATACAAATTGGATAGAAGGAAATAGCATAGAATTATATTTATAAGAATTGCATGTGGTTAAAATAGGAACTATGTCTAATTACTTTTGTGTTCTGTTGTTTTGATCCATTTATGTAATGGATCTAACTATTATATTTGTACACAAATAAATAGTCCATTTTACATATGAAACTCATAGAAAATGACAACCCTTGATTTGTGATTAATATTATTAGCATAGACTGCCTGTTCTCATATCTAGTGGCAGCATGTAAACTAAAACTCATAGTTTACATCCAACACATTGCATCAGTATCCAATTCATAATTAACTCTTACAACAAATAAAATTTTAGATATGAATCTAAAATTTACAATTTTCATAACAATGTATGGATACAAAGTTACTTGCAAGTACACTGAGTTACAAAAAGTGGCGCACTAACTAAATCGGAATTATCACTACTTTAATTTATAGAATACTTATATTTGCTTTTATGGTCCACAAATAAGAAATTATATCGAACATTTTTTATAATAACAAGAATCACGCAATACATAAAAAACAAAACTAAAAGAAAACCGCAACAAGAGATTATCTTAAATTTACCAATGTTTTCTGGTATCATTTACCTCCCCAAACATTTACTAATACTTGAATTCGTTGAGACATACCTTGAATCAAATGTCTAATTAAATGTTAATCAATGAAGTGCCATACTTAATCCTTGTAGCGTCTCTGGGCGCACCGGACAAGCTTTAACACGTTTTACCAACTCATCCTAAACATGCCCAATTGAATTCATATCTGGACAAATCGCGAGCCATTCCAATATTCTAAATTCTACTTCCTGTAGATACCGCATACCGCACCCTGCGGTATCGGGTCATGCATTATCCTGCATTAATAAGAATTCTGGTCCTATTAATGGTGCAAAATGAACCACCCTAAAATGTTCATGTTGAAGAAGGGTGGCTGAAGAATATCTTACCCCTTGTCTTCTCCAGACTCTATGGCGTATATCCGGTGATCTCAGAGAATCCTAGCACACTTCAATCTGCGTTGCTTGCGTTGTCGTGCCGTCTCGAATCGGCCTATATGGTATGGCATCAAACCAGTCGCTACCAATCTTCGTTTAACAGTCTGTGCACATAGAGCTATGCCACGTATCGCTTACAGCCCCTGAACGAGTTCAACTACTGTTTGGTGACGATCTCGAAACCACTGCAGCCTCAAAAACCTATCGTTTCCGGCGGATGTGAACCGCAGGCGTCCTGATCCAGGTCGTCGGGTATACCTCTGTCTCTACTTCTGAAATGCTCCATGTACAGTTGTCTCCGGTTTCCCAACAGAGCAGAATATAGAACACTTCGGCCATCTGAGACTAAAGACATCGCCCCCGCAACTTTTACGGGAGTTTTTTTGAATTTTTTAAATGGAAAATGTTTATAAACAACCAATGAACCACAATAAACAGCAATGCTTGAAGAACTTGAACAGAAATATGCTCACTATGAAAATAATGATTTAACAGGAACAGAAAAATACCAACTTAAGCATGACTTAAAACTTGTTAGAAAACTCAAAAACAATAAAACTAAAAATTATAAGTGACAGAACAAAGTCTTGGCCATTTGTGTCAATAATTGGCTTAAAAATAATAACGACATAGTAGAAAAAACCTAGAATGCGTCACTTTTTTTGAAAATATATTAGTTATGAAAACTAAAGAAATCTTAAAATCTAATGATTTTGCATTAACAATACCTTCCTTACACAGCCAACAACTCTATCAAAAAATTAATATCCTATAAAATATAAATAACATATACTATAAATGCTGATCCAGCCCCACATTACCTATGAAGCAGTACCTGTTTGACATTATGATTGTTTAAATTGTGAATAATGTAAATGAGTATTTAGTAAAATAAATATTTATATTTACCTTGTCCATCAACAACCATTCTTAGAGTTCCAAGCAATTTAAATTCAACAGATGAATGATTGATGTTCAACATTGATAACAAGGTATCAACCAAATTTTCATCCAAAAGTTTTGATTTATTCTCTGTAGGTATACTTAAATTCCTCAAAGTACTGAGTAGTGCATGTTGAACTTTTGTGGCTTCCTCAGAGGAGTAGTATTTCAAAATTCCTAAAATGTATTTTCTTAAGTTGCAACCATAACTTATAAATAATAGAAACATATATTATATCAGAGGTGAGCAAGCATATTACTGGAGAATGGTAATGTCAATTCCATTAAACATGGCATTATGATCTTTTAGAACTTTTTACTGTAACATTGTAACTGACAAACACACACACATCTCCCATCCTACAGTTTTGTACCATTATAATAACTACATCAATCATTATTTCAATATAAACAAAGAAAATGTAATGTAATTTTGCATTTCACATTCTACATTCATTTCTATTGAAATAAAACATCTTGAAATGTAATAGCCATTACCATTTAAGATAGTTTAAATTGTTTTTTCTAAACATTATAGCCCACCTCTATATGATATACACCCTACCTAATAACTTTTTAGCCAGTCCATTTTCTACCATTTGTGTACAGTGTAAATCATTTCGAGCAAAATTTCCTATTGCAAGAACTCCTGTGCTGAGTAAATCAATATCTTCTGAATTCAACCAAAAAATCATTTGTTGATAGACTTTGCCATTGCCAAAGTTATAGAGCATTTCCATAGATTCATCTACAAGAATATTTATAATTACAATATTTTAGGCAATAGTCTTAGTTTCTTAAATTTTACCACCAGTAAGAATCAGAACTATTAAATCACAAGCTAATTTTAGAACAAAGCGGCTCTCATCATCATCCACATGGTCTCCATGTTTTTCAACTAATTCATAAATCAATTCACAGGTTCCTCTTTTTGCCAAGCATAGCTTTACATCATCTAAAATGGTAGTCAAATGAGTAAAACTGTTTATAATGTTAGTGAATATCAAAGAGATCTATCTTGTGGCAATTAGCAAGTATTGAGAATGCAAAATATCTAAATTTTACATTATACCAAACTAATATTGAAATATTATATAAATGTCTGTAAACATACACAAATAAATTAGAGCCAGCATGCAAAACTCATGAGAGCCCTATCACAAAAATATATTAGTTATTACCATTATTCAAATCTTTTGTAAAATGAAATGTTTATATAAATATAACTAATTCAAATAAACATAAGTTCATTCCATAAAACATGCAATTACCATTTTCACACTGCACTCGTAATATTTCTAGACATAATGTAGATATTTCTGGGTTGACAGAAACATTAAGAATATCAATGATTATTAAACAGAGACTATTTGTTAGCCACTCATCAATCATATGTTCAATTACCATATTAACTATTGTTAGATTATGTATTATAGTATCTTCATTGTTTGGAAAATTTGACATCATATTCCTTAAATTGATTTCAATAACATCTAATACTTTATGTTCTAATGATGCCTTCTGTAGTTCTTCACTGCCCATAAGTATATTCATTAAACAGCCACAGGAGATTGATACTAGTTGTGTACTTTTAGAAGATCCACAATCAGCAATCAATTTTATAAGAAGCTTTAACTGTTCACTTTTTATCATCTGACGTGCATTATCATTCTCAAAACATATATTTCCAAGTGCTCGGCAGGTTTGTAATTTGATTTTTTCATCACAGCACTGCAGTAACTTTAATAATAGATTTATTAAATTTTGGTTTGTTAAACAATTGCGATTTGTTTCTATTTTCGCTAGTTCCGCTACTGCTTCTAAAGAAAGCACTTTTATTTCCGCATTTTCACTATTAAGAAGCTTTTCAAAGGTGTCATGAGAAGTCAATATAATTTCATTGCTCTGTGACACTAAACTTTTTAAATTATCTATTATAGAAGTACAATTATTTGACTCAATGTTTGCTTTCAAGCTAGTAAATAAATCTTCGGTAGTCATTGTTTATGTTGATTTTACAAATATTTGAACATAACCAAATAATAGTATTTTGACAACTGTCTAGCCACGAAATTATTTGTGTTGAAGGTTGCATATGATACCATATACATACAATGTGATTATAAAATAATGATCTCGGTGCATTGGCACCACAAAACATATGTATGCGCTGGCCCTACTAAAGCTTTCAAGCGAATTTGTATCGTAAATCGGAAGGAATATGAGCATGGATTATCTGACGATGTCATATATAGTCAGATATTACTCCTAATCGCAATCGGAAACCTGCCCTACTGAAAGCGGTAATGGATGGGTGCGAATATATTACTTTTTCTCCTTACGGTATCATGGCCATAAGTTTTTCTCATTTATTTTCGTATTTGGACTACGAGGGTGGTCTGAAAATTTTTCGCAAAGATACAAAACATTTTCTTTCAAAATGTATTTCAATTTTACAACATTATCTCCTTGCGAAGTCACACACTTCTTCCACCGTCACCTCATCAACCCGTCCAAATAGTAGTTGGCGTCTTTGTCAGCAAAATAGTTGCTTACGAACGAGTTTATGGCCTTGTTCGTCAAAGATCTTTGTCCCCCGAGCGCAACTTTCGGCTTGGGATTACTGCGATTTCTGCCTTCAGCTTAACAAGTGAATGCGTAGTATGCTCAAGTAATGGTTTTCTCTTTTTGAAAATAGTGGATTAAGCTGACTCCACGACTATCCCAGTAAAAAAAAAATCGGCGTCATATCGCTGATTTATTGCACCATTCGAACACGTTTTTGATCCATAGTGAGCAAATGCGGCAACACGCGGAGAGCTTTCTCATGCCTAAATCTTCATTAAGTACGTGACAAACACGTTCTTTGGCCTCTGCTATGTTTCTCACTTTAATTCTGCTGTTGTCCAGCACCATTTGGTGAACTCGAGCTGTTATCCTCAGTGGTTGCAGTTTTTGGACGTCCCGAACGTTCTTCTGGAAGACGAAGAACGTTCGGAACGGCTGGTACGGCAACGTTTAAATTTAACTGTCCAAAATTTCACGGTGGTAAATGATGGCGAGTTCCCGTACACGGCGCGCAATTCGTCTATGATTTGCGTAGGCGTATAGCTTTTCAAAACCAATTATTTCATGACTAATCGATACTCGATTTTCTTCATCGCTCAGATCGACTCATTGAAGCTATTGTCAAACAGCAACAGCGCGTCAAAAATGACCGAAATCAAAGTGATCCATTAAGAAAAGATGCAGAAACAGATTGCCTACGCAACCTCTATTCTTGTTGTAAGTAGGTCTAAGCCCCGTACACTCGGCCTCCTGACTCTGTCCTCGGCTTCAGACTCCATCGCACATATGGCCTCGAACAGTGTACGTCAATCTGGGCGCCGCTGCCCCTCGCTCAAAGATGTCTGTTTTCGGATTTCTCGAACTTGGCGACATTGCTGTCTTCGCTGTCGGCTCCTCCAGACTAGGTCCACATACGTCTGCTCCTAGGTCGGTTTGAACAATATTGATTCCTTCTTCTTTGTCTTAGGTTTTGCCGCGTTGGTGCTGGCGTTCTCTGGTCATTTTCACTTGTTCCTCCTCAAGATGTTTGATAATTGCTTGTACATTCGAGCCTGCGAAATGGTATTCATTGATTTTCTTCGCGTCCGGTGGACGGCTCAACTATTATTCCCACTGTCTCGTTTGACTCTGCGATTAGCCTTACGCGTCAGATGCCATACTATATGATTTCCTTCTCCTCACTGGTGTTATCGCACACTATAAGTGTATGTACCGCTCGATTCATCCCACACCGTTGGGAGTGTGCACTTCCATGGTTGTGGCCACTTCACCCACCTTCAAATTTAAAACACGAGATCACCTACCAGCCTCCCGGGTTTCCTATTCCGGCCGCTGGTCACTGTATTCTTCGTTTATTAGTCTGATAGTTTGAACATTCGGCCAGTTGGTTGCTTCCCTGGCCACCACTTTCAAATTCTGGAAAGTGCCCCGCGACCAGTTGACAAAAGAGCCACGTATTCTGGCTATGGTCTCCTCCATTATCCCCACTTTCTCTGGGTAGGGTTTGGTGTCATTTGGCATGCTTTGCTGGTCAACTGTTCCAAACGAGCCTGCATATCCCTCATCTCCTCTCATTGTATCCATCTCCAAGCCCAATTGCACCTTTTCCACCCTCAGGGCTTCCAGCTGGTGCTTGAGGCTTTTCGCTTTGGCGCATCGGGGGATTTCGTTTCGTTTTAGTGTGGTTCCGTTTTTTTCAATGAGACGTTTGTATTTCCCACGAACCAGCGCTTTCCACTTTCGCGTCCTTGGATATGTTCCTAGTTATCACAGCTATGACCGTTAGTTTTGACAATGTGTCTTTGGGCTCTACCAACTGTATGTAGGCGACCTGTCCTTCGTCTTCGCACTCTGTCTGTTATGTGGCTACATATATTATGCAGTAAATGTGCATTGCTTACGCTATATGCTTATACGGTAATCTTTCAGCAATTTTACCTTGTATTATCAGGTGTAATAAGTTGTATAGTTCAGGATGTCGCATCACTTGGGCAAAGTACTCCAGTTTTCGCGTGTTTATTGATAATTTCCGTTTCCTTCGCCAGGCGGATTAAGACTTCTTCATTCCTCACTCTGTCTACCCAGCTTATCCGTAATATCCTGCGATAGACCCATATCTCAAAGGCCTCAAGTTTACGCAGCAAGATTAGCGTCCAGCAATTGACACCGTACAATAATACTGGGATTATATAGTATCTTGCAAGGTGTATCAAGATACACCTTGTAAGATGTTAGATAAGTTTCAGACTAATGTTTCTACCGCATAGGACGTACTTTAACTTCGAAACGCAATGCGTATTCTGATTTCCTTGCTCATATGCCAGTTGATGTTTATATTAGAACCCAGGTATGTGATGTTCTCTGTTTTCTCAAATTGGGCACCATATGCTGTAATTGCCGATTCTTACCAAGGTATTTTGCTTAATAATATCATGTACTTGTCTTTTTTTCGTGTTAAGTTTCAGACCGTATACATCGAATTATCTCGTGACACTTCAATTAGGTGCTGGATACTATCAATTAGGTGCTGGTACCGTATCATCCGCATACCTCAGATTATTGAAGTTCACGTCGTTAACCTTGATACCTTCATCAATTTCCTTCAGTGTATCTTTAAAGATGTGTTTGTATTACAGGTTAATGGATTAGAAATTATTTTTGTTTGCGTTTATATATTGATTCACAGAAATTGTCTAGTTATTATACTAATTGTTATAGAAATGTAAGTAATTCGTTTTTAGTATTAGTTTTAAGAGTTAAAACATTTTATGTTTTATCCCTTTTATTTTGTAGGTGTGGAAGGTTTATGTTACCAGTGTATGATTACAAATTGTATTACATTGTATAATTGTGTAAGTAACGTAAATACATTTATTATTATTATTATTATAATTAAATTGTAGTTGTGGCAGGATATTCGGTTGTTGTTGCCAGTACAATTTTGCAATTATACGCAGGTTCTTCTCATCTATTTCTATTGAGTATCATCTCTGTTGGGATTTCGTCTGGGCCTGTCGCTGCCGTCAAGTTTTTGCTTGTCATTTTATATTTCTGCATATGTTATTGTTGAGCCAGTTATTGTTTTAGTTTTTGTTTCTATATGCTCTCTTTTGTCCACAAATAAATCTTCGACATACTCAATCTACCTGTTCAACTTGTCTGTTCCGTGAGTATTACATCCTTATCGGCGAGCTTGTTCGTTCTTTTGTTTTTTTGCACCAGCCATTTCCTTCACTCTCTTGTGAGGGTTTAATGTGTCGCGTTTTTTTTTGTAGTTGCTCTACGTTTAGCGGATTTTCGATGTTTCAAATGTACTTGCTATAGTATTTAGTATCATTTGTCTACTAGCTTGTAGGGACTCTATGTCTATTCTCTCGGATGGTTGATGTTTGATTCTTTTAAGTCTAAGTATAATCTCTTCCATTAATAGATTGTGATCTGAGGGTATGTCGGCACCCGGAAGTGTTTTCATTGATTTGATCATGTTTCGATATTCTTCGTTGTTAGTGATATAGTCGATCTGGCTCCTGACAATTCTCTCTGATTGTCTGAAAGAATGTGTTCATAATGCAGATATTATTCTCTTTGCAAAATTCCACAAATCGTTGACCTCTAACGTTTCTCTCTCCAAGTAGGGGCGTATCTAGGATGACGTTGGCATTTACTTTTGATTGCAGTTGGATCATCATAATGAATTTATCGGCTGTCTTTGTCAAAATAATTGCCACTACATTTCGGTGATAATTACTGATAATCTTCTACTGAGTAGTAGAGTAGGTTGTCATCGATAATACATTTTTCAGATCCTTGCCATCGTAATTCGCTGATACCCAGTACCGAGACTTGTCTTTGTTTTTTCATCTATCTTATGGTGTTTTGCGTTTCCGGGTCGGTAGGATTCTCACGTTCCATGTGAGCCGTTGTGTCTCGATTTTATATCAATAATGTCTGTACAGGAAATTCTTAGCACCTCAGCTTCATTTAAGAAGCGTTCGTTATCGGGGCCATTGTTAAATTCTTCAGTCATAATGATGTATCCTCTACGAGATCCTTAATGCAGCGGTTGCCATCCATTGCCATCTGCATCTTCCTGCCGTTGACCACTTGACTGGTTCGACCGCCTTTAAGAACAATTACTCATTTTTTGGGCAAGAGTGTGCCCTTGCTCCTACTAGCTCATCCACCCGAAGCTGTTGATCGAAAAGAGGGGTCGCTTATACCGGCAGATATACAGTTTACTTAGTCGAGGACTGCTTATTTCGCAGCTAACCTCTAGGCCGTACACTATCCGACACCCGTGACCCCGCTGGTAGCCTGTAGCACAACCCCAGCAAAGACCAATGAACTCAAAATTATGGAATGGAACGCAAATGGACTGCGAAAAGGCATATGTCTATACCTCATAGCATGAACTCACTATACAAAAGAAGACTACCTTAAAATAAAGGGATACCAGTGCTAAATCATCACTCACCCTCTCAACAAAGCCAAAGCTAGTACCGTTCAAATTGCAAAAGGAAAACTAATCTAGTATTAGCAGCAAAAATTAATACAGCCAAAGGCTGAATAGCAGAGGAGCAGTACAATCCTCCCAAATAGTCTTTAAAATTGGAAGAATGCACGAACCTACTCCATAATTTCAAAGGTAAACACGACCCTCTCAAAATGCCAGACTTAATAGACTTCATTACAAAAACAATATTTACCAACTATAATGATCTAATACAAGAATCTATATGGAAATCAACACCCAGCCTTCCAAACATCGCCAAAGAGGATAAATACCCCAAATAACTAACTAACCTAATCGCCGAGAAAGGAAATATTCGGAATAAATTATCTATTCAAGACGTGCATGATATAAAACGTAAAAGGACTACAAATCGAAGACTTTTCCGGATTCTCGCAACAACAAAAATCGTGGATATTAGATATTATCTACCACTCAAACGAGGGACTTCCTGGGAAAAAAGTAATCAGGCAAAAGGGTGTTAGTGGAACAACTTGCGAACACTTTCCAACCTAACGAAAATATGATGATACCCCCACAAAGCATAAGAAATCAAACAAAAGATATCCCTCCGGTCCGCTAGTAAAAACTTAGCTCAAGGAAAACACCAGGTTTTGACCTTATAAACGGCGAAACACTGAAGCATCTCCCAAAAAGATAAGTAAACTTACATAATAAATAGTGAATTTCGTCTAAACTACGTCCGCAGAATTTTGAAATTTCCCGAGTAATCATGATCCAATAACCAGGGAAAGACCGTAATGGCGCACAGTTCCAGACCAATGTCCCTGTTAATAACTATACCAAAATTATTCGAATAACTCATCCTAAAGAGATTAATCCCAATTATCTAAGTACAAGTACGCAGAATCACCAACATAATTGAGATTAAAAGGTCTCCCATACCACAGACTACAACTGCCAAATACTTAGGTATGACACTGGACCCAAAAATCCTGGATTATAAAAACGCAGATCTAGGCGAACATGGGGATCTATTCTGTACCTTTTAGACCGGTCTGGAAAAAGATCAGCCATGGAAATGGTGAGAAGGATATATAAAGTGTCATAGTCAAAAGTGAGAGTTTCTGGTAAATTTATAGTGAATGTGTTTAATCTATACACGAGTGAGTTGGAGGAGGTATTAAAGAATGGGCAAGCGGGAGGTCTTGTGGCAGGAAGAACCAAGGTATGGATGTAGCATATGCGGATGATGTGTGCTTCTGGCTTAGTGGAAGTGGAAGAGATGCAACAAATTTTGCACGCCCCCTCTTTTATCTGCATGCTCTCTCTTCTATCTGCGCACTCTCTCTTCTATCAGCATGCCCTCTCTTCTCTCTGTGCGGTCTCCCTCTCTTCTTTTGGCGAAAACTAGCAAACAGCATATGGCTTACTACCTAACGGTAAGCTAGTGATATGTATGGAAAAGTTATGGATAGATGAAAAATTGGTGGAACTGGTAACAAGGATATATAAAGAATCATATCCAAAAGCCAGTGTGAATGCAGACGTTTCTGGGAAATTTATATTGAATGTGCGCTCTCCCTTCCATCTGCGTGCTAACTATTCTAACTGCGCTCTCTTTAATCTATCTATACGCTCTCTTCTGTATTCGCGAAAACTAGTTAGAGAGTATGCGGGTTTTGTGAAAGCAGCATATGGCTAAGTTCCTGCGTTGAAATGGGTGAGAAGGATATACAACGAGTCATAGCCAAAGCGAGAGTGAAAGGAGACGTTTTTGCGAAATATAGGCTCTATCTCTGTTTAATATATACACGAGAGAGATGTTGCGCTTCTATCAAGCGGAGGACGACTTTGTGCGGCCCAAACGCCACAGAAGGGGCAAAAACCAAAGGAGGGCACAGACAGGACTAGCGCTTCCTCAGTGAAGCCACCTGTCAAGAACCCACCTAAAAAAAGGATGAGGTCGGATGGATCAGCACCTTCTCCAGGGAGCAATTCCAAGAGAAGGTGATCATAACTTCTCTTGGAATTGCTCCCAACAAATCCGAACACATGCTACGTAGTTGTGCTGAATAGCCACCTCAGAGTAGCAATTATTGACTCGCTTCACCATCTGGGGAAAATAACGAGTGACCAGGCCACCAAACTGGAGGGTTGGCTATCTGAGCAGCTGAATAAAAGAATCACCAGCGCATCAATTTTCACGCCCACGTTTGCAAAGTGGCTGCATGCAGGGGAGATCCTGCGAATTACATGTGGGAATCAGAAGTCTTTGGACTGGCTGACAAACCAAATAAAGGCTGCACTTGCCATATGGGAGGGTGCAAAACTTGCAGTTGTTAGGGCAGACCAAATGCCTAAACTGACTAAAATTTCAGTGTGGGTACCAGGGAAACCAGCCGAGCCCCAGGTCATATTACAACGTCTGGCAGCACAGAACACAACACTGTCTGTCAAAAATTGGTGCGAATTTCATAGGGAGACCAAAGAAGATGGTGTTCAGCTCGTCTTCCATGCACCCTCGTGTGATATCGCAGAGATAAAAAAAGAGGGAATTCAAAATCTACTACAGATTTGCCACCATCAAGGTAAAAACCCATGGGGGAGAGGAAAGCTCTAGGCTGACAGACAGGCAATGCTAACAGGTCCATCTCCTCCATTGCAAACAAAATAAAATGGGCCTAGTTTTACAAATCACCCAAATTAATTTGCAGCATTCTAAGGTGGCAACTGCCAATTTAAGTTGTCATCTACAGAATATGCAATATAGCATCGCGCTGATCCAAGAACCCTGGATATTTAAAAACAGGGTATGCGGACTCAGCAACAATAACAGCAACCAAAACTGTATAGCAGTGCTGCTGGTAACAAACCTAGGACATGTATCTTAACCACTTCTAAAGTTACAGGTACACTCTTACACCAATTCAGCTCTGCAGACCTCACAGTTGTCAGACTGAAAACGGACGACGACGCAGAGATTTACATAGCCTCTGCGTATCTACCGTACGACGCAGCCCGACCACCTCCTATTCCAGAAGTAAAGATTGACCTAATCATCGGATGTGATGCTAATGCTCACCATGCGGTGTGGGGCAGCAGTAACATCAACAGTAGAGGAAAGCCTCTAATTGAGTACATAACCAGTACAAAAATAGAGATACTAAACAGAGGGTGCGAACCAACGTTCGTAACACAAAAACGAGCCGAGGTGATAGACATCAGTCTAACACTGGGCAATATTTCAAGCAAAATAAAAAACTGTCACGTATCAAGTCAGGTATCCATGTCTGATCACCGACTGATACGCTACGACCACAGAGCATTATAACTACGACCTAGATTTCGTACCACATGAACTACCGTCCTACAGAAATCCACAAAAATCTAATAAACAACTATTTTGCAGATACCTATCGGATAGGATGGAGTATCATGCAGCAGACAACATTCCAGAATCAGTGGACGACTTGGAGGCCTGTGTGAAACACCTCCAAAAATCACTGATTTCATCATATGAGGACTCCTGTCCTATGAGAAAGGCGGGCATGAGAGCCACTGCACGCCCTTGGTGAAGTGCAGAGATCAACTGCCTTCGATACAAGGCCAGGAATACTTTCAACAAGTCCAAAAACAGTAATGATATAGTTCTATGGGAAATCTTTAGGGAAGCCCGTAGACAATTCAAAAGTGAAGTCAGGAAGCAACAAAGAAATACATGGAGAGCCTACTGCAATGGAATTGAAAGCACTGCAGCAGCTGCTCGTTTGAAGGGAGTAATCTCTAAAGATCCTGTTCAACAATTCAACTCGCTAAAACGGGATGATGGCACCTTCACGGTAACACCATCCCAAACTATCGAAGTACTCTTAGACACCCACTTTCCTGACAATCAACCTGGAGGTCCCAACATAGTAACTGATCCCCATTTACCTGATGAGGAAGATTGGCTGCTAGCTGACTAAATAATAAGTATAACTAAAATAGAATGGGCAATATCTTCCTTTTCATATTTTACGTCCCCAGGACTAGATGAATATTCCCAGCACTGCTACAATGGGGGTGCTTTTGACAAAACAACATTTAAGAGCATAGACAATGCTCTAACATCTCACGGGATTCATCCTACTATGAGAGGCTGGATAAAAAATATGCTTAGTCTAAGAACAATCCAAGTAACACTAGATGACGTAACATCAAAAAAAGTTGCCGGAAGAGGCTGTCCTCAAGGTGGAGTCCTCTCGCCCCTTTTGTGGGACCTTGTAGTTGATAGCCTCCTCCTGGAATTAAACAACTCAGGATACTATGGTGTTGGCAATTTTGAAGGTATACTCTGCAATATCATGCAGAGTGTCCTAAAGATTGTTGAGAACTTGTGCGATAGCCATTCGCTAACAGTAAATCCAAAAAAGACAGAGCTGATATTGTTTACGAGGAAGAGGAAACTCGAACTCATGAACATGCCAACTCTCTTTAATGTCCCTCTGACACTCACAGATAAAGTAAAGTATCTAGGATTAATCATGGATACAAAACGGAACTGTAATGAGCATATAACATCCAAGCTAGAAAAAGCTTGCATCTCATTTTGGCAATGCCGCAGGGCGGTTGGTAAAATATATACCGCGATCATAAGACCAACTATCGCATATGGTGCAATAGTCTGGTGGTCGACACATCCACCGGATGGCGTGTCTTGCCATCACCGGTGCTATGAGAACAACACCCACATCAGCTCTCGAAGTACTGTTATGTCTACAACCACACTACAAGCTATCAAACTCCCATGGGAGGTAAGTGCGAGAGAATTCTACCCAAATACAGTTTTGTCAAACATTTTCAGACCATCATCATACTGGATGGTATCCCACAAGGCGCCAACATAACTATGTATACTGATGGATCCAAAACTAAGACGAGAGCTGGCTATGGAATATTTTCACCACAACTGGATCTCAAGATAAGTGCACCACTTCAGTCTTCCAAGCGGAATTAACAGGAATACTAAAGTGTGTTCAAATTTTAGCTGAACGGAATATTAAGGGTAAACATATCCAAATACTCACCGACAGCAAAGCAGCTCTAAATGCACTAAATGCCAACACATTTGTGTCGTAAGAGCTACATTCATTTCTACACAGCTTGGAGGAGCTAGCTAAGCATAACAAACTAGAACTCTGCTGGATAAAAGGACATAGTGGCATCGAGGGTTACGAAATAGCAGATGAGCTTGCCAGGAAGGGATCCTCACATCCTCTAACAACCCAAGAGGATGAAATACTTTCTGCTGATACGAAAATAAGATAAATATAATAAGAAAATAATAGAGCATAGGACTCATGCTCTACACAAGGTAAGATGGCGAGAAACGCCGGGCTGCAAGCAATCAAAGGCAGCAATTAGGCAACCTTGTAAAATTGCAGCCACGGCCCGCCTTAACTTATCTAGAAATAATCTGAAATTATTGACCAACATTCTAATTGGCCACTGCCGGCTAAACAAATACCTACTCACGATGGGTCTGGTGGACAGCCCGTTATGTAGAGGGTGCAATGAAGAACTAGAAACAGCAGAGCATGTAATATGCCTCTGCCCAGCTCTAATAAACACTAGGCATCTAATACTAGGGGAGTGTTGGCCTAGTATGAGCAGCATTGGCTCCTCAACTCCTCACCCGCCAGTTTTGCAGCTCGCACGCAAAATTGACTGGTGGGACGAGTGAGTAGCCTTATAAGGAGGTTTCACAATAGGCCCATTTTGAGGCCTAAGTGCCCTGTGTACTGCTTCTGAGAAGCCAAAGCCGGTCGTTACCCAATTACCCAGCCATTTCATACCGGATGGACCAAAAATCCAAATTGAAGGTGTTTCCCATGATAATTGTGGTGCTGCCAATGACTTCAGCGGGAAGAATAATCTTCAAGCTGGAGAACATATGGAACACGAGTATAAGTTCCCCTTCATCGGGCAATGCTATCGCTGCCAAAAATGTGGGTACTCATCCTCCCAACCAACTTCCATTGCGACTTCACCTGCGTAAATTGAGCAGTCGACCTATCCCACTTCAGCGTGTAAGACACAGAGCATTATAAGCTCGTTCACGCGTGAAACTAAAACAAACAATATAACCTAACCTTATATTAGCTGTAAGGTAAGTGTAACGGTTTAAAGGCCGATAAATACGAACTGAAGATTTGTTACACCAGAATGAAATTGACGTCATGTTGATGTGCGAAACTCATCTCCGCCCTTGCGAAAGTTGTAAAATAGCAGGTTACAATATTTTTCGGTTGGATAGGTTAGGCGCGCCAATAGAACATAAATATATGCAAGAAGTGCACTGGATAATGCAGCGCTCGACTTGCCGTTACTGGACAATCTGGAGGACAACACCATAACAATATAAATCGATGATAAATAGTTGCGATTGTGGCTTGTTATAATAGCCCTGCAAAATTACAGCTGCCTACAGACCTAGACTTAATTCAGGCCTGCGGAAGAAGAATCATTCTTGCCGGTAATTTTAACGCGAAACATGCTGAGTGGACTTGTCGCTAGGTGTGGAGCGATCGTGTGACTGTGGGCCAAAAACAACTGGTTATCGATTGCGAGCCCGGACGAATCCACCTTAACCCTAAGGCAGGGCATAAGCCTGATATTCTAAATATTGCCCTGTTTGGCAACGTAAATATCTCTAGTAATATGACGATTCATAAGCGCGTTCCTCTATGGACGCGAAGGTCTACTTTTCAAAGAACAGAAAAACCAGAAGCAGTTGCTGACAGCTTTGAAAGCCAATGTATACTAAATTACACAAACATGGACATAGACTACATACACGTCCGTAGTGTCAAACATAAAGTCAACCGCGTTTTAAAAGTCAAAATTTCTATGGGCATCAGCCAATATTAGTCACGCCAGCGGATATTCGACAGCTATTAAAGAAAACCGTAAAAAAGAAAGCTCCGGGCCCGGATAACGTCCTAAATACTGCTCTTCAGTTTCCCCAGAAAGGCAGTTACGTGGATGGTTCACATCTTCAATGCTATACACCGAACGACGCATTTTTCCGTTTAATGGAAAACTGCGATGGTTGTGATGATTCCTAAACTGGGCAAACATAGGAAGTTTTCTCAAGACTTTCGCCCGATCAGTCGACTCTCCATAATTAGAGTTATTCTTGGCCGCATACAAACAAACAATATTTTGCTCGAAGAGAAGCACGGGTTCAGAGCTCACCTGTAGACGTAACATTAACTCACTAGAGTCGTTGAATACGTTGTGGAAGGTTTTAATATGAATCGATCCACGTCTGAGATATTCAGATGTTAAAAAGGCGTTTGATAAATTATGGCAGAACGGGTAGCTTTACAAACTCATCTAGCATGAATACGTATGTGATTCGGCTAGTTGCTTCATACCTCAAACACCGAAGATTCAGGGTACGGCTGGGGAAGTGCTTGGCGGGTACAGGTGAATCCAGACAATAGCACCGCGGTTTTCTTCTTCCAAAGGAAACTGGTAAGACCAGATGATATCCTACCATTTGACAAGAACATTCCGTGGAGTGATTCCTGTACCTGGGTATTATCCTGACGCTGAAACTGAGTTGAAATGCTCCCCTGTAAGCGGCTCAGACAACCCGCTGGCAGGATATCTCCCTTAATTGGACTATACTGTGTTCTTAGTTTGCGTAGTAAAAGGTTCTTCAGTTCCGTGGTGAGATCGAAACTTGCATACGGTGCTGCTGTCTGAGCTGGAATATCAATCAAACCCTACTCGTCGAGTTCACAGCGATTCCAGAATATTACCCTGAGAAGGTTCGTGAATGCCTCGTGTAACACTCAAATTAGAGATGAGACATACATGTCCGATGTTCGACCTCAACAAATATATTTCTACAAGCTTCCACGAAAGATTGAAGGAGCATGCAATAGATTCAATGAAGTCATGTTCCAACTATGATGAAAATCGTAATTGAAATTATGTTAGGCCCAAGTTGTTCTTGCAAAAGGATAGCAATGAATGGGCAAAACAGCAAAACAATTTAAGTGAAGCCTCCCGGGGCTGGCATGGCCATTCTAAAGCTTTTAACGTGATTATCATCCATTGATATAAAAATATATAAAATAATGTTTATGCTATGTTGCAGCGGGGAATATTTTTTTAGTCCATAAGACTCTGACACTATCTTCCTTCATTTGTGAAGGAAGTCGTCTTATGTGAGATTTTTAAATACTTCCTAGCTAGTGCCAAACCAAAAAAAAAAATAAAGGATCGATTCACTTTACCTGACTCGCTTTTAAACCGATACTTGTGATTATGTAGTACCCTTTTTAATCGATCCATTCGCACCAAGACAAAACAAGAGGATTGATTTATTCTCTTGCAGTAATCGGCTTACGCTGATCATTGTATCTCTTTTCCTCTTGAACGTGACGGTTCTCCCTCATCACGACTAATTTAATACGATATACATAAAATAAATTAAACAAATTTTAATTGTTATTATTATTAATATTTTTGTTTCAGTTATTTTTATAAATATTAAAACCAATATTTAGTCGCCGGTTAATTTATTTCCCTCTGGATCGCGCATTTGTGCGGCGCCGGTAACAATTTCGGCCTCGGTTTATAAATATAACGCTGCATGATCGCGGGCAGAGACATATGTACCAGGGGAACTACAACGGCTCTTTACCCGCAAGAGCCGATGTAGTTCCCATTTCGACTAGTGCGGTGCTTTGCGCCGCGTCACTATCTGCGCAAAACAGAGCGCTCGTTCTAACCTCGCAATAGTTTCTGACGAACTACCTATAACAATCACGAACGAACTAGAACTCGTTTGGATATGAAGAACTACACGATTGCAGTAGTTCGTTCACGAACTACACGTCTCTAGACAGAACCCTCCCACTGCCTGTCTTCGAAGAGCAGACCCCGGGAACGAATATCTTCTTTCGAGTCCTTTACGCTAGAGCGAGTCAAATGCTTTCGAAATACGTGGAAATGTCATACAAAATTGTTAAAATAAATAATCAAATGAAATGATCAACTGACATTCAATTGTTGCTTTTGTGGCTTCAGCAAGTTTGTGTAAATTGATGACAATCTGACCGTGAAGGAGAGAGACATACAACTAAACATTAGGGAACCGGCTAAGCAAGAAAGAGTGAAAGGAGTGGAAGCTAGGGTGGGCTATCGGAAACTGAAGATTGCTGCCGACTGGTGGGTCTGGCAGGAAGACGGCTTGACAAAAAAGTAATGAAGGGGGATAGGTCGACGAGGCAGGAATATAATCAGAGCAAGGGTAAGGGAGTTGGAAGGAGGAATCGGAGAGGGCGTTGAATGGAGACAAAGTCGATCACAGGATAAAGTGACGAACGAGGTAGGTAGAGAATGAATCCAATGTACTATGTAACCAGACGTACTCCTTGCTTATTTGTTTTTGTTTATTTGCCCGGGCAAACCAGCGCGTGTTAACAATATTATAAGGACCTATTTTATTTAACGAATAACAAGAATAAATCACACATGTAGAAATTATATTCATAGCTATTAATCGAAAAAAAACGAATATAAAGTTCAAACAAGGTGGCATGTCATCAGTCACGTAATGATCTTGAATTATTGTTATTGCCGTTTTAGTAATCTTTGGTAAATTCTGTATTGAGAGAAGCTTAACAATGTTTATTTTGTGTCGATGTTGAGTCGCTAGGTTCGCATTTCCGACCACTGTGCGACGGTCCACGTCAGCGGATCACATATGCTAGCGCACATACATTAATAATCATTAAATATTTATATCGTAGTATTATAATGTATTATTATGTCGTGTAGTGTAATTTATTTTTATATTTAAATCGGCCTTAGAATTATAATATTCAGTATTCACTCTGTATATATCAATATGTACATTCAGTGTAATAATCATTAATAAATTGTTAAACAGTTCTTTCTTGAAGATCATCATAAAATTCACGTTTTGGAAACGTGAATTTGGCTCGAAAGTTGTAACCGGAGCAGAGTGTATTTTCGGAGCAATTTTGCGACACAGCTCTTTTATTGGAGTAGGTGCAATCAGAGCTGCTCATTAAAAGAGCAATTTCCTCATCTCTTGGTGTTATATAGTAATGTGTATTGATAAATATAACTATGCAAACATACGGCGTTAATAAATAATTATCCTTTTCATAGTATTTGTCATGGCCAATATTATCAGGTCGCGTCTTCTATAGCCTCGTCGGGAAACTGGGAAAGATTAAGAGAGCTGGAGTCCTTATGGAATCTGGAATCCGTCGATTGTAATGCGCATTGTTTTGCTCATATTGACATTCCTTTACGTTTTTTGACTGTCGATATACAGATAAGACAGTCAGTTCAAGGGTAAACAGTAATCATTTACATTGCAAACCACCTACTGAATACAAGTAAACAGCAAATAAAAATACAATAAACAAAAACAGAAATCAATTACGGAAATGTATTTCCATAAGCATAAGCGGGACTAGAATCCTCAAATATATACGCAATAGTATGCATGGATAATATGCTTGTGAAACAGTATAATGGTTATGGTCCCTAGTATGGAACGCTTTCTATCTATTTAAAAAGAAACCAGGAACAGGAAACCGGAATTAGGTCAGTCTTGAGCGAGTGAAGCGATTTTAAGATTTTTTAGGTGAGTAATTATCCTTGAAAATGGAATAGCTAGATTTGAATAGTCTCAAGAACATAAATGGAAAATGAAGAATTACAAGATGTTTATATTCTTGGACAGGTCTGAAAACACGTTTATTTGAGTAGGTAATTAAAACTAAGTTCTACCAGAACCAAATGTTTCTATGAACTGATTTAATGTGTGTATTTCTAGTAATATATAGTAATGCCCTACAGAAAGAAACATAATTTGTATGCCTACATTTTAAATATATTTACATACTCGCCACTGTATAAATCATAATACTACAGAAATTAAAAAATCTATAAAGTAATTCCTCAATGTTCGCATATTCTGTTTAGCAAATAATATAAATAAAATCTTTATAACTTATTTCTCGGGGGTAAGAATGAGAGAGGGGCTGCCAATCAATGATATATAGGAAAGGACGCGTGCGCGTCACACCTGATATCCTCGTAGTGTTCTGTGTAGGACCAATTCATCTCGCGCTCTACTCACATAAAATCTACGCAATATGTTAGTCGATCCTTCGTTACTCGACACAACAATCTAGTAAATATACAAAATATTAAACACGGCATGTAATATAAGGTAAGATGAAGCTCAAAACCTCTTACTGTTACTGTATACCCCGCCCCTTTCAATGTGCATCCCACAGGTGTTGTTTATGTTGTTGTATGTGTCTTTGTTATGGTTGTAATTTCGTTTTAAAAATCAACAATCCAATTATTTGAACTAATCTATAGAGAAAAACATTGTATACAAATATAAATTGGATTGCATGATTTCAAAGATATATATATATATATATATATATATATATATATATATATATATATATATATATATATATATAAATTGGCTAGGCATATTTAAAAACTCCTATTTAATATATGTATTATTATTTAATTCATAGGTTGTACATGTATGTATTGCACCGTGTACAAAAACGGATCAATATACATTAAAAGAGGTGTTTATTCAAAATATAACTCTTGAGTGACCTTTATACATAATGTTGCGTAGAGATAAAACTATTCAATTGTCTCGTTAACAGCCGGCCTATATTTATGCATACACATCACCGCTTCTATACAGGACATGCCGATCTATATTGCTGGCATGAGAACGCTGATTGCGATCACCAGTTCAGTCAAACATCGTAGGCCGGCTTATATTCAATCAGGTGAAAATGAACACACGAAGTGCTAATTAGCCTGATTGTTGTTTGCTATGTTCAGGCAGAGGCATATGGAATAGGATCGATATTTCGACGATTTCATTCATAATATCATATCAACTATAATTACAAATGACTTTTTCAAGCATGTACATTTTTAAGTATAGTCAAATGGTTTATTCAACTGTGAAATTACGAGACCTTTAATTTTTGGTATATATGGTATTATTCGAATGTTTTATTTTTGAAATTTACATTATCGTGTGACAAAAAAAAAACTATTTATAATATGAAATTTCAAATTTATTCGTTACATTATCACTTGGCTACATTGATACGGCCACTTAGTACCACGGCTTATATTCCATCCCTGATATGTATTCTTCTTTATGATTTCTGACTAGAGCAACGAAAATCTATAAAACATGGATACATTTGTAATATATTCCCACTGATTTTAAAGGTTAACCGAGAATAAAATTATATTTGATATACCCATTGTTTATATATCGTACGTCCTTTATTTTCATAATAAAAGTTGACCCAATTAAGTTTCAGGTAAACATTTTCATTAACGATAATATGACTTAAAAGATTAGGTAATTTTGATTGTTTTGTAAAAAAGTTTAAAAATTAGTCTGATAATTACTTTATATTAAAAAATGCGTAGAGCTCTTAGATTTCTGAATGTTTAAACTGACTAATTGTTTGTATTATTTAACTAGTAAATAACAATTGCCAATATAGAGCATTATTATTAGCTGAATCCTATTATTCTCTCGGTTCAAAATATAATACTAGTTTTATAAAAATTTAGTGAAAAGCGGTTTTATTTTATATTCTACCTAGAAAAAACATTCTATTCTAAATCTCTATAGTATCTGAAATAAAATCCCGCGTTTGATAGTTTTGTATACATTTTTATAAATTTATTTTTATTTTTTTCTAGCTTTGTTTATAAGAAATAAGCTACGGATACAAAATTCGTACCCCGGCGTCGCACAATTGTCCATGACAACGGTTTCGTCACGTCAACCCCGACTCGATCTATATTTCAAGATTATAGTACAGGAAGAAAATATATGAAAGCTCACTTAAGAAGCCACTCTATAAAATTGTAATTTGGATCATTTATTAGTTCATATCCTCATTTGGAATTACATGGTTCGGTTTGCGTATAACATTTTAAAATGAAATCCGGACAATTTATTTTCATTATTTTGAAGCAATTATATTATAATATATTAAATTAAATACAATGTAGTTATATTATAATACACTACTTGGATGGATGGATAAAGTACTGTAATCGTACGATTTTTTGCGGAAACTTGAACATTCGACGACGTATATTTTCTAGGTGGCTATTATCTCACGTAACTCTGACTTAATTAGCATTAGATGGAAATCGGTTGGGAATTGCTAGATGCAATTTGCACCGCGTCTCTACCTGGGGGAAGAAGGCTTTGGTGATAGCTCCTTTTGTCGTCTTATCCCATCTTTTCTGCCATGTCTCCAGACTTTTGGCATTTTGCTCTTTTATAATTTTGTGTTTTTGCTCTCTTCTATCATCCAGGTGACCTTTTAACGTGGTCATGTCTGCTGGGTGTTCCCATTGATCAGCAGGCACCGGCATCACGTAATTGCTTTGCACAATACCCTTGGTAATTTTATATAGGTTCGAGATTTCTGTCAATTTTGTTGTAATTGGCACCTGCCCTGTAATCACGCACGACGCTTCGTGTGATATTGTTCTGTACGCTTTTGCCATTTTGATGTCTGTGAACTTTTTCTATTTTCTTTATATTATTCTGCTTATTTAATGCTTCTTCCCAGGCTGTTATTGCATATGATATAATTGGGATAAAAGCTCCTCTGTATATAATTTCGATTACTTCTTGTTTCAGGCCCCAATATACTTTTGCAGACTTTGCTAGACTGTTTACCAGATTTTGGCTTTTTTCCACTGTTTTAGTTACGTGTACGTCAAAGTTGAATTTTCTATCTAGGTATACTCCTAGATATTTCATTTGGGTGACCTGCTTTAGTTTACTGTAGTCTAAGTATATTGCAATGTCTGGATTTGGAGGTCTTCTCTTTCTCGACACCAACATAGCCATCGACTTTAGATCGTTGAAAATTATCTTGTTATTTTTCGCCCATCTGCTAATTTTTGACAATTCTAAGTTAGCATAGGCCTCCGCTGACTCTGCTGTAGGTCCTGCTACTAAGATCAATACATCGTCAGCGTATGCTACTATCTTTGTGTTTTTTGTGTAGTTTATTTTTAGAAGTGAGTCGTATTGTATGTTCCAAAAACCCGGGGCACAGCATGATCCCTGCGGACATCCTTTGGTGACGATCTTTTCAACACGATCCGAGTTTAAATGAATACTTGCCACTCTATCTTTGAAGTAGTCTTTAGTTAGATTGTATAAGTTTTTAGGGCAACCTGCTTGACTCAGAGCAGCGAGTATTGCAGGCCACCATGCGGCATCGAACGCCCCTTTGACATCCAGACTGATTATAATAATATCATTTTTCTTTGCCAAGTTATTGCCAACAAATCTCTTGACCTCCATTATAGCGTCGACCGTGCTTTTATGTGGCTTGAAGCCGAATTGACTATTGCTCCACCATTTTTCTATATACAGAAAATGCGATATTCTCCTAATTAGTAATTTTTCTAGTATCTTACCTCCTATGTTAATCAGACTTATGGGCCTAAATTTCGAGGGATCTTTACTGTTCTCTTTTCCCGGTTTGACTATAGGTATTATCGATGATTTTTTCCACCTGCTTGGAAATATAGCTCTCTTCAAACATTCGTTATATATTGCCGTCATGAATCTTGGGAATGCTTCTGCCAGCTTATGGTAAATCATGCCTCCTATTCCATCCTCTCCGGGGTCTTTGGATGGATTAATGCTCTTTATTACCTCGATTACCTCCTGCCTAGAGAACTCTCTATCATCCTCCGTCTGAATATCTGCGTCCGCCTTTTCTCTAGTATCTATATGTTCTTTTTCTTCATGATCCTGATTGTCGTCGGGTACAAATTGTTCGATCATTAGTTGTAATGTTTCTCTAATGTCTGTTGTATGCGTGCCGTCTTTTTTGCATAGAGTTGTCATTACGGGTTGGGTCTTGTATTTTCCTCTTATCGCCTTGTAAACCGCGTTCCACGGATTTGAGGAGTTTGTAACGTTGCAAAGGTTCTTCCATGAGCTTATTCTCTCGCTATCAATTTGCCGTAGGTATTCCTTTTTCCCCTCTAGGCACTCCGATTTTCTTTCAGCTCTGAGGTTTTCGTTGTTTTGTGTTCTTTGGAATCTTCTTCTCAGCCCGTTTACTTTCTTTCTTTTTTCTGTTAATGCGTTTGTCCACC
This sequence comes from Lordithon lunulatus, assembly GCA_963942505.1. Classification (NCBI taxonomy): domain Eukaryota; kingdom Metazoa; phylum Arthropoda; class Insecta; order Coleoptera; family Staphylinidae; genus Lordithon; species Lordithon lunulatus. The sequence continues at coordinate 40,691,626 of OZ012666.1, forward strand.
ACGGGACTGATCTTCCTTTTCTTATCGACGATCTTTCTTTCGGCTTACGAAACGATGAGCAGCATGCAGAGTATAGAGATTTTTGAAGCTTGCCCATAAATTTCCTCCAATCAGTTGCCAGATAGGCTTTTACCTCCATTAACTCGTCTAAATTCACTTCAGTTCTCATAACCTCCGTAGCTCCCTATAAACCTCGCTCTTTGGTAATTCTTGCTGTTGGTTCTGGTTTCTCCCGATATTGAAGCTTATTATATTGTGATCTGACCCGCTTTCTTGTTTTCCGCATTCCCAATCTTGCACCAGAGCCATTATATTCCCGTGAGCAAGCGTTAAGTCAATCCAACTTCTACCGTATATTGTTTGGAATGTAGGTGTATCACTTTTTTCATTTAAAATAAAAAGTCTTTACTTCTTATGAAATTTGCTAGTTGTCTTCCTCTTTTGTTTATCACTACGTCATGCCACAACATCGACCTGGCATTGCTGTCCACACAGATTATTATGTTTGATTTACTGTATTTATTTAGAAAGTTTTCAATTTTTATTAGGTCAGTTTCTATATCTCTTGTTATCTCGAGATACATGCTTATATCAATGAAATGTAAAGTTCTGTATTTTACTTGTAAGACAGTACAGTCATCGTCACAGTCCTTGTTTATTTGTAAAGCATCGATGTGTTTGTTTTCTATCAGTATTGCAGTCCTTTTTTTCGTGTTATCAAATGAGTATATCCTCACTGGCCCCGTTAGACCTGTCAGCTTGTTGTCTCTGCTATACGGTTCCTGTATAAATACTATGTCCGTATTCATTTCGGTTATTAACTGCATTAAGTTAGTTGTAGCCTTCCTTGAGTGCTGAACGTTTAGTTGCGTACACCTTAATAAGTTTATATCTTCTTTCTTTTGCATATCCTTATTCAACATTTTGTTTCGATTTGTTTAGAACATTTAGGTATGTGCAGCATTTGTTTTTGTCTAGTGATGAGTGGTTTATTGGTGTTTGCTTATTTGCATTGTATTTGTTATAGTTGCTGTTGCTGCATTTATGGTCTTCTTTTCTAGTATGACATTCGCCTATTTTATGACTACCAGCACATAGAGGGCACGTGAATATTCCTTTGCAGTCTGCTGCTCTATGGTTAAATTTGTTGCATTTGAAACATCTGTTTACTGTGACATATTCCTCGCAGCTACATAATACCCAGAATAATTTAATTTTTTTACATACCATTACTTTCTTCAGATCAGCTCCAACTTCTATTACTAGGTTTCTTTTATTCTTCTTATTGTTGAATATGTATTTCGGGGTAATACTGTGTTTGTGCTGTTCCAAATCGGGGTTTTGATTTATTAAGATGTCTTTTACGTTTTCGATAGTCGCATCCTCCGGTATGTCGTATACGATGATTCTTGGTTGTCTCCTCTTAGGGGCTTCGGCTACAATATCACTTCCACATTTTTCTTTGATTTTTTCTTCTATTCTTTCCATTTCTTCTTTACTTCCAACCTCAATTAAGACTCTTCCATCGTTTATTGCCTTAAAAGCTTGTATTCCTACTTTTAATGCCACTGGATCGACTTTGCTTTTAATTATCTTCCTAACGGCTTCTGCGTTCTGTTCGTCTTTTGATTTAACAAACAACTTATACTTCTTTTCTTCTTTCACACTTAGTTGTATTCCTTTCTCTGCGATTTGCGCGTACGTCTTCCTGATCACAGATGGCGCTTGGGCTTTGTTTGTTTCTACTTGCTTGTCGGTTAATTCCTTAACCTTTACTTCTGTCTCGTTCAGTTCCTTTTTTAACGAGTTGTAACATTTCCTCAGCGTTCGTGCAGAAGTGAGAATGTCCTGTTTTAAATCGTTTCTTAAATTTCCACTTTTTTCGGGCACTTCTAATAACTTTTCTAACGCTCTTTCGAAGAGCACATGTACGTCGTCGGCCATGTTGAACCGTGTTCATGTCTGTATGTCTGTATGTCTGTATGTCTGTATGTTTGTATGTCTGTATGTCTGTATGTCTGTATGTCTGTATGTCTGTATGTCTGTATGTCTGTATGTCTGTATGTCTGTATGCCTGTATGTCTGTATGTCTGTATGCCTGTATGTCTGTATGTCTGTATGTCTGTATGTCTGTATGTCTGTATGTCTGTATGTCTGTATGTCTGTATGTCTGTATGTCTGTATGTCTGTATGTCTGTATGTCTGTATGTCTGTATGTCTGTATGTCTGTATGTCTGTATGTCTGTATGTCTGTATGTCTGTATGTCTGTATGTCTGTATGTCTGTATGTCTGTATGTCTGTATGTCTGTATGTCTGTATGTCTGTATGTCTGTATGTCTGTATGTCTGTATGTCTGTATGTCTGTATGTCTGTATGTCTGTATGTCTGTATGTCTGTATGTCTGTATGTCTGTATGTCTGTATGTCTGTATGTCTGTATGTCTGTATGTCTGTATGTCTGTATGTCTGTATGTCTGTATGTCTGTATGTCTGTATGTCTGTATGTCTGTATGTCTGTATGTCTGTATGTCTGTATGTCTGTATGTCTGTATGTCTGTATGTCTGTATGTCTGTATGTCTGTATGTCTGTATGTCTGTATGTCTGTATGTCTGTATGTCTGTATGTCTGTATGTCTGTATGTCTGTATGTCTGTATGTCTGTATGTCTGTATGTCTGTATGTCTGTATGTCTGTATGTCTGTATGTCTGTATGTCTGTATGTCTGTATGTCTGTATGTCTGTATGTCTGTATGTCTGTATGTCTGTATGTCTGTATGTCTGTATTCCTATTGCACATATGGCTAATAATAAATAATATACGTGACGTCAGCGTGATGTCAGCGGGCGTGGCGTAAATCAATCGCGGAATTAGCGAAAATGGTCGCATGTTAAATGTAGTAAGGTAATGAAAATATACATTAATAATTACATTACATTTTCATGTGAAAATTTGAAAATGTGAAATATGAAAATGTGAAAAATTAAAACATAAAAATGTCCAAAAAAGTCAAAAAAAGTCAAAAAAGTAAAAAAGAAATAAAAAAAGTCAAACAATGTCAAAAATGTTAAAAATGATTAAAAAACGTCCTAAATGTCAAAAAATGAAAAAAAAAGTCAAAAATGTCAAAATATGTCAAAAATTACGAAAATGTCAAAAAAAGTATAAAATGTCAAAAAAGTCATAAAAAGTCAAAAAGGTCATAAAAGTCATAAATGTCAGTATGTCAAACAAATTAAAAAGCCGAAAAGTCGAAAATTTCGAAAATGTTATAAAAAATTAAATAGGTCATGTAATTCGGAAAGTCGTATGTTGCCCACACCAGATATTTTTCATTGTATTTAGTATTATTTATCCACAAAAAAAAATAAATAATAAAATAATTAAAATTAAAATTTATTGTGGCCAAATATGTGGACTTTTCAAAACAATTGATCTAGGTCCTAGGATATAGTTTTCTCTTCCCCTGGGTAAATCAAACAAGTGAAATACGAATGTGCAATAATACCAAAAATGTCAAAAATGCCATCGAGGTACAGAGTTCGAGATGTTAAATAATGTTAAAATTAAATAATTTTTTAATTTTTTAATTATTATGATTCATATGATAAAGTAATGTGCACCGGCCACAATTTTTTATTACGTTGGCGGTGCTTGCTTGTGAAATGTAAACAAACATATGTTGGCTAATAGACACGCGGTTAGTCAAGATATTTTTGTTTGATGATGTTTAACGTAAATTAATATTACAGTAAATTAATACACATTTTTGGAACAGGAGTACTATAAATAATTTGTTTTAACCGGACCCACAGGTAAAAATCAAAAATCGTTAGATCAGGACTTGCAGGCCATGCGACTGGTTCATTTCTTCAGATTAATTTCTCTCCAAATTTCTTGTTCAACCAATTGACCACTATGCCTGCTGAATGGGAAGGACAGCCATTCTCCTGAAAATATACTGCAGCTCGATAATTTAAAGGCATATTATCCATTTCCTAGTAGATGAAGGTATTAAGCATTTGCAGATATGAAGCTTGATTCACAGTTCCCTCAAAAAAGAATGACCCTATTATGCCATGGTAGATAACAGCGCACCAAATATTAACTTTAACGTAGTACTGGTGATTCGTGGTTTCTCTGAAACCAGGATTTGTCAAGCTCCCGTGTGGTTTTTGCTGAGTTTCCACTGTCCCGTTGGAAATAAATGTCGCTTCATCAGATAATGATGTACCGAGAAACAGATTCTGAATATTTTTAAAAATACGGGATCCAGCCCATAGATAAAATCACCTTCTTCTAACGTGTGATTTCTTACCGGTTTGTATGGTTGATATTGTAGAGTTTTAAGGATTCTATGGATTACTGATACCTCGTCGTCGGATCGTTTTTTTTTTTAGCGATAATCTTGGCCTTCTGGCTTCTTGGCTATCTTGCACATCAGTGCAGGACGAGGACTTGCTGCATCACTTTTATCAAGAATCCGCTTTGTCTTTTTCACATCCCTCACAGAACCGGAACATTTTTAAAAGTGTGAAACGTGAGCTTCTGGATATTTTTCATGAAAACAGTCGACCACATAGTTGATGCTCGCCTTGCCTGTGCCGTAGCACTGAATTAGGCAAATCCTCTGTAGCAGTGTTAACATTCTAGCAGATTTTTTTAGAAATTTAAAAAGTCTCAGTACTGCGAAATTAAATACAGTTGGAATCATGTTTATAAATGAACCGGAGATGGTATGAAATGACATATGACATATATGACATGAAGTTTCCCTCTTTTCAACCGAATTCGGGAACACACACACACACACACGCATATATATATATATATATATATATATATATATATATATACATATATATATATATATACATATATATATATATATATATATATATCTATATATATATATATATATATATATATATATATATATATATATATATATATATATAGTATCAAAGTGTTTAAATCAAAAGTACATAGTTATTCTTGAGTTAGTTAATTAAATGTAGTAAGTTATCAGTAAAAATGTCATCTCCTAATAAGTAAAAAAACAAAATTAGTTTTAAACATATAACCCGTGCACGCACGCTTGTATTATGTTTTAGTCTTATAAGTAAAAGTTTATAGTAATTGTTTTGATTAAAATATGGTATTCAGGAAGGAAATAAATAAACCACTTCCTTTTATACCAGTTACATACTTAACATTTATTGCGAAAAGCATCTGGATTCGGAGATGCTCTAAGAGATAGAGCAACCCCGATGATTCATGAATCATTATATTGTATTAATCTATGATATACTAATATATTCTTCTCGGAATTTCGCTACAGAAATTAGGACATATTAAAATAATGTAAGGACAATAGAATAGAGGACAAAATTAAATATCATATACAGCTTTAAATTCGATTGTGGTATTAAGTTAGATTTATGATTGTTAGGAAATTAAGTGGAGTATTTATTGAAGAAATAATTTGAAAATTTATAACCAAGAATTTAATTATAAAAAAGACAAACATTGTTGAGTTCTATTTGCTATATGCTTTATAAGGAAGATATTGTTATTGCGATAAGCTTCGAATTGCTCATTTTGAATTTCCGTTTCATACGTAATATAGTCGAAATACCCTATTGTGGCATCAAGCGCATTGGCAATGGTGCCTCTTAATTCTTCAACTCGTTTGCCTCCGCCCTTAATTTTTATAAAGAGATCTTCAGAACGTGTTCGTCTTGTACCAGATATGTTCACATCTACCATATCTGGGTTCACCTTACTTTTAATATTTTTACGCTAGACTGCGTGTATTGATCTTATTTTTCAGTTAGCGCAAAGGTGAGCTAATGATCGTCACACCGTACTTCTTCCGCTCTTATAAGTGAGGGCTTCTCTTGTGTCTTGGGCACGTTGGTAGTAAACTACTGCCTGTACTGTGTTCACGTATAGATTTGTAAATATTTTGTTTTTCACTTATTATCTCATTTATTGCATGAATATTTATCCCAAACTTATCAAAGGCATCTTTTTCTTGGCGTTCCGAGCGATGTTTTCTGTTAGCTTCATGGGTTATCTGTGAGCCCTCGAAACCTAATAGCGTCAGTGATGTAAAGAGGAAGAATTTAAGCAAGTGATGTTAGATAGATGAATGTAAAAAGAGTTAGGAGTGAGCGTAAAGTAATCGGACAAACGCCCGTAAACCAGTCAGGGAACACCGGGTGCTCTACTCCCGTTCAGGAGTTGTGAATGTGTGTGTGAACTTGCGAGAAAACCGCTGTAAATACAGGATACATTTTAAAATTTAGTTTGCCATCACTATCTGATGGATTCGGTAGAATTTGAGTAGTATCTGAAGCTAAAACTGACAGATTATCTGGAACATGGGAATAAGTTTGTAACATATTGTTGAATATTTTTCGAAAAATAAGAATTAAAAGAATTGCCCATGTATGCTAGTAGGCAGTAAGATGTAAACATGTGAACCGCTACCTGTATTAGATATGAATCGCTCTGGTACCGAAAATTGTCGCATGTTAAATGTAAAAAGATTAAGGACATTTTAATAAATTTTTCTATTTTAATTACAGGTCACAATTTAAAATTAATGATTTTTGAGAAATTTCTAAAATTTTGATTCAATATTAATAAATTCGGAAAGTCGTGCCCACATCAAATATTTAAATATAAATTGATTAAGATTCGTATAATATACTTACGGTGAACTAAAATATGGTGTTGCATATCTGGTTTGGTCCAAAATTGTCAAGCGGAGATGAAGTGGCGGTATTAAAATATGTACTATACCGCTTAATAAGTAAATAAGTTAAAGGAAAATAATTATTATGGATCTTTGAGCGTACTTTTAGCAAGCCGCCTCACTTTCTCAGAAATCCTGGAACATATTTTTGGCGAATGCGCCAGGTATAATATACTTAATTTTTGGAACTTTGTCGAGCATTTGTTTGTTTTTCTGTTATCTTGTTATATTGTTTTTACTTTCAGAATACACTGCTGTTATTCGAATTGCTAATCATCACTAATATAGTCGAAATAGATTATTTTTGGAAAATGTCCGTGTGTATGTTTATGTTTATGTGTGTGTGTTTGTGTTTCTGGATAAAATTTTGGGAAACAGCTGTGTGGAACTAAATTTGGACTAATTATTTTAAACAAATATTTTTGGCGTATAACTTTGTAATGGTCTACGCTATAATATAAAAACGAAGACAATATTTAAAGCCGGGCGATCTGTCATTTATGACTTTTATGCTGTCGGTGCCTGTAGCATACATATTTTCATTACTGACAGTATATAAAAGTTGCATCTACAGCTGAACAAGAAGAAGCATGGCGTACAATATTACTTTACTATTAGTATATCTATATAATAAGGCACATTTATTTGAATTATTTTTGAAAACATTTTATAGATTTATAATAATTGCAAAATTTGTTTCCGCATAACTTTTATCAAAATATTTTTTTAGAAATATGACAAAATGAAAATTAATTATTTCTAATTAAGTGGGCAAGTCGTGTGGTGTCCACACCAGATATTTGGAACTGTGTGTAATTGCTCTTATTAATTATGTCGAGTATTTTATTCTTGCGATGTGTTAGTGAATGTGAATTTATATTTTAGTAGCAACACATATGTGTTACTACTAAAATCGCCCCCGATTTAATTTTCTCTCAACGACAAATGGTACTGACTACCCGGGCCGGGATATGAACCCGGGCCACCCGTTCGGTTAGCGGGGGTATGGGCCACTGCACTACATCAGCATGAAAATAAAAATATTTTATTAATAAATATTAGGAAGGTATACAAATTTTCATACAATCGCATTAAGGGTGGCATTTTTTGAATAGGCAACTTGTGATGCACATGTAATATATAGGCGAAATGCGTTCTCTTTAACTAGAACATAAATTGAGTTGCAAAAATACGTATACAAAAGAATAATGTTGCACGTATTTCGTAGTCTAGGTGGGAATGTTCAAAAATAATTTTTAATCTGATAAAAGAAACATATAGTGTAAAGAATTCTACGCAACGTTTGCGAATATGACCCTTATCGACATTTAATTATATTCCAATCTTTCCAGCATTAAAAATGAAGGAGATATTTATTTGCGCAGTAATTTTTCAAATGTTATAATACTTATGGATGTATAGGGCATGATTATCTTGAATTTTCGATATATGATTATTTAATATGTATGGGAGTGATTAAACTACTAGAGTGCTACCTTCTATACAGTCGAATCTTTAACATGTTATAACTACAAATATTAGTCATCAATTCTTGCAAACTAAGTTTCAATACCAAGGATGAAGTGTTTTTATTGACTTGCATAAATTGTATGCCATTCCATGGCATAGTTTTGCCTAAAAGCTGGAAACAATTACACAAGTTTCGCCATAAGGAAAGTATAGGCTAAATCCCAGCCTTAAAATGATAAACATATTATCAAATCAAAAAAATTGGAAATATGTATAATTTTGTCTTATAATGACATGTATTATAAAGTAAAGTGCAGGGGCCACATCAGATTTTATTCCGTATAGTGATATGCGGGCATTAAATATAAATGGAGCGCGGAAATTGTAATATAACGCATGAACGTGAAATTCAATGAGTCACGCGATGCAAGAAACACCATATGCATGCACACAGAAACGCGAGCACATTAATCGCATATGCAGATATTTACGCAACAGCGTGCACGCACACTGACACGTTAATACTGATGCACTCACACAATCACAAACATTTACACACGACGCATAATAACACACGCACACACACACACCCGTGCGGGAACACGAACGTACACACACACACATCCTTTAACAATTCTTCCTCATTTATACACCTGTGACTTGCTATGGCTCGCTTGTTCTAGATATTTTTACAGTCTCTGATGAACCTGCATCTGTTTGTATCTCCAATATCTCCTTTGTACAATATTACCTAGCCTGTCTTGTACTTCTACTTACCAGCAGCCTACCCTTTACCAATATATCTAGAATGGCGCAAATGCGTTTCTGTGTTTCAATTTCTTCCTAAGGCATTTCTACTCTTTCATACATTAGCTTTATCTCTAGCTCTCATTTACTCATATTACTTCATCATACGCCTATCATTCATCTCATAAGGTGTATACTTTACTTACTCCCTGCATACGTTCCAATCACATTCGCCTCTTGTTATACTACATAGCTAGGACTGGTTTTTGTAGCCCAAGCATACGCTTCAACCAATAAACTTCTCGATATTAGCCCACTCCTTGCCAGCCCATACCGTACGCAATTATAATGCTCACGCGTACCCAAATATTCTTTTTTGATACAAAATGCATCCACAAATCTTTTCCCCCTCAGTCTTAATGCATACATATCTGATGTGCTCATTCATACCTCCATTATTTGAGAACAACCTCCAGGTCTTCTTCTCTACGTCGGTTCCACCGCCCCGGGGGGGCTTCGGCCGTTTGTTTTCCGAACTTATCCTGTTCTACATCATATGTTTGCCCTTAGATTTACTCTTCTTCTCTTTTCTCATGGTTTCTATTCCACCATTCCTCTTAATGACTTTCCTCCCCACATCTCCAAACCATTATATTTTTCGCGATTTTATTTTTATTACTATGTCTCTTCCTATATGTTTTTCAATTATTTCTGCGTTCGTTAATAGTATCCATAATTGTTAATTTACTTTTTTGCTCCTAGAATTGTTTTCATTACTCTTCTTTTGAAGATTTTGAAGTCTCTCTCGTCTTTTTTCCTCATACATCATGTTTCCAGGGCATATGTTACTGTTGATTTTATACTGTCTTTAAATCTTGTGTTCGGTGCCCTTACTAGGGTTTTTGGACCTGTGTCTTAAAAGTTGTACACTTCTTCTATGCTGATGTTCTCTAGGTGTATTTTGTGTCCGTTTATGTCTTTCTTTTTGTGTTTTCATGTATTTTTTATTTTTCTTGGATTATGTATAGTGCTGCTCCTTTTGATGCGTCTTACAACACTCTGGAAGCCTCTTCTAGACCTGTGTAGTACTGCTTATGATCACGATGTCATCTGCATTTCCAAAACTATGCTGAACAATATTGTTGAAATTGCATCTCCTTTTGTTACTTCTTTGTCATTCTCGTCGAGTTTATTAGTTTCTAGATATGCTTATCATCTCCCAAAGTGTTTTCTTTCTCTGCTCGCTGTGTCGAAAGCCGTCAAGATCTATGAAGAGTATAGTATTCCTGCTTTGTAACATTTTTCGAAAATTTGGTTTATCGTATAGATGTTTCCAATCTTCCTCGTCTGAATCTGTTTTGGTAGTTTCCGTTTTCTCTTTCAGTGTGAGGTTCCAGTTTCTTGTGTATTAGGGATGATAGCGCTTTATTAATGTTTAGCAGCGTGATTCCTCTGTAGTTTGTTGGAAATATTATTCCGGTTTTTCAGCTCTCTGGCATTTCTTCCTCCTTCCATTTTTGGTTATAAGATCATATATACGATGGGGTAATACTTCCTAATAATTCCTTCACATTATAGAATTTCTCCAGTTAGCTCGTTCTCTCTTGGTGCTTTCCCATTTTATAGATATTGCCTTTTTCTTGTTCATGTTCCTTCGCCCTTTCTACGTTTATCACGGCTTGGAAATGTTCTTCCCATATTTGGTTTATTTTTGATTTTTTATCCTTTTGGTTTTAGTATGTTACTAAACCTTTGTTACTTTCTCTTCTTATAGATTTGTTGGCATTGTTATTACTGTTATTTATTCATATCTTCTGTGTGTATTGTTCGCAGTCCAGTTGCTCTTGTAGATTTGTTGGTGTTACGGTTGCTATTATTGGTCTTATTTTAACTGCTACAGGGTAGTGGTTAAAGTTCGCGTTAGCTCCTCTTAGTGCTCTTACGAGTTGTATTGTTCCTGTTCTTATCTTTGTTATCAACTTGGTCAATTTGTTGTTCCTATGATATTTCCATGCCGCGTTTTGCCCCTTCTTATGACTGAATTCCGTGTTGCGTTGTTCATTGCTTCCGCGTAGTTAATTGTGAATGGTCATTATTGTTAGTTTGTTGGTGGATCGTTTCTTACCCTGCTACTCCTTCTAAGTATTCTTTCTTGTCTATTTGTGCGTTGAAATCTCCAAATCGGTTTAGCTAGTCATGTTTAGGGATTGATTCGCGATTTTTTTTTGGTATATTTGTCCCTAATATATAGAGCAATATTAATTGGTATCTTCTTACATCCTATCTTTGTATTACTTCCTGTCATGTTTCCCTTCCCGCTATTTCTTTGATCTTATTCTGTATCTTCATTTCCTCTTTTGTTAGATCATTACTTATTATAATCAATGTCTCCTTTTCATTGTTTTGTTTCTGGTTTCTGTTACCATGTATATGTTTTGTTATTATCTCCTTTATTTCTTCTCTGTCTCTCATTAAATGTTAGTGAATTATATGACAAACCTTGAAAAAAAGTATTATTTAACGAAGTTGATGTTGATATTCGTTGTGTGTTAATGTATATTACGGTTGCCATTTTCATTCGCTATAAAGGCGACGAAACGGCGGTCTTAAGTTTTGAACTAAACTATGTCATCTGTATCATACTCGACAAATCACCGCTTAGAATCCTAGAGATAAAGAGAGCAATAAACTATAAATATCAATATGTAAATTGTGCAATAATGTCATTGTTTCACGGTGTCTGGCAAGTAGCACCGTCCTGTTGGAACCACACGTCTTCGAGATCCATAGCATCCATTTGAGGCATACAAAAAACTGGCGTATCATACCGATACCCTTCACCATTTACTGTGTATTCCCGGCACCGTGTTTCAATGAAAAATGATGTCTGAGCCCAAAATCCACACCAGTAACACGTTTGGCATGAATTTCCTTCTCATGAAACAAATGTGAGTTTTGGTCACTCCACATCCACATTTTGCCTATCAATAATTGGACGCAATTTGCGAATCGTGGCAGTAAAACTCTAACGAATTTAGAAACAATGTTTAACGATAACAATGCGTTGTGTCGAATAGCTATTAATTGGTATAATGGCTATTTACCACATAAACAAGATGATTGACCATCGAACTGTGATAAGGCTTTGACTGTCAAAGTACAACAGAAACTTGGCGCCAAATTTAATTTTCCACCATTGTTTCTTTATAAACAAATACCACAAACGCTGCGGCAAAGAATTAAATTAGAGCGTTGGGCCACGGCTACAATTCGCACCTCGCACCCGCTGTGTGTAAATAAATGAAACATGTGCTAGGGTTATTTTCTTCCATTCGCCTGATAAATATTTTAATTGCAATACAATCAGGCACTGAGTGTAAACAAAATAGGTTAGCGAGTAGAACTGTTCTTTCGGCGCCATGCAGCCGCTGCCTTACATTGTTGTGGAAATTCACGTATTTTTCTATTTTTATGGAGTAATGGGCCGCGCAGCATGCTGTATGCGTTTACTTTGAAATCTTTTTTGTGTCACATATTTATAGTTCACGCAGGAAAAACTGTCTGAACGTAAAATATACTATAAATAACAATAAATGTTCGAGCTCAAGGACTTAAAGGGCAAAGGTTAAAACATATTTTGAAACGGATTAGACATTATAGCGCTGAACTAAATATTTACAGTACACGTGTAAACTAAATTGGTGGTAATCAAAATACGAGACTCGCTTAAGGAGTTTACTTTATACCTATGCTAAGTAGAGTCCTATGCCGTTTTACCTGCACCATGCCTGCAAGTTTCCAGTTTATGAAACACACACCCAACAGGCCTTTGTCCGCGATAAAATAAAAATTGATACAATATGAAAATATATTTAGCGTCCAATTTGAATACACCCGCGCAAGACTCAGTATGATATACGTGATAAACACTTGCTGACCAATGTTTATATTCTAATCTTTTAGTTTCAGATAAGAAAATACAATCATGAGTTTCTTCAGCTCGCTGCAGGAATACGTCAGTAATAGCGTGGCCGGATTATCTCTTAGTCCTAAAAGGTAATATTTACTTGAAATAATTAAATCATCGTCACATTCTTTTACATAAAAATGAAAATAAGTGACAATAGAAGTATTTACAAAATTATATAATTATATAATATTGGATTGTTAAGGCGTCTACTTTGTGATAATTCATTTTAAAGGATAAATAAAACGATTTTTTACTTTGTTTTTTATCACACTTCAGTTACACTTTGCAACTAGTTTCGGCTAAGCTTTAGCCATTTATTACATTAAAATTATGTAATGTAATAATTATATTTTCTTTTTAATTTAATTTGTTTTAAGTTCACGGAACTTCATTTTAAGGGATCTAACCTGATTTAATCTGTTTTAATGATTTTCATTTATTTATTATTATTATTGTTATTATTATTATTAATTAATTTATTTTATTTTTTTTTAAATACACATTTTTATTTTTTCTCTTATTTCGAATACGGGTAATGCGTCGCATTAAATTTAAGATTTTATTACTTCGCAGACCTCGTTCGTTACGTTGGGACGGTCAGGGATTTTCACATTTTTTAGAAAACCCACCCCAGCCCCTTTTTATATATATTTTAGTTAAGATGTTTCTGTGTAATTGTTAGTTTTCCTTTTTTTTTATTATATAAAGAGCGATCGGTTACAATTGCTTTAGTCATCGGAGGAGCTCGAAAATGGCTAGAGTTTAGCCGAAACTAGTCGCAAAGTGTAACTGAATGAATGAAGTGTGATAAAAAGCAAAGTAAATAATCGTTTTATTTATCCTTTAATTATATAATGTTTATAGAAATATTTTCTCTACATAAATTTCTTTATTTTATTATACAACGTATGAATAAAATAATTTATACAAATCCGATTTCTTCAAATGTTTGCATAAAGTACATTTTATGTAATTTTGGTCAACTTTTTGTGTTTAATAATTTATTTATTAAACGATGTCAAGATTTATCGTCTTATTAAAAATTAGTTGATTGAGTAAAGACCGGTTAATGACGAGATTCTTATCTATACTAACGACGTAAAATGGGTATTGGTTGTCTCGTTCAACGTTCTTGTTTAATGGTTTTAATCTGTGTAGTTCCAAATAAATATTTATTTATTCCAACGTTTTTCAACAAATCTTTCGGTAATTCTGCAAAAGATGACTTCACAGCTTATTTCATAAAAAAATTCATTCCATAAAAAGCGACATGCTCTCTAGTGTTTTGGAAAGAGATAATTACGGGAGGCAAGGCGGGATTGTAAGGTGAATGTTTATGATGGCAATTCCCGCTGTATTTATTAACTACTTGTTGAACAATTCGAACTTTGTGCACCCTCCAGTTGCCGTGCAAATGCAGAGGTTTCTGAACATAATTCTTTGTCTCAGAACGCCGTCTCCGTCTGATGGTTGGCGATTCAACTGGCTAAGATGGTGCGTGACATCGTAGATCTTAATATTTCGATAGATGTCCGTTCGTACCATCGACGAACGTCTTTAAGACACGGGTTCTGCCGCCTTCCCACGGATATTGTCCCCTCGATCTTCCCTTTGATGATGAGTCAAAGAATCTGATCTCCACTCATGTGTTCTATGTACTTGAGCTTCCGATCTTTGAGGGTAGTCAGCAGTTATTTCTTTTTCTCCATCCGCCTAAGTACTTCTTCGTTGGATTTTCCTCCCACCCGGTATATACGTAGAATCCATCGATATAGATACTGAAATGGACCTGCCTACATGGCACCCCTAGGGGAAGGTTTTTTCGTTCCAACCTTGCAAGGGTACATACTACTATATCTATACTACATACTACTATAGCAATAAGTGCGCACGTGATTTTAAACATACTCAGTATATTTTAGTGGGTTTGCCTGCCGCTTTGTTAAAGTTTTTAATGATTGATGATGATTTGAAATAACAAGTGGGTTGCTGGGGGTCTAGTCCACTTGTGTGGGACCTTTGTGCATCCCCCAGTTGATATTTCAGCTGTCATTCCTCCATTCTACCCACTGGATAGTTCTGGATAGTTGGCTGGAGGGTCTAATTGCTACCTTTTAGAGCATGTGTCCTATGCTCTATTATTTTTTTCAGAGTACCTACAGAAAGTATTGCATCCTCTTGCGTTGTTAGAGGATGTGAGGATCCCTTCCTGGCAAGTTCATCTGCTATTTCGTTCCCTTGATGCCACTATGTCCTTTTATCCAGCAGAGTTCTAGTTTGTTATATTTAGCTAGCTCCTCCAGGCTGTGTAGACATGAATATAACTCTTTCGACACAAATGTGTTGGCATTTAGTGCATTTAGAGCTGCTTTGCTGTCGGTGAGTATTTGGATATGTTTCTCCTTAATATTCCGTTCAGCTAAAATTTGAACATACTTTAGTATTCCTGTTAATTCCGCTTGGAAGACTGACGTGAGTCTTCCAAGTGGTGCACTTATCTTGAGATCGAGTTCTGGTGAGAATATTCCATAGCTAGCTCTCGTCTTAGTTTTGGATCTATCAGCCTTGTGGGATACCATCCATTGTGATGATGGTCTGAAAGAGTTTGACAAAACTGTATTTGGGTAGAATTCTGTCGCACTTACCTTCTATGAGGGGGTCTAGTTTGATAGCTTCACTCAGTATGCTCCTGTGTCCAATGATTCTACCTTTATCATGCCACAGGTTGAGTGAAGATAGCCTTAATGCTGTTTTTACTGCAGTCTCCCTTATAAGAAGGTCGAGTGGTTGTAGACATAACAGTGCTTCAAGAGCTGCTGTGGGCGTTGTTCTCATAGCGCCGGTGATGGCAAGACACGCCATCCGCTGGATGTGTGATAGCTTTGAGATTATTGTAACTTGTTTGGTTTTCGACCACCAGACTATTGCACCATATGCGATAGTTGATCTTATGATCGCGGTATAAATCCATTGGGTGATCTTGGGAGACAGGCCCCATGTTTTACCAACCGCCCTGCGGCATTGCCAGAATGAGATGCAAGCTTTTGCAGCTTGGATGTTATATGCTCATTCCAATTCAGTAACCATGATTAATCCTAGATATTTTACTTTATCTGTGAGAGTCAGAGGGACCTTAAAAGGAGTTGGCATGTTCATGAGCTCGAGTTTCCTCTTCCTCGTAAACAATATCAGCTCTGTCTTTTTTGGGTTAACTGTTAGCGAATGGCTATCGCACCAGTTCTCAACAATCTGTAGGGCACTCTGCATGAGATTACAGAGTACACCTTCAAAACTGCCATTTATCATGATCACTATGTCGTCGGCATAGCCAACGGCATAGTATCCTGAGTTGTTTAATTCCAGGAGGAGGCTATCAACTACAAGGTCCCATAAAAGGGGTGAGAGGACTTCACCTTGAGGACAGCCTCTTCCTGCAACTTTTGTTGATGTTACGTCATCTAGTGTTACTTGGATTGTTCCTAGACCAAGCATATTTTTTATCCAGCCCCTAATAGTGGGGTGAATCCCGTGAGATGTTAGAGCATTATCAATAATCTTAAATGTTGTTTTGTCAAAAGCACCTTCAATATCAAAGAAGGTGGCAAGCAACGAACTTTTATGCTCTAGTGTTTCCTCTATCTTAGAGGTCACCAGATGTAGGGCTGATTCCGTTGAGCGTCCTGGTTGGTAGGCATGCTGTTTCGGATGTATGGGGTACGTTCTCAGCGGCCCGTCCCTGATTTCATGATCACAGAGCCTTTCCAACGTCTTCAATAGAAATGATGTTAGGCTGATGGGCCTGAATGACTTGGCAAGTGTGTAATCTACTTTGCCTGGTTTGGGTATAAAGGTCACTTTGTCCTCTCTCCATGTATTGGGTATGTACCTAAAAGTAATGCAACCTTTAAATATGTACACCAATGTGTTTATAATGTAGGTTAACCCCCATTGTAGTAGTGCTGGGAATATTCCATCTAGTCCTGGGGACTTAAAAGATGAAAAGCTTGATATTGTCCATTCTATTTTAGTTATACTTGTAATTTGGTCAGCTAGCAGCCAATCTTCCTCATCAGGCAGATGAGGATCAGTTGCCAAGTTGAGACCTCCAGGTTGATTGCCAGGAAATTGGGTGTCTAGGAGTACCTCGATAGTTTGGGAGGGTGTTACCGTGAAGGTGCCATCCTCACGTTTTAGCGAGTTAAGTTGTTGTACAGGGTCTTTTGAGATTACTCTCTTCAGACGAGCAGCTGCTGCTGTGAATTCAATGCCATTGCAGTAGGCTCTCCATGTATTTCTTTGTCGCTTTCTGACTTCACTTTTGAATTGTCTACGGGCTTCCCTAAAAGCTTCCCATAGAACTATATCATTTCTATTTTTGGCCTTGTTGAAATTCTTCCCACAGTTCCACAGTTATAAATTGACGATGCCATCCGTAGTTACCTTTCGCAGGTAACTGCGGGACATTCACCGATAACATGGACCAGCGTCCAGCGTATCGGTTGTATCCTCTACATGATTGGGGTTGTGCGGATGTATATTGTGTGTATTTGTTACTCCAGGTTGATTTCCAGGAAATTGGGTGTCTAGGAGTACCTCGATAGTTTGGGAGGGTGTTACCGTGAAGGTGCCATCCTCCCGTTTTAGCGAGTTAAGTTGTTGTACAGGGTCTTTTGAGATTACTCTCTTCAGACGAGCAGCTGCTGCTGTGGATTCAATGCCATTGCAGTAGGCTCTCCATGTATTTCTTTGTCGCTTTCTGACTTCACTTTTGAATTGTCTACGGGCTTCCCTAAATGCTTCCCATAGAACTATATCATTTCTATTTTTGGCCTTGTTGAAATTTTCCCCACAGTTCCACAGTTATAAATTGGCGATGCCAACCGTAGTTACCTTTCGCAGGTAGTAGAAGTATATGGTATCGATAAGGTGCCATTTACTTTTGAAAAGATCGGCAAGCTTTTGGTGTGAGACGCAGTCGAAAGCCTTTCTGTAGTTGATAAAATAGGCGCACACGTCCACATTCATGTCCCTGCATCGCTGCGTAAGTACATTAAGAGAGAATTGATTCTCCCGCATAGGAAACCCAAACTGGGTGCCTTGATAACATGATACATTAGACGTTGCATTGGGAAGCATTTAGTTTCTTGGGTATTGGGTTAAAGTGATCAGTGGTATTTTGCCAGCTTTGTCATATGCGTCCTCAATCAGTTAGAATTACGCGTGTGGTTCGTCGTGTCCTACGGCTTTGTCATTTTTATGGAGTCTTATAGTGCGCTTCACTTCCTCTCTTGTTATATCAGAACTGTCCTCATTGATATGGTCGCCTAGGGAGGGTTGGTCAGGCCTCGCGTTATAGAGATGGGACAAGTCGTATTTGTTTTGGAGTCCCTCTATTTCGCTGAATTTTTTGTCTAACCAGAACTCCTTTGCCTTGCGGCATGCCCTTCTCGCGGTCCTCTATAGTTCTTCATATCGATCACTATTTCGGGATTTCAATTTCATTCTATCCAAATATCCGTCATCCAAATAGAGAAATATTGTTCTATCCTATCCCTTTTGTTCGTGTGTCATGGCGTCCTCCAGAGGGGAGTAGAACTCCTCTATCGCCTCATCAGATTTGTCGCCGGTTGGGACTTATGCTTGTATCATGTTCATGGCTCCGTGAGAAGTCTCAGATGTATAGCGGTACATTGGTGAGTTTCCCAGCCATGTAGAGGCTGCGCACGTTTCATGTCGCGCCATTCTTGTTGTATATTTGGATTTTGTGTATTTTTGTGAACGGGAGAATTCTTTGCACCCTCTCCGCATTTAAGGGGTGCTCCGGACACAAGGCCATTTTTTGATCTGTATTAGTCATGCTGAATGTGGAAGTGAATGTGGAAGGTATAGTGTGGTGGGTAGTGGTATAGTGTATTGAGAGCGTTTCCCTTCTGCACCGCAGTGTATATGAGACATTTACACTGCTACAGTACGCCTCGCACTGAATTGGTTTCGCCGCGTGTGAAATCCGTCTGCCGTGACATGGTGCTGATGCCGCTGTTGCCCAATCAACAGTTATTCGCCATATCTGGCTACCTTCACTTGGTTTGGCCTGCTGACCCTGCTGCAGTTTACCGGAGTGTGGCGCTTAGAGCCAACATGTGAGAGCTGAGACCCTGTAAAGACCAGTGTTTTGAAACCGCCTTCGAGGAGGCCTAGCCGTGGCCGTTTCTAAGTAAAGGTGCTACTTCTACAGCGTCACTGTATACACTCCAAGCATCATTGTAGGGTCTTATTTCTTATTTCTTATATAGCCGATTTGAGTTCAACAAGTAACAATTTTGTTAGCAGATTTCAGTGCTAAGCTCGGACAAGAAGCAATGATGTCATGAGTAGATGAATAATAAGTGAACGCAACGAGGGGGGAGACTCATTCTGCCAGAATGAAGAACTTACTATTACAAATAGCTTCTTCAAATTACAGAAGCGCAGACTATATACATGGAAATCGCCGGCAGACGGAGTGAATGGAATAATAATGGAATGGAATAACTAGGTGAAATCTGAAACACTTATCCGGGATCTGTCATATCTGATCACAACCCCGTACTGAGTTACGAAACTCGCACCCAAAAGAAGCCACTCGATATTAACGTCAGTAGACTAGGCCACGACAAAACCAACAGGAAACTACAGATAAAATCAATCAGAATCTTAGGGATATTAACAATGTAGACACAGAAAATGTAGATAGTAAATAGAAATCCATTCAGGTAATCTGTAGCTGTAATATCAGCTGGCAAGAAGACCTAGATCAATAACACCGTGGATGAGTAAAAACGATAAGAAGAAATATCTTGAGATAAATCGAGAATTAAAAGAAAAGTTAACCGCGCCAAGGAAAATTAGTTAACGAAAATGTACAAGGAAGTAGAAGAATGGGAATGAGATATAATACTTTCAACATGCACAAGAGTGTAAAGGAAATCACGTAAAAAAGAAGGCAACAAACAGTTGTATTAAATAATTCAGATGGCAATGCCATCACACTTATGATGACATCAGAGAAACAAAGGACGGAGTATATCATCAAATACTGTCAAGGTAATAGATCAGAACTTACGGTCCGCGATGACAGAGAAACTGGATCAGAGATATTACGAGGGGCATGCATGCCATAAAACAAACCAAAGATCATCATCACGAAATCAATGAGGAAGAGATAGATGTCTTGTTCAAACTATTCAACTTAATATACAATATGGGAAAAATACCACAGCAATGGATAGTGGCTACATTTGATACCATATCTAAAAGTGATATAACTACAGACTACAGAACAATATCATTAATGAGTCACGTTCTAACGGTTTTATTTAGAATAAAACATAACCGAATAAACAGAAAGATGGGCTATGCCATTAGCGTTAGTAAAATGAGAAATAGCATGGGCATTAGTGGTTGTCTATGGGCACTAGAGATACACTATTTGGCATCAATGTCTTTATGCAGCGATGTCTAGATATGAACCACAACATATACGCGTCCTTCATCGACGTTAAAAACAAGGTTCAGCATGAAAGTTAATAGACATCGATACGCGGGATATTGTAATTATAAGCAACCTCTACTGGCGCTAAAAGATTAGGGTCAAAGTTGATGAAGAACTTTCAGAAGAGATACACATTCGTCGGGGAGTACAAGTACTGTCAAGTATAGGAATCTATAGCGTACAAGATCTTGAAAGCTTAGTCGAACACGTTAATATTGCTTGTAATAATTATGAGCTAAAATGAATATAAATAAATTAAAGTTCATGATCATTACCAAATATTCTGGCGTCAACGAAACTCTTCATATAGATGGTAAGAATGTAGAGAAAGTCGTTTAAGATAAATCTTGGGGCACTCATAACCCAACTGAACCTGAACTGAAATCAAAGCGCGTATAGAAATTGCGAGAGCTGCATTTATTAAATTCAATAAGCTGTAGTGCAGTCGTGACATTAATCTAGAACCAAGGATACGAATGCTACGCTGCTACTGGTGTATGGTGCAGTAGCATGGACAATTAAACAGAAGGATACTAAAGATATCTTGAGTAGACCGTGTCACAAATACTGAGGTGCTTTAAAGACTAAAGACTAAAGAACAAAGAAGAGGAACTGAACCATCATGAAAGAAAGCTACAGTACTTGGGGGATGTCATGAAGGGAGTACGTTACAAAATACTAAAACTTATGTTGGTAGGCACGATAAAAGGGAAGAGGCGTATAGGTAGAAGGATATTCTGGCTTAAGAATTTAAAAGAATGGTTCGGCTTAACATCTGACCAGTTAAATATTGCTATGTTAATTTCCAACCTACAACAGGAGACGAAACATGGAGAAATAAAGACCTTCGCATTAAAATAGTCACATTCTCCTTGTAAATTGGTCGTCTACACAGTTTTTGTTGGAGACCGTACCAACACTTTGCACATTTACAAATGAAAAACACTCGGTTCTGATATTCCCAATTTTCTAGAAATAACTTCTAATCAGTCGGCGGTCAATCAACTCAAATCAAATCTTCATCCTTCTGGAGGATTCCATCCTGTTGAGTCATTACGCATGTATTTCCTACCCTATTTTAGTTTCTGATGTGTCGCACACACCCATAGAGACGCAGTTTGCATACTGATCGTTTCTCATAGGTCAGCGCCAAACCATTCATATTGGCAAACGTAGTCACTAGGATATGTAATCTACTAATAGTTAGATATATATTTAGTGAGGATTTTGAAAAATTACTATCCTAAGCTAATCTTTTTGTTTCGCGTGGCGTGTTTGTAAAAGGAAATCTGACGAAGGTGAGCTCAACATTGGGTCACGCAAGCCAGAAATCTATATTCAAATGATCCAAACAACATAAAATAATTAATGTGTATATAATTATATAATTCTTATATAACGAGAGACGCGGACCGAACAGTATGTCATAAAATTGTAAAGAATGTTAATATGGATCCGGAACAATAATACACAATTTTACTTCAAATTTATTGTCGTGATTATAGTAATCAATTCATTTTCCATAAAAATAAATAAAATGATTGTAGAGCGACAGTTATGGTCAATATATTATGTATGTGTATTTCATTTCCACACTAGAATAATTAATATAATGTACACAGATTTTCGTTAAGCAGACCGGATGCTACTGAAGCAGTTACAGCAGGCAATAGCCGTAGTGCATCCGGAGACAGCAATACACCGGGTTTCCCGAAGGTACTTCCAGCACCTGGTGCCAGTGCATTAGTACAGAACCGCAGACGCACTCTGGAATGTCTTGCTCCAGCACCACCCGTTCGAAGGGCAGGATCCTTCCGGCAAAAGTCTCCGAAGGCAACCCCAGACCACCTCACGCATTCGTTTTGCTGCCGAAGATTATCCTGGCCTGATGTTGATCTTCATGTATCATCCGGGTATGTTAAATTATTTATCAAATTATGTTTGCGTACATTTGGAAGGAAAATGTTATTGTTTTATGTTTGTATTTTTTAGAGTTACAGATACAGATGGATCATATTTTGAAAGCTTCACAGCATTAGCAATGAAACAAAAGAATCAGCGACAAATAATTTTGGAAGCTACAGAAACAAGCACAACTGAGCCTATTATTCCTGAGGTTGACCTTGGTATAACTACAATAGATTGCAGTCTGTCTCAAAATGAAAAGGAGAAGTTGTATGTTGAAATGTTGTATACCATCGCAAACACAGTGAGATATTTCCACAAAACAACTTAGTAGTTTACTATACTACTTTTTTTTCATACAGGTGGGAGCACCTGCACCAGGCGGTCAGTATGCCCATTTTAAAGAAGATCTTTATCTCTATGGGCAAAGAGCTTTCGCTGTACCTCCTGACAAACATTATCGCTTGTTACATTTAGCAGGGGAGGAGAAACCCCCAATTGTCGTTCTTAGTGTAATCGTTCTTGAAGCAGAAGGACTAGAGGCAAAAGATGCAAATGGTAATTATAATTCGAACTTGTGTTTCATAGTTTTATTACAATATTAAGCCATTACCATTAGAATTGTCTCCAAATCGCTTCTTGGTGCATACTTAAATTATAACAATACGTTTCATAATACAAATTGGTAGATTTAATTAGGATCATTTGAGAAGTGGTAGGAAAAGAGCTATTTCAAGAAAATAATAAATATTTGATAGACTATTGTAAATGCAGGCAGACATTCAATAGGTTGATCGCCAGTATTCAACCTAAACAATGTTCTTTTGTAGAACTACATAGATCACAACAAAATATTAAAAGACTAAATCAAATAAAAAGTAAAACTATGTAATATTCAACATATGTACTATGAAACAGAAACACTTTTTACATTACTCCGTTCAAGATCCGTACCATGCTAGAACACATGACGAACCTTGAGAACGAGCTACAGAAAATAAAGTAGGACAAGGTGGGGCTAAGTGAATCTAGGCTGCCCGGTGAAATTGTAACCATCCTGAAAACGGAGATCCTCTTCCAGATAAACTCCAATAAAAATGTTCATACGGGCAGCTTAGCATTGCTAATCCACAAAAGGATAAAACATCTATATACCAAGGCACGAACAATCACGGACGTAGTCGCCTATGCAGTCGTAAGGCTAAAATGCAGTTTTATGCATGTAATCGTGCAAATAATACAGGCGCAAGTAACTACTTCTGCCCCAATAGACGAAGAAAATTAACAATTCTTTAAATTCAATTCACTATCTCGACCGGAGATTATATCGCTAAGATTAGAACAATAACTGAAACAGGTTCACCATACGTCGGAGCATTTGGCTTCTACAAAATAAAACCACACATGAAAGGGATATGGAGAAGTCCATAAAACACTAACAAAAAATGAATTGATCATATCCTAATTACAGTAAAGCTCCTATGCTCAGACGCACCAACTTTAGATCCGTTTGATACTGACATCGACAATAGATGATTTCTAAGGGCTCAGATTAACTTCAACACTCATCTCAAGAGAAAGCGTCAAATGTAAAGAAAACAGCGCCAAGATGACAACAACGATAAGAAACTACGACCAGTTATAGAAGTACAGCACCTGGAACTGAACGTTCTGCCAACGAAAATTGAAAATTACGTCAAACATCCGAACACCTGTGAAGAAAGTCTGCAGAAAAGGCCGAGAAGTTTGAAAATTCGATAATTAGCCAAGCCACCAAAATGATGATAGAAGAGCGAAAAATTCTGACAAAGACTCGCCAAGATATATGGATATACAAAAATTAGTAAAATGCCTTCAGAAAAGACTTGCAGAATGTACAGTATGAGAATATTACGCTCCGGTCTATCAAAAGGGAAGGTAAAAGGGAAAATCCAAAATGGCGCAGGAGGAGTGGTCATGAAAAACGACAAGATTACGGAAATTTTATCTCAATCTCTATGATCAGTCCGGTGAACCCACAGAGAATCAAATAGGACCGAGGCAAGCAGTAATACACAGATAGAACACATCGATAGAGCAGAACTGGAAGCGATACTAAACCAGTTGATGAACTGAACAATACCCGGCGAAGATTAGATACAAGCGAAATGCTGAAAGTAGGGGAAGAAACTCTCTACAAAGCACTACCAATTACCCTAAATCTCAACAAAAGTAAATTTCCTGATGTTTGGCAAGACGCAGACGTTATCATATATCAAGGTGACATTACGAATATGAAAAAACCTGACCTATCAAGTTCTTCTTAGAGTATCATGACCGGTCAATTTTTAACTCTCATCTTGGCTATTATCATGTTTACAATCATCGTCTTGTGTATTGCTGCACGAAAAAGATGGGCATTAGTTTGACCATGTTATTGCCGATGGTTGTTTAAGGCCGGTAAGCAGCGTATCTATTGCGCTGCGTACGACCGTTGACTGAAATATTTCCATGAACGGTACGACGTAATACGCCACCACTACACAATAGGAAAGTAATTCTACCGTTCTCCGATACAGTGCAATACGTTCTACATCACGGTGGTACATCGGGCGTGATAAGGCCGACTACATTCAGAAGAATCTATTGCGTCGTACGCTGCGTACTAATCACATATTCACTTTGTCGTTTTCCCGAAAATGTCAACTGGCTCATCCTGAAAATATTGTATACTAGCTTAGGAAAATCGACCTTTAGATAAATGTACGCCGATGAACGTTTCTTTTACCCATATTTTTTCCCTGTATTATTAAGTGTAAGAGTTTTTCGCTGTTTCATAGTGTTTATAATCTCGAAATCTTTTTTCATTGGCTGGAGGACGTTTTGGTTCGTAACTCTTTGCACTCAACTGATCTTTAGTAGTCGTCTGTATATCCACATTTCGGACGCTTTCATCCGCTAGAACAGCCTTTCAGCTAATGTACGTTTAGATTGTCGCTACACATGACACTTTTGGTATTTGGTATTCTGGTATTGATCTCTAGGCTTGGGTCCCATTTGTCGTTGATGATAATGCCTAAGTATTTTACTATTCAACACGCTCTAGTTGGTCATTCTCTATGCGATATCATTGTCCTGTACATCTATATTTTACTGATAATTTTGTCTTTTTAGTATTTAGTACCTGCCAGTAATAGTGTATCATCAACATTGATTTATTCTTATTGCTGCTGTCTGTTGTCAATATAGATTACTTATTAACGGATATCTGTTTCACCGGGTCTTGTTACCTTTAGGCCGCCCACAGCTTATATCTTTTTATGAAGGTTGAAGAGGTCATGCTTCGTTTCATATTCTACACATTATTGTACGTGCCAGGCGGTTTTAGCATCTCTCTCTCTCTCTCTCTCTCTCTCTCTATATATATATATATATATATATATATATATATATATATATATATATATATATATAGTTTAGCATCTCTAATTTGCCTTCTAATATCGCCCTTTGTATGATGTGATATTTCGCTTTATTCTTGTTTCCATTAGGTTCAAGCTGTCATTGGTGATCCAGGATTTCAAAAAATGTAAACAAAACAAACCATACACAGACAGAAAATAACAAAACTTAAGGACACCTTTTATGAATAACAGAAAGCAAAGAGGAGAATAAAATTTGGAAAATAGGAACATGGAACGTGAGAGGAATAGCAGGAAAAGAGAAAGAACTAGAAGGATTCGAGGAGATGAAATTAGAGATACTGGCAGTGATAGAAACAGAAAAGAAAGGAAAATGAACATATGCGACTGAAAAAGGACATGTAATGATATACAGCGGGGTAAACGAAAACGAAAGAGCAGCTGCAGGAATAGGATGTATAGTTCACAGACACATAGAAGAACAATTACCAGAATGGGAACCTGTAACGGAAAAGATACTAACAGTAGAGTTATCAGGAAAAGAAGGGAATTGAACAATAATAGTGGTGTATAGACCAAACAAACATCGATTTTGGGAGCAGCTGACAAAGACAGTAGAAGAGGCAAAAGGAGTAGTATACATAGCAGGAGACTTTAACAGCAGAATAGGAGTGAGGGACGCGGAATACAAAGAGGCATTAAGAACGCATGGAGAAACAGTAAGGAATATTAACGGTAGAAGGATGTTAGATTTCTGTACAATAAATAACAAGGCAATAACAAATTCATTCTTCAAGCACAAGAGAATACATCAATATACGAGGGAAGTAAGAAGTAGAATAACAAAAAAAGAACAGTAATGGATACAGTGGTAAAGAGAGGACCGGAAATAAGCAGTGACCACTACGCATTAGTGAGCAAAATAAAATATGAAAACACAAAGAAGAAACAGAAGGGAAAACAAATGAAGAATAAAAAAATATAGATCGAAACAATAAGAACATATAGATTAAGAGAGCACGATATAGCACAAAAATTCAAGGAAAGATTAGAAAATAAAATTGAAAGTCTAGAAATAAGCGCAAAAGAAGAAGACGTAGAACATCTATGGAAAGTATATATAATAGCACTGATAGAGACAGTAATGTAAACAAGTGGAACGAGCAAGAAAAATAATTTTAAAAAACAAACGGAAATGGTAGAAATATCAAAGAAAGCAAAATGGAAATAATTTGGGGAAAAATTGAGAAAAATAGCAAGGAGCACCAGAAACTATTCTACACAACATTAAAATCAATCAGAAAGCAACAATTGTTGGAAGATATACAAGTAATCAAAAACAAGAAAGGAGAAATATTAAAAGAGGAGAAAGAAATAGTAGAGAGATGGGGAGAATACTCCCAAGAACTGCTAAAAGGAGAGGAAGAAGACATAGAAGAGACGATTCAGTGCGAAGAAGAGGAGAGATGAGAAGAATAAAGAGAAACCCGAGGAAAGGGCTACATTAATAAATATAGAAGAAATACAAGAACTGATCAAATGACAAAAGAAAGAGAAAGCCCCGGGAAAGGAGAGAATAACAGGAGAGATGATACACAACATGGAAAAAAGAGGCATGGACCTTCTATGCAAGATATTTAACAAAGCATGGAAACAAGAAAAAGTACCGCAAGAATGGAAAACAGAACAAGAAAGACTGTACAAATGATCGTGGAATAAATTTACTGAGCGTGCCGATGAAAATGATGAGATCGGAAATACGATGGAAGAATCAGAGAGTGTTTTCAGACAGGGAAGAAGCACACAAGATCATGTATGCACAGTAATACAGATGACACAAAAAGCTATACAGGAAAAAAGAAAAAAAATATTCGTAGCATTTACATACATGAAAAAAGCATTCAATAAAGTATCAAGGAAGAGAACATGGAAAATAAGGACAGAAGTAAAAGAGATGCACAAAAATTATAATAATGCAGTCGTATATAAAAATAAAACATCATAACAATTCACGACACATATAGGACTAAGGAGGAGCACTTAACCAGGGATTGTTTATATTATTTATGGATGAAATAATAAAGAAATGCAAAATGACAAGTACACAGTGGGATACACACAAATGGAAAGAGTGGAGATAGCAGAGGGAACATTTGCGGACGATGTACTACTATTTGTAAATAGCGAAAAGGCACTACAAGAGAACATACAATTATGGAATACCACTTTAAAAGAGTACGGAATGAGCATGAATAAAGACAAGACTAAGGTCATGCAAATAGGAGAAAACCAAGAGAAAATAAGTATAAAAGTGGAGGTATTTAAATAACTGGGAATACCTATAGAGACGGCGGGGAAACAAGACATAGAGATTAACAACAGGGTAAAAAAAACAATGAAGATGTATCATGATATGAACAAAAAATTCATAAGCAAACATGAAAATATATAAAGCTATAATAAGACTTATATTAACATACGGATGCGAGACATGGACATTAAATAAAGCACAAAAGAGCAAAGTACAATTGAAATGAAGTATATGAGGAGAGTTAGAGGAGTGAACAAAAAGGACAAAATGAGGAATGAGGATATAAGAAGAGAATTAAATGTAACGCCGACAATAAATTACATAGAGGATGGTGGGGACACATAAATAGGATGCCAGAGACAACACCGGTCAAAAGTATATAGGGAGCAAAGTCATAAACAAGAAAAAAGGAAGACCAAGAAAAAAATGGGTTGAAGCTATATCGGAGCTATTAGAAAGGAAAGGAAAAAATTGAGAGGGCCAGAGAACTGGCAATCAATAAACAGAAGGGAATGGAGAAAATTTATAAAGAGATACATATATATATATATATATATATATATATATATATATATATATATATATATATATATATACATATATATCGCTTCTTTGTGATCTTTGGTTATTATTATTGGTAATTCTTGTCTTTCTGTATATACAGGGTTATCTACTGGCTCTATGACAAACTCTGACTCTGATGTGATTCTAAGAAAAACATGTTATATGAAAATATTTCATTTGGTTTTAGTTCTAAAGTTGTAGCTCTTTTTATCGAATATGTATGATACACATGGGGAATAAAACTGCTGAAACTAATGTTGCATAAATGACATTCATTTGACAAGTAACATTACTAATAATAGTTTTGATAAGCATAAAATATATTTATTTACCACAAAAGAATATGCAGATATCATATTTGTATTAGATATTGTAATGGCAACGCACGACAGTCTGAGAATACCGGCGTAGATTTTCTCATAAACATCAACCTTGGCCACCGCAATCACCTGGTTTAAATCTGGATTCTTTCTCTGGGGACGCCTGAAGCAAATTGTTTACAATGGTGAAATAAATACTCGGCAACAAAAAATAAAAGATAATGCGACTCAAATAAGAAATCATCATCGTCAGTTTACACCGTATTAAAGGATCGTTGGTTCGTCGATGCCAAGCGTGCATTCAAGCCAAAGGTGTACATTTCGCACATTTTTGTGTTATTTTTTATTTTTGTTATTATTTATTACTTTGTATACCTACTCTTGTACTTGTAAGTAAAACGAATCAAACTAGTGACAAAACTAAAAGTGAAGTTAATAATTAATGTCACTTGTGAAACATTTGTTTTTTTCCATGGTTATCTGATTATATTTCATAAAAAGTGTTATAACTCAAACTGTAACTAAAATGAATCGGAACTATGTTCATATAATATTTTTCTTAGAATCACATCAACTTTCACCTGTCAGAGTTTGTCATAGAGCTAGTAGATCACCCTTTATAGTTGTGCCTTGCTGTTTCATTGCTTTCTCATCCGTTTCTTGCTTTCCATCCATTTCCCTGCATTATTTGATTTTACATTGTTTCTACATTCTGCAACGATCATGTTCTTTGTATTTCTTATCTTTTTTCATACTTTAAGGCTCTTTTTTTGCCTGTACTTCAGCTGGTTGTCTTTGTTTCTTCCATTAGTATGAATGTTAGTGTAGACAAACAGCCTAGCATCAATTTCAGATATTTATATCGTGTTGTACTAACCTTCCCACCCTAATACTTATGTATGTGGCAGATATCTCTGCCGATACATGTGTATCCCTCAAAATATCGCCAATTTTAATCAATTAAGGCTTAAAAAACTAGTGTAGTTTGAATTAATATTGTAAAAATCTCTTCTACGTAATAAAGATGTATGCCAAGGAACATATCTATTCATTTTAAGTCATTACACTAGTATTGTAAAAAAGTATTTTTTTAACATTTAATTTGTTTACTTTAGGATTTAGTGACCCGTACTGTATGCTTGGTATACAACCTGTAGCAACTCCGTCCTCTCCGCAACCACCACCGGCGATGCTTCCGATACGTGCATTATCCGATTGTAATGATAGTTCGAACCAGATGACTCTTGGTAACCATGAAAAATTACGCAAGCACCATAGTTTTAAATTGAGTTTCAAGCGAAAAGACGGCCGTATTCGGGAACAAAGAGACTCCTTAATTGGAGCTCTTCCTGCTAAATTTATACGCGCTACATCTGTTAAGCCGCACACGCTAAATCCACGTTGGAATGAAAAATTTCGCTTGTAAGTATACACACTTTTACAAATTAATTTATTGTGAGGTATTACTTAATCATATGTGTATTTTGTATTTCCCTCGGCTTCTTTATATCTTGGCACATCGGGTTGATGAGCCTAACATCATGAATTCCGTATTTTTATTGGAAACATCACTTTATTTCATTTGTAATAGACAAGTTAACAGAAGTTTCAAACCATAAACCATGGAAATTGTAACATTTAAACTAATGTTGAAACTTGAATTGAACTCGTAGGGATACGAACGCGCGGCACGTTGCAGGGCGTACAACAGACATCTTTCACGACTCCGAGCAATGTTTGCAAATACAAACGTATATTGTAAAAAACATGATAGGAGGTCATTAACCTTTTTTATATTAATATCGAATGCTAATAATAGTATTAAAAACGTACTATCCCGTTTGTAAAACTAATTTTGATTAGTATACTTGTCTTTTGATTAAAATAAGGGAGTTGAAAAAATTTCTCAGGAAATAAATCTCACAAGGGATAAAGTGAAAAGAATACTGGTGTATGTTATTGTTCGCTCTTCCCTTCAATTTTTGGCCCGAGGTTAACCCTATTGTGGTATAATTTAGTGATAATTTGAATTATTTTGGAAAGCTACTAAAAATGTGAATTCTTCCAATCCATGCAATTAATAAGATTTAATAAAAAGGCTACTACAATGTTTTAATTAACGTTTAAACTTTCTATAATTTTAGCGATATAGATGATCCTAATAGCGATTCTTTACATTTGGACATATGGGATCATGACGATGAAAGTTCTGTTCTCGAAGCGGTCAGCAAGCTTAATGAAGTACGTGGTGTTAGGGGTTTAGGCCGATTCTTCAAACAAGTGTGCCAATCAGCAAGACAGAGCTCTCAGGATGATTTCCTTGGCTGTGTAACGATAACTTTGCAAGATATACCATCCACTGGCATGGAGGGCTGGTTTAAATTAGAAGCGAGATCCCAACGGAGTTCTGTTCAAGGTCGAATTCGGTTAAAAATGTGGCTTTCTACAAGAGAAGATCGAGGTGTGTCGGAAGAGGATAATTGGGCGGAGCTTATGCAACATCAGAGTTTATACTCAGAATTCTTAAATTACGAATTGAATAAGTGGAATCGAGAAACTTGGACTTGGAATGGTGACCTACCTGGGCCCGCGCTAACTATTTTACATCAGCATGCAGTACAAGGTAAGTTATATAAGATATGCAGGATGTATTTGAATGAATATTTAAGTTGAAATGATCTGTAAAACTGAATTCTCATCAATTTCAAGGATACTTACGTATCATAGCTTCATGTTTTATAGTTTTTTCATTCATATTTCATAAACAATTATGCATATTGTTCATTATGTCCTTGAAAGATAATTAAGTATGAACAATCACTGATATTGCCATTAATGCTAAAATCTACAGTACCACCAAGCATCACTAATTTAGAAATTATGGGCACTACCGATTAAAAAATCGATACTTGGGAAATCTTTGCAAAGACACTATCAAAATAACGATTGTTGGGACGGTTTATCAAATTTGATTTAAAACGAGTTAGCCATAACTCAACAAACAAATAGAAGTATTTTTTCCAGGCAGCGATTTGGGACTACAATAGTAACTGTTTAGTCGATAGTATAGATCTGTGAGGGTATTATATATTTCGCAGTAACCGTATCACCACAGAACGATCCTGTGGAATTTCAACAAAAAATGACAGCTAAAAGTGACAGTTTAACTGAAACTGAATTTCTTATTTGTGTACAACTTTTTGTCGGCCATTTGTACGAAAAATTATAATTATATCAGTATTTGATTAGGAGCAATTTTTTTCTCTAGAAAAATAAATAATTAAAAAATTAATATTTTTGCAATTTAAAACGCGTCATCGCTCACGTAACAAGTGACGTTATGGCCTGTACAAATTATACCATACATTTTTATAGTAATGAGTTTTAAGAAATATTTTTATATTAGTTTCTGCGGAAAGTCGTGCGGTAATCAGATCGGATTGTATACTTTTAAAATACTGAGATTTGTTTACGTACCATGCCAAATAGTGTCGTAAAAGATTATTTCCAGAAAATTTGCATCTGGATGTTTTCGATAGTTGGCTGGAGGGTAGCATAGCTACAGATACTTAGGCTTCTGGATAGTTGGCTGGAGAGACACTTAGGCCTCAAATGGGTGCATTGTTAAACCTCCCTTTAGGCTACTCACTCGTCCCACCAGTCAATTCTCCGTGCAGACGGGCTGTCTACCAGACCTATCGTGTGTAGGTGTTGTTTTTTGCCGACAGTGGCTAGTTAGGATGTTGGGCAATAATTTCAGATTAGTTCTAGCTAAGTTAAGGCGGGCCATGGTTGTAATTATACAACGTTGCGTATTGCTTCCTTTGATTGCTTTCATCCCGGCGTTTCTTGCCGTCTTACCTTGTGAAGAGCAAGTGTCCTATGCGAAAGTACCTGCAGAATGTATTTCATCCTCTTGGGTTGTTAGAGAATGAGAGATCCCTTTCTCACAAGCTTATCTGCTAATTCGTTCTCCTTGATGCCAATATGTCCTTCGATCTAGCAGAGTTCTAGTTTGTATGTTTAGCTAGCTCCTCCAGGTTGCGTAGACACAATATAGCTCTTTCGACACAAATGTGGTGGCATTTAGTGCATTTAGATCTGTTTTGCTGTCGGTGAGTATTTGAATATGTTTATCCTTAATATTCCCGTTCAGCTAAAATTTGAACACACTTTAGTATTTCTGTTAATTCAGCTTGGAAGACTGACGTGAGTCTTCCAAGTGGTGAACTTATCTAGAGATCGAGCTCATAGATAGATCATAGCCAGCTTCCCTCGGTATTCTTCCTGTGTTCAATGATTTTACCTTTGTCATACCACAGATTGAGCAAAGATAGCCTTAATGCTATTTTTACTGCAGTCTCCCTTATAAGGAGGTCGAGTGGTTGTAGTAGTAGTGTTTAGTATTCCTTAATTCAGCTTGAGCTAGAGATCGAGTTTAGGTGAGAATATTCCATAGCCAGCTCCCATCTTAGTTTTGAATCCATCAGTATGCATGGATATGATGACGCCTTGTGGGTGTCCATTTAGTGTGATGATGGTCTGAATTTTTTTGACAAAACTGTATTTGGGTCGAATTCTGTCACACTTACCTTCTATGAGGGGGTCTAGTTCGATAGCTTCACTCAGTATCCTCTTGTGTCCAATAATATTACCTTTGTCATACCACAGATCGAGCAAAGATAGTATTAATGCTATTTGTACTACAGTCTCCCTTATAAGGAAGTCGAGTGGTTGTAGGCATAACAGTGCTTCAAGATCTGTTGTGGGTGTTATAATAGCGCCGGTGATGGGAAGACACGCCATCCGCTGGATGTGTGATACCTTTGAGGTTGTTGTGACTTGTTTGGTTTTCGACCACCAGATTATTGCGGCTATGCGATAGTTGGTCTTATGGTCGCGGTGATATTCATTGGGTGCGGCATTGCCAAAATGAGATGCAGGCTTTTTCCAGCTTGGATGTTATATGCTCATTTCAGTTCAGTTTTGCATCTATGATTAATCCTAGATTTTTTACTTTATCTCTGATTGTCAGAGGGACATTAAAGAGAGTTATCATGTTTAAGCTCGAGATTCCTCTTCCTCGTAAACATTATCATCACTGTCGTTTTTGGATTTAATTGTTAGCGAATGGTTATTGCACTAGTTGTCAACAACCTTTTATGCACTCTGCATGAGATTGCAGAGTAGTTATGCTCTTGTGAAACTTTGTCCAATGATAAGTTTTGTTCATGTGTTGGAAATTATTCTTCTTATTAAAATTTCCCGTATTCATAAGCAGCCTTAGTTTCTGCAATAGACGCTATTTGAGAGGTAGAATTGTTGGTATGAAAGAAGACGAGAATTCACATTTGGATCAACGCTGCTTCTCTGTGCTTATGGCAGGGAAAGTCTTAATCGAGAAGACGCCCAAGACGTTGTAGTGGTCTTCCACTACTGACGACAGAGAGGAGCGAATTCTAGTTGTGCTGCAATTAGAGACGCTGTGGAGACTTCTCGGTATATTTGAGCGGACTGGATGAGAGGCCTTGATTGTAGAGTGTCGATAAGAACAGAAAAGTTCGTTGTCGAATGCGGTTCTTCACAATGAATTCTTATAACCCTCATTATCGAATAACTCTCATCAGGGAATACATTGATGAAATTCTTCTATGGTGCAGAGAGAGAACAGATTGAGACGTGCAATGGAATGAGACTGTTTGTATGAAGGAAGCAGGTTTTGTTTATGACTGTATCATGGTAAATTGTGCATTAGAAGGGTAAGAGGTGATTGGCAAAATTTAATCTCTGTATATTGGGATAACGTTATGGTATAAGGTGGCATTTCACTATGTTCTTTTCTTTCTCTTTCTGAGGTAGTCCTGGATATAAGCGTCTCACTAGTCGTCTGCTGTAGCCTGTTGTATAAATCCCCTGCCATTTTTTCAGGGCTTGCCGGCTGTAGGCCTTCCATGTCCTCCAGTGTCTGCTTTAAGGGTTGCTGATTCAACGCTTCGAGGTTACATGTCCTCCTTGACCGGGGGGCGTCTGAGGGTCCATTCCGCTGGGTTGTATGTGGAAAGCAATTTAGCGATGGTCACTCAAGGTCTCCTCGTCTAATACTCTCCAGTCTTGTACTCTTTCCGTCAGCTACGAAGACGCGAGGGCGATGTCTATGTGGGATGCGGACGCTCTTCTGACAAAGGTCGCCCCAGCCTCTGTTACAAGCTAACAGATCGAATACTACCGCTAACTCTGTGATTGCCTTGCCCTGTGCGTCTGTGAATTTCTAGTTCCAGACTGCTGTCTTTGCGTTGAGGTCGCCCGCCTCAACGAACTGTCCGCTTGTTGCCCGTACATATTGTTCGAGCTGGTCTATCCAGGTTGTTGCATTGTTCCGGGTGCTGTTAGATGAAAGATAGTATCCGAAAATGGTGATGTCCAATAGCTTGACCCACGCGATTCCCTACGTGGGTGATCCATGTAACGCGATGTGCCCATGGTGGTCGCCCATGATCTTGATGGCGACGTCCCTTATGGGCCCACCCACGAGCAGTCAATTCTCTTGTGGTTTTGCTCACGTGGACTCCTCTTTTGGATCAACGCTGCTTCTCTGTGCTTATGGCAGGGAAAGTCTTAATCGAGAAGACGCCCAAGACGTTGTAGTGGTCTTCCACTACTGACGACAGAGAGGAGCGAATTCTAGTTGTGCTGCAATTAGAGACTCTGTGGAGACTTCACTGTATATTTGAGCGGACTGGATGAGAGGCCTTGATTGTAGAGTGTCGATAAGAACAGAACAGTTCGTCGTCGAATGCGGTTCTTCACAATGAATTCTTATAACCCTCATTATCGAATTACTCTCATCAGGAAACACATTCATGAAATTCTTCTATGGTGCAGAGAGAGAACAGATTGAGACGTGCAATGGAATGAGACTGTTTGTATGAAGGAAGCAGGTTTTGTTTATGACTGTATCATGGTAAATTGTGCATTAGAAGGGTAAGAGGTGATTGGCAAAATTTAATCTCTGTATATTGGGATAACGTTATGGTATAAGGTGGCATTTCACTATGTTCTTTTCTTTCTTTTTCTGAGGTAGTCCTGGATATAAGCGTCTCACTAGTCGTCTGCTGTAGCCTGTTGTATAAATCCCCTGCCATTTGTTCAGGGCTTGCCGGCTGTAGGCCTTCCATGTCCTCCAGTGTCTGCTTTAAGGGTTCCTGATTCAACGTTTCGAGGTTACATGTCCTCCTTGACCGGGGGGCGTCTGGGGGTCCATTCCGCTAGGTTGTATGTGGAAAGCAATTTAGCGATGGTCAGTCAAGGTCTCCTCGTCTAATACTCTCCAGTCTTGTACTCTTTCCGTCAGCTACGAGGACGCGAGGGCGATGTCTATGTGGGATGCGGACGCTCTTCTGACAAAGGTCGCCCCATCCTCTGTTACAAGCTAACAGATCGAATACTACCGCTAACTCTGTGATTGCCTTGCCCTGTGCGTCTGTGAATTTCAAGTTCCAGGCTGCTGTCTTTGCGTTGAGGTCGCCCGCCTCAACGAACTGTCCGCTTGTTGCCCGTACATATTGTTCGAGCTGGTCTATCCAGGTTGTTGCATTGTTCCGGGTGCTGTTAGATGAAAGATAGTATCCGAAAATGGTGATGTCCAATAGCTTGACCCACGCGATTCCCTTCGTGGGTGATCCATGTGACGCGATGTGCCCATGGTGGTCGCCCATGATCTTAATGGCGACGTCCCTTATGGGCCCACCCACGAGCAGTCAATTCTCTTGTGATTTTGCTCACGTGGACCCCTCTTCTCGTGTCGGTGGCGAGCAGCAGTTATTGGGCTGCTCTGTCTCTCCCGACGTTGGTCTACAGGAAGCTGATCATCTGTTCGTTTGCTGGCTCCCTCCTCCAGTCTCCAGCCTCCTGGCCTCTTCCATTGCATTTCGTTTTCTTAGGCAGCTCAGGCCCGCCGCGGCGTGGTTCTCTGTCTCGCAGGGTCGCAGAGTGCGCAGTAGGGCATTTCTGTTTTACAACTTCTGGTTTGATGCCCCTTCTTTCCACACCTGAGACACATACTTCTTCTGTCTACGGCATTACACGTGTCCGTGCGGTGCCCATCCTCCCAGCACCGGCTGCATTCTTGGGGAACTTCATACGGGTGGTCTTACACAGGGGAACAATTCGAACATTGTCTTTATTTGTCGCCAAATGCAGCCCTTTTCTCAATTTGTTACTCAAGCACTGCAATAAGTTCGCAAATACTCGCCGTTAATTATTATTCCCTTCAGAAGGTAATCAGTGAAAATTATCTCACGCGTATTGAAAAACACTAGGAGCCGATTTTCTCCTTTCGGTCCAATGTTTGACTGTCTCAGATGTGGAGTGATGTTTTGTGCATGGTTATGAATCAATGAAAACCCTCGGCTTTATTGCTGTGAAATATTGTCATGCACTCGGTTGAAATATCCTCACGGCGCTGTTTTTGTTCCATTGCGAGCAAATGTAGGTACCCATCTTACGCACAGATTACTCATGTCCAAATGTTCAGTCAATATGCGATGATGTATAGACTAGCACTTACAGTCCATGACCATTCATAATCTTTTTGTGGATTTTCTTCACCATTTCTGGCGTGGTCACTTTATTTGGTAGACGACTGCGATGTTCGTCTTGTGAGCTCGTGTGGCTGCGTCTAAACTCTGCCATATAATATTACCTCAAACTTAAGCTTAAGCCGTATAAGGTTGATACTTTCTATCACAGACTTTTTTTTCAAACAAAATTCGTCATCCATTCGCCAGATATGTATACTTATTTTCTCAGTACACCAGTGGTGCATAAAGTATTGACATAGCGAATTTTGATATATCTAAAATTGTTTATAGGCAAAATTTTGCAAAAAAGCTTTGTGACGCTCCATTTTTTTAAAATGTTTATACATTCATAATCAGTGTAAAATTTTAATTGAAACACACTTTATTAAGATATTTGGAAAAATAATTGATTATTTTGAAAAATATGCATTCTTAATAATTTAACAATTTTATTCTACACTTTTATTTAAACATATATAAAAAAACATAAGTTATGTGCAAAATGTAGTAAGCTTTACTTATTATAAAAAGTTTAAAATTTAATTACGCCAACTTTTAAGCAAATATATGAGAATTATTATAAATCTTGATTTAATATTATTAAAAACAGTACAACTTAGCCTCGTAGAGGGAAGTTAAACGCCATCTGGCGGCACCACATCAATTAGCAATGCACACCCATATGGTAATAACCGTCAACATGCTCATGTTATCAGGATCACCGGGTAGTGCCCTGCAGAGAATATGAATAATATTCCAATAGAGTGCTTGAGATATCAGCACAAAGCCACACTTTTATATGTTTAATATTATTATTTTTGGAAAGTCGTTTGGTGCCCACAATTATTCTAATTTCATTCTAGGTGATTTGACCCATTTACAAACTGCCGTGGCCAGATTTGTAGCAGCATCAAAAATATACTTAAAAGTATCGCTTGACCCTCGATGGATGTTACAATTGTTAAACGACATTGACCAAGCTTGGCTTAATTGTACAATAACACGCGAAGAAGAAATGTGGCTCGCAGAAAGTTTTACTGCAATGTTAGGTAAACATTTGATTTAGCTTATATTTGTACACCTGTAACACGTACTTCAATGCAGAAAGATGGTTACTACAGCTCAGACATCACCGGCAAATATTTCCGGCACTACATTCGGCCTCACTAACACGATTGGAGTATGTTCTTCGTTGCCTGGCACACATATCCAACATGGTATTTTACATATAATATTATGACAACGCCTGTTATTATTGTAATTTGTTTCAGAAAGGTTTTTGGAAATGTTGCCCATTCCATAAAGAAATTCGCGGCGAAATAGTTGCTGCAATTAGAAAAGGTACTCCAGAGTGGTTCACACAGTTAAGAAATTCTATTATGGGACATGACGAATACGATGATAGATTCGTAGATTTCTTTTCAGAAATTTATATGTATCTTCAGCATGGACTCTCTCATTATCATCCGCTATTCGAGGGGTAAGATTTACTGTTTATATTTTACATAATTCAGAATCCAATGAAATATTGCAGTGTATATTTTTGTCTCAATGTCCCAGTTACCATGAAGAACTGATAGTTCCAAGATAAAATTTTTGTTTAGATATCATCAGAATATGTGCTTTGCCAGGGCAATTTTTACTTAAATATTCATATCTTATATTATTTTACTATGCAAAAAGCAGAAAATTCATTATCAGAAGAAATACATAAATCATATCTTATATTTCTCTATCCAAATAATATGAATACAGTTTCGATATTGGTTGACGGTTCTGCCATTTCTTGGTCGGTATCAACACTTTGGCCGTAACACGTATCATGACCGAAACCGAACAATAAAAATATTCTATAATTTCCATATGCCAATTGTCCCGTCCAGAATCTTTGTCCATAGTCGTGTCCTCATACTAAAATATCGATAAGCCGTATTAACATATTATGACTCTATCTTATAGATACAATAGCAACACATTATATAAAACTTATAATAACTTACAGCTTATAAAATATGACATTGAACAATTATATTCTGTTGGTTCATAATTAATCATTTACTTTAGAAATCGAATATGCATTCGCATCATAATACTTTTCTTCAGCTTCTTTTGTTCGCTGTAGTCCATTCCTGAATATAGGGCTCCTCCATATGTTTTCACGTAGTTATCTGTTAAACAGTCTGCATCCAGCTTCTCCTTGTGTGGTGCTGGACTTAGTATCGACTTCTGGCTTGGGGTGGGCCAATGCTCTTTTTGTTGATCGCGGTCTCCATTGCAATAGCATTTTAGTTTATTTCTGGTTGGCTCTGCCATACGACCCGCCCATTTCCACTAAGACGCGCAACCCGCTCTACCACATCCGCGACAGCAATCCTCCTCCCTCAGACTCCAAGAATCGCCCGCTCCATGGGTAGACTTCGAGGCGGCTCGGATTTTTAATTATGCAGGTCGCAGTTTCAAGTCCATACGTTGTAACGGGTAGCATACATGCATGCTAAACCTGCCTCCTCAGGTTTATAGAGATTCGTTGCTCTGGAAAAGTTTGATTTATATCAAAGATAAAGATTGTGACATACAACAATAGAATTGTAAGCACCAAAGAACGCCTCGAAGAGCTAGAGCATGAATTGGGGCATAGTAATTGGGACATCATCGGGCTATGCGTCTTCTCTTCTTCCTCTTTTTGTTTCTTCTTCTTCAGCATTTTCCTGATATTTCTTTAATATCAATCAGGAATCTCTTCTTGGATCATCCTGTTCCTATATTGCGTCTTCTTGGGCGCCAGCGGATCAGTTGGAATGTCTATCTCTTTAATTCTTGTCTGGCCACGTTTCCCACCTAATTCCATTTGAGTTCAGCTACAAGTTCCACAATATCGGTTATTCTGGTTTTTCTAAGGAGTTCCTTATTCCTTATGTCATCTCTCAAGCTTACTCCAAGTGTTCTAGTTTCAATCACGCGATGGGTACATATTCATTCGTGTTGTGAATGTCATGGTCTCTAAGCCTATGTCATAATTGGTAGTATGCACTTTTAGGAAAATTTAATTCTTTAAAAAAGTGTCTACATTATGTCAAACTTAATAAGCACTCATCGATGTAAAATTATCTGCTCGCGTATTCGAGGTATAACTAAAAAAAAATTAAACGGCTTAAGACTAACTACCCTTGGCGTTTAAGATATGTGAAAATGGTAGTTGGAAAAGTGTACTTCGTACTGTACTTAACTGGTATAAAGATGGGCTTTGTCATTTGTAAACTCGGTTTAATCTAATATAATCGATAATCAAATTACCTGAATATTTTGACGAAGTTTGTTGACGAATTATTTGGTTAAATCTTTTATAAATACTTATTTTTACTCTAGTTAGTTTATCAATTGAAAATGTGCTAGGTTTACAAGCAAGGCAACTCTAAATTATTCAAAGCCAGTAAAACACATTACCGGGTTTAAGCAAACCGGGTCTGTTGAAAATAAATTCAAGGTATAGCACAATAGGGACACCCATATGGTGCCATACACCTACAGGCAATAAAGTGACTCATTGAATATAATTTATGCCGTTGTGGAGAACCCATATTTGGTTAAAACGACAAGGCCCATCTTTATACATGAATAATGAAAAAGAAAATATTTTCGTCGTATGTGGTTCCCAATTCCTATTTGGAACATTCTGTCAATTCTACTAACATACCAAATAA
Organism: Lordithon lunulatus; assembly: GCA_963942505.1. NCBI lineage: Eukaryota > Metazoa > Arthropoda > Insecta > Coleoptera > Staphylinidae > Lordithon > Lordithon lunulatus. The sequence goes on from OZ012666.1 coordinate 40,732,886, forward strand.
TATTTTTACTTATCTGAAAAAATAAGGGTGGTTTACTTATACGCCGTTTTATAATTTTTTGTTATATCTCCTAAAAGCAGTAGAAATATTTTCGTAAACGTTATTTAGAATGAAGGTGTATCTATCTAGTGGATTCTAGCGTTTTCTAGGCCTTATAGTATGGTACCTACATGTACCGTATATACTCTGTGCATGACTCTCTAAGGTTTCTAACTGTTTGAAGATGGTCCGATGTGCAGTATCCTTTTCTGAATCCGGCTTGCTCTACCGGTTGATAAAGTTTAGCTTGTTTGAAATGCTGTTTGATATTATTTTTGTTAAGACTATATGTGGGAGGAGGCTAATGGGGCGGGTAATTTTCTATTCCCATTTTTGTATAGTATAATAACCTTTGCGATCCTCTATTTTGTTGGGGTTTTATCTTCCTGTCTTTTCTTTGTGCTCATTTTCATTTGTTTGAGTACCGTTTGTATTATGTTATGTCTCAATTTCGGGCATCTGAGTTAACGTTAGCAATCGTGCGTTGCTTTTTTTCTTGAGGGTCTGAGTTTTAAGAAGAATAGAGTTCCGTATAGAACTGTTAGATTACTCTTATTATTTCTTCTCTTCCTCTTGCTCTTGACAGGGATCTTCTTAATACTTCCATATTTTTTTTCAATTAAGGCCTTAGTTTCTTCGTTGTTATAAGTTCTCATGTCTTTTCGGAGAGTTTCTATCGACATATATTCGTTTTTCATCAAATTTTTAGTCTTCCGGCTGTTGTTATCTTTACTCTAAGTACGATCCCGCATTCGATCGGAGCAAACCCCTCCTGTATTGAATCAATTAAATACTACCTTTATATGCGGCCCTAGAAAATATTTCTTCCGCATGGTCTGCAAAACCGTTGTCCATCTTCTGTTACACTTATCTGGGCCCTAACAAGGTACTACTCACCGAGCATGTTGAACCTAGGGTTTTAACGAGCTTGATACTCCTCTGGCTTCCTGGCTTGGGATATGCATCAGCGGAGTTCGACACGCGTCTACAGGGAGAGAAAACGACAGTACTAAAAGGGGTACGTACTGTAACAAATAATGCAGATACCAAATATCAAAATGGAGGTGTAGCTTCCATTATCAACAGCATCATACAGCACGTTGCACCCAAATGGAATAGACTAATATACATAACACTGCAACTCTCCAGAAGATTTAGCTTCCATATAATAAAGATATACGCACCGACAAGAAATGTAGCAGAGGAAAAAATAGAAAAGCTTTACGAGATATATAAACTGCTATATGAGGAGAAAACTCACATCGCAAAATAATCCTTGGTGAATTCAAGATTGAGAAGTGATTAGAAAGAGATACTGACGTATTGGACGATTTGGTTTGGGAGAAAGAAGCATTACAGAAGGGGAATGTTAGTAACTTACTTTCTGAAAAAATAAAACTTATACTTCACATCTTTAAGAAACCAGTACAATGCAAGTAAACACGTAAAAACTGTTGAAAATGTGCTTCATATTTCGTGGTCGGCGCTCCGAAACCGCACATTTCTCATACGCATACGGGCTCAAATTGGTCTTTCTGGAAACAATGCATGGTACAATAATTCAAGGTTCACGATTTATTAAAGCATGTACAGGGCGATGTTGCGAGACCAGCGAGTGGTAATGAACAGAATGTCTGGGACAAGTACGATGGGAAAGCTATATTGTCGGCAACTAACAATCAGCACACATTCGTCGCGGCAAGCGAGACCTCACATAACATATGGATGAAATTAAAGTCAGTATATGAAAGGGTTGATGGAAACAGCAAAATGGAAGCCAACAGGGAGTATCAATACAAGGTCGGTCCAATGGCTGTTCACATTGCGGAAATTGAAGCATTTAAGTGCAAGCGTTGTGGAGATGCAAAGTCAAACGAAGATCTGATGATAAAGCTTATTGACAATCTTCTAAGTGAGTACTCCATGGTAAATGTCGCATTTGCCACCGAGGATAAGCGAATAGCAGAAGAGCTTCAACAAATGCTTCTTTCCGCAGAGTCTCGGATTAATCCCAAATTCACGGTTGAAGCGATGTAAGGAGAGCGAAAACTTTTGTCAAGGACAACGTAAACCAAAGCAGCGAGAACCCAAGAAGAGAACCAAATTTACCTGCTACACGTGAGGACACCGGGACACTTCAAGCGAGACTGTCCAAGAAAAAAATATCAAGGCACAAGTAATGTTGCAAGTGGAAATATGTGTTTTATTGCGGAAGAAGCAGCTATGCTCGGGGATCGTGACGATGTGCGGTAGCGGAGCAAGCAGCACATGTTTAATAATAGCAAGGCATGGTTTATAGAACTCAATGAATGTAGTGAGCGGTTGGAACTTGCCGGGAAATATGAACATGAATTGTTCGGGCGTGGTCATGTCAAGGCATTCGTCAAAGTTGACGGTGCGTGGCATTCATTGGATTTCAAGAACGCTATGTACATTCCTAGCTTAAAAAAAACTCATTGATTATGCTTAAAGGCCAGGGCAATGGCAACCATGTAACAGCGGTGTCAAGTTTGATGTTAAAGGACGCACATATTTGGAAGGCGTACTTACGGAAAACAATTTACTTGAACCAAAGATAAAACCAGCGAAATTTGTGAAATGTCATGTGAAGCTTGGACATCCATGTTTGGATCGAATGAGGAAGATTGCTAAAAGCGGACAGATACACTTAAAAATCAGTACCAATGCAAAGTTATCTTGTGAAGCGTGCGTATTCGCAAAGTCGACAAAGAAACCTTTTAAAGACGCGAGACCTCGTAAGTAAGACCGGTGAATTTCTGCATTCACATATAAAGGGTCCCGTGCCAACTAGAAGCTTCGGGGGAAATCGATATTTTGCTACTTTTGTTTGTGATACTACAAATATGACCTTTGTATATTTTATGAAAAACAAAATTGAAGTTGCGGGAGTATTTAAGAACGTGGTGGACCTTATTGAAACTCAGCGAAAAATAAAAGTGTTACGCAGCTATAATGGAAGCGAATATGTCAACCAAGTTGGTGCGGCAAGCGCAGGGTTTGGTAATTAGTCCACAATAATATTAAAAAAGGCAACAAAAGTTGTTTAATTAATGAATTAATATAAATTAAGTTTAATGTTGATTCCTCTGAACGTCGCGGAGCACTGGGTGAATAATATACTATAACAAAATAGAAAAGTTAACGTGAATTGCGGAATTGGTCGGGCCGGACAACTCACGTGTTGATTTTCCGTGCACTTGCGACGATGTGGCACGCTGCGACTCCCCTACGATGGTGTTATCTTCTGACTCCTCGAGGTTGATTGGTAGCTGGAGTTAGCCGGAGTTAGCTGGTGTTAGCTGGAGTTAGCACCTTTTGTTCAGGGTGATGACGATAGTGGCCTCTTGTCGCTATTGTGTGTACGGTGCACTGAAGTCTTGTCTATGTGGCTACGGAACAACGATCATTGCCCAACCCCTAACCAACTCTCGCAATTCACGATAAGAACATAAGTAAAAATAAAGTAATACGGAACACAAGTAATGAGCAATTTTCTTACCGAAAAAGGAATCACGCATGAAACGACTGCTCCTTACACTCCCGAGCAAAATGGTGTGTCATAGCGCATGAATCGCACTTTGGTTGAATCAGCATTATCAATCAATCTATGTTATTTGAAAGTCATCTAGAGGAAGGGTTCTGGGCTGAGGCTGTACTGACAGCCACATATCTTGCAAAACGAAGACCCTCGAAACGATCAGGAGAAAAATCACTGTATGAACTTTGGTTTGGGAGAACACCAACGTGTACTCACTTCCAACCATTTGGTTCAGTTGCTTACGAGCATGTTCCAAAACAACTACAAAAGATGAATGACAGAAGACAGCAAATAAAAGGATAATGGTTGGGTATGATTAACAAGGCTCCAACTATTGTTTAATGGATCTGGAAACCAATAAGGTAACCATTAGTCGTCATATGATTTTTGCAAATAAGTCATTTACTCAAGAGCAAGAGGAGGAAAAATGGACTGAAAATGATCTTGAGGATACGAAGGTGAATGAACCAGAATCATATGATGAACAACCAGAACAAGAAGCAACAGAAACCGCTGAGGAAAAGTTAATGTACGTGAGCTGCGACCGAGAACCTGAACAAACCATCTGAAGAAATATCACGGAAGCTTTGAATGGGTTAGAATCTACATTTTGCGGACGATATAAATTTGATCTCGAACGAAGTGGAAGACCTGAACAGTATGCTACGAGAATTTAACAATGCACACAAACAACAATAGATCCATCTAGACAACAAAACGATAGATGCTGATAAGTACGTATACCTTGGTCACAACATCAAATTGGAAAGGCAAATTAACCAGCAGAGGTGAGTAGAAAAATTGACGGCGTTTAGAGAACTAAGCTACATATTTAAAGAGAGAACACTAGTTACCAGATATTAATCCGGCCAGTGACAACATATGGTTCTGAAACAATGACATAACTAAAACACAATAGAAACAGGCAACTAATTTGTTGCCAACCCAACATTGCTCTCTCGCGTGATTACGCAGAGATCGACGAAGAGAGCTATGCTGGGTACTACTAAGATAAACATGTCGAGAAACGAAAAGATAAGAAGGAAAATAAAGATCAAATACTAAAGGGGAAAAAACGAGAAGAGAATGGTTGCCGGCCAATATGTCATTTGGACTCAAGATTCTTATTTCGCTTCTTCATTTTCACCTAGAGGTAAGAATGCTTCTTGGAGTTTGCGTATCATTATTAATGAGAATATATGTTATCGATTCTCGGCGTCGACGGGGTTGGTGAAGGAAGCTGCAGTCCGGCGCCGGGCTCACAATTATCAGTGTAAGCTAATAGCTGCAAGGAAATAAATCGATCCTCTAAGTCTTGGTGAGGAAGGATCGATTTACCAAAGGTAAAAAGTTAAACTCAAGTATCGGTTTCAAAGCGATAGTCGGGTAATATGAATCAGTCCTCTGAGTCTAGGTAGGGAGAACTGACTGCCGTTTATTTATATATTTTTTGGTTTGGCGCGAGGCCTGGCAGTGTTAAAAATCTTTAAAAGACGAATCCCCTCTCCGTGAGGGGAAACAGTGTCAGATTTTTACTGACTAAAAAGCACTACCGCCTGCAACATAACGAAAACATTAATTTTATGTATGTTATTCACGTAAGGAGTTTTGTTAGTGGCCATGTTGGCCAGCCCCGGGGGATTCACTTTATTGGTTTGCCCTATTCACGGTGGTCATTTTACAAGGATCGACCTGGGCCTATCATATTTCCAATTATGATTTTCATCATAATTGGAGCATGCCTTCATTGACTCTAATAGGAGTTTCGCCAGTCTTTCGTGGAAGCTGGAGGCAATATGTTTGATATGGTTAAACATCAAGCATACTCCCAGCTCGTCTCTAATTTGGGTGTTCCTGATATACCACGAGGCATTCAGGAACCTTCTCAACGTAATGTTCTGGTACCGCTGCAGGTTTAACCAGTTTGTTTTGGTTAGGCCCCCAGCCCAGAAAGGAGCACCGTATGTAAGTTTTGGTCTCCGCACGGCGCTGAATATCCTTAACTTATTACGCAAACTAAGAACGCTATATCTCCCAATTAAGTGAAATAACCTGCCCGCGGCTTGCCTGGTTCTCGCCAGTGCCGTTTCTAGGTGCGCGTTCCAACTCAATTTAAGCATTAGCGTGACACCCAGGTACTTGACAGAATCACTCCAGGGAATGTTCTTATCAAATAAAAGGATGTCATCTGGTCTCACCAGTTTACTTCGGGAGAAGAAAACCGCGGTGCTCTTGTCCGGATTCACCTGTACCCTCCATTCCTTCATCCACAATTCGGTTGTGGCTGATTGCAGATGCGCGGCGATAGTGGACGAGTTCGTCGAGCGATACAGTAGAGCTGTATCGTCGGCGTACTATGCCATCATTACATTACGGGATCGCGGAATGTCCGAAAAATGTATATTAAAAAGATATGGCGCGATTACAGATCCTTGGGGGACTCCGGCGAGTAGGGATCTCTCCGAGGAGAGACACCTCCCCAGCCGTACTCTGAAACTATATTGCTTCAGGTATGAAGCCACTAGCCGAATCACGTAGTCAGGATATTCATGCTGGATGAGTTTATAAAGCAGGCTATTGTGCCATACTTTATCGAACGCCTTCTCAACATCTAGGAATATCGCGGCCGTGGATCGATTCGTGTTAAAACCTTCCGCAACGTATTCCACAACTCTAGTGAGTTGCTGCGTCGAAAGGTGAGCTCAGAACCCGTGCTGCTCTTCGGGCAAGATATTGTTTGCCCCGGTGAAATCGCGGAGACGACCTAGTATGACCCTCTTAGCTAGCTTGCCGATACTGGAGAGAAGACTGATTAGACGAAAGTTTTGAGGAAACTACGTGTCTATACCCGGTTTGGGAATCATCACCACCGTTTTCCATTGATCCGGAAAATGCGACGTTAAGAGCATAGCATTGAAAATGTGAACCAGCTAGGTAATTGCCTTTCTGAGTAGTAGACGAAGAGCAGTATTTAGGATGTTATCGGGGCCCGAAGCTTTCCTTCTGACGCATTTCTTTAATAGTTGGCGAATCTCCGCTGGCGTAACTAATTTTGGCTGAGGCCCATCGCGGTTTTGGGCTTTTAAAACGCGGGTGACTTTACGTTTGCCTATACCGACATGGTGTACGTCCATGTCTGTATAGTTTGGTTTACATTGTCTTTCAAAGCTGTCAGCAAGTGCTTCTGCTCTGTCCGCTTCTGTGAAAACTAGACCTCGGGATCCATGTAAAAACGCGGGGGTTGTCGGAATTCTTCCCAGTCTGTGAGCAAGTTTCCACAGTGTCTGGGGCGTATCATCGGTTGACTCTATGAGCTCGAGCCAGCGAAGATTCTTGTGCTCTAGCACCGCGGAACGAGCCTGTTTTTGTAGATCAAGCATGATGTGCTTGTCCGCAGGTAAACGGAATTTATGGTAAATGCGCCTAGCACGGTTCTTGGCTTTGATAAGTCCACGGATGTCAGCAGGAAGGCCCAAGGGATTTCTCCTCGGGGCTCCACCACCGGCAGTCTTGGTAGACTTACCAATAGCCGTAGTTATGGCGGCAGTAAGTTCGGTAACTGCATGATACCAATTTCGCACGGGAGTGAGATATGGCCTAACGGGCTAGTAGCGGATAAAGATGTTGCGGAAACTTCTTCCAGTCAACCATTTGGTTGACTTTAAGGGGTTCCCTGCTTGCAAGTCGCTGCAGGTCGAACACAACGGGGAGATGGTCCGAGTTAAGGGCATTATGAACCGTCAGATTACTAGGGACATTGACGTTGCGAAGCAGCGCAATGTCTAGAACATCAGGCCTATGCCCTACCTTATGGTAGAAGGTTGGTTCGTCCGGGCTCGCAATCGAGAACCCGTTGTTTTCAGCCCACAGCGACAGGGTTCTTCCCCGTACTGTCGTCGTGCGACAATTCCAGTCCGCGTGTTTCGCGTTAAAATCTCCGACTAGAATGATTCTGCGTGATCAAGCGCTCTGCTTGCATATATTGCTGTGCTCCCTTTTGGTGCACCTCATCTATGCCTTCGAAAAAGATTGTAACCCGGAATTTTACAACTTTCACTAGGGCGGAGGTGGGTTTCGCAGACCAACATGACGTCGATGTCATGCTGGACTAGGAAATCTTCTAACTCATGTTTATCGGCGGTTATTAGTGTCATGAACTTGATCATCAAGTTAGTCAGCGAGTCTCGTGCGGCAGCAGAGACACCCTGTCTTATCTTGAGATCGATTAGCTCGTTGAATTTATCTATCTTGGTGCCGTAGGGGCAGCGGGTGCCTTAGGCTCAATTTACACATAAGCGGCGTCGGGCACAGGTGCGGTGTAAGCGAGGCGCAGGCGCGACGTCCCACAGGCGATTGTGATGTCTATATGCAGTGAGAGGGTGGACATTGTACCTTTTGTTTACATAGAGGCGGCGTGGAAGAGTTTCGCCTCTTCGCCTACCGTGTCTTAGGTAAAGAGGCGAAGTCGCGGTGCCGGCAGGGCGAGAGACACGAGGCAAATGCCCGCGCCTCGCACCTAAGTGGGCATTGCACCACATGTTAATATAGAGGGGGCTTGAAGCGCCGTGCCTCTGGCAGCGCCGGCACCGCGTCTTCGCCTAAGACACGGTAGGCGAAGAGGCGAAAGGCATAACTCTTCCACGCCGCCTCTATGTAAACATAAGGTGCAATGTCCACCCCTTCACTGCATATGGACATCACAATCGCCTGTGCGACATTGCGCCTGCGCTCGACGCCGCTTATGTGTAAATTGGGCCTTAGGGGCAGACGGGGTGTTGGTTGGTACGGAGGGCCGAGGCGCGATGGACGTTGAAGTTGGGTAGCGGCTTGGGCGTTTGAACGCCCGGGTGGCTTGGCTTGGGGAATTTGGGGCAGCCGCGGTAGTTGGCTGTGTGGTTATCACCACAATTGGCGCATTTTACTGCCGTTTAGGGGTGCGTGCACGTTATTTATAGAGGGCAAACAGGCCTCTTAGCATCCGCTGAAGAGGCGCACGCAACCCGGGTTTTCCTACCCTACTGAGCAGTATTAAGCGGCATGTTCGCCGAAACGGTAACATATAATTGGCGAAGCGAAGGTGATTCAAACGATTTCCCTCGATGTTAATTACTCTGCCCTTCCAAAATATAATAGCTTCAACATATCTTCTAACACTAGGGTAAATACTTTGGATCAGGTACAGTGGCGTGCGGTGGATTGGGATGCAGATTAAAATATACTAAAATTAGTAATCTCTGAATTACGTAGTGGTAGATTAGTTTCTATTATTTTCTGGTTGGAAATGTAAATAATTCCTTTGCAATTACACAATTACAATTGTACTAAAGTACTTAAACCGTTTTATTATTTTTTATGCAACAAACTATCTCTCTACTGTAGCTATAGAAAAAGTAATTGTACATTTAACATAGCTAGGCGATTTACTTTACTAGATGAAATCTCTTTTATTGATATATTATTATACACGCAATTAATCTTACAATTTACAACTAAAAGCCTTTATGTATTATATTTTGGGACAAATTGGTGTTGGTCTGTGTGCTTTAATGACACGTTTTTTGCTTTTACATCCCTCTTGAATTACATTTTTTATAAATGAATTAGGATTTACAAATTATGCAAATATTAGTTTCTATAGCACAAAACAGAGAAAATATATAAAACTAACGACAAAACTCAACCAATTAATAAATGTGCAATATTGTTTCAATCCAGTTAGCACTGGCGTATGAAAAGTAAACGTATGAATTCGGGATATGTCGTATTAAAATCTGCATGCCAGCAACAGAGATAAGCGATACTGTTTCTTGCAAAATCTACCTCGCTCACACTATTTCGTAGACTAATCGCTATGTACGGCTATCAATGCGAAGCCGTGCGTGCTGGTTTTTTCTTGCACCTCTAGTGATTGATGTGGTCTATGTTAATAAGGACAAATACAGTTTAATTTTGTTTATACAGACGCATTTCAAATTTAAGTAGGGTGTGCAGTGCACCTGTAGATGTCCGTATTCATATTGTCGCCTTTCTTGAAGAGCAATATAACATCTGCGTCCTGGCATGCATCAGGAACATTACCTTCGTAGAGATCCTTATTCAGTATCAGTAGTTCTGGCTCGAGAATTTCTCCTCGAACTTGTATTCAAATCCTCGCCGGTGCTTTAATTGATTCAGTTCTGCAAGGTTGATGTGTTGGAGTTCTTCGGATCCTATATTCAGTACTGTTTACCTCGGCCCGCCCTGTTGCTCTGGGTGCTGAGTTGAGAGTAAGGACAAAAATCATTTCCAAGATCTGGTTCTTCCTGATGTTCTAGTCCCTGTAGTTTTTTAATTATCATATTATCCATACAAGCGCTTAACTCTACTTCTTTCCCTATTTGAGCTTAGATATCGATGTGCTGCGGATTTTCTTTCATTCTCCATTTGACGCTTGTTCTCTAAATGAGTGTTGTTATTGATCTTATCAATCTGTGATTTCTGCCCGTATTGAACCAATTTAGAATTGAGCCTAGGCTCGTATCTGTAGCTAGAGTGTATTGCTTTACCCTTTTCACAATATTATCTGCTCCATGTCCTGTTTGCTTTTGAAGAAAGTGTTCAATCAGTAGAATTCCTTTTTGCCGAGGAAGGCAATCAACATTTCACCTCTCTCGGTTCGTTCACCCAAGCCAAAAGTCCCGACGTATGGTAGACCTCCGCACTCTTTGCTCCAATATTAGTATTAAAGTCACCGATCATAAATGCGAATCAGGGCTATTCTGCAAATTTTGCTCTTTTTAGATCTTCAAAGATGTTTTCCTTTCTTCATATTTGGAGGCCGAAGTAGATGCATACGTATGTATAATATGCAAGTCTTTCATTCTCTTGTGGCTCTTGTGCCGAAGTGGGCATGTTCGTCGGAATTTCTTTTGAAGAAGCGGTGCCCTCATTCAAGATGCTTACAGATTCACCATTCAGCCAAGTTCCACTGAGCGCCAGCTCGTCCCAGTTAATATTCTGCAATTCGTTCTCAAGAATGGTCAGATGTTTTTTAAGTTGCATAATACGAAGTAATATGGAATATTTAGAAGGGGTTTGTATTTAGGTTGTAATTAGACTCTTGCCTATTGTTAGCCTCTCCCGAAATCCCTGAGGCAGAATCAAGTTCGATATTTAATTTATTTGCTGCTTTAAAACGCCGCGCTATAGTACCTACTTGAACAATAATATTATAATAATATTAATAACTTTATAAAATGCTACCAAAATATTTTCAATTAAAACCGCAAGCAGCCAGAGTAGGGATTGAAAAACCGCGATCCGTGATAAATTTTGCGGATATTTAAATACTTTTATTCGTAGTAAAATGTGTATTAATGTATTTTATATATTTTTAAAATACATAATGATTAAGTAAAATACGATTTACGTGGTTACTATAATATATAGTTGTATTCTTCTTTGTCCAAATTAGAACAGTAACCACGAGTTTTCATACACTCAATATAAATTTATTTTGATAAAATATTGAAAATAGATACAATACAGAAATGCCACTATTTCATTTCGACGAATACCAGTACTGTATTTTGTATAGATACTTCATTGTAGTGTTTTTATAGTTTTTATGGTGTTTTAAACGAAACGAAAACAAGTGATAAATTTATTTAGAGAAAAGCTAACTTAACCGATCAACTGCATTGTTTTATAGCAAATACATTGAAAGCTGAATAGTCTAATCATAACGAACAATATGACGGCGAGTAAATAAACAATCATGTTAAACCATTTCAAATAATTTAAAATCAACTAATCAATCATATTAAATGTTTCTCATATAGTCCAAAGATACGTAAAATACTCTTCATAAATTAAATACCGACATTAATACCGTGATCTCGGTATAGCACGATTTAAATACCGAAATTGCCCGCATTGACTCTGTGAAGGTCGTTTTAGACAAGACAATTTCTTAGCTCAAAAGTTGTTCAAGAAATGAATTCATATATCCTCCTCCCATACAATTTGTCCTTGACATATAGAACGCGTTATATTTTTCCATTCGATCTACCATCTAATTCAATATTTCAAATAATTTGCTGTATGATAACATATTGCAATCCCTAGGTCCGGTTGAATCCACCTTTAACATACAGTCCGCACAAAAGTTGAATATCTAGAAATGTATGATATTAAAGAGAATTGCTTTAGAACTATCCAGAATAAATTACGATACAGATTTGTATGTTACGTGTCGCAAGATAATTATATATATATATATATATATATATATATATATATATATATATATATATATATATATATATATATATTTGCAAATGCACAGTGCTTATAATACATTTTTTCTTTTTGTTTTCAGAACAAATGGGATTCCATATTTCAGCGTTGTTTTTAAACAATTAGATAAACTAATTTCTGATGAAGTATTATCATTTTTAAATCAGAATGAACACGCAACCACCGCTTATACAAAACTTATATTTTTGGTGTACTTGGAAGTTAAAGATTTGGCCTCTTTCAATCAGCATTTACCATCTGGAGGTGATCATAAATTATTACTTCCACATTGTAATAAATGGTTCGAGCCGCATGTGAGTTGTTGGGTTTTATTGTGCAAGGAAAAAGCCCTACAAAGAGTAAGTACATATACATTTGCACAATCGCATATTAATTTAGATCTTTAGGTTAGGGTTGCGGTGGACCTACAAAAGCCGTGCAGTGGCGAAAAGATAGTTAAACATAGTTCATCTGCCATAGATGTTGTGAACATGTTTTGTCAATTACGAGATTTCTGGAGACTGCTACAATGGCCTAGGGCGTATTCTATTCCCCTTTTAGCATTATTGCTGGACTGTATTTGCTCAGCTGCACTACTTTATGCAGATATTGCATATCAATCACTGATGGAAAAGGGATATTTTGATAGAATGGAACCTTTTAGAGTTTGTGATGATATGTGTGTCGCCATTAATAATATAGAATATGTTTTTAAATTCACTTCATTACTAGGTAAGGTATGAATACAAAAAAAACATTGTGTAATTTCGGATTTATTTTAGAGAACTATTTTGACTTTGTATCATTAGAATCATTAGCACCGGAAATGCAATATGCAATGTTAACAAATCAACTGGATAGTACTCTCAATCAATTGCAACTCAGGATTAATGATATTATACAAAGGGTTGGCCCTCAAATGCAAGAGGCTTTACGAAAGACCATATTTCATTTGGCTTGGTCTCCTGATACGTTGCCGACACATCAGGCCGTCGATCCATTATTTGAGTACTTACATACAAATTTGCAAAATTTAAATATGGCTCTACTCCCACAGAATTTTCAAAAGGTGCTTTTCCAAGTAAGTACCTATCTACGTATATAAGATTCTTATTACTTAATATATACAGAGCGTGGAAAAGGTGGGTTAAATATTTAAAGGACATATAATTGTTGTTTATCAACTTTTCCATTTTCAAGTCATTTACCGTGCGAGAATTTATTATAGCAATATAATAATACACTCTGGTGTAAAGGCTCCAGTATTGTGCTGCCATCAGAAGGTTGCAATTGTTGTCGGAATCCTTCTTGAAGGTTGTACGTATAGGAAATGTTTTATTAGTCAATTTTACCATAGCTAACCGAAAATTCCCTGGCGAATTGCATTGATATACAAATTTGACTACAATTGTATCCGTTTTAAAATAGAAGTGCGAATAGTTAGATAGTTCTTAATTCTAATATAATCTCGGGAAACACAAAAGCCTTGGCGAATGCATCTGTTAACAGTCATTCGGCGGTAATAATTTGTCTGCATGGCCAATATAGTTGCGATAATAAGCGTCACTTCGCCGATACCTGACCAATAATCGGCAAGATGTTCTGATAAGAATAGTCAGCGCTATACACGATAATCGGTGTGATACTTTCCAATGATCGACGAGATCAAAATTTGTTATTGACAGAATACATGTCTTTAAATTTTAAATTTAATATAGTAGTGATTATGAGCCCAAATAGAAATGGACCTTACTGTCTAAGAAGAAAAGTAAATTGTATCTGGCATAAAATCTCAAAATTAATAATCCGCACTCATTATAAAATGCATGAACATATTGATTCCGTAAAGTTTACCCAGTGGAGCCTCGTACCACCTGAGATATCAGAAACTAGTGCCTCAAACAGGTTATAAAGAAAAAACGTAACTTTATAACCTGGCGTCAGTTATTGGCAAATATTTTATGTACATCACCATTCCAGCATCCCAGCAACATTTAGCCAACTGTCGGCCAACACTTCTGTGTTTGCTAGCCTAGCAGCCTAATTAAAACTCGTATGCAATTTTATGTAGAATCATTGATATTATAATAATATTCTGTGCGAACTAGGCTAAGATAAATTAAGGCTGGTAAGGAAATAGTACTTTAATATTGTTAGTGAAATCGTAAATATGGATGAAACTGTTTTTTATATACATATGATTCGCGTATAGTGGAATATGGTTGAACAACTATTACATTAATGTATTCTGTACATTTCAAGTGAAAGAACGATATGTTCGATATCAGTATGTACGTTGTTTATATTTAACACTATTTAATTATCCAGTAGTAACATTTTACTTGTAAAAAGTGCTTTGGCGAATATTGAGTGTTGATTGAAAGTAACATGTTAAACATTCCGTGTGCAGGTATGGGAATGTTCTCTGAATGAATTAAATGAACAAATGGATGGTGGTGTTAATGGTGAAGAAATGCCAGCTATGTTCCACGAACGATTACACGCAGCATTAGATTTGATGGTAGAGTTTTTCAACGCTGGCGGACTTGGTTTACCAATGGAGGCATTGCATTCAGAAACGTTCCGCCATGTAGAGCAACGGTTGCAGTATCACCGAACGGATACAGATACTCTTATTGATATATTTTACACTCAACGACTCCAAGATCAAATCGGCACTGCAAGTTGTCAATATGGGGTCCTTTCAGTTCGAGCGTATTTTAATCATGATTCTCTGTGTGTGGAGGTAAGTAATTCATTCATATTTATTTCGGTTTTGAAAAAAATACTTAGCAGCAGTTTCCAACGTTTTCAGAAGAAACAAATATTCGTACAATTAGTATAAGTCTGCCATCCAGATTTGCGTAATTTGTTAGAAAATATACGGTCTTTATTGTCAATAAAATGAAAAACCCTATTTTAGGCATACTCAACATAATATTATCAAATAGTACAATATACTTCTTCAACTTGACAAATACCCCATCTAACACTATTCCATTTCTCCACTCTCTCTCATATAACCAGGGTTGTCATTCTCACCTGCCTTTATTGCCACTCAATATCCCTTATTATTTCCCTGACTTCTCTGCCCATTTCAACTCTTTCGCTCTATCCATCATACACTTATTTCTAGACGCCATCCATTTATTTTTTCCACATTCACTACTAGCCCCCTCTTAGCAAGGTACCTTTCTATTTTTTCCAACATCTCTTGCATCTCTTGCACTCTCTTGTCCACATGCACCACACCATCCACATATTCTAACATTCGTACATTGGTTCTTCCTAGCACAACCATTCCCGCTTGTCCTCTCCACACTTACACACTTGTATACATATTGAGCCGACATTGCCTCACTCTTACACAACACTAGCTTACCCCTAGTAACTGAGTCATATGGCTTCTTTCATAGTCACAAAACCATATACATTCTCCCTTTGCACTAGAGCACTTCCTCCACCATTCTCGCTAGCGTGAAAATCTGATCCCTCGTCTCTTCTCCATTTCTGAAGCGGCCTCCCCCTTTTCGGCAGCAATCCTTTTCTGTCCACTTCGCCTTCCAGTCCCATTTTGTGCCATTGTCATGACTAGCTTTTACGCCGCACTCCTTAATGTGCTTGCCCTATAGTTTTCAGCTAGGGAATACTACACCCACGCGCCACTCTTCTGGCACCTCCACTGCAGTTTCTCCCTACCGTCCACTAACAACCTTTTGTACTCTTAGAACTTATTCTACGAAAACTCCTCCCCGCCCTACCACCAGACTCCGCAGTTCCTCTTCAGTCCCCGTGATCTCTTTGCAACTTTCTCCAACTTTGACTGATCTATGTTTATCTCACTCTCCGTTTCCCTTTCCAAAAAAATATCTTCCACTACCCCATCTCTGAAACACACATTTGGCCTCTTTTCCACCTTGTCCACATTTTTCCTTGCCTGCCGGCCGGCGACGTCGTCATGGGCGGCGATAGAGGCAGCCGGCGCGAAGCGCCATGGCTAAGCCTATCTATATCGCCGCCCATGACGACGTCGCCGGCCGGCAGGCAAGGACAAGAAACTTTTACGAATGGTGGGGCAAGGCGTATAAAATAAGTCGCAAAAGTGAAACTGCTGCAATGTCGACCGGTGCAATAGTGAGTCAGCAACAGTTAGATAATCATTTATCTAATAGATATACAAAAGCTAGTAAATTAAAAAAACATTCGAGCAAAACTAAATCTATTGTTGGCAAAAAAGGATTTACATTACCGGGTTATAATTATCTCGGTCCTGGAAATTCAGTAATGCATGGTGATCCAGTAAATAATACAGATGCAATAGCACAAATACATGATATAGCATATTACAGAGCTAAATCGGCAAATGATATTAGAAAAATCAGGGCATTCGGAGTAGAATTTTGGGAAGAGAAAACAGCAGGTGCATTAGCAGGAGCAGAAGGATTGATAGATAAATATGCAGTAGAAAGTATAACTGGTGTATTATATCCCACTGAATTTAATGGGGGAGATCCTAGAGCAATGTTTTATGCGCAACGACAAAAAGAAATCAGTGCTTTGTGGCATAAGTATAAGCAAGATTGGAAGAGAACTGGTAAAAAATATAATCAATTTTTAAAAGAACATCCCGAAGTTCGAGCATTATATAAAAGTTATTCAAAAGGTGGAGAAGGATATAAACGGCTTAAAGCTGAACGCAATAGAGCCGCCGACCCCGCCCCAGCCGATCACGGACCCGGTCCTTCCAACCAGCCAGCCGCAAGTGGTGGAGATTCATCCTTCCACAACCCTCAGTTTGATAATTTTGATTTTGATACTTTATTTGATGAGATTGAATTGGCTGTTGGTGCGGGAAATAGTAATACCGGAGCTGCAGCTATTACGGAAGGGATGGAAACTGATCAGGACCAAGTTCAGAGGGGAGCAGGAACTAGCGGAGGAGGAGCTTCAGGAGCTCGTTCTGCCCCATCGGCGGGTCTGAAGTTTATACCACGAGCAAGATCTGTTGATTCCTATACAGCAACGTATCGAAAAAGTCGAATTTTATTTAGTTATGGCTATGCAAATGTTAATATAAGTACAAATATACCAGGATTTGGTGCATCAGAAGCAACAACTGATTTTTTTACTACTCCCTTGTCTTTGATTCCTGTAGATTGGCTACCTTTTTACATGAGTCTAGCTGAGTATGCTAATTTACCTATAAATGCTCGTGCTGTTAATTGTCGGTGTAAAATATACTGCTTAGGTACAAGAGTTGCCTTTGATCATGGAACATCTTTGTCTGGTACTGCAACGTCAGAATACATACCAATAGGTATGAAAGCAATAGGTATGAATATAAAGTCGTACGGTAAAAATGTTAAATATAACACAGAAGCAGCTAATCCAATGAAACCAACGAACTTCGCATCAATGGATTTAGACGAAACATCTGGTAAATATTACAATCATGCCACTTCAAGTGTAATGAATATTCCCAGAAGCAATTCCAATTTTTGGGTTCATGAGTGGAATAAAAGTGCTAACCCTAGCGCTACAACATATCCAGATTATGTAGTTCATAATGAAGGCATGTTCAGACAAGACGAAAATGTAGATTGTTTCATGATTAATAACTGCTTAAGTGATTTAATAGTAGATTACAGTTACGAAATTAAAGCTGGTATTTTAACTGCTCAAAAACAACATTGGATTCCGTGGACGTCCATTAATAATGTAACTGGCAATTATAATCAACAATTGGAAATGTATGGAGCTCATCACCCAGTAGGTGGACCACTTGTAACCACTCCTCAACCCCAAGTACATGTTGGTTTAATTGCAACTCCACAACTTAATCCGTCAACAGAAGTTGAAACATTTATAAATTCAGCTTGTTACTGGTTGGTGGAATGCGAATTAGATGTTAAAATAAACCATACCAGTGCATATACAAAAGGAGCTTTGACTTCTTATCCATCCGAAGTTATATTTCCCAAACACTGCAAAGAAGTATACCTCAGGAGAGACTTTATTAGGAGTAAATGACACTGATACCGGTGATTTAGAAGAATGGGAATATGATGAAGTTCCAACGCCGTCTTCTAGTGGTTCCACTTCAAATTCCATCACTTGTACACCGGACAGAAATTTCTGTGCTAAATCTTTGTCAAAGTTAAAATTGTCAAAAATAAATAAAACAAATGTTATAAATAAAATATTTTTATTTCAAAAACTATCCTCACTATTATAATATTCATCATCTACACTAGTGGTATTTGATGTTTTTCCAGGTAAACATTTATATTTACGCAAAAGTAAGGGAGAAGCAAAATGATTTGGTTTTTTATGCAGGGTGCGTAGGTGAGGACATGGACGCCATATTATTTTCAATATTCGGCAATTAAAGGCTTCGTTTTTAGGAATGATGTCATTATTCGATAATACAATGACGGGTGTTTTAGTTACTTGCTGGTCGTCCGAATATTTTATTCGAACTGGACACGTGTCTCCTCCAAATATCATCTTAATGGTGTCCCAAGCAGAAGGTTCACAATTGGGTTCATTCCAGCAAAGAATGCGTCTATTAACACAATCTTGTAGAGGAAATCCGGTGAATGTGTTGAAATTAGCCATGTAGCCAACACTAATGCAGAAGTCAAGTACGCAGTCGAAAAAGAAATTTTTACCCGCGCACGGTTCACTAATGCAAACAATTGTATTCTGCTTCCCGTTAGACCGATTCACAATTGCACTAATCTATTGTAAAAACGATAATAACCGTTCCGAATTTGGAAATTGAAATTTCAACAAGTCTTCAATAACTTGTAATGAATACTGAATATCGTAGTAGTGTTCAGGAACGTTTCCTAATGGAGCATTGTAGATACAAACATCAGCGTCCTCCGCATACTGCTCCAACTCAGCAATCGTCATATCCTGTATTTTAGCATTTATTTGTTTTAGTGGTACTTGAATGTTATTTCGACTAATGGTCCAATATTTAAATTTTGAGTCGAGGAAAAAGGATGTCTGGAAGATATAGTTGAGAGGACTGCTTACATGATTTCTCAACCAAACTTCGAATTCACATCCTTTTCCTCCTTGTGTTTGTCGCTCTTGTCCAGCATTCGTTGATTCAGTACTTTGTATATTGCTTTCAGATGTTGGTTTATCGGATCCTTCTCCGAAGAAGTCACAAACTGAATGCGCCGACTCGCGTTCCTCCAGCAATCCCTCTTGTCCTGTACGGCACATTTTTTGAAGGGCATTATGTCGATTTTTACCACGTCGTATCCAGATGTCTCCTCTGCACTCCAGGTAATCATTTTTTCGGCAGTCTTTTTCTGCATACGAAATGAGATTTTCGATGTGCTTCTCGCGGAAGTTCCTTCCCCAAATAATTCGTCGTCTTCCGACGAATCTCCCGGAGAGGACTTCTTTGATTCGGGCACATCGGCAGCGTCAGTGCTGTAGGAGCAATCGTGGACGAGGTGGTAATGATCTTCTCCGTGGCGGAACACGAGGCAGAAGTTAAATTTTACAGTTCTTGTGTTTGGTTCCGGTATATCAATTTCTCGAATTTCTCCGTTACCGGGTCCTCGAACAATGTCGTGAATGAAACATAAATGAATTCTCTTTCACTGTCATCTGCAACTCTTCTTCCGACTCGCTGGCTGATAGTAGTTGGTTGTCCATTAGGATGTCCTGGGTCGCTGGAACAAAGGTGACTTTGGACTTCTTGGTCGGTGGTGGAGATGATCTGCCCATAATTCTGGAGAAGTTCAAAATCGAGGAGTAGCGAATCACTGGTTACTTCGTTGGCTGTTACTTCGTTGGCTGCTGAATACATACTGATGTTGCTTAGAAACACTAGCGTATATATACTAATTCGCTCGCCCTACCATTCATAAAAGTTTCTTGTCCTTGCCTGCCGGCCGGCGACGTCGTCATGGGCGGCGATAGAGGCAGCCGGCGCGAAGCACCATGGCTAAGCCTATCACACACACACACACACACACACACACACACACACACACTCCATTCCGAAAAATTAGATGTAGTTGTCAGAAGATAAATCGCGGTTTTTATCGCCAATCGAACAGTAATTGTAGCAACCGGAGACAACTTTAAATAATACATTTTTCACCTTTCATTACAGACTTTTAGACTACCATCATTATATAGAAGTGCACATAGATTAACGGCGGGAGAGGGCAAATTCATAGTCGACTAAATTTTGAAAATTAATTATTTTTAGTATTAATACGTAAATAATTTTGACATTTTAAATGAGGGTTTCGGCAGTAGCCACCTATAGGACAGAAGCTGAATACAATTAAACCTAAATTCAATTATAAGTGAAGCCAATTTCATATAATAGCAATTCTTGCTCACAATCCTCATCCCAAAAATTAAACATTAATTTTCAGCTTTTACCCGTAATATGTTTCACAGATTCAGTTTCATGTGCATACGATTTATTATACAACCAGTTTAAATTATCTAATAACAAAATTAAGAATAAAAAATATTTTTTTGTTAACTATCTAAGAATATGTCAGAATAGTAACCTATTTTTAATGGTCCATTTAAGAGTTTTTAGAATCAGGATTGTCGCAGATATAATAATTACCAGGGCCTCAACGATAAGTATATTTTCTACCACCAGTCTTTTGTTGTTGCACTGCTCAATATTCATTTCTTGAAAACAGAAAATATAATTTTAAAGCCCGTATGACATTATCTAGTTTCTTATATCGTTTTCGATATGGTTTTCGATACAGACACAAACTACATAGTGTCATACACTCATGTTGAAAAATATATAGGAAACGATGTAGAAATACGATGAAACATCATTTTCTTACATCGTTTCTGCGCGTTGTGTGCGGAGAACTATAAATTAGGGAGGCGGCGATAATGGCGTCGATCGGGCGATCAGCTAACAACATATATTCTTTATTCGTGTGTATATTGGCTACGAATGTTCGTCTTTTTACGTGAAAGTCTTAGTTTTCAAGATGTCCTGGACAAGAGAGCAAGTTTGGCGCTAGTTGAACAATACCCACTAGATTCCAATTTGTACGACGTTAAATCGTGGCAATATAAAAATAAACACTCCCGAAATCCCGCCAATAATTTCAAATAATTCAACCAATCACGACTCGTGCCTCATCCATTTTTTGATATAAGAAACAACATAATGTCATACACAATGTTAATTCCTATATAGTTTTCCATGTAGAAATTGTTATACAGTTTCTTATATCAATTCTTATATAGAAAACGATATAAGAAACTACATAATGTCATACGGGCCTAAAACCCTAGTTTTCATAGTTAATATGTTAAGTGGTGATTTTGAAGTATTATTTTGTGTTTATAAGATATCAGATTTATGCAATATGATACTTAACTAAAATGCATTTTTTTTTCATCTTTTAAATATAAGATTAAATGGTTATGTCTCACCGTAAACATTTATGAAGTTGTTAGCGCCATAGATGTGGATAGTTAAAAATTGCAGTGTTCTATTCAAATATATGTAAATACATTTTCGATAATTTCTAGGTTCTACATGCCCGAGATATTATTCCTTTAGATCCGAATGGTTTTAGTGATCCGTTTGTAATAATTGAATTATTACCATACAGAGCATTCCATAATTGCATCGAGCAACAGACGAATGTGCATAAAAAAACACTGAATCCTATTTTTGATGAATGTTTTGAATTCAGTGTGTCACTTGAACAATGCAGATCTCCTGGCGCAATGATAGCATTTACTGTTATGGATCATGACGTGCTAACTGCTAATGATTTTGCTGGCGAAGCTTTTCTGGCATTAGGAAGTATACCGGGCGTCGCAGATAGTGGCCTGGGTGTTGACAACTTTCATGGCCTTAAACCAGTAGAATTAATTCTGATGCAACAATATAAGAAAAGTAAGTTTTAAGAGTTAGTAATATATTTATAAGATTGTATATGTATTTTTATTGTAGATCAACCAATCCTGCAAATATTGGATTCAAGGTCCACAGATAAGCTAGCGTTTGATTTTGTACGAAAGCAAAAATTGCGCTTTGCTATAAAATAAAATAACTAAACGAAAGTAAAAGTAAATATGGTTTATTTAAAAATTAAAGGTGGTGCATAATTAATCAGAATATCTTTCATAATCTTCTTCTACCGATACGAAAGTTACAAGCTATACCAATGTATTCTCTTTTCTTGGGAAACTATTCCTTCATTTGTATCGCTCATCTTGCCCTTATTATGACATCATTCATGCAATAATCGGCGTCAACTTATTCTTCTTATTCGACACTACTGTTCCAAAATGTGCATACAAAAAATTTCACATGTATCATTTCATTATACATTTACTAATATAACATAATTTCTTTGTTACACGTAATTTGTTTTTTCATGTGTATATATTTCCCACTATACACAGATAGGGAAAACTGTTAGTACTAATTCATGAATGTACATACTGCCGTCCCCTTAAGCACCAAATATTGTTACACGCATTAAATTAGTTGTCATGTATCTAATGCCTTGTGATGGCTAGCACAAATTGATATAATTCAAAACGCAATGTAACGTGTTTGTCGGGCGTAAAAGTACTATACACATTCATTCAGTATTCTAACGAACTATAATAAATTGTATTAAAGGATAAATACCGAATGTATTAATAATTTAATTCGTGTTTTCAATTTGGCAAGAACGGTATGTCTCATACACATATCCAAGAATTATAAGAGTTCAATAACTATGTGTTATAAATAAATACATTTAAAACAGTTTAGAGTTGAGGAGTTGGGGGCCAGAGTGGATCGTCCCAGTAGTGTCATATGCTGTAATAATGGCATATTGCAAGTCTTTGCTCACGATCTATTAATTTTATAGAGAGTTTTCCTATTTGGTATACTGTAAAATTACATCTTATCATTTAAAATGCTAAAACAATAGAACTCGTATTGCCTAGAGATTTGTTTATACATAACATTTTCATATTTGGCTTAGTTTGTTTCGTTTAAACGTGCTATCGACCCGAAGTCTTAAACGGGCCGAATTATGTGATTTTTTATCATAATTCGTGAAATTTTCAAGACTGTTTATTTATCACATATTCCCCTATTTCGGGAAAATGGCGGGTGAATCTTAGCTAGGTATAATATTTAAATATATATGACCCACCATTAGGCACCACTGGCCGTAATTACATAATAGGTAATTAAGCAGATTCGGCGTAACATATACCACACATATAACAGGGCAGGAATATCGAAGCTTTTTATACTTGCGTGCCAAAGCTCAAAAAAATAATTCTTTGTCATTTAACGTGCCAAGTATTTTTGCATAATTGAACAAGATTTAATTTAAAATTCTATTGGATAGAAGCTAAAACTGACAAAATGTGATTTTTGTTGTTTTCGTCAATGGTTGCATATTTCATAGCTTTAATCTTAATTTCACAAGAAAATAGATAACACGTCAATTGCTTGAGTTTTCAAACAAATGTAACTTTCTAAGTGAGCACGCGAGACTACGTGCCAACAATTTTGTCATTAGTGCCACTTATGGCACGCGTGTCATAGGTTCGCCATCCTATATAGCTATAGGGCACCTTACATTTTCATGGATTCGCGTCTGAAAGTCTCTTTCTGTTGATATTTATTTACATTATTCAGAAGGTAATCTGTTTTTAGCTTTTAGTTACTGTATATGTATTCTAATTCTTCCCTTGCTTATAAATATAGAAATCGTCAATCAAGTTGGAAATTATCATATGAAATTAATATCGAAATCCAAGCCGTGTCAGTAAAAACTATGCACCAAAAAATAATGTTCATTTATGAAACACCTTAAAGGAAATAAATATTAAAATATTAGTTGTTCATTAGAATAATAATTAACTTATAAATGAATGTGTATATTTATTTCTGAATTATTATACTGATTATAAAGTCACAAATTTTCATATATAAGTTATACATTTTTCATATGGAAAAGAACATGTATTGAAGGACCTTATCACGAAATTCAAATGTAGTCGTCCCAAAAGATACTCTATCAGGATGCCGTGAAAACCCTGATTTGTATTGGGACCGAAAACCAACATTTAAATCATATATCTTTTTGTTGTTAATTCCTTCTGTGTATCTATATATGATAGCTCTAGTAATACTTTCTAATTGTCCTATTATAATTGGAAAATCAACTCAGTAGATTATCTATAACTAACAAGATAATTGATGTGTTGAATAAGGTTTCATTTTAAATTGGGCAGTGGTTAATATGAAATTAATTGCAAACAATACAACGCTCAGTAGACAATCTAAAATACAATATAAGTATATTGTGCACAGAAGTGCCTGTCCAATTTAATGTAAATGAGTAGGAATTGATGTACCTTGCTAATCTGTTGTTCTTTGGTTAGACCACGAACAAATAATATTGTTATATTTGGATATCAGCAATTTATGTTGTTCCTAAGACATATCGCATAAATCATTTACAATGTTTAAGTACATATCTTTATATTTCTACAGATTTTCTACATAAATTTATACAATAATGAAATTTGTATCTATGAAAATTATATTTATATATGTAAACAAATTCATTCAAAGTCGACAGTAATCTATTACATTGTCACAATATTTATTAATAATATAGTGTACATAAACTTCGCTTGCTTACAGAACTCATTCACAAAAGTATGGCACAAATCGTTTATAACCAATACATAAATACACAGTGTGTTTTATGAAGAGTATTTAAATACATTATATGAACCACATCTCATGTTAAATTTAAATATATTCACAATAGAATTGAGTCTGTCCGTCATATGTAAACTATTCGTCAATGGAAGCTTCGCACTCTGTGTATTACATATTTTTCTTTGATGTCTCACATGTATACTACAGATATTTTCATACACACACTGCAATCTCCGTCTTTATTTGTAATATCTATGAATCCTTCCCAATGAGCTTATTGTACTGTATGTCAATTCAAATCAAAATGTTGTATTCTACTACCATTTATGTGATAAATAAAATATATACAATATGTTGTATTAATTATTTTATACTCCTGTAGATGTAGTCCCAAGTTAGGGTTGCCATTCCTCCGGATTTTACCGGATTTGTCCTAGTTTTAGAGACGTCCGGGAACGCCCGGGCGGGTTTTTAAAGTTGTCTAGGTTTTTAAACATTGGGTTCAATTTTATAAATATTTATATTGTATATGTTATTTGCAGCCGATGAGTTCATGCACAATCGTTCAATTGCATTTAGCAAGGAAGAAAAAATTAAAATAGATGACACGAAGTTTCGGGTTATTTGAAACATTTCTGTAAACCTCAAGGAACAGGATTCATTCTTAAATATGAATCAACATATTTTGTTTTAAACTCCTAACGCTCATACCTTAATGAGAGGTAATGAAATAGCGCAATATTTTCTCATCATACCCGCTTACAATACTAAAGTAGAATTGGGACTAAAATCACTGATTAACACTAAATATAATTTTAAAAATTATACGTATTAACATTCACAAATGCCTCAGATCTCAGAATTTAGTTTACAATATTATTATACAATTATACATTTTGAATTTATGATTATTTTGAGATTATTATTTTTGATTCTCAAAGAAAGATTATTTATGTTTATCTCAACCTAATAGATGAACCAAAGACAAATGTGACTGATTTAAAATTTCCTATATAAGAATTAATTAATAAATAGAAATCGCCAGGGTTTTAAGCTGAAAAGTCCGGGGTTTTGAAGCGCTTGGTTGGTGATTTTACAGATAGCAACCCTATCCCAAGTAGGGGCAAGTAGGTTTTCTAGATAAATATAGATTGCATCCGTGTACCTTACGTTATATCTGTTTCTCTGTATGTATCGTTGCCGCTACCTGCCACTCACTGTCCTCCATAGCATAATTTGTTATATTTTCTGATCTGACCCCATTCTCCTGCAATTTCTCTCTTCCAGCCGAGTATCTCAAATAAACTCTTGGACAAAATTAAAGCATCAGCAACACTTCTCGTCATAACTTGTAATTTATCGAAGTTTTAAATTATTAAATATTTGATGTAGGTGTCCTGGGATATCCTCTGCCACTGCTGATAAAAAATTGATAGATGTAAAGTTCGAAGTAACATTTTTCAATTACTTATATCAATAAGACATTTAAAAGTGTTTGTCCTTTGTGAAAGACAATAAATTCAGTTTTCCTGGTGACTTTTTAATGTCATTACTTAAAATAAAATAAATTAATGTTCCACACAACGGTGAAAAACAGTGAAAGCGGTATTTCTAGTTAACATCGAACTTGGCCAGTTAATTTGTCGACAATTAGTCGAACACTTATATTTTTAATGAACTTGGTTGCTGTAGAACCCCCAGAACGGAGTCGTAAGAGGTCCGTATTTTTAAGATACAGATGCAAGAGATGAGCGAAATCTTATGCAAGTCGCCTTAAGAATAGGTGTTCTACCTGTTTAGAACTAGGGCAAATATAACAATTTCTGAACGAACGGTTAAGAGAAGGCTTAATGAAGAATGATGATACAGAAGACTACCTAATGTACTACTTTTTATCAGGGAACACACAGTTACTAGTAGATAGATATATTTATAACGGATGTAACCGCCGCCGTTCCACCACCTACACCAGCGTTTCCGTTCCTCTCCACCGCTCTGGCTATAAAACTGCCAAGACTCGTCACGCCAGGATTCAGAAACTCCTCAAAAAATGCGTTAAAAGGAAAGCTCTGGGACTGGATAATATTCCTAACACTGCCCTTCATTTATTACCCAGAAAGGCGATTGTCTGTCTCACTGACAACTTCAATGCTATGCTCCGAACGTCGCATTTCCTATCTCAATGGAAAATTGCGACGTCGTGATGATTCCAAAACCAGGCCGTAGGAGGCCTGGACGGTAAGTTTCCTCAAAACTACCACCCGATCGCCTACTTTCCGGTATCGGCAAACTGAGCCGAGAGGGTTCTTCTAGCCGGAATTCGCGACTACACCGAGGAAAACCATATTTTGCCCGATCAACAACACGGCATCAGAGCTCTCCTTTCTACGCAGCATCAGCTCAATAGAGTAGTGGAATACATTGCGGAGGGTTTTAACACAAGGCGATCCACGGTTGTGATATTCCTTGATGTTGATAAGGCGTTTGATATAGTATGGCATAAAGGCCTGCTTTATAAACTCATTTAATATGAATATCCGAACTATTCGTGTGATTCGTCTTGTTGCTTCATACCTGAAGCAACGTAGCTTCAAAGTATGGCTGGGGAAGGGTCTCTCGTCAGAGAGAACCTTACTCGCCGGAGTCTCCCAAGGTATTTAATATTTATTTCTCAGATATTCCGCGATCCGATAGTCATGATAGCTCAGTATGCTCAGTAGCTCAGTATGCTCAGTAGCTCAGTATGCCGACGATACAGCCCTACTGTATCGATCGACACACCAAAAAACAATCGCTGCAAGATTGCAATCAGCCAGAAACGAACTCGAGTTGTGGATGACAATTTGGCGGGTGCAGGTCAATCCGGACAAGAGCACCGCGGTTTTCTTTTCCCAAAGAAAACTGGCGCGACCGGATGATATTCTTCTATTTGATAAGAGCATTCCTTGGAGTGTCAGGTATTTGGGTCTCATCCTAACTCGAGTTAGAACGCGTACCTGAAAGAGGCCCTGGTGAGAACCTAATCTCCTAATCGGGAGACACAGCGTTCTTAGTCTACGAAATAAGTTGAGGATCTTTAGCTCAGTGCTAAGACCGAAAATTACCTACGGTGATCCTATCTGGGCTGGATGGTTGACAAAGACAAATTGGGCGAGCTTGTAGCGATTCCAAAATAAAACTCTTAAAATATTCCTAAATGCCCCATGGTATGTTAGCAAAATAAATATTAGGACCAGACTAAATGGAGAATTGGTTCGATGATGAATGTCAACATATGCTTGATGAGAGAGAAAAGAGACGGATAACTCTACCAAATCGACTGATGGCAAATAAAGTCTCTTCGAAATCAATAGGGCCACCAGGCGAACAATAAGAAACTGAAAAGAATACAAGAACAGAAGAAAACTGGAAGCACAGGAACATCTTAAAGAGGGATCCTGAATTGCTTATAACAAATGAGCTAGATATCTTAGTGGCGGGCGACCTGAACGTGAAATCACCAGCATGGGGATCCCCCTTCTCGGGCACCAGAGGAGACGCAGGCTCGGAGATGGCATCGACCCTGAGCCAGACAGTGTGCAATAATGGAAGGATGCCGACATTCGAATGTTTTTTTTTTTTTTTTTTTGTTTGGCGACAGGCCTAGGAGTGTAAAAATCTTCTAAAAGACGAATCCCCTCTCTGTGAGGGGAGACAGTGTCAGATTCTTACTGACTAAAAAGCACTCCTCCTGAAACATAGCGAAAACGTTAGTTTTATATATGGGTATCTCTATAAATGTGTGAAAAATTCGCGGGATGATGTGGATGTGGAATGGCCGTTTGGCCAGCCCCGGGGGGCTTCACGGTAGTTGGCCTATTTGCAATTTGTCCAGTTTTCACTGGGCAGCTTGCGAATATTTCAGGCCGAAGGATAGCTCAGAGTCTATGGTCCGGGGTGAATTGACAGTAAGTTCCAAACTATGTTTGCAACTGACTGAATCTCCACGGTCGTAGCGCCCTGAGCAATTCGGAGGGCAATATGAGCATCCAGGCGACGAAAACGTTCATCGCGTGGAATTTCAGGATCTATAAGGTCATTTAGAGTATAATGTGGAACGCTTGCCGATGGGGCTGGGATTGTCTGAGGGACTATAGATGTTGCCGGATGGGCGGAAGTTGTCGGTGGGACCGAGGTGGGCTGGGGTATTGGCGGGCTTGCCTTATGGGTAGTAACGCGGGCGTAAGAGATACCCAGCCGGGTTGATGAGTCCGGTTGGGTTTTACGCTTGGGGAAGCTAGAGCATCCCCGATAATTGGCAGGGTGACTGCCGCCGCAATTTGCGCAGGTAGCGGGACCTGTTTCACGAGTATGTGTACACACCGTGTGAGAGTGAGAGCCTGCGCATCTAACGCAGGCAAAATCACGTCGACAATTTGATGCGGAGTGACCAAACTTTTGGCATCGATGGCATTGCCCAACGTCTAATGATTTGCGTTTATGTTCCACCGTGACGCGGTGGAACGTAAAGATATTGGTGAGCTGGAAGATAGTTCTTCCAGCTGGGGTCAATGGTAATGTTAGCATTACCATTGGAAACACTCGGGAGTTGGACTTTTGGCCCATCTGGTGGGCCGAGATCGCGGGGAAACCCTGCATTTTGACGTCTTCCAGAACGTCTTCTGCAGATAAGGTTTCGGGAATGCCACGGAGAACTACGCGTAGGACTTTTTCGGATGGTAGGGTGTAGGTATGATATTTTGAACCCCTTTCTTCGAGGTATGACGTTAGGCGTCGGAAATCGTCGGGGGAAGCCGGGTGAAGACGCACCCCGTTAGCAGTGTTGACCGCTTTGCTGATAGTAATTTCGCGAACTTTAATTTCGCGAAGGATGAGTCCGTAGCCCTCTTTAGATTCAAGGACTACGGGGGGAGGGGTTTTCCCTTTGGGCTGGGGGGTTGCAGAAACTGCGGGAACAGGTGCCGATATGGCCTCTGTTCTCGGCTGCTTTGCCGCTTTTTGTTGCGACTTCGGGAGTTGAAATGCCGCTTCGCGAGCTCCGTCTAATTCATCATCAGACGCAGCGCTAGTTGCAGATGAGCTGGGGCGTGAAAGGTCTTCGGTTGCCTTCCTTTTCGGGACTGATTGTTCGGTGAGCATGGGCTCGATGGTGTCTGGGGCTGGGTCGGTGAGCATGGGCTCAATCGGGTTGGCTGGGGGAACGAACATATCCGCGCCTGGAAGTGCGGGGAATTGTTCGCGTATTTTGGGCTTTTTAGGGCCCTGACTAGGGAGTGTAGCGGGTTTAACCTGCTTCTTGCTAGAAGACTTTTTGGTCTTCTTGCCGGAAGCCGGTTTTTCCGAGACGGGCTTAACGAGTGGGTTCCCAGAAGCGGGCTCGTTAGTAGAGGGTTTGGGTTTTTCCCAAGGCAGGGGTTCGGTTACCCAGGCAGGTAATGGGATGTTTGCCTTTCTTGCCATCTCTTGGAGAGACTGAAGTTGGGCATACATTAACTCAAGTACGGCGGCCATCTGTTCATTGGAGCTATCGGGTGTAAGCCCGTAGCCCAAGTCCATGATGGCGATCGGTAAGCGAGCACTTAAAAAAAAAATTAAAATGTTCCACTTACTATTCTCAGTGATGGTGTGAGCATCCTTCGACGGCTTGGCTTGGCAGCTGGGCTCGGTAGAAAACACGTCTGTCTGTCACGACAGTTCAACTCAGTATGAACTCCATTCGAATGAGGGAATTCGGCATCATTTATAGACGTCACGATGACATCGGCACAACAGGTAGGCAGGGTGAGTGGGTGGAGAGTCCTTCCTGATGAGCGACCATTATACCACGTTTGATATAGACACCGCACCCACGCGACCAGGACAAACAAATACCTGGAAGTGGGAGATCGGGAGAATCCGGATCTAATTAGAACCAGCCTGGCACAGACAAGGACACGACCAAACGGTGACCCAGATGCAACGGCAGAGAGAGACTCCAGACGGCATGCAGAGCCGCAATGCCGACCCGACGGACAACATACGGAAGACGGAATACGCACTAACGGTCCCAGGAAGTGATGAGGCGAGACGTGAGGCCAACAGGGCACGGAGCACAGCTCAACGTGCAAGAGCGGCCGGGATGGAGGTCGAACACCTGCAAGATAGATACCGGGCACTACTGAGGGAGTAACGACGACAAACAACATCGAAATGGGGTAGCCATCATAGTAACCCGAGAAGTCAAAAGCTCAGTAAAAAATGTAATATTCCAATCAGATAGAGTCATAATGGTTCAACTGGAAGCAAAGCATAAACATCATACAAGTCTATTTTCCAACTACAGACAAGGACGATACAGAGGTAAAAGAACTATATGAGCAGATAGAGCATGCCCTAAAATCAACCAAGAAAAACGAAGTTACACTGGTAATGGGAGATCTCAATGCTAAGGTTGGACAAGGAAAAGAGGACAAGATAGTCTTGGGTCACGGAACGATAGAAGAGATAGATTCGTTCAATTCTGTAGAGAAAAAGAACTTGTTATAACAAATACGCTTTATAAACTTCCACAGAGGCGTCTATATACTCGGACATCACCAGCAAATACAACTCAAAAAGTAGTCAGAAACCAAATCGATTACATAACTCTCAATCAGAGATTTCGAAATAAAATCTGCAAAATATATCCGGAAGCAGATGCAAACTCTGATAACAATCGTCTTGTGGCATCATTTAAGACGAGACTTAAAAAGATAAAAAAGAAACAGCAAGCAAGAGACCCTATATACGACTTAAGAAAGGTCATAGAAGACGTTAATCTCAGAACAGTTATAACCAACTCGGTAACCAAAACCTTCGAAACAATAAACACAGGAGATCTCAGTGTAGTGCATCAATGGGAAAACATCAGCAACGTACTTTGTGATATAATTAAAGAACACGTACCAAAACAGAGACGGGAAAACATAAAGAATGGATGACAAACGACATTTTAAAAATGATGAATGATAGAAGGATGCTTAATGGAAAGGGCCAAGAAAAATACAAAGAACTAAATAAATAAATACGGAAAAAACAAGAATGTTAAAGAAGAACTGATGAGAGCGGAATGTCTAGAAATATAAGAACTACAAAAGAAACTTGATCACTTCAATATGCATCGTAAAATAAAAGAGGCCGCGGGCACTGCAAGGAAAAGACTACACGAAAGACTGTAAGTGGAAATGAAATCACAGACATCAAAAAAAAATATCTATGTGGAAAGACTATATGCACAAGCTTTTTGAAGATGAGCGATCGGAAGGCCATGGTATGATGACGCTTATACTGGACCGCAAATAAAAAAGGAGGAGGTTAGAAACGCGATAAACACAGCAAAAGATGGTAAAGCGGTAGGCCCAGATAAATTCACACAGAAATATTCAAGCGTTTTAATGAAAAAGCTATAAACACGCTTACTCAACTATATAATTTAGTATATGATACAAGGAAGATTGGCTCCAATCGACTTTTGTTATTATTCCGAAAAAACAACATCAAAGCAATGCGACGAATATCGTACTATAAGCATAATGAGCCACGCCCTTAAGATATTTCTAAAAAATATACACCACCGTATATACCAACAATGCGAAGACCATATTGAAGAGACGCAATTTAGTTTCAGGAATGCATAGGTACCAGATAGCACTATTTGTACTCAATGTATTAGTCGAGAGATGTAGCGATGTTAACTGCGATGTACACTTGTGCTTTATAGATTTCAGCAAAGCGTTCAATCGAGTAAAATACGAAGAATTGCTTAAAATACTCAAGACCACCGGATCCGACGACAAAATTATTCGCATAATAGCAAATCTCTACCGGTAACAGACGGCAGAAGTACGAGTGGGAAACAAAAATACGGGAAGTATTCAAATTCCGAGAGGTGTAAGGCAGGGTTGTGTGCTTTCGCCAACCTTGTTTAACATATACTCGGAAGAAATATATAAGGGGGCGCTGAATGGTGTGGAGGAAGGAATATGGCTCAACGGCGAGATAATTAACAACTTAAGATAGACGATTCTGTCATATTGGTGAGTACGGCGCAAATACTTCAGATGATGATGCATAAGATCAAATTAGTTAGCGACAAGTACGGAATCGATCTCAATCTCAAGAAGACTAAATATATGCTTGTGAGTAAAGATAATCCATCACAGCAGACGATACTTCTTAATAACAAGATTATTGACCAAGTGGACAAATACACATATCTAGGCACCTGCGTGAATATACTCTGGGATCACTCCGTAGAAATCAAATGCAGGATAGAAAGAGCGAGAGCGACATTTATTCAGATGAGAAAAGTTTTCATCAGCCCCGACTTGAGTCTGCAACTTAAGATCAGAATGTTGCGTTGCTATGGTTTCTCAACACTAATGTACGGCGTCGAATCCTGGACTAAATACAGAGAAAACACATGCCTTCGAATTCTGGGCTATCGTCGTATCCTAAATATCTTATGGAAAGACTACGTTAGTAACGAGGATGTTCTGCAGAGAATGGGCAAGGAACGAGAAGTATTGACCGCTGTGAAGGTAAGGAAATTGGAATACCTCGGGCACATAATGAGACATAGTGATAGGTACATAATACTCCAACTGATTCTGGAAGGAAAGGTCCTGGGACGAAGAGGCCCAGGAAGACGACGAATTTCCTGGCTAAAAAATCTACGCCAGTGGTTTGGCATGACATCTCTGCAACTCTTTCGCAGTGCAGTAGACAAGGTGAAGATCGTGATGATGATCTCTAATATCCGGAACGGATGAAGTACGCTAAGAAGAAGACTGAGGGAGTTCAGGCGATCGAAAAAACCCAACAAGATTTCTGGCGTAGGCTCTGCAGGGAAGTAGATGAGGATCCCTGGGGACTGCCATACAAACTTTTCATGAAGAAGATCGGCGCTCGCCCACCTGGACCGGAGGCCTGAGTCCCTGGAGGCGTGGAAGAAGTTCTAACTACCCTATTTCCCCCAGGACTGAGCGATAAATCCCAAGAAGAGAGGGATGAGCAGGAGAACTCAACACATGCCCCTGGCTAATACCGAAACCAGGGAAACCACTGAGTGACCCCGGCACCTACAAGCCGCTCTGTCTCCTTGATGGTCTAGCTTAGACCATGGAGAGACTGATAGACCGCCTCACTGAGGCAATTGATGCTGCCGGGGGCCTCCACGACCGGCAATATGGCTTCAGGAAGCGAAGGTTCACAACTGACGCCATCCTGGCAGTTAGGAGACTGATTGTGGAAGCGAACACCGGGCCGAGGACGAAGAGACAAAACTGCATGATGGTCACCCTGGACATCGCCAACGCGTTTAACACGTTGCCATGGGTGACCATCATGAAAGCGCTGAGGAACAAGGGATTCTCCTCGGCCCCCATAAACTTGATTCGAGCATACCTGTCAGACAGGAAGTGACAGGAGGGGTTTCACAGGGCTCTATCCTAGGCCTCCTCCTATGACACGTATGGGGCCCTGTACGAACCAACCCCAGACAGGAGATCAGCCATCGCGTTCGCGGACGACATGGCAATAGTCGCCCGCAGATGCGACCTAGAAGAGACTGCCGACAAGGCAAAGCAGACCGTCGAATCGAATTTGGATCGCCGTTCCCAAGACAGAGATCGCCTTAAATCGCAACAAAGAGAGTAGGTATCCTAGCAGTCACAGAAGCTGACATATTTGGGCAGATGTTCCAAATTAAGAGACACCTCAGATACCTCGGCACGATCCTCGAGGCAAATAAAAACCACACGACCCAAGTCCTAGAAGCCGCGATCAAGGTCACCAGGACCGAAGCGGAGCTCGCACGCTTGCTACCGAACATTGGAAGCTACACGCCATGGTAGCGGACGTCCAGCTATTATACGCGCCCCATACAGGTGGTACCACGAGCGGGCCGCCCTATGGACGAAGCTGGGTGAAGGCGTACCGACTCCACAGTGACCAATTTCGGCATGAGGCATAAATCGACGATCTGCGGGAGAGAGACAAGACACTGACAAACTGGACCAGACAAACAACAAGATGAACGAAACAGACATGAAGGTGCTGCGGGCTTAGGAGCCTTTAAGGTGGTCAAGCTCTCAGGGACAGATCGTGAGTTTTGCTTTAGTCGGTAGGCGTTCTGGCCAGAACGCGGGGCGAATCCGGTACTACACATGCCTACTGTTGCCGTTACCGGTTGCATCCTCTACATAGTGGATCCCATTTTGGTGAGATTGCTTAAGTCATCTCTCGAAATCTTGCACAAAAACATGCCAGTGCAGTATTTTGGCCTGATATAAATTGTTTTGTATAGGTATTGGCGCGTCGTAAGGCTTCGCCACCTGTTTTGGTGAAACTATAGAATTGGTATCGCCAGTTCAGGACCGAGGTAGGCACGAGCAGAAGCAGCGCGTGCGAGCCCTTCGACAATTGCATTTCCCTCATTTTCACTATGCCCCTTGACCCATTAGATAGTTAACTGATGTACAACTTTCTTGGAGAAAGAAAGATGTTGCGAACAGATGCGTGTCTGTGTCTGTTAAATAGATAGACTGGCATGATTTTGTCTGATCGCATATTCAACAGGGAAATGGATTTACACGCCCCTATTAAAATCTACTCATGTTTGCCTATACTACCTCTACACTTCCGAAAAACTACCAGAAGGCCTTGATTGCTGACTTTGGCTTTATACTGAAGTGCTGTTCCCAGCTTAGTTTGCTATATAGAACAATTCCTAGATATTTTACTTGTGATGCCAGCTTGAGAGTTGTCTCAATCTTTAAAGTGTTTGGCTTTATTTTTGTGTGAGGCAGAGACAGAACTATCTCCGACTTCCTAGTTATTTTTCTCTGTTAGAATGATTGTGATATCATCCGCGTACCCCAGCATGTAGTATCGTGTCCAATTTAAACGGACTATAAGACTCCCGATTACAAAATTCCATGCAAGCTGCTGGAGTAGTTGATCTTGCGG
Source organism: Lordithon lunulatus (assembly GCA_963942505.1). NCBI lineage: Eukaryota > Metazoa > Arthropoda > Insecta > Coleoptera > Staphylinidae > Lordithon > Lordithon lunulatus. Next base: position 40,768,465 of record OZ012666.1, read on the forward strand.
AGGATCGTGCCGACCACCGAGGCACCTGGGGGGCTGTCGGGCCGACAATACGGCTTTTGACCGGGAAGGTCCACTGTCCAGGCCATGGAGGCAGTCCTGGAAGTGGCGAAACTGGCCAGAGGTGGGTCGTGGAGAAGGTGCATGCTCTCCACTGGGGGAGGAGGATGGAAAGATGTGTGGATATGGGTCTTCCCATGCTAATCGTGGAAAGCGCGGACTGGGGGATGCACATCAAGTTGGGCTGCGGGGTTCCACAGGGGTCGGCGCTGGGCCGACCCTGTGGAATATAATGTATGATAAAATCCTAAGGATTCCCCTTCCGGATGGCACGAAGGTTATAGGGTATGCCGACTAAGTAGCCCTCGTGGCGACGGGTGGCTGTGAAGACGAACTGAGGGCCATAGTAAACACAAGTCTGCCAATGGCTGACCGACAATTTCCTGCATGTTATCCCGAGAATCGCGCCGTGGTTAGAGAAACCCCATGGAGAGGTGGGCTATTTTTTAGCGCAGGTACTCACGGGGCAGATTCCATGGTAGTGCTGATAGAACTGTTGCTTGACATGAAACGGATACATAACTAACGGTTTACCGAAGTGAGGTTAATGGGTCTGAACGATTTGGCAGAGTGTAGTCATCTTTGGCCGGTTGAGGTATGAAGGTCACCTTCACCTCCCCCCATACCCTTGAAATGTATCTTAAAGCTATACATGGCATGAAAACGTTTTACAATGGCCGATGGATGTACCGAAAGCGTTGCAATGCCAGTTTGGGCTCGAGTCGTGTCTGCAACCAGGGAAGGGCGTATCTAATAACACGTGTATATACCATCACCCCTCATTCGAAAGCTTAGTTGTTGTGTTAGATCTGTAGAGAGAGCTCTGTTTAGTCTGGCAGCAACCACAGCACGCCCTTCAGCAGTCTCTGCCCTAGACGAACCAAACGCTTGAATAATTTTTGGTTAGTTTTAAAAGCTTCCCAATCAATTTCGCGTCTGGTATTCTTCGCCCTATTAAAAAGTCTTCTACCCTCTTATTTAACGTCTCCAACTCCGAGCACCACCTTAGTATCGAGGTACTCCTAGACACTTTCCTGGCAATCAACCTGGAGGTCTCAACTTAGCAACTGTTCCTCATCTACCTGATGAGGAAGATTGGCTGCTAGCTGACCAAATGATCAGTATAACTAAAATAAAATGGGCAATATCTAGCTTTTCATCTAGTCCCCAGGACTAGATGGAATATTCCCAGCACTGCTACAATGGGGGTTAACCTACACTATAAACACATTGGTATATATATATATATATATATATATATATATATATATATAAATATATTTAAAGGTTGCATTGTTTTTAGGTACATACCCAATACATGGAGAGAGGTCAAAGTGACCTTTATACCCAAATGTGACATCAGGGACGGGCCGCTGAGAACGTACCCCATACATCCGAAACAGCATGCCTACCAACCAGGACGCTCAACGGAATCAGCCTTATATCTGGTGACTTCTAAGATAGAGGAAACGCTGGAGCATAAAAGTTCTTTGCTTGTCACCTTCATTGATATTGAAGGTGCTTTTGACAAAACAATATTTAAGAGTATTGATAATGCTTTAACATCTCACGGGATTGACCCCACTATGAGGGGCTGGATAAAAAATATGCTTGGTCTAAGAACAATACAAGTAACACTAGATGACGTAACATAAAAAAAATGCAGGCAAAGGCTGTGCTCAAGGTGGAGTCTTTTCACCCCTTTTATGGGACCTTGTAGTTGATAGCCTCCTCCTGGAATTAAACAACTCAGGATACTATGCTGTTGGCTATGCCGACGACATAGTGTTCATGATAAATATCAGCTTTGAAGATGTACTCTGCAAATCTCATGCAGAGTGCCCTAAAGATTGTTGATAACTGGCGCGATAGCCATTCGCTAACAGTTAACCCAAAAAAGACAGAGCTGATACTGATGGGAAAAAGAGGAAACTCGAGCTCAGCAACATGCCAACTCTCTTTAAGGTCTCTGACACTCACAGATAAAGTAAAATATCTAGGATTAATCATGGATACAAAACTGAACTGGAATGAGCATATAACATCCAAGCGCTTTGGCCGTAATTATATGTAACCGATATAAATATCATCTGTAGGACAAAACGTTCTAATTACTTATCTGCTCATACTGTTAAAAATGTCAAAGTTTGCGATGGCGCAGTCGGATCGCACCTAGCAACACTAGTGTTGTTGAGAATTGGTTCTCAATACGTAAATAGCAACCCTCGTATCTTCAGCGTTAAGACAAATATTTCAATAAATTTGGACAATCTCTCCACGTTGTCTCAAGCAGAAATAATAGCTATGCAACACTGTGCAAGAGAAGCGATGAGACGCAAAATAACGACTACACGAATTGCCATATACACTGATAGCCAACCTGGTATGAGACTGCCAGCACAGGTTTGGCGAGCTAGGTAGACAAAACCAACTGACCCTAGCGTAGGTGTCAGGGCATAGTGGAACGCGAGGCAATAACATGGCAGACGAACTTGCCCGAGAAGTCGTATAAAACCCTTTACCGCCCGGTGGCCTATTGCAATAGTGTTTCTAAAGCAATTACTAAGTCATGCAAAAATATGGATGGCAATAATGTCTCAGACAATAAAGTCGAATTAGATGATCATGTGATGCGAGTCGTGTGGGAGGGTAGCGAAGTTCGAGGATAGATTGCAGGAATTGGGTGAAGAGAGACCGGTGCTGGAGGTGTGGATGAGATTTGGGGTCAAATAGTGGATGGAGAAAGGATTGAGGAAGGATGTATGAAAGCGTGGGTAAGTCTGAGATATGGGTGGATGAAAAGCTGAGAGAAATGGGAAGGAACTGACGTCAGAGAGAGAATGAGGAATGTGAAGTAGTTATGTAGAGCGTCAAGTGCGGGGGAAACCCCCGGGATACTTAACCAAGGGTGGGTAGTGCAGGTAGGATACAGTATACATGGTAAGTGCGAGGTGCGGTTCGGAAGAAAGAGAAAAGAAAGTGTGGATGGGGCTAGAATAAACCGCGTGCAGCTGTGTAGTAAGGGGAGCGATACGTGGTGGTACCTAGGCAACGAATATGAGGAAGTGAAAGCAGAGTGGGTGGGAGAGTGCCGAAAGGTGAATGAATGTTGGATGGGGATGGGAAAGGTGTGGAAACCTGCAAAAGGCTGGCAAAAATAATTGTGATACCTCGTACCATTCTTTTTCAATCCTTCTTTTAAATGTATGATGAGTTATTTCGGCCATACCCTGTACTTTGAATTATTAATAAATGATGTGATGGGATTTGATTTGACATCTGTCAACCTCGAGTATATTAAGCAGGTTTCTGATATGGTATGGAACCAACGACTATCTGCAAACCAGTAAACCCCTCATCGAAAAGTATAATATAAGAAAATAGAATATAATAAACCCCTAGTTCTTGTAATTGTGGAAATCCGTTCGGTACAATAAGCCAATTGACCTATAGAATGACCGATGGGGGCGCCACCGCGCCGGCCCGAAATGGTGTAACGGTGACATATACTTTTGGCGCCAAGTTTTCGTTATTGAATCATTTAAATTTCCCTTGATTATTTGTTGTAAGAGTATTGTTTTCTAATAGTATGGTCTTAATATGTAAGAATCCACTACCATAAAATCTGATGGTTTATTTATTTCGTTGGTAATTGCCGCCGACACATTTTACATGGAATTTTATTCAATGGTCGTTTTAAACTTTCTCGCAATAATGAATTTGCACAGATGGTGCCCAACGTGTTCGTCCCACATTTGGCTTTACTGATAATCTATAATTCTTGTGCAATATTGTCTTTACTAATAGAAAAACATCAATTTTCATACAGCACTTTTTGCCAAATTATTGTCAATCTGTCTCATTTTAGGTTATTTTATGTGTGGTTGCATACACATTTAGAAGCTATACCAACATTCAGAATATATACACTGTTGCCGTATTTAATTGTTTTATGTTTCTAGTGTTTACTATAATTATGGGCATTGAAATTAAATTTGTGGATTCAAGTGAATATGACGATCCTGAGTTTAATGATGACTTTTACATTTCTTCATCTATTTTTATTTTGATTCAAAGTTGGAATTGGAATATATATCGTTTTACTGAACTGATACTAATACTCTTAGAGCGATAGCAGGAACAGTGGCAACATCGCATGCGATAGGTTGATTGGCAGTACCGTATAAAGTAACGAATAAACATCAAAATGTGTCCATGAAAATTTAGTATTTGCAGCTTGTAACGAGTAGTGAGATTCAGAAACCGAATAGAATCTGATAGCGGAAAGTGAGACAAACACGACGAGACCATACACGTGAAGAATCATTAATCGAGTGAACTGTAATCTAATCTGAAACACCATACAAAATCAATGTAAATTTGAATTTTACACCATTTCAGGACCTCAATTTTTAGACACCAGGTGTCGCTTTAGAGTCGGATAGAGGTCAATAGAATATGCTCGAATCTCGAATGTTGAATCGACTATAGATACACAGCATTACTAAAGATAATCTACGATACACAGCATGGGTACACCTCACGGAAGATAATGAAAAATTCCGCATCGGAAGAGGACTAAGGCAAGGGAATACTATCTCACCAAAATGTTTTACAATTCTGCTCGGATCTATATGGAAGAAAATTGATTGGGAACAAATGAGTAACAATGTAGACAGTGAGTTCCTAAATCATCTGAGGTTCGCGGACGATACCATTTCCGACTGCGGAGATACTGCGAAAATGCTGGAAATACCGTACTTTAATAAACGCTAACCTCAAAATAAATTTCATTAAAGCTCTGTTCATGACGAACCTTGTATTGAACCATAATGTCTCGGTGGGAGGAGTTCATATCCTAGATAAATGATACTGGTTCATATCGAAAACTTAGGTCACGGAGTACGGTTAAGTAGAGATAATAAGACGAGAGAAATCGACTTGACATGGGCCGCATATAGAAAATTAAGGAATGTCTTTAAGTGCGAGATACCTGTATGCTTGAAACGGAAAATTTATAACCAGCGCATGTTTCCCGTTATGACATACGGAGCTGAAACGTTTATGTTTACTAAAAATCTTTCAACATGCTATTTGTTAACCAACGAGCGATGGAGCTAGCCATGTTAGATTTAATACTCCCAGACATAGTAGAAAACCAAATAGGATTTTTATATCTACATTTATTTTTTGAAGCAGAAATATAATATATTTGTTTTGTAATTTTACTTTTTTCTGTGCGTGCGTTATATTTTAGGCGCCGCTTTAAGGGTTTTAAAGTACAAGAGTTTTTGGGATTAAAAGCTATGGATGTAATTTCTACAATTATATCTGATTTATACGTATTTTTAGTTAAATTACAATAGGTCCATATAAAATTATTAACATGAAATCAATATTTTTTATTAAAAATTTGTACTTTTTCACTTGGAAAAAATTTAACTAAATTCGCTTCAATTCGCTGTGTAACATGTTTCCATTAAACAACTAAACATTCTATTTAATTATAAGAATCCTAGCTGCGGAAATTTGCGGTGAAACAAGAAATTGAATTATTTGAATGACCGCGCAATCGTAATATTAATTAATTAGTTACAAAATTTGTCCGGAATTCCGGTTTTGAAATCCGTAATCGTGTGCCACCCTCAGCAGATATATCCAATTTTTAATGCTATCACACACCTAGTGTCACTTGCCTTCAAATCTATCAGAAAAACACAAAACTGACCTCGTTCTATCCACAAATATTTTGCAAATTGAACTAGAATTTTGATTTTGAGAAAATGCTTTCATGAATTTTCTACATTACAATCTCAGGATAATGTTGATGCCTAAGATAGTGATGTTCATAACACATTCTGAAAAATCGATTGTTAGTAAAATGTCATTTTTATGGTCGTCATTATGGGCGGTAATAAAATGTGGAGGCTGTCTTTCGTAATAGATAATGGTATCCTTTTAAAATGATATCTCACAATTTACAGATACGAGAATAGAGCAGAAGTAGTAGAATGAGAATTTTCTTGTAATATAATAGTTCTTTATAATTTTTTGTATTTTTATTGTTTAATCACATATAATTCAATTATATTTGTTGTTGACTCAGTCCGCCCCGTTATAATCATTATCCTTTATTTAAATGTAATAGCAATGAAAGCAGTCATGCAGTGTAGTGACGTAATAAGACTATGTCATGTTTTTTCGCATTTAATATTTAGATGTCGGGATTTTTATTATTATAAACAGTTCGCCAACATATCTTGTTAATGACAACGTTGCATAGAAAGTGATAATATATTTATAACCTATACGCGAGATAGCGTCGACGAGATATTGTTATATGATAAATACGGACAAGACGACGGACTAGTCTAAAATGGGGGGGATTCCCCTGCTTTGTGTCAATCTAGACACAACGATTACTTGAAGTTATCTTTAGTTGAGTTCGAGTCGTTGTTCAGTGTGCATGTACGTAACGGTTGTGAATGTGTTGTGACTTGCATCGACATATTTAGTTACAGCATGATTAAGGTATGTGTTTTTACTTCAAAATATTTTTATAAACGGCCCGCGCGGCCAACACAGTAAGCAAAAGATGTCTGTCATCCTCGATTGAAAAATTTAGGGAGGGCGTAACGGTTTCGACTTGTAAATCAAATAACTGATTAAACAATTCGAAATACTATCATCATCAATGTTTGAATTGTTCATACAGCAGTGTGGGTGGTTTCAACTCTTTCTCAGAAAATCAGTGCGATTTTAGTGTGATTGTCAAATGATATATACTTTATCATTAAGAAATGTATAGTACTTCAAATAGGTAGGTTTCACAAATTATTTGATTGAATGTAAATTATTTCGTATGTCTATGTATAGTAATACATAATATCATCTTCCGCGTCCACATCAGTTGACTAACGTCCCGGCAGTCCCGGTGTGTATATCTGTGAGTGAGTAATGCGGATAACACCGTGTTGAAATTACACGAGAATATGACTCCGTAAAACAATAACAATAATACTAATAATAAATTTAATTAGTATTGAAATGAAAGTCGTCTGGAAACAATAGCATATACGAACAGTACGTATCATCTTCGCCAACAGGAGTAACCATTATAATTTCAAGATAGGAGACATAAGGCAGTTGTACTGAAAACATGTAATATTTCTATTTAGAAGTAACCAGAAAACTGAACACGGTTTATAATAAAAATGCAATTTATTAAAATACTAAATACAATAATTCCTGAAAATAAATGCATTCATAGTGCAGTTAATTACAACTTGAAATTATGGATGTACTAAAAAAAACTTTATATCTATCGGACGAGGGCTTTACCGCTGTTAAAGGGAGACGCTCAGGAGGAGTATACACCCGGTATTTACTATATCTTTACAGGAAAGCTTTGAAAAACTGAAATGTGATCGGGAAATTTCGCACGCAATGGTGTTTGAACTCACTCTCTCCTCAATGCTGAGTACCAGACGGATTCTAACTAAGTTTTTCCTTTAACGAAACAAAGAATTTTCAAATGAGAAAAAATTCTAACTTAATAAAAAAAATTGGCTTCGCGGCATGTTCAGATGGATCCTGTTTTTGTGTCTGTAACCTAAAATAAAATATATTCGTGCAAAAATGATACGCCCCGAAGAATTGGCAATTTAAGCAAAAAAGTGGAAATGTTTTAGGTTCCATATTCATCTATATGGAACCTAAAACATTTCCGTTCAGAGTTCCGTTATTGGTTTATTTATAGAATAAATCTATGAACCACTGTATATTGTATAACAATATTTCGCATGTGTGTATTATATGACGTAACTTAATTTTGATTAGAGAGGAATCTGAAATTTTCGGATTTTGAAAAAAAGCACGATGAACCAAAATCAAGGATATTTCTCATAAATAAAGGTTTCATCGAATTTATTCTTTTTTGCTTTAGAGATCATGGAAGAAGAAACAGCATGATTTCATTAAATGTATTGGAATTATAACATGATTAATATTTTAAACTAATATCTTTTTAAATTTTTTTTCCCTATATAGTCCAGTCAATAAATATATTGTAGAGTGCATGAAATGGAAGGGGGAGGAGAAGATTCCATTTTTGGGGTTTTCGATTATATCTCCGAAACGGTATACGGTATACTAAATATGTTTTAAATAAAAATCACACGGGCTGTGAGGAGTTGAGAATAGTTGACGACGGGAGTTTCACCTAGTAACGTATAAATGGTATAAACACACATATTATATTACTGTTAGCTTCTGCCACAATAATTTATTTAAATTGTAAATCTATAATATAAAAATTATAAATAAAAATGAACAAGGAATGTATGACACAAGAGATATTAGATCTGATAAAGATACGAATCCCGTATACGAACGAAGATGTGCAAACAAGACTATAAGCAACGACATCAGAAGTAAAATCATACAGACTAAAGAAAGATGGCTAATGAATAAATGCCGAGAGATTGGTGGTTGGGGACTAGTTTTGCAAAAGACGTCCTGTCTGCTCATTAACTCTTCAAGTCATATCACTGTCCATGTCCTGATGTTTATGAACCATGACATTTTCTTCCTCCCGATGATGATGATTTGAAATAACACAAGATTGCTGGGGGCTCATCTGCAGACTGTACTTAGTCCACTTGTGCGGGACCTTTGTGCATTCTACAGTTGACAAGCTAAATAATGGCTTTTGGGGGGGTGACGATAGGTAGGCATGAGCAGAGGCTGCACGTGCGAGCCCATCGGCAATTGCATTTCCCTCATTTTCACTATGCCCCTTAAAGCATTGGAGAATTAACCTCTAGCGGATGGCAACTTTCTCCAAGGTGTGATGGCATTCGTGTATAAGCCTAAATGCCACTCTCGTGCTTGTAATGCCGCTCTGCTGTCCGTAGGGTGAATCAAAATAGTGTTCATTAAGTATGTGACTAGAGTTGTAAGTTGCATTATTCTATTAATTAGTCTCTTTTCTAGTATTTCCCCGTCAATGTTAACAGCTGATTGTAAAATTTCGACTCGAATCGTCTGAATTTGCCTTCCTGGCTGTTTCTGTTAGCTTCACAGCACCGCATAAGAAATGAACGACCGAAGCCGTTCATTTCTGAACTCCCTCAATCATTGTTTTGAGGGAATCAGCCTCTGTACTCCTTCATTATTTCTTATAGACCTTTTTGTATTTATGCTTTCTCTACTCTTTACCTCCATTCATTTCAGTTCTGCACTTATTCTTTCCAGTTTTGGACCCATACCTTTTTTAGATCTTGTCCTACATTATCTGTCCGCCTTATCCTTGGTCGAACTCTTCTTCAGTTTCCCCTTGCTTTCCATTCAACCATTTCCCTAACTATTGTATTCTTTATGATTCCTCGTCTTGTCTTCCTCGCATTTTTTCCGAATGGATTCCATTTTGTACATTTTGTACACTTAGGTTTTTGGACATTGATTGCGTATGTTATGTTTTCCACTTGCGTCTTCGTTTTTATTTCCCTAATTTAGTATAATATATATATATATATATATATATATATATATATATATATATATATATATATATATATATATGTTTGTGTCTCTAGGTACTGACGGATGTTCAGTTCTTCTATGCTGATTATGCAATTACCTAATTGTACTTGGTTTCCGTTTGTGTCCTCGTTTCTTGTGTTTTTATGTATTTTGTCGTTTCTTGGTTTATGTACAGTCCTGCTTCTATCGCTGGGTTTTCCCAACATTCTAAAGGCCTCTTCCATCCGCATTTTTGTTCTATTTGTCTCATTTTTTTACTTTTGCTTTCCGAATGCAGCATTGCGAAAACGAATTCAAGTTTTCTAATATTGTCAAAATATACGATTGCTTTTCGAATAAAAAAAACACTGTAGAAGAAAGGTATTGTTATCGCGAACAATTTAGTATAGTTAATGTTCACGTTTCTTTCGTTTTATAAGTAAAATAGTCGAAATAGACCCGTTTTTGACAAACAAAATTCCGGAAAACGACATAACGGATCGCGACCAAATCGGCTGAGAAAGCCAGCTGGAATTTACCCGTGAAAATTTGAGCATAATCGGTGCACTAACAGAGCCCGGTAGTATAATTGATAGTATATTTCCTTGTCTTTATATTGAGTTTTTCTGATGTTAATAGACTTGTTCGTTCTACCGGGTTTGATACCTCCTTTGTCATTCTCGTTAAATTTATATGTTTATATGTTCCAGTTCCTTGTGTATTAGGACTAATAGTATTTTATATGTGGTGTTTCTGGGGTTTTCTTTTCTCTTTCTTGTGTATCGGCACTATTATTCCTGGTTTCTACCTCTCTGGTATATCTTCATTCCTCTATATTTTGATTAGGTGTTATTATTTTCCTCCACATTTTAGTATTTCTCCTATTATCCCGGCCTGTTCTGTTTTCAGCTTCTTCGTTACCTCCATAAGCTCTGTTTGGGTAGCCTCTTTTACTACCTCCTATTTGTGTCTTTTTCCTTGTTGTTGTTCCCCCTGCCTTTTTGTGTGTAGTATTGTTTATAACTCTTTCGATATTTGGTTTATTTTTATGGTGCCATGTTCCATTATTCCAACAGTGTTTTTTCTTCCCTGACTTAAAAATAGGGCTTTAGTGTATAATTCAAAAGTTCTTAGTGTTATCTCACTGCCTATTCCGTGTTCACCTCGTGCCTTTTTAGGGCCCAGAATGATTTTGAGATATATCTTAAATTTGTATTTACTAATTCATTGGGAAAATCATGTGGTGCCCACACCAAACATTTTAGAATGTTTAAATATTCACAATTACTATCTGTTCCTATCCCATGGTTGCTGTGTCCCTCTTCTCAGTTCCCGTCCTGGGTATGCGGCCGCCCACGTGCAAATCTACTTTTCGCCGCCCTATTAAATTAATAAATTACTAAATTTTGAGGGGGGGGGGGGATCATATGCAGCCGCTATAAATAAATAAAAAAATATCCAGCAATGTAGTAGTATTTATAATATGTTAATAATGAGTTAACAAAGGCAATAAGATAAATAAGCTTATACACATATAAGAATATATTAATTTAAAAAAACTCGTCTGGCTTTCAGAGATTGAAATGTATCTATTTTTGAGAAATCAATGCTCTAATAGAACGTAAGACTACTTAACTTCCCTCAGCTATCTTTGAACGGAGATATTTTCTAATTATTTTAAGTTTTGAAACTGGCATTGTTAAAAAAATCAAATCGATATCGACAATAATTTAAATCAGAATAGGATTATTAGCTACTTCAGGGATTATATCGGTAAGACAATAGCACATTATTTTCATATGACTGTAATTTGATAACCAATTTCTAATCTAACCTTTTAAACGCCAAATAGACATTGGTTTAATGACTCAAACATTCCACCAGTGGAATAGTAGATGTGATCTAGAATGGCAAAATAAAATTGTATTTTAAATTTTTGCTTAGGATCCGCCACATCCGTATCATTTCTGCTCTTATATAAACATGTACGCGATTGCTTTACTCGGAGTCTTCTTCTCGTGCCTACTCGCTACAGAATGCTGGCGATAATTACTTTGTTAACTGGTTTTGGAGCCAACATATTCTACTCCTAGGTCCTATTCTTCCGACCACTTTCCCTTGTAATACAAGTTGGAGTCTCGTTATTCTCATTATGTGGCCTAGATATGCTAGCTTCCTCTTCTTCGCAGTTATTAGAATTTTTACCTCTTTCCCTATCCGTTCTAGTACTGTCTTATACGATACGTGGTGGACTCATGGTATACGTAGTATTTTTTTATACAGCCATGTTTCAAAAGCTTCGAGTTATTTTCTTGAAGCTTCATTGACTATCCATGATTCTACCCCATATAAAAGTGTGGGGAAGACGTAGCATTTGAAAAGCCTAGTCTGGGTTTTATTATTCAAGTCGCGACTATTGAATATTTTCGCCAGACTGATCTGACTTTTTCGATTCTACACTTGAATTCAAGTGAGTGGTCCCACTGATCATTGATAGTGCTACCCAAATACTTTTCTACTCTTTCTATTATTTGTTTGTTTACAATCAGTTGTCAGCCTTTGTAGTTCTTCGTGGTTTTTCGCGAATACTATTGTAAGATCGACGAATCTGATGTTGAATCTTTCTCTATTTATTAATATTGGTGCCTCTATGTCATGTAGTACTCGGCTAAATATTTCTTCTGAATATCTATATATGTTGAACAAAAGTGGCGATAGGACACACCTTTGTCTCACTCCTCTCAATATTTGCACGTTCTCGGATGTTTCACCGATCTCTGTTATATGGTCTCCAGTAAAGGTTTTTGATAATTCTTTATTATATTCACTATTATCTATACCTATGTTATTCAGTGTCTCTATCAGATTGTACTCTATCGAACGCTTTCTGATAGACGATGAAACAGACGTGTATTTCGCAGTTTATATCTCTACACGCTTGAAATCGAACTTGGGTGCAAAAAGAGCGTCTCTCGTACTAGTTGTTTTCCGAAAACAAAATTGTATTTCGGCCATGTGTTCTTCTATGGATTGCATAGTCATTGGTTGTTCAGGAACGGTTTTAGAAGATGGCTGATAAGGCTAATTGTACGGAAATTTCTGCGTTGTGTGGAATTTATTTGAGGATGTATATGAAGGTAGCTTTAAGCCACATTACGGGGATGTTGCCAGTTTTATATATGAACACCTTTATCAATACCCATCTCATCCATTATTTGCTTTGCTTTGTCTTTGGACTTCTTCCCATGTAATTTCAGGGCTAGTTTCACCCTCGGCTACTAGGATTTCTGTTATATCATCTCTGAACAGGTCTTTCTGGTTAGACCAATTTTCCCTGTATTGGTTTATATGTTCCTTTCAGTCTTGTGTAGGTTAAATAGGTCGTACCTTTTTCTAATAACTCTATTTCTTCATTTGCGGTTCATCCATTTGTCTTTAGCCTTGCGAATCACTCATCTGATTTCTTTTTGTATATTGTTGTACTCTGTTGTTGTACTTTGTTTATTTGAATTTCCTTCTTGTATCCATCAAATTTAAGATGTGGTCTAGTCTATTATCCTTGGCTTATTTTGGAGTCCATTACAATTGCAATTATTTGTGTATTGATGTCATTAGGTTTGTTAGTGAGTTATAATTTTTTTCGACCACTTGCAAACAGCCGGACAAGTATTCAATTGAATCATTATCAGTCTATCCGATACTGGGATGAAGTTTATTGCAAAGCTATCCATTTTTTCGCTAAGGATAACCTACTCCTGCTGATGTTGTATATCGCCACCAGAATAAAAACTCTGTTTATGGTACATTGCACTGACCCCGTCCATCGCATCTCACTGACACCCAGGATATTTATATTCACTTCATTTATGTTCACTTCATACGTAGCGTTGTCGCTTTTTCCGTCCTATCTATTTTACTTTCTGACCCAGGGATTTTTAGCAGCCTGTGACCAATGAAGCTATGTCGGTTCGACACATAATTCTTTTTGTTTCTGCCATGATTGATAGTTCTTGGAGAGTCATTATGTGGTCGTTCTCCGATGCTTTTCACATCGCAGTGATAAAACCGAAGCAGCTGCAGTATTTGTAGTCGCTGCAGCGCTTACTACCTAATTTAAAGTATAAACATAGCAGGGATAACATAGCGCCGTTGGATTGATGTCTACTGCGCGTTTCTACAGGCCAATAGTCTCAAGGTGTGCCGCGCATGAAATAGCCTCAAAATCGTAAATTTTAAATAAGTTAAAAGATATCAGATGAAGAGTTACGTGTTTTTATATAATTTAGTAATAATAATAATAGTAATAAATTATTTATTTCGTTCTCAGTGCAACTTAAAATATTATATATACAGCAAAAGATAATTATACAAAAAATAAGATCAGGTGGTTGGTCAGCTTGGCTGATCAATCTCTTTTCAACCATCTAAACCCAGAATTATAAATCTTGTTATATTATACCCTAAACCTAAAATAGTAACCATACTTAAAAATAACGTAAAAATACAATAAAAAAGTGTTTCTACCGAGTAGTAGCCTGAGCTATCATTCTCTACTCACGTTTACCTTAAAATATAACTTATCTGGAAGATTATTATAAAGTATTAAACTTTATAAGTGAAGGACCTGTGATACAAGCTTTTTAGAGCCGGAACAAATCCCATTCACCACCACCGTGCTGTTCAAGTAACAAAGTTAAAAGCTGCAGCTAATAAATCAATGAATTAATTTTGGAAATTTTTCCTAAATAATGCGGCATATTAGTTTTAAGTTCCTTTGATTTTTAATATTATTTAAGTGAACCAACAAATTTAACGTTTTAATTTTAATGATCTCAACGGCATTCAAAAATTTACCATTATTACGTCCTTATAGTTGCAAATTGTGGAATTGCCATAATTCTTTGAATTATAGCCCTCTAGTGTTCCTTATTAATTTCAAATAAATTTCGTTGTTTATCAAGTCTTAATTGTAATTTACACCACTTCTTTACCTATTTAACATGTTGAATACTACTTACTATCGATATTTTTTTTAATTTATTATATTATTATATTAATAATCCTTGTAGCTCCCCTTGGAACCGTTTGGTGTTTCTTTTTGGAAAGGTTGTGGGCCTTATATTTTTCTTATTTGCTTATTCTTTAGACTATTTTTTCCATTTCGTTTTGTCTTCTGCTTCTTGTTTTATGTCATGCCATGATTTATTTATAATTTGTAAGGTCTTTGTATATATGTTTTTTTTTCATGTATTTATTGGTCTCCCTCATTTTCTTTTTCCTAGTTATATCTGTATTTGTTTTAGTGTCCTATCCATTTCCATTTCCTCTTCTTGATTGTGGTTTGAACATAGTTCTTCGATCGTTATGTATTCAGTCTTTTTGATATTTCATACAATATTCGACTACCTTTAATATATATGTTCCACATCATCATAAGTTAACATACATAAAAAACATAGGCATTATAAAATAAACTAGTACCTATTTCACAAATTCCAGGTGTTCTATGTTGATATTACATAACCCCAACGCGAAATTAAGCACCTAGAATCATATTTTAAAACAAAACCCGTCATAAATGAAAATATTTTATTATTTATGATCTTCAAAGGTAACCATTACTTTTTGCCGCCATCAGATTATCGTACTTATTATACACTCGAAGCGAATAACACTGTTTAAGCATAATAATAACTTCCTCTGTTAGATAAAGATACTCAGGATTTTGCAAAACGAATAATTATTAAGTAAACAATATTGAAAATACTATTGAGTCTTATGGCGAATTTAAATGACTCCCGTAAGAGTAGGAAACATTCTCCGAGGGAGACGCTGTTCTCGGTTTGTGTTACCTCCCTATATCTTTAATATTGTACTAAAGCATTTGTTAATAAAAGTCTCTAGCTTTTTTAATATGTTTGAGTTGGTAGTACACGATCCCGATGCATACAACAATACGCTCTTTACATAGCTGTTACAAAATTCTGATTTTGTTCTTTAATGATATTTCGTTTGATCTCAAGCTCTTCCAGAACGTATTAAAAGGTTCTTTCGCTTTTTATTCGCTTTTATTCTGTTTATATCTTCGCTTCCTCCCCTTTCGCTTATTATGCTGCCTAGCAATTGACCTACCTTTTTATCTTCCATTTATGTACAAAAAACACGTTTACAAAATCTTTAGACTCAAAATAGACATTATACGAACCCGAAAAAAAAACAACACTATAAGAGAGATGAAAAACTACAAATCTCAGTACTGGATATCAGCGATTTGCGGTGGCAAGGATCTGCAAAATGTATTCTCGATCACCAATGTGTCTACTACTCAGGAGAAGATAGTAATTATCACCGCAATGGAGTGGCAATTATTTTGACTACGAGAGTCGATAATTAACAAACATTAAGACTGTATGCCACGTGTCCGATTAAGTTACGATGATCCAACTGCAATCAAGTCAATGTCAACGTGATCCAAGTGTACGCCCCTACTTCGGAAAGCGAGGAAGAAAGTATAGAGAAGTTCAAAGAAGATGTAAAGAGCGTAATGGACCGCTTAGAAAGTAGGGATATCACTATAATAATTGGGGACTTCAATGCTAGGTCGGCCAGGAAGAGACAAAAAAATGATTTCTGAGAAACTATAGAGATCTACGGTTTGTGGAATTTTGCATTATGAAAATTGTCAAAAAGACGGCTATATATTTGGAATCGGATAATCAGGAAAACATCGTCAGGAACCATATCGACTATACCACTATCAACGAAAGATATCAAAACATGGCCAAAGCAATGAAAACACTTTCCGATGTCGACGTATCCTCAGATCACAACCTATTAATTGGACAGATTAGACTTAAAAGAATCAAACAACATCTGAGAGAATAGACAGAGAATACCTACAAGCTAATACTCAAATAATAGGAAATACTCTAAAAAGTAAATTTAAAACATAAGAAAATCCGCTAAACCTAGAATATCATTAGCAACATTACAAAACAGTAATCCAGAACAGATGCAAAAACGAAGCAACATTGACTGACAATCGAGATCCTAAACTTAATGGACGAAAGGCGGAAGCATAAAACATAGGAGAAAAATATATAACTCCATCAATAAAGAAACGGAACTGGGGATCCAGGTAAGCGCTGTTCCGAATACAGGTCTTAGTACACAGATGCAGAGATATACGTATCATACCGCGAAGCACCCGCAAATAATTACAACACTTAATTGATAGTGTCACGAGAGAATGCGATGAATACGGTCTGAAACTTAACACATACAAATAAGTATATGATAATAAGCAAAGTACCTCGGGAAGAACCGGCAATTACAGCAAATGGTACACGACTTGAGAAAACAGAATATCATATACTTGGGTTATAAAATAAACAGCAACTGGGATATGGGCAAGGACATTAGAATACGCATTGTGAACGCCAGAGTGACTTTCTTTAAGTTAAAGAAAGTCCTATGCAGTAGAAACATTAGTCTAAAACTTAAAATACACTCTGTAAGAAGCTACATATTCTACTATTGTACGGTGTCGAGAGCTGGACACGAACGGATCCCTTGCTGCATAAACTTGATGCATTCGAGATGTGGGTCTAACGCAGGAAATAAACTGGGTGGACAGAGTGAGGAATGAAGAAGTCTTAATTCGCGTAGTTAAGGAGAAAAATTGTCAGTAAAGGCGCGGAATCTGGAATACGTTGCCTATGTGATGTGACACCCAGAGCGATACAACTTACTATACCTGATAATACAAAGTAAAATAGCCGGAAGAGCACTAGGTCGCAGAAGAACGTCGCTGGAATCTAAGGAATTGGTACCAGAAGTCAACGACATTTCTGTTCATAGCGGCCAGTAAAAAAGTAACGATAGTTAATATTGTAACATAATGATGACCAACGTTCGGTAACGGATATGGTACAACAAGAAGATATCACACAAACCCAAAGCAAAGAAAACGACAGATGTCATGTGGCCAGTGTACATTACTTCATATGTATCATAATAATGAAGACATGTGTTATGAAATAATGTATTACCTTTTCATTTTTTGATTATTTTTATTTATAAATAAGCACTTTACCTGAATCGAATTATATTTTTTTAAATTGACGCCGGTAATCTGCCATTTCTGTCAGGCTACAATATTTTTTCATTATACTAAAATATTAAGAATGTTGTACAAAATTTCGTAAATATAGTTTTTTCTGTGTAAAATCGGAACATTGCGTAATTGGTTGTAAGATATAGTTTTTTTTATTCGAAAATTTGGACAAATGCGGAACGGACGTGCATACACACGTTTTCCAGAGATGGATTTAAAATGTTTTTTTTTGCAAAATTGAATACTTCGTATGGAAAACTATGTTTGAACCATTTAAGTTTACAAAATAAAAATATTCACCTACAATGTAGTTCTTATTACTCATTTTGTCACAATAAACAATATAATAAAAAAAAACTGCAATGAATTCCTTACTACTTTCATAATGTTAATTAAGTTTGATTTATACCTTAATTATTGGAAGGGATTACAGAAACCACAACTTAACACTTAATGCTGCAGTTAATCAACATAACTTTCTAGAAGACTGTTATTTACACACATTTATATCCATCATCAGAGACCATGAAAACTGCAACAATAAGTTTATTTCAAAATGTCATTCAACTTTTTTTGTGAAAATAATAATTGTATCCTTTAACTTCTTTATTGAATTTCAGATGAGCCATTCCCTACATTTCCAACTGTTTCCACACCTATTAAACAATAGTGTACAATTTATAATTTAGTTACATCATACTTCTATTATTATTTTAGTATATAAAATATAAAACCTGTTGGCATTAGATATATTAAGACTAATAAGTAATTAAATTTATCTGTAATGCAGGTCAACAACTCTTTATGTTGAACAGTTTTAACGAGTTCCGAATTCATTGGCATCATCCTCAGTTATGTCTCCATACTCCCAAATATTAGAATGATTTTTCTTGGCCACCTCCTGGGCTGCTTTATACTCGTTCATCTGCAAATTTGAATAAGCAATTAATTTATATATCAATTATCACATATTTAGAATACTTACAACTTTGTTTAGTCTTCGCTCACGCCTCTTTTCGACAAGTAATAGCCCATCAGTTATCAGACTTTTCGCAATATCTTCAACTTGATCATCAGACATCAACGTCACTGCGGGAGGGGATCCGGGCACCTTATATTCAATATTAAGGAGAAGTTTACGGTTGAGGGTATCTTCGCGCAAATATTTTAGGGCCAAATCTGCATATTCCGGGTCCTTTGGAATGGTGACGCATGCTAGTGAATATTCTGTTGCAATTGGTTTCTCACTTGCGAATGCGGCGGGTATTGATGCTAATCTTGAGGAATTTAGTGTCTGAAAATAGGGTAGTATAGGAACATAAATTTTCATAGGGCAGATCGAAAAATTATATGCCTTGTGTTGATATAGTATGTATTACTATTTTTATTTAACACAATAGAACGTAATTTACCTCCATGTTTCCATAATCTATGAACAACACTGATACATTAGTTCCTTGAACCTTATCTACTTTCGCTCTGTACCATTCATCATCCACTGTATATTTAGCTGCACAAATGTCACCACGCTTGGGGGTGTATGCACCAGGAAGAGGCGGGTTTGCTTCGAAATCTTGTCGGAGTTTGGCATTTAATGCTTCTGCTTTAGGGCCGTTTTGATAATTTTGTGCAAAGAATGTTCCCTCGCGAGTGATTTCAGTAATTACCACTTCTTCATAGTTTACACTGCGATCAGGGTTCTGAAAGAAACATAATTATTAAATAGAATTTGTTTAATTTATAATGTATCGAAACAGAAATTACTTTAATACATATTAGCATAAATTGATGCTCCAACCGTACACATAAATATTTTAGTCTATCAAATCGTCACAAATGAAAATTAAAACATAACATTTTTTCTATATTCAATATTGATAACTATATACAAAACTGTTGATGAAATTTTTAATTTATATTATCTAAAATCAAATCAGAAATAAAATTATGAAATTAACAGCTAAATTTTAGGTCTGGGTTGATATGATACGCTATTTAAATCAAAATTAAAATCGTTCCTAATCTCAAAAGCAAACTGAACTTATCTTGTTATTATTATCATATGTGTTGCAGCCAATTTTAGGGTTACATATATTTTTATTGTCATGCATGTTGGTTTTTTATACATATTTCAAATGTCATTTAATAATTGTATTATAACTGTTTACACCCAAAAATGTATTTTAGCCATATGTTAGTAAAGATTATTATTACTATATGATACATGTCATAGCTTTCAAAATGGTTGGTTGCACAAAGCTCATGACTCCCCCTTGTAACTTTAGTAGTGTAAGTCAATTTTAATATGTACAAAATATTTCCCTCTACAATTGCTGAATGAGTTAAGAAAGTCACTAAAATCATAAACTGTCAATAACAAGATTAGGCATGTGAGCTAAATCTTGAACAAACTCTGCAAGGAACAATTTACTTCTTCTTAAGTTACTTCAATGACAAATTGAAATTTAGCCACTAGCTCTCATTAATCGGATAATTAAAAATAATAAAATTTACAACTGTTTCAAGGCAAGACACTTAATTATTTCCTCTTCTGCATTTTTTGTTAATAAGTCTAACAATCTATCATTTTCGACATTTCTCAGTCTCGTCAAGTCGACAAACGTTTTTTTCCAAATAGTGCCACATTGAAAATCAATAAATGTAATTCAATTCAAAAAGTCTGGCCACGCAAAAATCTCCATATTTATGAAAGAAAATAAATGTTCACGTTTTTTAAGGTTTCGAAATTCTTGAAATCGTTCATATAGCCACTAGCAAAAATTTCCTCGTTAATTGTATGATCGGGTTTTTCATGTGATTCGCAATCAATCATAAATCTTTATACATTTAGAAAATAATTAAATGCATTTGAGTTAATATCACGTTTAAAAAATTGAAATTTAGCAGTGAATGCTTCGATCAAACCAAACAACAATAATTGTTCTGTTAGCTCATTGCAGTTTTAAATTTAAATCTTTCAAATGTGAGCACAAATCTGTGCAAGACATCCATTAGGATCAATAACTCTTTTGTACAACTTTTCCACTACTTAAGCAAACATTATAAACTGAGTTTACTTTAGCCAACAACTCTAAAACTTTCTTCTTATTTAAAGCTTGTGCAGATAAAAATTCACCATTTTGGTTACAATGCTCATAACATTTTCTAATAAAGTTTTAAGTTGATTTTGAGCAAAATCTGTTAATGAATCATACAATGGAAACCTAGGACTGAGTGTCTGATATGTTTTTTCAGGAGGGTTATGAATGCATTTTCCTCTCAACCCATACTGTGAACTTCATCAGTAGTTACAGATACAATATTACAAAACTCAATATCCTTCTCTTTAAGGACATTTACCACCGCATTGTAAATATCTACTCCTCGTGTTGTTGTTGCTAATGATATTAACCGGATTCATTCTTGTTTTAATTTGTCTGTAATATGTCTCTACTTCTATCAAGACAGAAAGAACGTATATCGAAATTTTGGTGTTAAGTTACAATTGTAGTCATATTCAAGATTCTAACTCTCACAGTATTTTGGGCCAGGGGTAGATCTTTTATTCTTTGGATAATCCTATATTTATTTTCAAAACCCTCTAAGGGAACTGGTGCTCATTCCCCATCACTAAATGGTTTCCGTGTTTGGCAATCATCCTTAGATTGGAGAAATATCCAAACATACTTCCAGAAAATTATAAAATGTTGACTAGATAAGACCGCGCGATTAGGTCAACATTGAACCGTATTTTATTTTCCGAGATTCGCCTTAAGATTTGATGCATAGAAAGTGGAAAATAGTGCAGTGGTCTTGACTGATCCATCACCATCATGATAGTTTTGTTCAATAGATGCTGAATTAATTGTTTGTATGTATTTATTACTTTATAATTACTTACTGTTCTATCTTCCTCAATTTTTTGTTCTTCCTCTTTCTCTTCCACAAAATCTTTCCATCTTCTTAATCTTGATTGTTTGGCAGAATCTTCAGCGTTTCTTAATTCCCGGAAATATTTTGATCTATCAGCAGTAGGATGTATGGCTGCATAACCGTCCTGGACAAGTGCAACCTAATAAAATATTAAGTTGAGTAAATGAGTTACTGAGCAGTTTTAAAAATATATGTACCGAGAGGTTTACATTATCAACCCAGAGCCAGCCAATGAAATTTCCAGCTTTGTCAGTGGATTCAATTTGAAGTGACACTTCCTTTTGCATGCACTTCTCTTTTGTGAATACTAGAGCATCTTCGCCATAAGGTTCAGCTTCACTAGGGGCCTGATTGCCCATAGCTGGTCGTGCACCTCTTGGACAATTAATACCCGCTAAAAATAAATGTTCACATTAAATATTGTAACCTAGTTAACATATTGAATGATTCAGCTTGTGAGCACTTAAATAAATACCAGCTAACCTTTTTTGCGGCTGGAATTTGTAAAGGGAAGGGTTGGGCTGATATGCCAAATAAAGGTCTTTTATAAATAAGATAAAAACAAACGTTTTTATAAAAAAAAATTAACATATTTTTTTTAAAGAATAAAGTGAAATATAAAAATTAATTAAGTTTAAGTCAATTAATGCGTTTTTTGTTGCTGCATCTTGGATGACAAGTATTTAATGTCATCACTTAAACAGATCGCACGCCGAAACTGTTCTTTATAGAATTTATTTCTGAAAATAATGACACGAACGCATATATAGAAGAAAAAAATTACAATATAGCCGTCGCTAGTGTCTTCAAACAGTTAAAGGTTTCAAGAATGCTATTCCAGGTTTTTAATATTTCCGCTTCTGCATTATAATTAATTGCGCCCAATAATCGATCTTTTTCAATAATAACATTTCTCAATTCAATGAATTGCATATCCATGCTCCAAATTAGGATTATTTTCTTTCCAATATCTACTCCTTTGTTGTTGCTGCTAAAGAAGTTAAACTTATCAATTCTTAGAGTTTATTTCCCATGTAATATTGCTAATCGAGCTGATCCCGTTAGGTCGGTACTCTCATGCAGACAGAGATCAATTATACCTGAATTGTATGTCTACTTTTTCCTGATCAGTTACATTTCCAAGATTTACCGTATTTCAACCTAAAGGGATACCTTTTATTCTTTTAATATTGTTTTCCATATTTTCGAAATCTTCAAACAACGCTGATGCGGATTTTATCCAAAATTCTCCTTAAGGGCAAATTAATCCCAGTAAAAGGTTTCCGGGGCAACTGTTGCGTACAGGAAATTTTCGCATGCCAGCAATTTTTCATACGCACCATAGATTAGCCACCCCTTGTCTAGTATATACGTTTTTATTTCCCGAACTACATTTTATTGTTTCAGTCAGTTTAATCCCCCCAAGCTATGAATGTGAGTGCATATTATTTTAAATTATACATTGTTCGTAAAATAATTATGAAATTACACTAGTAATTCGATTTTCAGAATCAATGTATATAGTATATTACTCGGAAATCACGAACTTATTGATTGACAAATTAATAGCAGGTTTCAAAATTATATTTTTAATCTAATTTGGCCACCCTAAGATTTCTCAAGTTACAAATTTGCATATCAACCTAAAACACTAATACTGGAGTCGAATAATAACTTGTGTTAGAATATTTCTAATAATAAACTAATTCACAATCAGGCACTTCTGTTGCATGTGAGATCAACTATACTATGTATGTATAATATAATAAAGTAATTAAAACACACATACCCAACAAGAATGTGGCAAGACAATGTTCCTTGGGAATAAAAAGACGCATTCTGGAACCACTTGCAACAAATTCAACAATGGCATTTATACGCTCAGCACGTTGGAATGATGATAAGTATTGTTTAGATTTAACTGCATCCTAAAATAAATGATTGTATCAAATCTAATATGTATTGTAAAGCAACGGATTACATACGATTTCATTAACGCGATGCGTAGGAATATCTTTTTTAGCGTGAATCCCTTTCTGTGATTTGACTGCTTTATTTTCAGCAGTAAGTAGGTCATCATAATGCGAACTACGTTGATCATCATCTGGCCGGTACTTGACTACACTAGCAAAGCCTTTCGATACGAGTGTTTCAGCTACATTAATTCCGCCGATTGTAACAGTGGCGCAGGTTTTCTCAGGGAAGTTGTCACGTGCTTCTTGTATGTAATCAACAACGACATGTACTTTTTTATCGATAAGTTTTTTCCTTAGAAATTCTCGTGCTTCGAACATCCACGGAATGTCGTATAGAGGTCGGAAACCTTTTGGCCTTGGAATAGGTTTTCCTTCCTCGTCGGCAACTCTATTCAAAATATATATTAAGGTAACAATTAAAATTCATATTATATAGGAAATAATTAATATACTACGAGTATTTCTATATGAAATAGTTTCAGAAAAAAAAACCTTTGCCCCTATTGAATTCTATTTAATATTTATAATAAGTAAATAGTCACAATCGGTAAAATAGTAATTTTTGTCAAAATAATTGTGTATAAGGGTTAAAGCTGAAATAAATTCAAATGAAAA
Source organism: Lordithon lunulatus (assembly GCA_963942505.1). NCBI lineage: Eukaryota > Metazoa > Arthropoda > Insecta > Coleoptera > Staphylinidae > Lordithon > Lordithon lunulatus. Next base: position 40,792,684 of record OZ012666.1, read on the forward strand.
GTTGAATATGTAGATTATATTAGATATAATGTATTTCCAAGAAATCACTTGGATTCAATATTTTACAAATTAACTTGCAAGGACAGATACAATTTATAAGATAAACGCAGACTGATTAGGTGGTTACCACATACAAATTAAAAGATTATGCAAGTAGCAATAATAAACAAAAGTTACTAACATTCTAGATAAATGCCAAAACATATTACAATTCAACAAATGTTAATCAAATAGATAGCTTACCTGCCAGCTTCTTTTGGTGGACGAATTGATGAAAGGAAGACTTTTTTGATCTGACCGTTCTGGAGTTTAATCATGAGAGCATCACCATTGACCACTTCAACCACTGTCCCAGAATATTCCTTTTCTTTTCCAGTAAGTTGTGGGGTATTTGATTGCCAATCTTTCCACATTCTTAATTTTGCTTCCTTGGCTTTACGTTCTGCAGCCCTTAATTTATCAACCCCCGTTTTCATGAAAGCAATGGACCAATCGACACATCGAGCTAATCCATCTTTCAATAATAATTCTGCAATATTTCCCTTGGGATAAAGAATAGTACCAACAAAGTTACTATTATTAACGGACTCCAGGACAATTTCAACATCCCGGTGTAATAATCGAACTTCAACATAATAACGAGCTTCTTTAGCGTGTGGCACTTCAATGTTTGGATCAGGTTTGCCTCTGTCATCTAATTTAAAGCCTGGACACCTTATACCAGAAATCATCAATGTAATGTGATAAAATTCAGGTAGAAGGAATGCCCTTACAGTGGAACCATCACGAACATGTTCAATTATAGCTTTAATGGGTTTTCCAGCATGTTTGTCAACAAAAGTTCTCATATTTTCAACTGACCATTTAATGTCTCTGACATGTTCAGAACTAATTCCACCCCACTTGCCCTTTCCTGCTGATTTAGCAGCATCTTCCAGTTCAGCGAACTGAGCATTCTCAGGTGATCTTCGGACACTAACCAATCCTTCAGATACCAAATACTCAGTAATATTTTCAGCAGTGTTGACATCTTTTCCAAGATACACAACTCCATACTCCCTAGTTGCATTTTGAGGCTTTTCAGAATGAAACCAAACTTGTTCACCAATTAATTTTTTTCTCAGTGCCTCCCTAGCTTCCCACGCCCATGGCTCGTCTTTGGTTTCGTCAGACCTGTAGAATATAGAACGAATTTGAATTGGCTATTATTAAAACTACAATCGTTAATATATGCGATGGGTATTCTAAACAAACGGCTGAAATCATATATTTTTTAGTAACACAAATGAAATTATATTATAAATACAACAATGTACTTTCTATACATTTTTGAATTAAGGGATGATTTATATAATTATATAAAATAAATAAATATATTACTTTATCATAGTAATTAAAGACTTTTTTTGAACCCTTTTGCTGCTAAAGACGCATAAATTATAACCAGCTTAGAATCAATAAATGAAGGTGGATGCAGTGACAATAATGTTTATCTAGAATGGGATATTGAGAGAATTGGCAGCTATGATAATGACTACTTGGATAAGGAAAATAATTACTTTTCCGCTCCGCCTAAAACGAGAAAGACACCAAAGAACACCAGTTTACCTAATTTTGAATGGAAAAAAGCCTTTTTGATTTTGATAACTCAAATTGTGGTTATCAAAAACACTTGTGTAAAATTTCTGATGATTCTACTACATTAGATTATTTTCAATTTATGTTTTCCGAATAATTGGCCGAGAAAATAGCTACTGAATGTAATAATTATTATTTATTTGTATCTAATAATGAAAATTTACTAAATAGTCGTCTCAAACATTGGTACAAACCCCTATCAAATATTGTTATTCATTACAAATACATTGCTAGTATCCAGAAATAAAAAACTAAAAATTAACATATGTTGGTCAAAAGATATGCTCCTTGAAACTCCTATTTTTGGTAAAGTTATGCCAGGAGATAGATATTTGTTACTATTACGTTTATTACATTTCTGTAATAATGATAACCAAGAGTCTATAAGACGATTTTATCAAATCCAAAAGAAGCATTCAAGCGTTCATTCGCCCCATTCGAAAATATGTGCTTGATGGATAGTTAGTTCTGTATAAAGGAAGACTTCAATTCAAACAATATATAAAATCCAAACGACATAGGTTTGGAATAAATAAAATTGTTTATGCTGATGTAGAAACAAATTATGTATTAGATTATATTATTTACACTGGATCAACAACAAGGGTGATATATATTTAGTCTAGTTTAGGTGTAGTTCTTACACTAATGAAAGATTATTTGGACAAAAGTCACTTTATACTGATAATTGGTACACCAGTACTTTATTAGCAGATTGCCTATACAAGCATAAAACAAACTTTTATGGCACAGTAACAGAAAGTTTATGCAAAAACTTGAGAATAAACTAGTCGGAGAAGATAAATAAATAAATTATTCTATACTTTAATACAAAAATGGTGTCCATCTTAGAAAATTCAAATGGTTTTCCACTGGTCTAAATTCCCCATCTCAGAATAAACTGTATTTTTAAGCAACCCTATTACAAATACTCAAATGCATTTAGACCAATTGAATAAGCAGATCATGATAATAATGTTCTTCCAAACTATTTTTAAAATTCTTTATTTAAAAAAGAAATTTGTTATAGCTACTGATAAATAGTGGAATTAACGCATTACTGCATGTTTTTTTTTTAATTTTAAGAACGAATTAATGAAAAAATATTTAAAAAATATGTTTTCAAATTTGAAGGAAAATGGTTGCAAAACGGTGCATATCATATATGATACAGTATGTGTTAAATAGAACAAAAATATCGGCAATCTGTATGAAAGAGAACCAAACAATTTCTATATTTATTTAACTCAAGAAATACACTACACACCACTATTTTTATTTTATTTTTTCACTTAAACTTATTTCTGTTGTTCACAAACATTGAATTTTCTATTTTATGTTGCGCACCTGCGACAGTTTTTGGTAAAAGTAGATTCATCCGAAAAAATAATCGTCTTGGGAAATGCTCTATCAGCTTGTATTTCACGTTATACCTACGGTTGTACCACGAAACAAAATTTAGAACGGCTGTAGTAATCCCAATCTTGCAAGGTTTGACATATCTTGGCTTATATGTTATATTCTTTTTCACACCTAATGTTTTATCTACTATTAATTTCTCAAGATCTAAGTTTGTTCCTCAGTTTTGTACCAAGATGTAAGGGTTTCCACCACACTTTGCATTACATTCATTGCATTGTCGAAATTATTTACAGATTGTGTATGTTCATCAAACTATCTGCATATTTCCAATATATAGATCCAAGGGCTTTCCGCCGGTAAAGGGAGAAGCTCAGCTTAATCATTGATTGGCCTTAACTTCACAGAAAAAAACCTCTGAAAAACTGTAAAAGTTGATCCACGAAATTTCGCCCCCAATTTCTTCAAAATTATGATAACTGTGAAAACCAGGGATGTCGTTCGTTAAATATTTCTACCGCCCTCTAGAGTTTATACTGACAATATATTTAATGAAATAAAACAATAAATAACAAATTCATTTTTCTCTCCAAAATACCATAAAAAAGTCTGGGTTTATACTAGAGACGTGTAGTTCGTGAACGAACTATTGCAATCGTGTAGTTCTTCATATCCAAACGAGTTCTAGTTCGTTCGTGATTGTTATAGGTAGTTCGTCACGAACTATTGCGAGGTTAGAACGAGCGCTCTGTTTCGCACAGATAGTGACGCGGCGCAAAGCACCGCACTAGTCGAAATACCCGCAAGAGCCGTTGTAGTTCCCCTAGTACATATGTCTCTGCCCGCGATCATGCAGTGTTATATTTATAAACTGTGGCTGAAATTGTTACCGGCGCCGCACAGTAGGTTAGATGCCCGATCCAGAGGGAACTAATTTAACCGGCGACTAAATATTGGTTTTAATTGTTATAAAAATAACTGAAACAAAAATATTAATAATAATAACAAAAAAAATTGTTTAATTTATTTGTTGTATATGGTATTAAATTATATTAACATAAAAGGGTTAATTAAAACATTTTGACACAAATGTAGTTTATTAAGAAACAAATAAACAAATTAATTAATAAATTAAATTGTCATTTTTTTTCTCTTTACGGGTGTATAATGTTCTTTTTAATTTGGATGCTGATTTAAAACGCTCTATAGTTTTCTTAGGACTGCTTGACACGCTGTAATTCTACTTATGATAAGCTATCAAGGGTTTTAAGATAAAAGACTCAATTATTGTCCTGTTTGCTATTTCAAAACAACGAAATTCCTGAAATATTTCTAAATCACTCAGAATGGGAGACAATAAAGCAACTAGTGAAAGTATTAAGGATATTCTATGAAGTTACTAATGAAATTTCAGCAGAAAAAATGTGAGCGTGTGAAAAATGTATATATTTTCGAATCAATAAAAGAATATATCTAATGCAGGAGAATGAGTATTGCACAGATATAATCTTTTCTTAAAGGCTATATGAACAAATTTATAAAGTTTGCAAAGACTTGAAAGATATTTTAACAGAAGCAACAATTTTAGATGCGCGCTTTAAGGATTTGCCTTTTCCAAAAAAGAAGGAGGTCTTAAGAAGAAATTATTGAAACTCTGTGGAGACCACTGGAGAATACAAATTGTATATATTTTAGCAACTTTTAGAATTTTGTTATTTATAAAAAAATATAAAAAGGTAATGTTTTGTATAAACATCTTATAAAAGTCCTAAGAAACACTTAAATTTAGCACTTTGTAAATTGTAGATTTAGCAAAACAGTTAAGCTATAACCACAGCTTGTTCTCGCTTATTCCATGCGCGTCAGTTTGAACTAAGCGAACTAAATGAATAGTTTGTGAAGTAGTTCGTTACTAGGACTAAGAACTAAGAACTAAGGAACTAGTTCGCGAGAAGGAACTAACTCTGACGTCTCTAGTTTATACACTCCAATTCAAATTAAAACAAATTCAAATATTTTATTTACAAGCTAAGGCTAATTTTATTTTTAGAAGATCTCAAAGTATAAGATGTCACTAGCTTTGTTCTAGCAAGAAGACAACAATGGTTTATGACATCAACAGGATATGAGAATAAAAATGGATAAAAGATGAGAAACCCAGCACTAGAAGACCACCCAGTCAACTACCAATGGCATGAAATCTGGACATCCACATCATAAGAGGCATAGTGAGAGAAATCAAGGTTAAGTCTTAATGAAAGAAGGAGTATGTGCTTAAGAGATTGTCATTCAGTAGGGTAACTGCCTGTATATAATCAAAATATGTTATTCATAAAATTAAATTAGATATGCTATCAAATTTTCAAAATATTAAACGAAGTTACCTGAGTTGAACAGTATTAAAAAGTAGACAATGTACATTTTCTTAAAGAAATATGAGGCATTGAGTGAAAAAGTGGAATAACCCTCAAATTTCAACATCTAGTTTTATGTTAATAATATTTATATTCTAAAATGGTGTATTTAAGAAAAATGTATAGCCTCATAAGATTGTTCTGATATATTTGTGTGCAGTAGTGGAGTAATAGTTATAAATATGCTGAAGGGTGGTATCCATTTTATGTCAATGCATTGTTACCAATCCTGATTTCACAGTTAAATGAGATTGATCATAAATTCTTGATTAGTGGTCATTCTTTCATACCATGTGATCAGGATTTAATGTTAGTAGAAAATCAGAAAAAGGATTTTTCAAATATTTATATTCCAGAAAATTGGCTTGAAATCATTAAAACTGCCTGACACAGTTTAAAGTTATTTGAATCAAAGATAACTGCTGACCATTTGAAAGTGGATTGGTTAAAAATTCAGTGATTGTGGTTTGTATTTGAGAATCCTTTCAAAATGTATTACAAATAATCAAATGATAGTTTAGCTTTATTAAGGAAGTTAATATTGAAAAGACGAACTCCACACTGTCACTATACTAGTCCAACTGTACCCCAATAAAAATTATATAAATCCAATAATTTTTCATGATTATTCTAAATTATTGTAGTAAAGTGAAGTTTTAACATAAATATGGATTACAACAACTAGTAAAATGCAAAAGTGGAATAAATTATAAATTAAATGATTCAATTTATAGTGAAAATCAGTTTTGTTTAAAAAAATCTAGATTTTATTTAGTAATTTAAGCTACTGATTAATAATATAAAAGCTACAACTTGTACAAAATTAAATACAATTGAAATGTATTATTTTCAATTGTTTATTACTAATTTTGATATATCTTCCACTTTTTCACTCTGTGCCTCATTCACCTCAGTACTAAAATAAATTATTCAAAATGTACACATGACACTCATATATTTTTTTAAATAAAAAATTGTGTATACAAACAAAATACATTTTTGAATTTCTAATTTCTTCCTCTATAAAAATAATACTTACATCATATGTTCAAGATACTTTTGATACAAATTAATTAGTTCATGTTTAAAATTATAAAATTCTTTTTAGCAGTCAAGGTTGGACTATTAGACCCTATCTACAATCAAGCAAAAGAAAATAATAACTAACAGGTAATCTTCATGTGTAGAATGTGCTATTTACAGCATATTTAAATTTCTATATAAACATATCTAGGTTCCATTGAAATTTATGTTTAAATGATTTGAACAAAGTTGAAATATTGTATAGGTGAAAAAAAGTATGTTCAATTGTATGTGAATAACTGATTGGACAATAACTTTTAGCTACTAATTAAGAATCCAATAAATATGAGTAATAAGATTCAATATTATCCCATATAATAGAGTTTAGTGAATATCTTAAAATAAACATAATATGTAAATTGTACAATTTAGTAATTCAAAATTATTCTTACCCATCAGTGGCACGTCTGGCAAGTTTTGGAGCAGTAACACCAGCAAAAATTATTTGTTTTTCAGGTGGTGGGGCTCCAGCCAATCCACGAATAATAACAGAATCACCAGATAGGACCTGTAATATTTTTAAAGATTGCAGAATAATTACAATATGCCAATAGTCATGATATTTACAGGTAATTATATTAATACTTCAGAGATAGAAGTAAAAATATAAAGCATTGTTTCTAATGAATTTTGCTTTAAAAAGTATAAGGTATCTTTGTACACTCAAACAATACCTTTAAACCATCTCTTTAAATCATCTACTATTCATTTTATCATCTTTTTTATTCATTTCAATTAATTTTCTTGACTACATATGCCAACTCATATCAGGTTATGTTCAGTAATCAATAATTAAATGAAAATATATAGAAATGTTAATTATTCCACTAATTTAATGTACATTTATTCACTGAAAATCATTCCTGTTAGTGTAAAATCATATATATTAAAATTAACATATGTGGAAGGTACATGCCAACCAGGCATAAACTTCTTAGATTACTTAATACTTGACAGAAAAGTAAGACACTTTATATGAACCATCATTGCACTAAGTCATCCTAATGTTAAAAACTATCTTAAAATATATTACTTACTTGTTTAACAATTCCCCGATTGAACGTTGGTTGATTTTGTTGGGTCGTCATCGCGAGCAGGCCATACACTAGGGATCTGATTGTTCAAGTATATGAACGTCACCAATCAGTCACGTGACTGGTGAAAGCGTCAGCGTCAACGCGTCAGCGTGGATATTTTGATCAGCTTTTATACCACTAGATGGAACTTACTAACAAATTTCTCATTTTACACTAAAATATTGTTACCTTCCAAATAGTATAATTCCTTATATATGAAGGCTTTATTTTTATTTTTGATTGTTCCACAGGGGGAACATAACGGCAGCTTGTAGGCAATGACCTCGAAACCCCAGGCGCAAGGGGAAGTCGGCTGAGACTATATGCAACCCGCAAAATTATGGACAGTATTACATTGCGCCATATAAGACATATATGGATTTTATTTATTTTTTAATAAATACGCACGAATTGAGTCTTCTTATCAAGCATCAGGTTGGGAGATTTAAACTGGACTAGAGCGGATATAATTAGTTCATTTTTAAGATTTATTTTACGTCTAATTTTATATAGACATTTGGCATAGTAAAACCATAATCTCTTTTCTACAGAAAATATACACATATAGAATTTGAAATATAAGTGTATTACTTATGTGTATACCAAAGAACCCTTTACATGCCAATTAAATTAATTATATTAGAAACCTTAATATAAAATAGAAAGGGTAAATTATGTATATACTGTCTAGATCATGTCTAATACCAAACTAAAAATCTACATGTAGTCACAGGTATTACGACTAGCGTACAATGGCACATTTCAGAGCTTACTGGCATATGATTTATTATCATTGGCACTTAGCAGCTACATTAAAAGAATTTTTAATATACAAAAAAGGGTGATTAAATACATGGCAGGAGCTTCTTCCAGAGAGTATAGCAAACCATTATTAGAAAAATTATATATTTTAACGGTGCCCTAATTATATATCTATAAATTATCAATACATTTGAATCAAAATAAGCAGACTTTACCAAAAAATGAACACTATCATACTCATGACACCAGATCTTGTCAGGAACTGCACATATCTTATGAGAGACTTAAGGTAGTAATCATAGATCCGAAATCCATGATAAAACATTATAATGCGCTACCAGCTACTTCAAAAATATAGAAGAGATGAATATATTCAAAGTTGAACTACGTCAGCTATTAATTCAAAGAGCCTACTACTCAATATTAATGAATTAAAATGCGTTTTTATTTGACTATATATCGTCTCCTAAGCAGCAACACCACACATCTAATATTTTTTTCGAGGTTGTCGGGAGAGAGAAAAACTGATTATTACATATACAAGTTATTAATTTTTTACTTTTTTGCTTATATTTTATTTATTTGAACTAGGAGCAATTTAATTACTCTGATTATAAACATTTTATAATCAGTTTTTCTCTCTCCTGCCAACCTCGAACAAAATTTTAGGTGTGTGGTGTGCTTAGGCGACGATATGTCTATTTATATATAGTTATGTAACGAACAATAAATATATATATATATATATATATATATATATATATATATATATATATATTTATATACTAATCACCACAAAATTGCACCAATTTATTATATAACTGCCTTTTGGATTCGGCATTAAAATGATTACATTTAGCAATAGAATAAATATATAAATAAAATAAATAATATATACTTCAGCTGTTGCTCTTAGCATCTGAATTATCAGCTGATTATATCAAGTTTTCTTCCTTCGTTTTTTTAGTAAATTAGATGTAAACAAAAGATGCAGACATGTGCTTAATAATTTCCATTTAATCAAATATCTACTATTAAAATACCCATTTAAAGTACTGTACCTTCATTAATGATCAATTGTAAATTTTAGGCACCGCAATACAATTAAAATTGTACGAATTTTCTCAACAAAAGCTGAAACATTATACATGTGGCCATTTCAAACACTGTCCATTGTTGCTGAAGTTGCATACCACGTTTGCATTTCCCCTCTGGGACTACATGCCGAATGTGCTTATGCTCCTTCCCTCCCTAGGGGGGTTTCAAAGCATTGGCAATATGGCCGCATCAGCGCCAAAAAGAGCCTCCTTGCTATTATCAGGAACTAAACAGAATTTAGATGACCCGCCGTACAAGAAATATAATTTGAGGTTATATTGTTTGTTATGTTTTAGTTTCACGCGTGCACGTGCCCGTTTCTTTTCCAAATTCTATATATGTAAAAGTTTGGTGTGAGTAATCAAACCATATTATACGTTTAGACAATAATATGCGTAATGGCTTCAGGTAAAAAGCTTTGTGTATTGCCCAATTGTATGAATACATATACCTGCAGAGGTGAAGATCAATTAATTTTTTGTGGACATGTTCAAAGGAGAAAGAGATGGCTAGATTCTATTAGCTCAGCTTTTAATACTAATGTTGAAGCTGTTGGTAACTTTGTTATTTGTGTAGAGCACTTTGATGATAGTTCATTCACTAATAGTTTAAAAACACATCTATGCTTTCTAGCCATTCCTACTTTATTTAATACAGATTATTCAGACAATGCTGCTACTCAAAATTTAGTATTACATGGTCATTTTGAGGGAAATAATAATACAATTCAGCCTTCTGCATCATTTATTGAATCAGATTCAGATAGCCCTGCCATACCATGTAAAAGAATAAAACTTTCTAGTATTGAGTCTGATAAGGTTCTTAATGTGAAATCTAATAAGACAACAGCTGTTAAATCAGTTAAGCCTATATTTCTAGTCACTAATGGCAAATATAAATTATCTAGGCAGCAACGTAAGTTCAACTTATTATGTATGTAAACTTCAGAAGAAATTGGCTATTTGTAGGCAAAATTTATCAACTTTTTCACATTTAAAGGACCTTTATAAGCACTTGAGCACAGCAGGTGTAATATTTCTTGAAGGCATGTTTAGATATGTCAGTAAGAAACATGCTACATGGTCATTTCAAAAAAAGGCTCTTGCTTTAGCTATTTATAAAATCATATTTTAATTTATAATATATGAATTTAAATGCTAATGAAGTGAAGTTGCAGACAAATATATTTATATGTATGTTTTTTTCAGCTGTAATGTATCTTTGACTCTTCACACCTATATATTAATAAATATTTTTCAACTTTACATTTGTGTATATTATACCCTACCTAATTCAATATTTTCAGTTACTTTTAATCAAAATGCAATATTATAAATATAACCTAAACCTATAAAATTGCCATTAGTTCATGATAATAACAAGAGAGGCGCTGAGGTGGCGCGCTTAAACGTGTTGCCAACATTTTACAGGGCTTGAACTCTCTCTTATACGTGGCACTTATCGCATACAAAATAATTGTTTAATTTTTTATAATAATTGGAAACTATTAGTAAAAAACTAGTAATGTTTAATATTTAAATTTATTTATTCATAGCTCAGAGACAAATGAGACCGAACCGAATCAAGTCTTACCAAAGCCGAGTACTTCTGCATTACCATTAGAACAAGACGAATGTCCACTGGAACAAATTGAAAGAGAACGGGAAAGTAATTCCCCTTTGCCAATACCTAGTACTTCAAAACGTGTAGATAATGATGAGTACGACTTCAGTTGTCTGCAACCTTCTGATTATAAAGAGTTAGTATAATTACAAAATTACAAATAGAATTTGAACCGGCAGCAAGAAGTAGATTACAAGGTAACAGAGTGGTAGATATACATCATGTACTATCCCGTTATCGGAATTTATATAAAAAAACATTCAAAAATATGTACATCGGGTTAATTAGAAATTGTAGAAGAAAAACGATCGGGACTGGAGAGCACAGTTCATTTTACATGCAATCTTTGTACACATACGAACAACAACAACAAACGAACTTAGGAAAGAGTTGGCATTCGTCTTTATGGGAAAATTGATCAGACGCTGGTAAAAAAGAAAAGGATATAGCAATCTCAAAAGGAAATGTTGATGATGATGGAGTACCATTCATTACAGTATATCTGGATGGGGGTTGGTCTAAACGTTCCTATGGACATAACTATAAAGCGAATTCTGGAGTAGTAAGGTCACCATTACTTTATATATTCTCATATAAATAATATAATATACTTTTAGCCTGTAATAATAGGAAAAGCTACATCCAAGGTGCTTTATATCGGCGTTCGCAATAAATATTGCACAATTTGCGCAAGAGCAGAAAATTTAAGTATAACAGCGAAAGAGCATCAATGTTTCAAAAATTGGACCGCATCATCGTCAGCAATGGAGGCCGATATTATTGTTCAAGGTTTCAATGAAAGTCAAGAGATTCATGGAGTGAAATTTAAAACCTTTATTGCTGATGGAGATTCCTCCGTTTATGCAAAAATACAAACACATGTATCATATGGAAGTGAGGTGAGTAATTAAAATTTATTAAATAAAAGTACAAGAATAATATAGTTTCTACTACACTATTACTCAATTAATCTTGTCTCTACCAAGCCAATGTACCAAGTGAGTGTCGATGTGGCTTACAAAGTTTATTTGTTGTCATTTTAGTATGTTTTAAAATAAATAATATATTATATAAAACATATAATAAAAAATGTGTTGTAGGTATCAAAAATTGAATGCGTGAATCATGTAATGAAAAATTATAGCAAAAAATTATTCATGATAAAGAGCAATACAAAGAATATTTCCCTAACAGCAAGAAAATTATTAACACGATCAATAATAAAAAAGTTAGTAGACACAGCACAATATGGTATTTACCAGAATAGTCATGGACAGCCAAGAAATTTAGAAATAGATCTTCTAAATAGTGTTGATCATGTTTTTGAAAACCATAAGGATTGCAAGGATCATTATTGTGATAAATGTGGCGACGACACAAACAATAAAATGTCTCTGGTGAGATCGTCCGGACTTTACGCTTATATATTTGGTAAGAAAGACAATGGTTATTGAGATTATTTATAAGAAATAAACCCTATTTTTTATCATAACTTTAGGAGCCTTAGAAAATGTAATTAAAAAAAAAAGATATGCTCATGGACACCGAAACAAACAATAGAGCAGAGACTTATATGAGCATCTTATGTAGATTCAATGCGGGCAAAAGACTGAATTTAATTGGACGTGGATCTTTTGAACGACGAGCATATTTAGCTGCATTGCGATACAATGGAGGAGTTCGATGGCATGCGTCTTCATTCAAAAAAGCCATGGATTCAAGTCCTGGTGTTCATTTAAAAAAATATATATCCCGAAAACAACAAAGTGCTGCATCGAGAAAATTGAGGCTACAATCAGATTCCCTAAAGATCAGCAAGAATAAAAAAACGAATGATTCAAAAAAACCTCAAAAAATACAGATTATGGACCTTTTCCTGCAGAGCCCGTATTGGACGAAGTCAACTTCGAACAACAATGTATTCGAAAACTAGATTCTATGAAGGTAACGTCGAGTACATGAGTATTTACTCTTTTGAAGCAATATATATATATATATATATATATATATATATATATATATATACATATTTAATTTAATTATAGGTTTCGAAAAATGAAATAATTCAAATAGCAGAAAATATGGTTGGCCAATTTAGCAATAATGTTTACAAGTCTCAAAGACAACACAGGCTAACAGCATCCTTATTTGGATCTATCTGCTAAAAAAGAGATAAAACTCCGTGCCACAGTTTTGTAAAACAAATATTATACCCATCACTAGTGTCTACCAACGCATTAGAGTATGGGAAAATTAACGAATCTGTGGCAAGGACTATTTTCGCAAAGAAATTCAATTTAATAGCTGAGGATGCTGGTTTATTCATTCATCCAGAATATACTTTCTTAGCCGCATCACCTTATGGTAAGCTCCTTTAAAAATATAAAATTACATATTGTTTCAAACTATTTAAAATAGCACTGATCATTACAAATATAATTTAACTATATGTACGTTATAATAGGTTTAATAGGACATGAAGAATTGGTGGAAATTAAATGTCTATACAAATATTCGGACAAAATAACTAACACTGACGCACTAAAAGATTTTTTGGGCCCAACTGACTATCTTCAATGTACTAATGGAGTAATTTCTCTCAAAAAACAGCATAATTATTATTATCAGGTTTGTAAATATACAAAAAACATTTCATTTAATTGATTGATTTTGATGTTCATTTATAGGTTCAAGGACAACTAGAATGTACTGGTCGTGAGTGGTGCTATTTTGTTGTCTACATTAACAAAGAAGTAGACATTTTTATAGAAAAAATAAGAAGAGATCACGACTTTTGGGATACCCACATGCGTGATAAAATTATAAAATTTTACCGCTATTGCGTATTACCTGAAATAATTTTGAAAAGAGTGTCACTTAATTTAAAATGCACTGACAAATACTTCTTGGAAGACAAGAAATCAGAAGATAATTTACAGAAAATATAATATTATATATCAGCACTTATTATTATTTTTTAATTTTGTAACAACACCACATGACCCGTAACCAAACATATTAAACGTATTTTTTTTAATAAAGAAATCCTGCTTGTCTCAATTTTAATATTGAATTATTTTTATTTCATAAAATAAAACAAAATGAATCAATTACTATTTCCGATTCTTGTGCGAACACATGAATTACATCTCTATTATATTTGAAAGCCGCAGTTAAATAAGCCCCACTCCGACAACGTTTCCCGGCCGTAGCAGGCGGAGCAAATCACCGCGCGCGAAATGATAAGTGGGGATTTTGCGATATTTAAATCGCACAGTTTGAAAGAACTATTGTTTTTATTAAAATATTTTCTTTATAAAAATTATTTCATTATTTTTTCCCTATTTGCATAGCCAGTTTAATACATTTAAAGCAATTTTCATTAGCTTAACTTTTTTGTTTACAAATATTGTTTAACCCAAACAGCCAGGCAAATGTAAGACATTATATAGGGATATGCTAAATTATGCCTATATTTATTGGGAACTTATTGAAAAGCATGCGATTTATGAAAAAACGATGGTGAAAGCGCGGAAGAGGGCAGCCTTAATATCAGCTGTTATTCTTATTGCTATTGCAAGTTGCCGAATGTAATACGGAAATAGTTGCACGTGCAATTTTAACTGAAAATCTATTGCAGCGATCTATTACAAGTTGCGATTGCGAGTTGTCGTTGCTCAATGTAAGACGCGCATTATTAGCATAGACCACAGAACAGACATTCTCATATCAATTATATTTAAATCAATGCCATGTGTCTTTGATTGTCGTCTTCAGAAAAGTCAGAATTTAAATACAACATTACTGCAATATGTGCCATTTTTTAGTACCTACATCAAAATAATAAATAAGATTTTATGTTGATATGTATATCTCCAGAGCCAAATGAAACAAGTAGACAACTAGATTTATATCTTAAAACGAAACATGTGATAAAGTAAAAAATATAAAATAACAGTTGGAGTTTCCCCCGTCTAACTAAACCTTGTGTCTTCAGTTATTTCTAAATAAATAATATGCCAAGATTGTGTATTTTCTTATTCACCACTTCTTATTATTCATGAGCAGAAGAATTCAGTGCACAGAGCACTATAAGTTCAGTGCTGGTATAAGGTAATAAATGAGATATATTCTGTCAGATAAAGATACATGTAATATGTGTAAACCATTTTTTTTAAATAATTAGGTACCGTAAAACGAGGTAACTTTGCACCGCGTGGGGTAACTTTGCACCAACGTCCGAAAAAGATTCATCGTGGAGCCATATGTGTAGTTTCTAATTTAACTGCGCAACATGTTAATCACAAGATGGAAGTGTCATCTGTAGATCTTGTGAGAGAGTGATTAGGAGATTTCTACATCAAAACCTAACTTTACGGGACTTGTTTATGACACCAATCTGTTGCAGTTTTGTTTAGTGTTGAAAAATTGCGTGTTCCACCGATTCGTGTGTAATACTATTAGATAAGTCACCATTTTAGTACCAGTTACACATCTTTGGCTATATATTTTGATAATTAGTTTATATTTAAAATCATCTTGTAAGTACTTGTTAACATTTTTAACACGTGGGGTAACTTTGCACCACAATATGGGGAGACTTTGCACCAACGTCAAATTGTGTTAAAACTGGTGAAACAATTTTTTTTTTTAATTCGCAAAATATATAGAAGACAGAAGAAAGGCAATAGGATATATCAGAAAAGACAAAGCGAATCTAGCGGGATGATGACACTGATGATCCGGTATTGCAGGACTCTTCAGATGAAGAATATCCCAATTTTCAAACATACTCGGAGCAAATGG
Organism: Lordithon lunulatus; assembly: GCA_963942505.1. Taxonomy (NCBI): domain Eukaryota; kingdom Metazoa; phylum Arthropoda; class Insecta; order Coleoptera; family Staphylinidae; genus Lordithon; species Lordithon lunulatus. Next base: position 40,808,543 of record OZ012666.1, read on the forward strand.
TAAAAGAAATGGAAAAGGAAGAAAAAGCTGCAATGATGGAAGGTACGAAATCTCTAGCAGGTGCTCTTGGCATAATTGCCGCAAAGAGAGTTGTAGGAGAATACATGATTTTCAAATACGAAGGGGAATTGTTTTCTGGTAAAACAATATCATTGGAGTTGTAATTTCTTCTATGGTTAAATCTATCAAGTCGTGAAAATTGCCTGAAAATCCAGATGTTTCATACTATGATAGGGAGCATGTATTTGACAACATAAACCCCCCTACCATGGTAAATAGAAGAAGATTGTATCGAATTCCAGAAATGGAAAAGTTGGGTTGGCTGTAAATAATTAATTTGCAATGTGTCGTTTATGTTTTTTGAAGAAAAAATCAGTTCCATGAATAAATTTTGTGTGCTCTATTGATTTATGTTTTTAACTTCGCATCTTTCCTATATACAACGGAGTTTCGATCAAAATGATGTGATGGTGCAAAGTATCCTACTCAAAGGGGTAACTTTGCACCAAATTTATATAATAAATATTGCATAATAAATTACTCACATTACATATATTTTATATTAAATAGCAACTAATAAAACTAAAGAACAAAATGCAACAAGTCCCATATTTTTAACGCGCTTCAAAAAATATTTCTGTTCAATTAAAGACAAAAAACCTGAAAAATGGTGCAAAGTAACCTCATTTTACGGTACTTAAAATTCTATTTCTCGTTTTTTCATAATCAAGTTCTGATTCGATATACTTATATACTCGTTGACCATGGTCTTATCGAAAATGCAAATTATTCATATTACACTTTCTCCGATGGAACTGTTTTCGGTTCTTTACCATCTTTACAGAATATTTGAGAACCTCTGATTTCCCAAGTTAGGCAACTTGATTTACGAACACGAGTATTAATTTTTAGAACATAACCAACTTGTCTATGATAACCAATCATCGTTTCACACAACAATCAAAGTGTTGGGTACGTCGGGCGTGTGATTCGTGTTTTGAAATATATACAGAATGGCTGTTATAGAAAGTAACCCTATTGAAAATGCGTGGCATATGAAAATACCAGATTTTAAGCAGACTGATAACCCTCATGGCTTATTAGAAGAAAGTTGTTTTGCTACATTATTTCCACAGTATAGAGAACAATATCTACGTCAAGTATGGGCTTTGGTACAAAAAGTGCTGAATGAGCATTTTATTAAAGCTGAATTAGATGTGGTAGAGGGTAGTATGACAGTTAAAACCACAAGAAAAACCTGGGATCCATATATTATTGTTAAAGCTCGTGATATGATTAAGTTGCTTTCTCGAAGTGTACCATTTGAACAGGCCAAACGTGTTTTGCAAGATGATGTTGGTTGTGACATTATTAAAATTGGTAAAATTACTAGAAATAAAGAAAAATTTGTTAAACGGAGACAGAGACTCATTGGTCCAAATGGATGTACATTGAAATCAATTGAATTATTAACTAACTGTTATGTACTGGTCCAGGGACAAACAGTTTCCTCATTAGGGCCATACAAAGGATTACAGCAAGTAAGAAAAATTGTTGAGGACACAATGAAAAATATACACCCTATTTACAACATTAAAGCACTTATGATTAAAAGGGAATTGGCTAAAGATCCAAAATTATCAAATGAAAATTGGGAGAGATTTTTACCCAAGTTTGTAAATAAAAATATTAATAAACGTAAACAACCCAAGAATAAAAAGGACAAAAAACCATATACACCATTCCCACCGTCACAGGTTGAAAGCAAGGTAATATATTTTTTTACTACTATATTATGTTATCGATTACTAGATGAAATACCCATTGTATGATATGTGGTATATGAATTAATGATCTTGTCAATTCTTCTGGCACATGTGAACTATTGGAATATGAATTGAACCTTATTTTCTAGGTGCCCAAGTGCCTTATGCCATAAGCTAATTTATGTGAATTAATTCATTATTTGTATTTAGGAATACTAATGTAAAAGTGTGAAATGTCTGTTGAGGGTATTTAATCCTCTAATGCCTAACTCTGTCTCAAGGCTGACCACTCAGTCACATTTAACAATGCATTTAAAAAATTTATAGCTTCTATGCCAATCATCTTAAGATGGACATACCTTTATCAGGGATACCAAGTGACAGTATACTGTTAGCCAATATTTAAATACAGATTCATGCTTACAGCTGTGGTCTTCAATAATATGGGAAACATTTTTTGCATTGACAAAAAACTTATGCATTAGAGGGTTAAATACCTATATCATTTATCCACAGATTCAATTTTTAGAAACCAAATTTGTAATTACTTTAGGGTTTAATGCCTGAGCCTTCTGTTTCTGTAATTTTAATTTTAAAACTGTAACAATAATAAAATTTTAACTGAACCCATTGCAACAAAGTCAAATGCATTAACAACTGTACTATAAACTGCTTAATTTTTGTGCTATAGTATTTTTTCATTGACAATTTTTATTTAAAAAAACAAATCCCTCTTTTAAGGGATGCATATTGATTGATCAAAATGTTGGAAAACATTATTATGGAAAATATCCTCTTTAAATGATTTCAATATTTTATTATAATCTTCTGGTAGTAATAATAATAACCACTGGATTGGGGAATCGAACCATCATCTTCAGGTTATAAGCCAAACATGCTATGCAATATAATGCTTTCTTCTGACTTTCCATTTTATTTTTGAATATAAATAAGTAAATATGAAAAGGAGCATTTCAGATGCTCATAGCCTGATGAAAATAAATAAATACATTAGTAAATCAGCAAAAACCTTACTTAATATATTGCTATTGCTTTAAAACACTCTACTGTGACTTGGCTATTGAACATAATGTCAAGATAACTGTATTGCCATGTTGCCTAGAAATATATGTGTGTTATATGATAGCTTTTAATAAAATTGATTGAAATGTGTAATATAAAAATATAGAATACAACTAAAGCTATAATCTTTACAATTTTAATGAATACTGTTGCTAGTACTACTATTAGTAAGATATAATAGACTTTCTTCTTCAGTACCACACAATCCCTATAATATAAAAATGAAGACAATGTTTTTGAAGCCCACCAACCTATCATTTGTCAAGTTTTTGAGGTGTCCATTCAAAAGTGGGGGTGGAAGGTTCAAATTCCTATCAAGAGGTTTCTTTTTAAACATTTATTATTGATGTATTAACTGCTTTGAGTTGTAGCAATATTTTAAGTTTCATTTTGCTTTTGTTACATATTAAAAATTAATTTATTTGTCCGGCAATATGCATTTCCTTAAATACATATTTATATTATTTATATTTATTATTGCAACATATTTCAGTTTATATCTACATTGGCTTTATTGCAAATTGTCCGTACCTTTGGGGTATTAAAACGGATTTTGATTTAAAGATGAAATCAGTTGTAACTAGAAAGGCAGCTCCATATATTACATGTTTCTAACCACACTATGCTTTGAAAGGATATCAAGATTTAACATATTTGTATTTATCAATATATTGGTACTTTTGAGATTTAATTAATTTTATATTATGCCTCTTTAAACATGTTGTATTACATCCGAGGAATAATAATTGTATAAACAAATATATAAATAAATATTACAACAAAAGATATAAAATATTCAGAATTTTAGTGTCTTATTGTAATTGGTTTATAACCTGGTGACTACATTTCAATTCTCCAATCCGGTGATTTTTTTTTATTTTAAAATTAATTTTGTCTTATAACAAGTGTTAGAATTATAATAATAAGATACAGGGAAATAATGTAAGGGGCATATTTTCCATTACATAGTTTCAATCCATATACAGCAACCTAAAGGAACATTTATAATCAAAGGATTGTATTTTTAATTAAAAATGTTGGGATAGTAGTTCAAGTTGTTTGAAATAGTGTAAGGATATAGTTTCGTTAGTCTTTACCCACCCCAATTAAGTTTTTTTTATGTAAGTAAAAATCATCCCCTGTCTTACATAGATCATGATATATTCACAAATATTATTCACATATGAAAAAAGAAAGGTTCAGTATATGAACACAACATATATAAATATTCTACATATTTCTATCTTTCTTAATATTTTTCTCTTGTCCAATTAGGTCTAGGTTGAATATTATTCTTACATTCATCACCCAAGATTCACTCCCATAAGTTAGTATCAGATCTGAAGAATATCATTTTTGTTTTCTTGTGAAATTCTTGTATTGTATAAGTTTCTTCTAAAGGCACTGTATAATCTTGCAGCTGATTTTTTGCTGTTGTCGCTGTTGCCTTCCGGTTTTATCTAATATTGTGCCTAGATATTTAAACCTATCTACCTGCTGTAAGTTTTCCCCATTCACTTGAGTCTTTAGGTTTTTCTCTTCATTCTGCATCATCATTACTTTTGTCTTTTCCTTGTTTATTTTTAATTTTTGTTTGGCCAGTACATCTTCCTTCCTTCCCAAATTCTCATTTAGCGATTTTTCCGAAATAGCGCTTACTAATATGTCATCTGCAATTGCAAATACAGTTATTTCGTTTTCCCCCTATTTTTGTAACTTATGTGGTCCCTTTTGCTTGTGCTTTGGTTTCTCTTATTATGTCATCCATTATTATTATAAACAAAAATGCCTCCTTGTCTCACTCCTTGTTTTGTTCTGAAATCTCTGTTGTGAGTTTCTTGTTTCATTTTTTTTTTAATTTTTTTTTTTATTTATTTATTTACTTATTTACCTTTGTTACATTTACATTTTGCCTTTAATAATTTGAATTTACATTAAATAATATTAGCCCTGTTTATGCACCTAAGTACCTAGGCACTTGTATGTGCGTACATAATTATAAATTAACTATATCTTAATTTCTATATTTACAATATTTTTTGAAAAAAAATTGCATTTAGCCTGTGTAAAGTACTGTGAAACATTTATCGATTTCCTATTAATTTTTCATACATGATTAAATTTTGATTAATAAATTGTCTGCATTGTATTTTAAATGATTTATTATTCTTTGTGTTTTTAATTTCTGTGGGTAAAAGATTGTAGCATTTTGGTGCCATATAGTTGAAAGAGATAAAATTTATGCTGCGTTTGTTAGTTGGAATTTTTATATTTGCATTCAATTTACTTTTGGTTTCATATTTATGAGAGATGTGTTCTTGCATGATTTTGTTTTTATGCATGTAAATACATAAGTTTGTTACATAGAGCGTTCTAATATTCGGGGTGTTAATACTATATAATTCTTTTGACGGGTGGGTTTTAGAGAATTTGTAAATTACTTTCAAGATATATTTTTGTGCAATGTTTATATACTGCTTTTACTGCTTCTATTAGTCCTTCTCCCACTCCCTATGTTTCTAGGCTCTTTCATATTTCCTGTCTGGGAATGCTATCAAATATTTTTTGGAGATCTATAAAACAGAACTTGGTATATTTTAACACTTCCTGTGGTATTTGCCTCTATAGTTTTTGCTTCTCTACTATCTCCATTTTTAATATTGGTGCAATTGCTGCCACTTCCCAGTCTTTGGGGATTCTCTTTTGTATTCATGCCATTCTGCATATCTCCAGAAATAATTTCTGTCCTAAAGCACATGGGCCCTTTAGTTTTTCCGGTGTTATACCATCATGAGAAGCCGCTTTCCCTAGTTTCACTTTTTTTAATGCCTTCTTGAATTCTTCTTCCATAATTATTACATCTTCGTCCATTTGTACCTCGGTTTCTTCCGTTTTCTTGCTACCACCTTCTTCTCTGACCTCTAGATTTGTACTTTTTGATTATAGCTTCTTCTTCTTTGCGGCTTGTTCTTTTACTTGTTCGTGCCACCATTTAATGTTTTCTTGTGGACGCCACTCATTGATTCTTATTTCTTTTTTTTTTGTTGAAACTATCCCATAATTGGTCTGTTTCTGTTTTCATGGTTATTTTATCTTCTGCGTTCAATTTCTGCCAGTCGTTGGTATTCTGTCCTTGTTTTCTGTTCATTCAGCTTGTATTTTGATTTTCTCCCTCCCTCTAGTTTGATTGGTCTTCATTGTATCGGGTCTGTCATTTGTGTGTCTGATATTTCTACGATCAGAATATTCTGTTCACTCCCAATCTCTGGGCCTACTAAGACTCTGGCATTCGTAACTAGATAACCTATTGCCCGTTTCGACTAATATATAATCTGGTATATTTGTGTATGTTTTTATGTTCAAATTTGGTGTTTGTTATAATCATGTCATTTGGTGAACAAAATTCTAGCATTCTTTTTCCGTTGCTATTTAATGTTTCCTTTCCAGATTTTCCCGTTTGTTTTGTTACCCACTCTGCTATGGAAGTCTCCAAATATAACTAGCTGCCCACTGATCTCTTCTATGGTTAGTTGTAGGTCTTCCCAGGAAGCATCCTTGTTTCCCTTATTGTCGTCCTCCTTTGGCCGATACAATAGTCACTTTATTTTCTAGTTCCACGGTCATTAGTCTTTCACTATAGCATTTTCATTCCTTTACTTCCTTAAGAATACATACATATACTACTATTAATTGCAATTAGTCATGAAATAATAATCGTAAAAAATAAAATTCACTATTTACATATCATTTACCCTTTTGAATGTCAAGATTGATTGACTCCTATTTTATCTCCATTTTTTTCTGTTCCTTGATATTTCATTTGATTTCTTCTGTCTTGTGTTGTTTTTCCTTAATATATCCTTGATTGTGACACCATTTTTAGGTGGTCTTCCTTTGTTCATCTTGGTGTAGCTTACTTGGTGTATTACTTCTGTTTTGTCTATCCTATGACATGCTTTCAGATGTCTGTACCATTGCAGCTGCTCTTATTCTACTACTTGAATCTTGGATTTAAGTCATTGGTTCATTATTCAAACATTATAAATAGTTTGCTCTCCTATCCTATGGCACTCAGTTGTCTATTTGCAAATAGATGGTCCTGTGTTGAGTGCACTTTCCTGAATCTACGTTGTGATTTTTGTAATGTTCTAATCTAAAATCTACTCCATTATTGCCTCAAATATTTTCACTGTTATAATATCAATGAAATCCCTCTGTAATTATTGCAACTTCTACTGTCCTCTTTTTTAAAAATAGAGAATATTGCTGCATCTTTCCAATCCATGGGTATCTTTTCTGCTGTTCATATTTGATTATGTATTTGTACTGTTACTAATGTAATTGTTTAAATTATATATAGACATATAGATTTAAAGAAGATGTTTTATATTGTTATAATTGTTATATTGTTATTTTTGGCATATAAAGCATCATTGATGCATCATCTGTCCTATATTGTGTATGCTTTGAGCTTGTGGGATTATACGTATTTAATTTTCAGATTGATAAACAACTGGCATCTGGAGAATACTTTTTAAATAAGGAACAGAAGGATGTTAAGAAACGATCTGAAAAAGATGAAAAACACATAGAAGCAGCAAAACTACGAGAGCAGAGACGTCAGCAGGCGTTTGTTCCACCTGAAGAATCATCTCCTCCCAAGAAATCTGCATCAAAGATGGATGTAGATATTAGTGCTTTAAAGGCAAATATTAAAAAATCTGTCAAATTAAAGAAAAAGTTTAGCATGAATTAATAAATATATGGTTTTGATTACATGATGATGATGATTATTACTATTAACTAGAAGCGGCCAGCAGATCATAGCCTTTACAGTAAAATGTTTAGGTCTGAAAAAATTAAATTTTTACGCGCTCGGGTACTGCAGTGGTTAACAGTTACTTGTGCAAGATACAGTGGATTGAATATTTTTAGTATTGTTATTGATCAGAAACTTCCCTGGATCCCCTGTAGAGAGATAGATAGATATTAATGTTAATATGCTACATAATCATTTACATAGGTTATAAAGTAAGATTTAATATAAAACAAATTCAAATTTACATATAATAATAATTGTAAAATCGAGAAATACAAAAAAAGACAATAATTGAGAATTTAAAATTATCTAAAAATTATAAAAGTAATAATAAATGATTTACATACAAATTAAAATTATTGGAACGGTGTGACAATGAACTCAGTAATATCTAATCAATCAATTAAGCATTGTTATAACTTCAACAAACACATTTAAGATACAATCCTCTATGCCAAGGGTGGCCAATTTTTTATGTACATAAGATCACCGGAGTGAAGATATCCCCTATGATCCCATCCTCTATACCGCGCGGCGCCGTGGGTCCGCGCGCACGGCAGATTGTTTGCGGGTCTGTACTGATCAATTGGGGTGACCAATAAAATCCAAATTTTGAGGAATTCTTTATTAATGTCTTGCCGATCATAATATATATATCTAATTTTTTTTAAATAATTTTTATAGGCGTTTTTGTATAATATATGTTGTAACGTAAATTATAATTTTTGACCATGATGCACCATGTTCCTGGATTTGAAAAAAGTTGCCTAATGTTTATAACAATATGATAAAGTGACATGGAAAGTCTGTATACCACCGATTTTGTTTTTCTATTTTATTTTTAATTTTAAACTTTTTCGCTCATATCTCGATAATCCGATTAGTCGATAAAAAAATATTGCAACATATTTTGTTTAATTTTTTTACTGATTCTAACACAAAACATATCAGTGTACCAGATGGCCGAAGGAAAATGGAAAATTTTGATTCTAAGTACTTTTTTTTTCGGCGACTAACTTGTATATCATTATTATTATTTTTGACCATCATGCACCATGTTCCTGGATTTGAACAAAATTGCCTAATGTTTATAACAATATGTTAAAGTAAAATGGAAAGTCTGTATACCACCGATTTTGTTTTTCTATATTTTTTTTAATTTTAAACTTTTACGCTCATATCTGGATTTTCCAATTTTAGAGGCTGAGTCCATAAAAAAATAATGCAACATATTTTGTTAAATTTATTTTTGGATCTTGGTTCAGAACATATCAGTGCATCAGATGGCCGAAGGAAATTTGAAAATTTTGATTCTAAGTTTTTTTTTTCGGCGACTAACTTGTATATCATTATTATTATTTTTGACCATCATGCACCATGTTCCTGGATTTGAAAAAAAATTGCGTAATGTTTATAACAATATGGTAAAGTAAAATGGAAAGTCTGTATACCACAGATTTAGTTTTTCTATTTTTTTTTTAATTTTAAACTTTTACGTATATCATTATTATTTTTGACCATGATGCACCATGTTCCTGGATTTGCAAAAAATTGCCTAATGTTTATAACAATATGATAAAGTAAAATGGAAAGTCTGTATACCACCGATTTTGTTTTTATATTTTATTTTTAATTTTAAACTTTTACGCTCATATCTGGATATTCCGATTTTAGAGGCTGAGTCCATAAAAAAATAATGCAACATATTTTGTTAAATTTATTTTTGGATCTTGGTTCAGAACATATCAGTCCATCAGATGGCCGAAGGAAATTTGAAAATTTTAATTCTAAGTATTTTTTTTTTCGGCGACTAACTTGTATATCATGTTTATTATTTTTGACCATCATGCACCATGTTCCTGGATTTGAAAAAAATTGCCTAATGTTTATAACAATATGGTAAAGTAAAATGGAAAGTCTGTATACCACCGATTTAGTTTTTCTATTTTTTTTTTTAATTTTAAACTTTTACGCTCATATCTGGATAATCCGGTTTTAGAGGCTGAGTCTATAAAAAAAGAATGCAACGTATTTTGTTTAATTTTTTTTTGGATCTTGGTTTAGAACATATCAGTGCACCAGATGGCCGAAGGAAATTGGAGAATATTGATTCTAAGTATTTTTTTATCGGCGACCAAGTCGAATATGTTTCATTATTATTATTTTTTAAATTAACTGGCATACAATTGATTTGAAAAAATTACACAATATTTATAACAAAATGACAATTAGAAAACGGAAAGTCCCAACCCGAGCACGTTGTTCCTTCTATTTTATTTTTATTTTTAACTTTTCCGCTCCGGATATTCCGGATGCGAATGTTGTGATTATATAGGATAAATGTGCACTACAAATTATATTGGAATGAAATGTGCCTCAATTAATTACCTCGAAGAATGCCTTACCAATAAAATGGATTAATATTTTCCTATATGTATAGTGAAATAGATGTTGAGTACTTTTCCAGCAATTCTGCTGTCATTATAAAACACAGAGTCGAAGGTTCGAATCACCGTCAAGGGAGTAGCCTTTTTACACATTGTAACTCATAATTCTATTGGTAAAATAAGTATTTTGAATGAATTGTAATCCTTAAAGTAGGGAGTTTATTAATAAGTAATAATAATTCCAATCGGACATTGGAATTACGCGCAGCCATTTAAATGATCAAACTACGTAAAAGGCCTGTAAAAATATATAAAACTGGATCCGTGTCAATCTAAAAAATACTTTTTGTAACCACTATTGGGTTAGCAACAAATAGTGAAAATTTGAAAAAAAAACTCCGTGGGCTATGATGGAAAATTAAATAAAAATAAAATAGACTTTGCCCTCGTCCAGATAGGAGCGGAAAAGTTAAAAATAAAAATAAAATAGAAGGAACAACGTGCTCGGGTTGGGACTTTCCGTTTTCCAATTGTCATTTTGTTATAAATATTGTGTAATTTTTTCAAATCAATTGTATGCCAGTGAATTTTAAAAATAATAATAATGAAACATATTCGACTTGGTCGCCGATAAAAAAATACTTAGAATCAATATTTTCCAATTTCCTTCGGCCATCTGGTGCACTGATTTGTTCTAAACCAAGATCCAAAAAAAATTAAACAAAATACGTTGCATTATTTTTTTATAGACTCAGCCTCTAAAATCGGAATATCCAGATATGAGCGTAAAAGTTTAAAATTAAAAAAAAAAATAGAAAAACTAAATCGGTGGTATACAGACTTTCCATTTTACTTTACCATATTGTTATAAACATTAGGCAATTTTTTTCAAATCCAGGAACATGGTGCATGATGGTCAAAAATAATAATAATGATATACAAGTTAGTCGCCGAAAAAAAATACTTAGAATAAAAATTTTCAAATTTCCTTCGGCCATCTGATGCACTGATATGTTCTGAACCAAGATCCAAAAATAAATTTAACAAAATATGTTGCATTATTTTTTTATGGACTCAGCCTCTAAAATCGGAATATCCAGATATGAGCGTAAAAGTTTAAAATTAAAAATAAAATAGAAAAACAAAATCGGTGGTATACAGACTTTCCATTTTACTTTATCATATTGTTATAAACATTAGGCAATTTTTTTCAAATCCAGGAACATGGTGCATGATGGTCAAAAATAATAATAATGATATACAAGTTAGTCGCCGAAAAAAAAATACTTAGAATTAAAATTTTCAAATTTCCTTCGGCCATCTGATGAACTGATATGTTCTGAACCAAGATCCAAAAATAAATTTAACAAAATATGTTGCATTATTTTTTTATGGACTCAGCCTCTAAAATCGGAATATCCAGATATGAGCGTAAAAGTTTAAAATTAAAAATAAAATAGAAAAACAAAAACGGTGGTATACAGACTTTCCATTTTACTTTATCATATTGTTATAAACATTAGGCAATTTTTTTCAAATCCAGGAACATGGTGCATGATGGTCAAAAATAATAATAATGATATACAAGTTAGTCGCCGAAAAAAAAATACTTAGAATCAAAATTTTCAAATTTCCTTCGGCCATCTGATGCACTGATATGTTCTGAACCAAGATCCAAAAATAAATTTAACAAAATATGTTGCATTATTTTTTTATGGACTCAGCCTCTAAAATTGGAAAATCCAGATATGAGCGTAAAAGTTTAAAATTTAAAAAAAAATAGAAAAACAAAATCGGTGGTATACAGACTTTCCATTTTACTTTATCATATTGTTATAAACATTAGGCAATTTTGTTCAAATCCAGGAACATGGTGCATGATGGTCAAAAATAATAATAATGATATACAAGTTAGTCGCCGAAAAAAAAAAACTTAGAATCAAAATTTTCCATTTTCCTTCGGCCATCTGGTACACTGATATGTTTTGTGTTAGAATCAGTAAAAAAATTAAACAAAATATGTTGCAATATTTTTTTATCAACTAATCAGATTATCGAAATATGAGCGAAAAAGTTTAAAATTAAAAATAAAATAGAAAAACAAAATCGGTGGTATACAGACTTTCCATTTCACTTTATCATATTGTTATAAACATTAGGCAATTTTTTTCAAATCCAGGAACATGGTGCATCATGGTCAAAAATTATAATTTACGTTACAACATATATTATACAAAAACGCCTATAAAAATTATTTAAAAAAAATTAGATATATATATTATGATCGGCAAGACATTAATAAAGAATTCCTCAAAATTTGGATGTTATTGGTCACCCCAATTGATCAGTACAGACCCGCAAACAATCTGCCGTGCGCGCGGACCCACGGCGCCGCGCGGTATAGAGGATGGGATCATAGGGGATATCTTCACTCCGGTCATAAGATCTACTTTTTATCTTAAAACGCGTCGCGATCGACATGTTGTCATTAGTGCTCTATTAAGTATGTAGTCTAATTGGTTTCTAAGCTAAGACATCTCAAGCGATCGATCAAAATTGGCTTCGTGATCGACTTGTTGGTCACCCCTGCTCTATGCTATAGAACGCTTTCCCTATTAAGTATGTTTTGATGTTATTTTTTAATTTTAATATGGAAAAAGATTTTACTGCATGTGGAAATTAACTTTGGCTCATAAAAATTCAAACCATTTTTAGACCTGGCTAGTCTTTTTTCTTTCGGGTGTGGCCAGCGCAAGCGCCGGATACCAGTGCCCTCTGACACCAAGCCGTGACTGGATCACCTTGCGGAACACTCTCGTCGCGGCCTGTTCACCAAAAACCAAACCCTGCTCCCATAGGGAGCCCTCGATGGTTACTACCCGAAACGAGTTTAGGTTTACCAGAAACGAGCAGAGCGGAAATAGGTTGCCTTGTTACCGAGGTTACGTGTCAGCAACTAAAATGAGAAGGAAGACGTCAGAGCTGATTAAGTAGCGCATGCGTTAAGAAATAAAATAAAGTAAAATTAATAATAAGTAGAAAAGCGAAAGGAAATGACCAAAAAATAAAAAAGCAACTATCCTGCCTATTGCCACAAAGGCGGGCCCAAAAGAAAAAAAGAAGTGGAGAAATCAAGAGAACCCTATGTAACAGGGTGTAACCTGCAACCTGCCATGCAGCCTTAACCATAGGATTTGAGAGTTAGAACCCCAAAGAATAATAAAAAACGAGAATGCTTACCACTGGGTACCCTGCTCCCGCGGGGGGTTGATAGTGTGACTTGCGGGAGGCATGCCAAAACAAAGCCTGATAGCGCACTGCCACTGTGCTGGCAACAGCCGTGGGGAAAAATACAGGGCTAGTGCCCATGCATATGCCATGTGCGTTTGTACCCGTGCGTGCATCAGGTGGCAGTGTTAGGGCTGGGATGATTAAGGGAAGAAGAAAACGGTATCTAAGCCTGCGACATAAGATAAAATGCTACAAATAAGCTAAATAAATTAGTTATTAGAGTCCCTCTATAAGGCATGCGTTGAGGGCTGTGCTAATGTCCTCAGGGTGGTCCAGTATGGCAGCCTTGATGGCCTCATTGAGGAGGTCATCTGGCCCAGGTTCCTTTCTAGGTTGTAGCCGCCTAGCCGCGATGGCTTATAGCGGGTGGACAGCGTGGGAAGAGCCTATAATAATTTCGGCCATGCCCCCTGGTACCGTCACTTGGGGGGTCGGACCCCTGCTGCCTATCCTCTTCGCTACAATGTGGTAGGGCAGTCCCCATGGGTCGTTGTCCAGCTCTTCGAGGAGCCTGTTCCAGAAGCTCTCTTTGCTGTGCATTATGGCGGTGCGCAGGACTCTCTTCTCCGCGTTATATTCGCTGCGGACCGGTTCTATGCAGGGGTTCATATGCCGCCGGCGGGCGTGGGACAGTCTCCTCTTCGCCAGGCATTCTTTTCTGGCGCTTGCGATGTCCGCCTTTGGAATCGCTTAGTTACAGGCGGCTCTTAGTCGAGGACCCTCCACCCTGTGGACTATCCTTGCGGAGGTTGCCGTTATGTCAAGGACCGATTTACAGGTCCTTACCGGTAATGGCCACATTCGGCTCCGATTGCATCACGACGTCGATACTGACTCGGATAGTAAGTGGGCCGCGCGGCACCGGTTAAGGTTAATTTGGAGAACCTTCGACAGCGGAGGCAATGCGTTGCCCCCATGCGTTGTGGCGCCTGGACCCTGCATCTCGATAAGCCCACCCTGACCCATCCCACTTTGATGAGCCGTTGCGCGTCCTCCCTAGCCAGTGACACCAGCACAATCTTCACGTGTGTTCCGTACTCCCTGGTCCACTTGATGCTGGCCCCCTCCACACACGGCTGGCAATTTAGGACCTGTAGGATGTCGTCTCCCATCGCACCCTCCTCAGGGTTTTTCAGTTCGATCTCCGCCCTATACCCCGTGTCCACAGTGACTCTCCTTTCCGGCCCTACCGCCTCTCTTACTAGGGCACTGAGTTCCTCGAGATTTATGGTGCTTCTTGCCAGTTCGAGCGTTGCCATGCCCGTTTTACGCTTGGGCAAGTGCGTTTCCCGTCTACAAGGTGGACGGATAGTTTCGCTGGAGCGGGTCTAGGCCTTGATAGTCTTGCCTTCTGCGCTTGAGGGGGGGACTGTCTCATCCCTTCGTGTGGCGGCGGTTCGATGGCTCTGGATCCGCTTGCTATCATGGCCCAGGGGGTCTATTCTGTATCTTCCATTCCGTGTCCGTGTCTCGAATCAGTTCCGCCGGTCCTATGCTTGCGCATGAAAGTCTCGTCTGGTCTCGTATCCGTAAAACCGTATTCTGTATGACCGGTTTGATCTTATCCCCTATGATCCCAGCCTCTATACCGCGCGGCGCCGTGGGGCCGCGCGCACGGCAGATTGTTTGCGGGTCTGTACTGACCAATTGGGGTGACCAATAAAATCCAAATTTTGAGGAATTCTTTATTTATGTCTTGTCGATCATAATATATATATATCTAAAAAAATTTTAATCATTTTTATAGGCGTTTTTTTAGAATATATGTTGTAACGTAAATTATTATTTTTAACCATGACGCGCAGTGTTCCTGGATTTGAAAAAAATTGCCTAATGTTTATAACAATATGATAAAGTAGAGGAGTCCATAAAAAATAATGCAACATATTTTGTTTAATTTTTTTTGGATCATGGTTCAGAACATATCAGTGCACCAGATGGCCGAAGGAAATTGGAAAAAAAAATTTTTGGCGACCAACTTCTATATCATTATTATTATTTTTGACCATGATGTGCAATGTTCCTGGATTTGAAAAAAATTGCCTAATGTTTATAACAATATGATAATGTAAAATGGAAACTCTGTATAGGGCCAAATTTGTTTTTCTATTTTTTTTAATTTTAAACTTTTACGCTCATATCTTGATAATTCGATTTTAGAGGCAGAGTCCATAAAAAAATAATGCAACATATTTTGTTTAATGTTTTTACTGATTCTAGCACAAAACATATCAGTGTACCAGATGGCCGAAGGAAAATGGAAAATTTTGATTTTAAGTATTTCTTTTTTGGCGACTAACTTGTATATCATTATTATTATTTTTGAACATGTTGCGCAATGTTCCTGGATTTGAAAAAATATGCCTAATGTTTAGAACAATATGATAATGTAAAATGGAAAGTCTGTATGGGGCCAAATTTGTTTTTCTATTTTTTTTTTAATTTTAAACTTTTACGCTCTTATCTGCATAATTCGATTTTAGAGTCCATAAAAAAATAATGCAACATATTTTGTTTAATTTATTTTTGGATCTTGGTTCAGAACATATCAGTGCATCAGACGGCCGAAGGAAATTGGAAAATTTTGATTATAAGTATTTTTTTTTTCGGCGACCAAGTCGAACATGTTTCATTATTATTATTTTTTATAGACCTCGATCATACAATTGATTTGAAAAATTACACAATGTTTATAACAAAATGACAATAGAACATTAAAAGTCTCAACCTGGTCCACTTGTTCCTTCTATTCATTTTATATTTTAACTTTTCCGCTCCTATCTGTACAAAGGAAAAGTCAAAATTATTTAATTTTCCATCATAGCCCACGGAATTTTTTTTCCTATTTTCACCATTTAGCAACAAATGGTGAAAATAGGAATAGAGGTTACAAAAAGTATTTTTTTAGATTGACACGGATCCACTTTTATATATTTTTACAGGCCTTTTACGTAGTTTGATCATTTAAATGGCTGCGCGAAATTCCCATGTCCGATTGGGATTATTATTACTTATTAATAAACTCCCTAATTTAAGGATTACAATTCATTCAAAATACTTATTTTACCAATAGTATTATGAGTTACAATGTGTAAAAAGGCTACACCCTCGACGATGATTCGAACCATCGACTCTTAGTTTTATAATGACAGCAGAAGAATTTAACAAACGATAGGTCGGTCTAAAAACATTGACTACGATTTTATATATAGTTTTTTATGCAATAGACATATTCAGGATGCGTATGTTATGATAATATAGGGTAATTGTGCATTACAAATTATATTGGAATGAAAAAAATCCGTGGGCTATGATGGAAAATTAAATTTGCCTTTGTCCATATAGGAGCGGAAAAGTTAAAAATAGAAAATGAATAGAAGGAACATGTTGACCAGGTTGAGACTTTCCATTTTCCATTGTCATTTTGTTATAAACATTGTGTAATTTTTTCAAATCAATTGTATGATCGCGGTCTAGAAAAAATAATAATAATTAAACATGTTCGACTTGGTCGCGGAAAAAAAACACTTATAAACAAAATTTTCTAATTTCCTTCTGCCGTCTGATGCACTGATATGTTCTGAACCAAGATCCAAAAATAAATTAAACAAAATATGTTGCATTATTTTTTTATGGACTCAGCCTCTAAAATCGGATTATCCAGATAGGAGCGTAAAAGTTTAAAATTAAAAAAAAATAGAAAAACAAATTTGGCCCTATACCGACTTTATATTTTACATTATCATATTGTTATAAACATTAGGCAATTTTTTCAAATCCAGGAACATTGCGCATCATGGTCAAAAATAATAATAATGATATACAAGTTAGTCGCAAAAAAAATACTTAGAATCTGCACTGATATGTTCTGAACCAAGATCCAAAAAAAAATTAAACAAAATATGTTGCATTATTTTTTTATGGACTCAGCCTCTAAAATCGAATTATCCAGATATGAGCGTAAAAGTTTAAAATTAAAAAAAAATAGAAAAACAAATTTGGCCCTATACAGACTTTCCATTTTACTTTATCATATTGTTATAAACATTAGGCATTTTTTTCAAATCCAGGAACATTGCGCGTCATAGTTAAAAATAATAATTTACGTTACAACATAAACAAAAACATTGTAAAAAAAACGCCTATAAAAATTATTAAAAAAATGTTAGATATATATATTATGATCGGCAAGACAAAAATAAAGAATTCCTCAAAATTTGGATTTTATTGGTCACCCCAATTGGTCAGTACAGGCCCGCAAACAATCTGCCGTGCGCGCGGCCCCACGGCGCCGGGCGGTTTAGAGGCTGGGATCATAGGGGATAAGTTCACACCGGTTTCTGTATGCCTATTAGTCACTTACGTTGCATGTTGTCTATGAAAATGCATAAGCATAAGCGCTAACTATTAAATTGAATTATTTCCAAATAATATATAATGAAGTAATGAGGGTATTTATAATATATATTTGTAAATAGAAGCTTGTTTTAAAGAAGTAAAATATTTTATATGTTCATGATGTTGAAATATGATACTTTGAAACGTTTTCGGATGAGTCAGCCCTAATTTTACTTTGAAATAACAATATAAATACCGTGAGAGAATATTTGCATTATAATTACTATATTTTATCGTGCTCATAAAGATTTAAAAACGGAGGGAAATAAAATCCGTCGATCGTCTGTTATTAAAAAAAACTATTCTATTGATTATGATACGTATGATGAACTAATGTGAGATTTATGATATATATTTTTAAACAGAAGCTTTTTTAAGAAGTAAAATATTTTATATTTTATGATTTTATTCAATTATTTTTATAAATTTTTATATATTTAAGAAAAACAATACTTTCCCTTCTGAAAATATTTCCAAAGGTGATAATCTGCATCTGCCGTAACGACAGTTTCATTAAGAAATGCTTATTTTACAAGGGAGAAATAATTAATTAATTTTTAATATGTAAACAGCTAAAATCTTAATTAAAAAATGCAATTCATTCAAATGACTTAACACACCAATTAAATATTGAATAAAATACATAAAAATATTCTAACCGTGACCTTTTGCGTTGAGAGCACAAAAGTTTAACTGACAATCGATCCACTCCAAAACATTGTCCTCGTGTTTGATATTATAGACGTATAGAGATTATATTTTTGAGAAAAAGTATCATTTCTGTCAAAGATACATTTTTTATTTCTAATAAAATATTCATAAATAAGAATTATGTACAACATTTCGTAAAGATCGTATTTTTTTCAAACTCGAAAGATTTTCAGCAAAATCAATCGCAGTTAGGTGAGATAGTAGCCATATGCAAAATTTGGTTTAAAAATATCCAGTAGTTTTCCGAAAACGTAGAGAAAAAATGTACTACAGAACAATGGACGGACATATTATTTTCAGATGTGGCCTTAAAAAGATCATGTGGCCAAATAAAGATTATTTGAACAAACATTATATTTTTTTCCCGCACGATTACAATACATTATCCATACTTCGTATGATAAAGTAATGAACATAATTTAGAAACAAAAATTATATAGATTAATTCTGTAATTGTGCTTTCAAATTACAGATTACAAATTATAGATTCATTGTAATTATAAGATTTGATTCTAACTGAACAACTAAAATATTTATTCGAAAAATAAATAATTAACTTATTTACTATAATAGAGTTTAAATACATAATAATACATAATTAATAGATAATAGATTTTAATTACAATTAGATATTATATTAAGTGTCACATTATAACAGACTATACCTTCACACCCCATTATAATCGTTGAAAAGGAATTAATTCCGCGTGTTCGTATTTCATCCGTGTATGCAAAAATGCCGGTTGCAATAACGAAAGATTATGACGTATTTAGCGGATACGGTGGAAGTTAGTGAATCATAAATAGCGTTCCACGCCTAATTCTGCATAGAATTACATCGGGATTCCTCGGACCGGGCGGAATTAGGTGCTCGATAACGAGTCGCATACGTGTGGCGGATCGGAAAATACAGAATAGACCCCCAGGTTGTCTCGTCTCCCGTGCCCGGCCTGTTTATTCCTCGGCCCCTTGTCGCTGTGGTGTACAGTCCTATCGTCATATTCGCTTCCGGTCTGAAGGCAATTTCAATGAGATTCCTCACTACCAGTGGATCGAGCTTTTTGCCTTTATCAGTGCAATTCTTTTCCGTTGGTTTCGACTCGCCGCTACTCGGACCTTCTGGAGGTAGCGCAGCAATGATGTAGTGTCGATACATTCCCGGTCATCTGCAGTAGACACTACATGTAGGTAGCAGTCCTTACTACTCTCGTACTTTCCCTCGATCGTGATCAACCCACTGGGGCTCTTGCTGCATATGGGTGACGTAGGGTCTAGTATCCCACCCTCAATGGCCTTCATGATCTCTGGATATCTCTTCGCAAGCCGTTCTTTTATATGCGGGTCGTCGTCCACGCTTGATCCTAGGATGATGACCAGGTCATCCTCCTGGTTTGCCCAAGCGTCCCCTCTAACTTCTGTGCTCTTCTGAAGCAATGTTTCGGGCCATTTCCGTAGGGCTAGCACTCTCAGCGCCCCTACATCACCCTTGGCCATCGCCCTCTCTACCTCCTCCCGGAGTTCCTCTTGTGCGAGCCCGGCGCGGTTTATCGTCTGTGTACCCGTCTTCGCCCTCTGGGTGGTTCCCACCTCCCCCGTCTTCCCGGCTTCCTCATGTTCCATGTCCATATCCATCCTTAGTTCCAAGTATTCGTTGTGGAGCTCCAATTACCGTTTAGCCTCTTCCTTGTAGTCTTGGGTGGCCTTCCTGACTAGGCCCTCCAGCTCCCCCGCCAATAATTTGACAAATCGGGGGACATTGTTATTTTCCTTCCCGTACCTCCACCTTGAACTGGGTTTGTTGCGTCGGTGCCGTTTGAGTTTCCGGCTCGCTTTGTCCAGCGGACTCTATAAATTTGCTCATGCCAGGAGGGGTTCTCGCCAGAGAGTTCCGCCTGGGTTGGAAGCCCATCGCCTGGTCATCCTCTATGTCGCTCAGGTCGATCATCATCATTTTCATCTTTTCCTCCTGGCGAGTCTAGAGCGTCCAGGGTAAACCATTTCATGTCTGATGTGATCATGAATCTCACTGTGTTTAATGTAAGCCTTAACGTTTTTAGGAACATGCAATAGATATCTCTTCACGAATAGACAATGTATGTTCTAATGTCAAAAACGTTCTTTACAATCTTCCCTGTAGCCTCTATTCTAACGACTCGGCGCTTTGGCTGACATATCCGAGGTGCGATAATGGAATGGCCTCAAATCAGGATGCAGTATTTTATGTGAGATTGAAATAGAACATAACATGCAGAAAATAGTGCTGATTGAAGTTGGGAATTACTTAGATTCCGTAGATACGTGACTCGATTGACTTTCGTACTGAGTTCCTTTTCATGTTTTTTTCCATCTTAGCATGGTGTCAACGTTTATTCCAAGAAACTTGTAAATGTCGTGTTCTTCATTGCCAGAGTATAGGGAAAATATGTGACTAACAGTATTCATTACATTTCGGGAGCGATTGATGGCATTAAACCCTTTCAAGATCTGATTATGTATGTATTTCCTCTGGTTTAGGGCGCTTTGGGAATCATCACGTTTATTGGTTGATGATGTGTCATCTACATACATGACTACTTTGCCATTTTCGATGTGAGAAGGTAGATTGATCCATATATTATGAAAAGCAATGTCCCAAAAATTGACCCTTCTGGTACACCACAAGATACCTTTAATGGTGCTGATACAGAATAACTGAACAACACTCTCGTTGAGTTCTGTTTTGGAGGTATGCATTTAAATATAAGATAAAATTGTAGTAGTATAATTTGCGAAGTTAGACGTCATGAGGAACGCAGTCGAATGCCTTGCTGAAATCATAGAATGCAGCAGTGTATTTATCATCCTCGAAACCTCCAACAATATCCTCAACAAAAACCCGCAGCGCATCACTTCCTACAAAGGTATTCCAATAAACAATACTTTTAACATAAATAACAGGAAAAAAGGAAATACAAAAATTCCACATTTACCACTAGTCCCCTCCTATCCAGGTACCTTTCCAATATCTGCATAAGCTAATATCCACACCTTGGTTCCACCCAACACGACCCCTCCTGCCGGTTCTCTCCTCAGCACCCCCTCCACTCGCTCGTGTACAGATTGTCTTACTGCCTTACTCCCACCCTAAATTTTTCCGATATTTCTACATTCACTCTTTCCGTTGCCCATGCCTCACCTACTCCACTCCTTCCTTTTCCAAACCCTATCTATCCATACACACCAAGTTTTCCCCTAGGAACTGAGTCATACGTTACATTTAGATCCACAGACACCACATACACAACTTTGCATTCCAGCGCTTCCTTCACCATTCTCGATAGCGCGAAAATCTCCTCTCACTCTTCCCTTTCTGAACCCACCCTGGAATTACCGGTGTGAACTTATCCACCCATACAACTTTTGGCCGCGGCTGGTCCAATTCTCCGGGCAAAAAAAAAATCGTGTTCGTAAATTTGTTCACTCATGTACACACAATAATGGATTTTTTTTTTTTACTTAATAATTGTCGCTGAACAGAACACCCATTTCTTATACTACTAATGGTGGTTTTTCAAAATGTTCCCCAGACCTTTCAAAATTGAGATTACACGAATTATGTTTAAACTTTAACAACAATCAATTTACACTAACTCCGGTATTTCTCATGTGTTGTGAACAATAATATATAAATTGTTTTTTTTTACTTAATAATTGTCGCCGAACAGAACACCCATTTCTTATACTACTTATTGTGGTTTTTCAAAATGTTCCCCAGACCTTTCAAAATTGAGATTACACGAATTATATTTATACTTTAACAACAATCAATTTACACTAACTCCGGTATTTCAGAGATTTATACTTTTTTTTTTTTAGTGAATTTTAAAGTTGGAGTTGTATTTATGACTTTTATTAAAGCGCCTTAAAAAATGAGTAGAAAATAAGTAGGCGAGTTGCAATTGTCAGAAATCATCAATATTAACAAGAGTAATTACAAAACGAAAAAAAAAATAATTATCTTAATTAGCGAGTCCGCAATAAGGGGTAACGGTAATTAATTTTTATTTACCGGTACCCCACACTTTCAACAGCTCAGCTATTATTCCTTTTATAGCTAATATAACAACAATTCATAATCTAATATTGTGGTGTATCAGAAATTGGAACTTTTTTTTATTTTGATTTTTAATCCACCCATACAATTTTTGGTCGCGGCGGGTCCGCGCGCCGTTGCGCTGCATTTCTCCGGGCATTGTGGCTCAATGAAATAAGCAAAAAAAATATATCTTGTTCGTAACTTTGTTCACTCATGTGTTGTGAACAATAATATATAAATTGTTTTTTTTTACTTAATAATTGTCGCTGGACAGAACACCCATTTCTTATACTACTAATTGTGGTTTTTCAAAATGTTCCCCAGACCTTTCAAAATTGAGATTACACGAATTATGTTTAGACTTTAACAACAATCAATTTACACTAACTCCGGTATTTCAGAGATTTATACTTTTTTTTAGTGAATTTTAAAGTTGGAATTGTATTTATGACTTTTATTAAAGCGCCATAAAAAAATGAGTAGAAAATAAGTAGGCGAGTTGCAATTTTCAGAAATCATCAATATTAACAAGAGTAATTACAAAACGAAAAAAAAATAATTATCTTAATTAGCGAGTCCGCAATAAGGGGTAACGGTAATTAATTTTTATTTACCTGTAGCCCACACTTACAACAGTTCAGCTACTATTCCTTTTATAGCTAATATAACAACAATTCATAATCTTATATTGTGGTGTATCAGAAATTGGAACTTTTTTTAATTTTGATTTTTAATCCACCCATACTACTTTTGGTCGCGGCGGGTCCGCGCGCCGTTGCGCTGCATTTCTCCGGGCATTGTGGCTCAAGGAAATAAGCAAAAAAAAATATCTTGTTCGTAAATTTGTTCACTCATGTGTTGTGAACAATAATATATAAATTGTTTTTTTTACTTAATAATTGTCGCTGAACAGAACACCCATTTCGTATACTACTAATTGTGGTTTTTCAAAATGTTCCCCAGACCTTGTAAGCTTGCCAACCAATAGCGGGCTATATATAAATTATTTATTTATTTTCATTTTATTATATTAGTAGTAGTTTTCCATTTAGTTTGGTTCACTTTATCTAGTAGTTTGTTTTTTAATTTAGTTTTCATCATTTTAAAAATAAATTGGTGGTATTTTATGGGCGGTAATGTTCCGTATTACGTTGTTTTTAGTTATTTTTCTTATCGTGAATTGCGAGAGTTGGTACTATTTCCAGCTGCCAATCACCGTCGAGGAGTCAGTAGCTAACACCATCCAAAGGGTAGTCGCAGTGTACCACATCGTCGCATGTGCAACGGAAATTTAACACGTGAGTTGGCTGGCCTTAATTTTATATTAATTCATTAATTTTGTTTTATCAATTATTTTTGAATATAAAATATAACGATTTCAATTTATTTTCAAATCAAGAGATACGTACAAGTGCACTAATTTGTTTCATAGTTGGAATGATACACATTTTGACTTGTAAGGGCTGTAAAATGAAGAAAGTTGAAAATATTTGTATGCTTTTTGTATGCTTTTTGTAAATATACATTTACCAATTATTTTTGAGTATAAAATCAAACGATTTCTGTTTATTTTCATATCAATAAATATGTAAACCAGCATTAAATCACTTTCATTACTTTTAAAGATACAAATTTTCACTTCTAAGGGCAGTAAAATAAAAACAGTTGAAGATATACGTCTTGTAAATTTGAATTGTCCAATTATTTTTTAATATAAAATGGAACAATTGTAATTTAATTTCATATAAAAAAATCTGTAAAAAAGCATTATCTTTATCATTACTTTGAATGTTTTGAAACAGTTGAAGATATATGTATGCGTTTTGTAAATTTAGATTTACGAATTATTTAAGATTATTTAAGATAAAATAGAACAATTTAAATTTATTTTCATATCAAGAGATATGTAAAACAGCATTAAATTTGTTTTATTAGTTTGGATGATACATATTTTAACTTTTCTCCTAGGGGGTTAGTTGTAATATTTGTATACTTTTATTGTTAAATATAAAGTCACCTATTACCGCGATAAGACACATCTATTATTAACTTGTTTTCAATAAAACTCGCTGCTATGATTGTAGTATGACACATAATTTTTACGATCCTGTTCAGTCTTGTCGACCGTATGATTCACGCGACTAGACGCGGCCAGTTGAGTGAAGTGTGTCGGTCGGAGAGTCGTGCGCTGGCTCGCGGAACAAAGAAAACTAAAAAATATAGTGAATACTGTTAATTTAAAACGAACTATAGTGATGGTGAGTAGTGTACAGTGATTACAAGCCACATAGAAGGTGCCATGCGCTGTAGATTTCATAATGTAAGTACATAATGTTAAGTGCGTTGGGTAATCAGTGGCGGCTTTAGCAATCATATAGGGCCTTCTTACTACTAAATTTAATCTTTTTTAATGTGTAAAACACTGGGGTTTCACTGCTACCACCTCAGGATTGAGGAAAACTCGTATAAGTCACAAGCTGAGCTACACTTATGAGATATGTTGATTTCTAAGAGGTGGATTCACACTTATATATGTTATATAAAGAAATGTTTAAAACAGCATTATCTCATTCATTACTTTGAATTGAAGAGTTTTTATATAGTTTAAACTATTCCAAGAAGAGTGTTATCCCCACATTTATTCGCATATAAAGGCAGGGTGGGCGGGCGGCCCCCACCAGCCAAACTATGCCCGTCCACTATTTAGAACTATTAAACCTATTTTTCTTTGTTAAATATTGTTATGAACTAATTACCAAAACCCTGCGCTTGCCGCAACAGCAGTATTCTTGCCAGATATAAAACCGCGTTGTGTCTGAATGAGAATTTTGCGCTGTTCCAGAAACAGGATAGTATTGGTTTGTGTCATTGCGGTGGCCCTTATTTTTGTATATAGGGTATATTTTAGATACTTTTAACGACTCTGGATGTAAAAACAATGATGGTCCGATGTCGTTGATTAGTCTGTCATCGTGCTGAATTTGAACTTTATTCGTGTCAAAATTGCTACAAAAATGATTGTTATATATTTGCAACTAAAGTGAGATCAGAAATGATGGTATCTTCGACTTTCAGTTATATTGTTTTATGTTTGTCGGATGTTGCGATTTTTTCGCCATAGAACTTTCGTTTTAGGCGTGTGCACGTTGTATTCTTCCTTGGCATTTAGATAGTTATAATGGAAAACTGGACACTGATATAACTTCAATTCCCACATTTGTTTTAACTGATATGACTGCTGCTTAATTTGATATGTTAACCATTGGTTTCAATCGTGTTTTGGAGACGATTTTGTTTTCGGAAACATATAATAAATTCGTATATTATTTTTTTGTGAAAATAGTGAAAGGATTCTTGGAAAGTAGACAAATGATTGGAGACAGAACTCCAGTCTATATCTTTAATGGCTTCGATAACTATTTCAATGTTGCCTTGAGTAAATGTTCGTGTTGCAGTAAGAGATTTCCCGCTGGATCCATATGGTATTGGAAATACTATTGTTGAAAATGGTGATCGGATAGAGTTGTGTCGTGTGTGTGTGTGTGTCTTGATGGTTTCTATATTCGTAAGAGTATACAGAATAGGTACTTATTAAAAACTAATTAAGAAATGTCGGTGGACAATGGACAATGCATATTTGATTAGGCAACTTGTGATGCACATGTAATACATAGGCGAAATGCGTATAAGAAATACGCACCGTTCTCTTTAACTAGAACATAAATTGAGTTGCAAAAATACGTATACAAAAGAATAATGTTGCACGTATTTCGTAGTCTAGGTGGGAATGTCCAAAAATAATTTTTAATCTGATAAAAAAAACATATAGTGTAAAGAATTCTACGCAACCTTTGCGAATATGACCCTTATCGACATTTAATTATATTCCAATCTTTCCAGCATTAAAAATGAAGGAGATATTTATTTGCGCAGCAATTTTTCAAATATTATAATACTTATGGATGTATAGGGCATGATTATCTTGAATTTTAGATATATGATTATTTAATATGTATGGGAGTGATTAAACTACTAGATTGCTACCTTCTATACAGTCGAATCTTTAACATGCTATAACTACAAATTTTAGTCATCAATTCTTGCAAACTAAGTTTCAATACCAAGGATGAAGTGTTTTTATTGACTTGCATAAATTGTATGCCATTCCATGGCGTAGTTTTGCCTAAAAGCTGGAAACAATTACACAAGTTTCGCTATAAGGAGAGTATAGGCTAAATCCCAGCCTTAAATAAAAACCTGCACATTTTAGCAGGATAAAGCTATTTGGTTCAACACGAATAACCTAAAAGTCGATCAATACAATTCGTACTGAATAACGTTCTGGTACATTGTAATGCAAAATACATTATAGTAACCACTTAATCATACTTAATCATTAGCAGTCATTATTATCAGGTTCAGTATTTTTCTCTGTGGATGACTTTGTACTGTTGTAATCCACGACCCCTTTATATAAGTTATATTCGTTAATCCCAACACAAGTGACTAATAACAATCGTCAACACCTCGGTACCCGATCAATACGAAGAATCGATAAGAACAAGAGATCGTCCTATGTAACGCAACCACCCGGCGGCACCACATCAAAGCGGTTGTTATTATATTATTGTATTACTCATTGAAACGCACATATTGTTTATACTTCTGTATGTTCCACCTCCAGTGGACTACATGTTATGTACTTTACTTGTGAACCATTTAGACGTAAGACAATTTAGTTATAATTTGTACTTGATAGGAATAAAACCCTTTTTAAAAACCTTAATCTGGATAACCGAAATATAATTGGCGCAGTCGGTAGGATATTCATAACGATTAATTTGGTACTTATAATTAGTCGGTTTGTTTCAACAATTCAATTGAATATTCGCGAACAAACTCTCCGAAGTTTCATCGAGAATCTGAGAAAAATGCATGTATCGAGTGCAAACAGCATAAGGAACGAAGCATCGTCCATTCACCGCCTACGATTTCATCGAGAACTTCATGGCAATCCTTACCTTACTAACACTGTAAGTACAAATATTATTAAGAGGTTCCGGTACCTATTTAAAAAAACGCGCTATTCAGTCAAATTTAACTCATAATTTTTTTTTAATTTAAAATTAAAGACGAAAAATTTCCGAAATCTAAAAATAAAATGCCTATCAATGCTAATCAAATGCCAGCGCAAGCGCCAGTGCAGGGAACGTCCCTATCCTGAAAATGGAATACTTAAATATGCTCCCCGAATTCAACGGAGAAACTGATTTAGTAAACAAAT
Organism: Lordithon lunulatus; assembly: GCA_963942505.1. Classification (NCBI taxonomy): domain Eukaryota; kingdom Metazoa; phylum Arthropoda; class Insecta; order Coleoptera; family Staphylinidae; genus Lordithon; species Lordithon lunulatus. Next base: position 40,836,357 of record OZ012666.1, read on the forward strand.
TCTATAACTTGCAAAATGTGGACGAATATCTGATATCGAGTATTTTAGCAAAAATTAAAGGAAGAGCTGCACCAACTATCTCTTCTTGCACAATTACCAATTAGGCAGAATTAAAAACCCCATTGCTTAGTAGCTATGCAGATAAAAGAGACTGTTATGGTCTAATGATTGAAATGACTGAACTTAAACAAGGAAATTAAACATCATTTCAATTGTAATAAAGTACAGCATAAACTAAACATACAAATATTTTTATTTTTATTATATTATTGTAAAATGTCAACCAATTGAAATAACCGTATTATCCGCTTATTTCCGTTGCTATGCTTTAAGAATCTTACTAAGAGGATTAAAAGAACCAATTGGATATTTGATGCGAACAAAGACTTCAGCTGATTTAAACGAAGCACTACACATGCTCACAAACGATTTTCAATCAGCAATCTAGTAATCAACAAATTTTAAAGAAATTTAACAAACCTAATTTTCAAAATTATGAAAATTACGAATACGAGGAAAGCTATCAAGAAATCGAAAATTCTGATCACTAAATCATTCATAAAAGCAGATATAGCCGATAAATATTTCAGAAAAAACAAGATCCCTTTCAAATAACAACGGTACATGGCGTATCTAAAGAACAATTCAGTACAGTCATGCCCTGTTCAAATTTATTTAATTTAAAAAAATTATATTTAAAATATCTATTTAATTTCCATGATAATTTCCAATGTCTATTAGGAACTGATAATTTAAAACTATTAAAAGCAAAAATTGATTATGAAAGAAACGCTTTAATAGCAGCAAACAGTGTAATTAAAATGCACTTTCACCAGTTAAGTCACCAAGTAAATTGTTTCGATTTTTAACCTAAATCAGAACAAATCGTAAATTAATATAGACGTTAAAGAAGGAGAAATTTTAATTCCATATATAAAAATTAACAATCTAGAAATTCCAGAATGTGTAACTAAAGTAAAAAATTATGAAGCCTTTTGTACACTAGTAAATCCCTATGATATTAAAAAGAGAGTGAATTTAACCGAACCAATTTCCGTGGAAAAAATTAGTAATTACGAACAAACATTCAGTCCAAATTTAAATATGATACAAACACAAAATCAACAAAATTCATTTGAAATACGTACGAGTCACATGAATACTGAAGAAAAATCAGAACTTACCAAATTAATTCAAGATTTCACAAATATATTATATATACAATTAAACATAGCATTCAAACAAAAGATGAATTACTAGTATATACAAAATCATACAGATACCCCGAAATACAGACAAGAAGTCCAGCGCCAACTCACTAACATGCTCGAACAAAATATATTTAGGCCTTCACATTCACCCTGGTCATCACCTATCTGGGTTGTCCCCAAAAAAAGTAGACGCATTCGGTAAACGTAAATGGAGAATTGTTGTAGATTACCGTAAATTGAATGAAAACACAATTGACGATAAATTTACTCGACAAATTAGGCAGTTGTCAATATTTCACAACTTAGTCTCCGGTTCCATCTAATAGAAATGTCACGGGAAGATATTAAAAAAATAGCATTTAATACCGAACACGCTCATTATGAATATTTGCGAATGCCTTTCGGATTAAAAAATGCACCCGCTACATTCCAACGCGTTATGGATAATGATGTGTAGAACACCGGGGTTTCGCTGCCACCACCTCAGGATTGAGGAAAACTCGTACAAGTTTAAATTTGTTTATTGTATAATGTTTATAACTATTTGAAGTGAGAGCTAACTACTATAGCTCGGTGATGTTGGCTGGTTCTCTTCGGAGAGTCGTGTGGGCTCCTAGCAAAAATGACCATTGAATATATATTACCTGACCTAACTGGTCTAATAGATATCGGTAATTCAAGGGCTATAATGCGTTGTGGTGAAAGTCTGGTAATGAGGTTGTTTCCGTAATGCCCGTCCGCTAATGGGTTAGAAATATGTGATGGCTCCTTCATGGGTGCATCATTAGCGACGTCAACCGATTATGTGTATACACAACACCTCCCCCCGTAGAAATAAAATATTTTATGGTTACACTAATAAAATATTTTTCGACGTCCTCGTCGAATGCAGATAAGCTGGGCGCACTTTATTAGAAGTCATTAACACAATCTCCTATCAGTTGCAAAACAAAGAAAACAATAAAATATGGCACACATAACTAAATTAATTTAAATATTAAACTTACTAATTTTACCTAGGTTTACTCGCTTGAATAATTTTGTAATTAATAGTTTGAAATTTGATCCCTTTTTTTTAAATAATACTAGAATATAATAATTGTTTGTTATTCTAAAATATTCTGTATTTTAATTAACTCTAATATGGATTATTCATAAAAATGTTTAATTCTATTACAATGTACAGTTGTAGTTTTATATCCCATTTTGATCTTATAATTAACAGGCGACATTTGTTCCAATACAGTATACGGGCCTATCCAGATCGGGTCTAATTTTGCACTACGGCCTCTCCTAACTGATTCATCATGCAATAAAACTTTATCGCCAATATTGAAATGTTTTGAATTTATTTTTTTGTCGTAATACTGCTTTGAGCTTTCCTTGTGAACTAATAATTTTTCTCTTGCAATTTGGTGTGTAGTATTGAATTTGAATTTTAAATTTTCTATGTAATCATCATAATTGTATGAAAATGAAGGCGCGGATGAAATGGAATTTGGAATGTTCGCTTTAAATCCGAAAATCAACTCAAATGGAGCATATCCTGTGGCCGAATGTGGCGTTGTATTGTATGTGAAAATGGCTTTAGAAATGTATTGGTCCCAATTATTTTGATCTTGATTTATAAAATTTCTAAAATATTCTTTGAAAGTTCTATGGCTTCTTTCGAGCGCACCATTTGTTTGGGGATGATAAGCTGAACTCGTAATTTTCTTAATTTTTAATATTTTACAAATATTTTTGAATAGGTCACTCATAAAGTTTGTGCCTTGATCGGTTAAAATTTTCTGGGGAATTCCATATCTGCAAATAAACCTATCTATGAAAGCATCTGCTACTGTAGCAGCTTCTTGATTCTCTAATGGAAAAGCTTCGGAATATTTTGTTAAATCATCTTGCATTGTTACGATATATTTATAACCATTTACTGATTCAGGAAGAGGACCTACGATGTCTAAAAATACTTTTTGGAATGGCTTATTTGACGTAGTAGTTATTTCCATTGGCATCTTTGTACGTTTTGATACTTTATTTCTTTGACAACTTGGGCATTTCTTTATGTAATTTTCTAAATCTTTTAGCATGGTTGGCCATTGGTAATATTGTTTTATTCGTTTGAGAGTTCTTTGAAAACCCACATGACCACCTAACGGCGTATCATGATGTTCATGAATAATTGTAGCAATCTGTTCGTCAGTGAGATCATCTTCAATTATATTAGAATAAATAATAACTTCTATCTCTGTTTCTTTAAAAATATATCTTAACATGGGTCGTATAAGATCCCATTTTAATGTAGGCGTATATTCGCAATTAATAAATGATAACTGATTAATTTTTCCTCTCAAACATAAGTTTTTAACTTCCAAGAGTCCTTTCCAAATAATTTCGTAATCAACATTATCGGCTTTAAAATGTGTTGCTATTGCCGTAAATACCTTATTTTTATAGTTTATACAATCACCTAATTCTAAATCGTCTAAATTATTGTGTATGTATTTGAAAATATCTTGCATATTAAATTTATTATTTTCACTAGCTTTCTCGATATGTTTTGTTATGAATGTAGCGACAACTTGATCTTTACTAATTTTAGATATATGATTGTTACTTTCTTTGATATTAAGTTAATTACTATATTGTTTTCTAAAAATAATTTAAAATCTGCATAATTAGTTATAGTGTCTACATGATAAATATATCTACTTAAACAATCAGCATTTGTATTTATTTTTCCTGCTTTATATACTACGTCAAAATTATACTCTGCTAATTTTATTCGCATGTGCGTTAATCTTGAACCTGGGTCTTTTACATTAAAAATACTAGTTAAGGGTTTATGGTCTGTTACTACTGAAAATTTAGTACCATAAACATACGGCCTAAAATGTTTGCAAGCCCACTGAATAGCTAACATTTCCTTTTCTGTTGTTGAATAATTAATTTCGGCTTTATTTAATGTTCTACTAGCAAAAGAAACTGGCAAATCTTTTCCTATTGTTCCCTGAGATAAAATAGCTCCTATGGCAAAGTTACTAGCGTCTGTTGTTATAATAAAATTTTGTGCAAAATCTGGGAATTGTAATATAGGCTGACAAGTTATCATACCTTTTAATTTCTCAAAAGATTCTTGGCATGCATCTGACCAAATAAAAGGAACATTGTTCTTTAATAAATTTGTCATCGGTAGCGCAATTTTGGAAAAACCTTCAATAAATCGTCTATAATAACCGACGAGACCTATAAATTGTTTAATTTGTTTCTGATTACTAGGTGGTTTAAATTCAATGACTGTCTTGATATTATCGTGGTTTGGTTTAATTCCACTTTCTGTGATTACATGCCCTAAATACGATACTTCTTTTCTTAAAAAATTACATTTTTCTGGTTGTAGCTTTAAATTAAATTTTCTGAATCTTAAAAAAACATCTTTTAATTTGGAATAATGATCTGATAAATTATTTGAATAAACAACGACATCGTCTAAATAAATAAAACAACGCTCACCCTCCAAACCACTCAGAGCTGTGTTCATTAACCTTTGGAAAGTAGCTGGGGCTCCTTTTAACCCAAAAGGCATTCTATTAAACTCAAAGTGACCGCTTGGCGTACTGAATGCTGTTTTATATTTATCTTTCGGATGCATAAGTACTTGATGGTAACCACTCGCTAAATCAAGAGTAGAAAAATATTTAGCATTACCCAGTTGATCAAGAATATCTGTAATATTGGGAAGTGGATATGCATCACCAACAGTTATTTCATTTAGCTTACGGTAATCGACAACTACTCTCCATTTTTTATTTCCATCCTGGTCCGATTTTTTGGGAACAATTAATAAAGGTGAATTGAAAGGGCTAATACTATGTTGAATGACTCCATCTTTTAACATATTATCGGTGTGTTCTTTAATTATAGATTTTTGTGATTGTGTCAATCGATAGGGCCTAATATTAATGGGTGAACTATTCGAATTAGTAGTAATTTGATGTGAAATTCCATTGCAATGTGTTAATTGTTCATGTTCTAAATGAAATACATCGCTAAACTCTGCAATTAATGTGTTTATTAAGTCTCTTTCTTCTGAATTTAAATGATTTGAATTTATTAATGTTTTTAAATTTTGAATTTTGCTACTATTAGCCAATGCCTGTGTAGGAGAATTGAAATGATTTATTTGTGCAGAATCAACTTTAATTAATTTTATGTTAGGGACTGGTAAAATAATATCATTTTCAGTAATATTTAAAATTGAAACTATACATTTATAATTTTTCGAATTAGTAAAGCAAGATGCTACGAAAACCCCTTCTCTTAAATTATTAGTTTCACATATTCCTTCGCCATCTTTAATATTGCAATTACCTTCAACTATTGTTTCTGAACGTGCCTTTAAAATAATGTGATTTTTTGGATATATATTCCAACTAAAATTTTCAATAGAAATTTGCCCTGTTTCGTAGTTGATGTTACATTTATTTCTTGAAAAGAAATCCAGACCTAATATACCATCATGTTGAATGGGAAAATCATTATCTACTACAGAAAAATTATGTTGTAATACCTCGTCATTATTTAATAAAATATCTAGCGTACAACTACCCAATGTCATAACTGCGATATTGCTAATACCAACCAATTGTGTAACTTTAGTTTTGTCAATTAAAACGTTTTTATCTAAAACTTTATGTTTTATTAAACTAACTTCAGCACCTGTATCAATAATTAAATTCAGTGTTTCTTCATTTTTGTTTTTAATTTTAAATTGAATAATTTGTAATGGCGTTTGAGTTGCATTTCTTACATTCACTTTTACTTGCTCATCAATTTGCTTTATTGGTGATTTATTAAACGGATTTGAATTATTTTGTATTAATATTAGTTCGTCATAAGTTAAACGTCTTTTATTGTGGCGATTATTGTACAACAAATTATTTGTATTTGTATAATATCTATGAGTACTAACATGTTGATTATGATGAACAAATTGATTATTGATTTCAGCACTTCTTGAACTACTGCCTGGGTAAACATTTTGGTTTATTGTATAACAATAGCTTTTTGTTCTAAACGAATTGTAATTATTATTGACATTTGCATGATTAAATTTATGATGTTTCGGTAACTTTTTATATTGGTAATTTGGAAAATTTTCTACATCTGTCCTTGAATGAAATTTATCTGAATTTAAAATTTGTGAGTCTATGTTCTGACAATATTCCATATTTTCCGATAGAGTTGTAATTTCCATACTTTTTGTGAAACAAGTTGCCTGAGTTCTTTCATTGCGAAGACCTTTTCTAAATTTGCTTACTACATATGCTTCAAGTACTGAGTCAATCTCGAGTGAACGTTCATTAGAAATAATAGATTCTGGATAATTTAATCTTTTAAAATCTTCGTAAATTTCTTTAATTCTTACCCCAAAATCAATAACTGTTTCTGTTTCTTCTTGACGAACATTTTCTAATATATTTAAAGATCTGTGACTACTTGTGCTTTTATAATAATTATAAATTTTTGTTTTGAATTCCATAAAATTCGAAAATCTGTCTTTCATGTAAATTTGAATTTTATCGGTAAGTTTGTAACAGTAAATAAGTTTTAAAACCATATATTTATGATTCTCCGCTGTAAATTCAAGCGCAGCCTCACATTGATTCAAAAATGAGTTTAAATTTTGCCTATTCACCGAGCATATAGGTTGTACTAAGCTTAATACATCACTAATAGTGTTTGCCATATTTATACGTTTTCAAAGGTTCAACAAATGAAATAGCGAAAGTGATTAATGACTTACCCTTTGCAAGTTTAATATAACGCCTCAGTTGCTGTTGACCGATGCGGTATGCGTTCTCTTCATAGACGTGGATGATGCTTTGTCGTGGTACGGGAAAACGTTATCACCAAACGAAAAGACCACCGCGGCCGCCAAATTTGATGTGTAGAACACCGGGGTTTCGCTGCCACCACCTCAGGATTGAGGAAAACTCGTACAAGTTTAAATTTGTTTATTGTATAATGTTTATAACTATTTGAAGTGAGAGCTAACTACTATAGCTCGGTGATGTTGGCTGGTTCTCTTCGGAGAGTCGTGTGGGCTCCTAGCAAAAATGACCATTGAATATATATTACCTGACCTAACTGGTCTAATAGATATCGGTAATTCAAGGGCTATAATGCGTTGTGGTGAAAGTCTGGTAATGAGGTTGTTTCCGTAATGCCCGTCCGCTAATGGGTTAGAAATATGTGATGGCTCCTTCATGGGTGCATCATTAGCGACGTCAACCGATTATGTGTATACACAACAATAACATTCTACGCGGAATTCAGAACGAAAATTGTCTAGTATATTTAGATAATATTATTGTTTTCAGTAAAAGCTTACAAGAGCACGTAAATAATTTAAAAGAAGTTTTCACAATACGTCAATCAAATTTCAAAATTCAAATCGATAAATCAGAATTTTTAAGGAAAGAAGTTTCATATCTAGGACACATTGTAACCCCTGACTGTTAAACCGAATCCAGAAAACATTAGGATTACTCCGTTATTAAAGAAAATTTATAAAAGATTTTGCAAAAATTACAAAACCATTCACTAAATGTCTTAAAAAGGACGCAGAAATTAAAATAACCGACTCACAATACGTTCAATCTTTTAATTTATGTAAAAACCTATTAATTAATGAACCCCTTTTACGATATCCAGATTTTACACAACCATTTAATTTAACAACAGGCGCAGGTAATTATGCAATTGGCGCAGTACTATCAACGACAAGGAAAAATAGGATATGATTTACCAAACGCATATGCCAGTCGAACTTTAAATAACTTTGAAACTAATTATTCACCAATAGAAAAAGAATTATTGGCCATAATATGGGCAGAAAAACACTTTAGACATTATCTATTCGACGTAAATTTAAAATCATTACGGATTATAAACCACTTCAATGGTTATTTTCAATTAAAGACCCCAATGCAAAATTAATAAAATGGAGATTAAGAATTGAAGAATTTTATTTTGAGATAATTTATAAAAAAAGAAAACTAAATTCGAATGCAGACGCATTATCGCGCGTCGAATTAAATTTAATGGAAAGTTCAAAAGATAATTTGACTATATGGATAAATTTAATACAGAATTTGTTAGACCAATTTCTAGCACATCACAACCACAAATAGATAACGAATCCATGATAGTTCAAGGAGAAGATTTTCAAGTTATTGACGATAATGAAGATCAAACAATTCATTCTAATCATGAAAATTCTATAATTAATATTCCAATTATAAATTGCCCTGTAAATTACGGAAATAATCAACTTATAATATCACAAGTAAATTTTACACCATCAACACCAACTGTTGACATCAATAAATTATTTGACTACAAACAAAGAATTTCAACACAATTTTCTAAAAGAAATGATAAAATTCTTAACAAAATATATTGTACCTAGGTCAAGTATCACCTTTACTTCGAAGATCTTCTATACGAACAATTTTCTATAACAATACAAACCTATTTTAGAAAGTCAAGAATTAATATGATAAATGTAACAAACGATTAATCGACATAGGCGATAAAGAAGTTCAACATTTCATTCGAAATGATCACGGGTAAATGTAATCATCGCGTAGACAAAACAGAAATGGGTTTTCCGTTTGTGAAATCTTGATACGTCATTTCTTGTTGATTGAAATATATTTTACATCCATCTTCTTTTATCAAAAATATTCCTTGTATATTTAATGATTCTTCTAATTTTGAGCATTTCGCTTTTATTATCTGTGGTGATGGAAATATTCCTAAATATTGATTTATATCTGGGATGATCACCATGTGATTGTTTTTTATTTGTAGTTTTATAAAACGACACTGGTCTGGATTTTCTTCGAGTATTAATTTTGTATCGCATTGGCTGGGTGTGTTACTTTGAAGTTGGTGTAGACATTATTTGTTAATTTTATTACAAATAATACTAAGAGGTTTTATAATGTTTTCGTTTGATTTAAGTAAATAGCGTACATTTGGCAAAATGGTTCCCTAGCTATCCTGGAACTTCGTTGGAATGGGGTGCAAATAATATAAATCGAATTCTGTTTCGTAATTTATCGGAATTGATGTAAAGTAGTTAATTTTATTATCGTCTATTTATTCTAATATGAACTCGTAATTTATTTCAAAGGGGAATTGTCCTTGTAATATTTTGATTTTTTTTGTAATTCATTAAATAATTCCGTAGTAGTTATTATGCTGGGATGCATTATTCTTAATTTGCAAAACGTTACAGAGTTTTCAATATCCTGTAATATGTTTAAGATACCATTATAAAGTATTATTAGTTGATTGTATATGTCTTTTCCAAAAAGAACATTGTGCATCTCCAGAGTATCTTTAGCAATATCGCTTAATTGTGTAATTCTCGTTTTTAGTAGTAATTCGTTATAAGAGATATCTTGAATAGTGTCATTAAAATTTTTAATTAATTGATTGTTTATTGAGTATTGTATTTTTAATTGTTCCTGAACTTGTCCTTAGTTCGATTGAATGTGTTTTAATATAGTTTCAATTTTGTCTCCGTCGTTTGAATCTAAATTTCCTGTAATTGCTTTGAATATGCTTCCTAATCCATTGATTAGTCCTCGTTTATTTCTGCAGAGTGTACTCTTACATTTTCAATTTTTTCATTAATATTACTTTTTATGAATTTTACTATATTGTCATAATTATTTAATTCTTTTGTTAAGAATTGTTTTTTGTTCCTTCGATAATTGCATCGTATAGTTTATTCAAGTTATTAAATTCATCATATAATTGATTTAAATTGTAAAAGTGTACGAAAGTATGTTCTGTTCTTTGTAATTTTGCGGGTCCTAAGTATATTGGAAATATTCCTAGATTTTGAGTGATATTTTTTATTTCTGCTGATGTAATAAGTGAAATATATCTGTAATATGAAATATTATTTTATTTTAGTTGTTTGGGTCGTGAATTTTTTCAACTTTATTATAATGTTTCGGTTTTATTAGAGCCGTTTTTAATTTGGAATCTATTTCTTTAATATTTTCCGTTTTAAATTTATTTTTTGTTTTTGACTGTTTTTGTTATTTGATATTCTTAACGAAAATTTCATTAGGAATGTTTGGTAATTTTTCTCTATTTAGATTTACTTTTGTAATAAGCGCGTCTTTCTTTTCTAGTAGATCTTTACTTAATTTTTCATATAATATCTTAATTTTGTCTCTATGATTAATAATATAGTTGTTAACTAATTGTTTATCAATTTCTATATTGAGTGGTGATTCTGTATTTAAATGACCATTAACGATTTCGTATGGTTTAAGTTTTGTTGTTGAGTGGATTGAATTATTGTATGCTATTATGGCATAATTAACCTTTGTTTCAATATCATCATTTATGTACTGGGGTTGATTATTTAATAACGTTATGTGTTCTATTAGAGTTGAATGAAAGCGTTCGATAAGACCGTTTGATTATGGATGAACTTGAATATTTATTTTATGAATTTCTAGTAATTCTTTAACTAAAGTATTTTTAAATTCACTTCCGTTATCTGAAATGATTTGCTCGGGTATGCCGTGATGTGTGAAGTATTTAATTAAATTGTTTACAATTTCGATTGCTTGGCATGAGTTTAATCTATATCCTTTTGTGTATTTTGAGAAAGAGTCTATGATTGTTAAGAATTTACTGTTTTCTGTCGTAATACTGGTAATACTATCGATATGTAATATTTGAAAAGGTCTAACTGGCGTTGGTGTTAGATTGTATTCTAGTTTCAGGGGTTTTCTATCGTATTTAGTTAACTGACATATTTCACAATTATTTATGTAAACTTTAATAGTTGTTCTTTGATTCGGCCAATAATAGATATCTTTAATTTTATTTTCTGTTTCTATTAAATTTAATTCGATGCGCGATAATGCGTCTGCATTTGAATTTAATTTTCGTTTTTTATAAATTATCTCGAAATCTAATTCTTCGAGTCTTAATCTCCATCTTATTAATTTTGCATTAAGGCTTTTAATTGAAAATAACCATTGAACTGGTTTATGATCCGTAATGATTTTAAATTTAAGTCGAATAGATAAGGTCTAAAGTGTTTTACTGCCCATATTATGTCCAATAATTCTTTTTCTATTGTTAAATAATTAGTTTCAAAGTTATTTAAAGTTCGGCTGGCATATTCGTTTGGTAAATCAGATCCTATTTTTCCTTCTGATAGTACTGCGCCAATTGCATAATTACTTGCGTCTGTTGTTAAATTAAATGGTTGTGTAAAATCTGGATATTGTAAACGGGGTTCATTAATTAATAATTGGGTGCTTGTCTAAAAAATTCAGAATCAGAATTTTCGTTTTCTGGATAGCTTTCCTCGTATTCATAATTTTCATAATTTTCACTATTTTCATGTGTAATATAACATTCATTTTCATGCAAATTTTCGTTATCGTTATTTGTGTTTTCGGCATCAAAATTTTGATAGTTTTGATTTCTTGGGAAATTATTATTCGGTGGCATTCTATATGTGTGGTATGTTGACGTACTCATGGGTGTCGGGGTGTAATATTGGTTTTGGTTATTTGTATTGGTGTTATTCATGGGAGATTGATAGTTATTCCTAAAATTTGGTCGATCGTTAAATGATTTTTGAAATTTTGCAACTCCCGATGTTTAAGTTTGTTGCGGTTTATTAAACTGCGGATTATTAAATTGTTGACTATTGTATTGTGGTTTGAATTTATTCGTATTATATTGTGGTTTTTGCTGAGTGTTGTTTTGGAAATTAGGTTTGTTAAATTTCTTTAAAAATTGTTGATTACTAGATGCCTGATTATTATATATTTCTAATTGAAAATCGTTTGTGAGCATGTGTAGTGCTTCGTTTAAATCAGCTGGATTCTTCGTTCGCATCAAAGATCCAATTGGTTCTTTTAATCCTCTTAGTAAGATTCTTAAAGCATAGCAACGGAAATAAGCTGATAATACGGTTATTTGTTAGTTGACATTTTATAGTAATATAACTTATTTGTAAATTTAGTTATTGCTATACTCTATTATAAAATTGAAATGGTGTTTCGTTACCTTGTTTAAGTTCAATCATCTCAATCATAAGACTATAACAGTCTCTTTTATCTGCATAGCTACTAAGCAATGCACTTTTTAATTCTGCCCAATTGTTAATTGTGCAAGAAGAGATATTAAGTGCAGCTCTTCCTTTAATTTTTGCTAAAATACTCGATATCAGATATTCGTTCTGGAAATCGTCGACATTTTGCAAGTTATAGAATTGGTTTACTAATTTTTCTCTATGAAGCGAGGCAATAATTCTGTTTCTCCGTTAAATTCGAAGATCATATTTAAGTATTCCATTTTCAGGATAGGGACGTTCCCTTGGATTAGCACTGGCATTTGATTAGCATTGATAGACATTTTATTTTTAGTTTTTGAAAATCTTTTGTCTTTAATCTTAAATTTAAAAATATTGTTGAGTTAAATTTGACTTAATAGCACGTTTTTTGTTTTTTTTATTTTTAATACCAGAACGTCTTAATAATGTTTGTACTTACAGTGTTAGTAAGGTAAGGATTGCCATGAAGTTCTCGATTAAATCGTAGGCGGTGAATGTACGATGTTTCGTTCCTTTGCTGTTTGCACTGGGTACTTGAATTCTTCTCAGATTCTCGATGAAACTTCGGAGAGTTCGTTCGCGAATATTCAATTGAATTGTTGAAACAAACCGACTAATTATATGCACTAATAAATCGTTATGAATATTCTACCGACTGCACCAATTAATTTCGGTTATCCGGATTAGGGTTTTTAAAAAGCGTTTTATTCCTATCAAGTACAAATTATAACTCATGTGTCTTACGTCTAAATCGTTCACAAGTAAGTACATAACATGTAGTCCACTGGAGGTGGAAAATACAGAAGTATAAACAATATGTGTGCTGCAATGAGTAATACAATAATATAATGATAACAACCGCTTTGATGTGGTGCTGCCGGGTGGTCGCGTCCTATGTAATTCGATCTCTTGTTCTTATCGATTCTTCATATTGATCGGCTACCGAGGTGTTGACGATTGTGTTGGGATTAACGAATATAACTTACATACAAAGTGTTACAATATAAAGGCTATAAATGCGGCTGCTGTTGATAACGCCATCCAGTAAGAAACCGCGGGAAGCGCAACTCAGCGTTTCAAACAAAGGAGCTGGATGCAGATGGCTTCGAGGCCATGAGAACGCCGCATAGGCATCCAAATCTTCCAGGGCCCCAGAGAGCCGACAGGAAGACATTGTCCAACCAGCACTCATACAGAGGTCAACGCAGCACTCGCACAGAGTTTCAACGTAGCACTCGCACAGAGTGTCGACCCAACCTCCAACTGGGAATGACTTGGAAGCCAACTTGCTCCACTTCGCCAGAAGACCCGTCATTGTTCACTTCAGCGGCACTCAGCAGCGACACCCCTAAATTTACCCCTTGTTCATTAGTACAATAAAGAGTACCCGTGTTAAAGTTACCCGTTGTCATTTATGAAACCTTAGAACCATAATAACGCAGTAAGGGCAACATAAGGGTCCATCAGTAGCACTCGCACACAACACAAATTTTTGGTGGCAGCCCGGTGGGATAACCCATTATTTCCAAGGAGATACACAACGTCAGAAAACACTGTGGAAATCAGCCAAGGCGACAGAAAAGCAGTAGTACGACAAACCAGTGGAAGTGCGAAAAGTGTATTCGCGATTCAAACGTTAGCGGTTTTCTTCAAGGTAGTAGGTAAACAGCTGATCTTTGTTATTGTTTGATCAGCTGATTGCTTTAAAATCATATGATTTCAGTCACTTCTACAATAATGCGCGATTGTTAATATACTTTTAAGGTATAAATAGTATAACGTTTGCTCTATAGTCATGTATAAGATGAAAAAACAAATTTTATGCAAACAAATTCCCTACTAAATGTAGTTCTACCAGATGGAGTATCGGCCGGCTTGAATTGTCAATAAGTGTAAAGTTAAATAGAAATAACGCCCGAAGTGAAACGGCAAAGTGCGGAAGTGCGAAAGTGCGGTAAAGCGAATCTCCACGTCGAAGTTATTGTTCTCCATTGCAGAAATTATGAAAATGAAATTGTAAGTAAAATATTTTTGTTGAGCTCCTAGCACATGTCCAGAAATCTACATTAATTATTTTTTATTAAGTGTAAACCACAGTTTCAGGGATGTTTTATAAATGATAATGTACACGATATTATCGATATTTGTGAATTAGCTTTAAAATCCATCCACCCTGATAAAAGAATTTTTTTTTTTAATATCATAAAAACTATACTTACAGGCAAAGCCCGATACATAGTGTAATATATTAAGTGAGCCGGCTCTAATAGCGCGCAGTAGGGAAAGGCGGCGTAAAAATTGTGTGCGCTAACCTCAAGTATATGGACGAGGGAGGTCGCGGGAGGGGTACAAGAGGCCTAGTCGCATCGAAATCGGCGACGAGGCTGATGCGCGTGTTATTTATTTATATGCTTTTTATTTTATTATTATTATTTATAATTTATTTACTTATATGTATAGAAATTAACAAGTTATTATATTTAGTGATAATACGTTAAGTCACCATTTGCAACGTTCAACTTTTTATAAATTATATAATCCTTGAGATTCGATAGATGAAAAAGTGCATTTAAATAAAATTATTACTAAATGAATATTCTATCATAAAGTTAGAACTATCACAAAATTATATTCAATAGTTTATATGAGAGATGGGTTTGTAGCGCGATCCGTTTGCATGGGAATAAATGTAAAATGCGCCGAGGTAGGCCTCGTACCCTCCCGCCCCGGGGGGGACCCACACAAAATTTACGCCGCCCGGCGACCGAAGCTGTTCCACTTTATACATTACACTATGGCCCGATAGATGACTAAATACCGTAATTTTCTTGGGATGATGATTATTTGATGATTATTAAGACATCAGGCAAGTAACACTAGATGACGTAACATCAAAAAAAAAGTTGCAGGAAGAGGCTGTTCTCAAGGTGGAGTCCTCTCACCCTTTTTATGGGACCTTGTAGTTGATAGCCTCCTCCTGGAATTACACAACTCGGAATACTATGTCGTTGGCTACGCCGACGACATAGTGATCATTATAAATGGCAGTTTTGAAGGTGTACTCTGCAATCTCATGCAGAGTGCCCTAAAGATTGTTGAGAACTGGTGCGATAGCCATTCGCTAACAGTTAACCCAAAAAAGACATAGCTGATATTGTTTACGAGGAAAAGGAAACTCGAGCTCATGAACATGCCAACTCTCTTTAAGGTCCCTCACAGATAAAGTAAAATATCTAGGATTAATCATGGATACAATACTGAACTGGAATGAGCATATAACATCCAAGCTGGAAAAAGCTTGTATCTCATTTTGGCAATGCCGCAGGGCGGTTGGTAAAACATGGGGCCTGTCTCCCAAGATCACCCAATGGATATATACCGCGATCATAAGACCAACTATCGCATATCGTGCAATAGTCTGGTGGTCGAAAACCAAACAAGTCACAACAATCTCAAAGCTATCACACATCCAGCGGATGGCGTGTCTTGCCATCACCGGCGCTATGAGAACAACGCCCACAGCAGCTCTTGAAGCACTGTTATGTCTACAACCACTCGCCCTTCTCATAAGGAAGACTGCAGTAAAACAGCATTATCTTCACTCAACATGATAAAGGTAGAAACATTGGACACTGGAGCATACCGAGTGAAGCTATCAAATTAGACCCCCTCATAGAAGGTAAGTGCGACTGAATTCTACCCAAATACAGTGTTGTCAAACATTTTCAGACCATCATCACAGTGGATGGTATCCCACAAGGCGCTAATATAACCATGTATACTGATGGATCCAAAACTAAGACGAGAACTGGCTATGGAATATTCTCATCAGAACTCGATCTCAAGATAATCCACCACTTGGAAGACTCACGTCAGTCTTCCAAGCTGAATTAACAGGAATACTAAAGTGTGTTCAAATTTTAGCTGAACGGAATATTAAGGATAAACATATGCAAATACTCGCCGACAGCAAAGCAGCTCTAAATGCACTAAATGCCAACACTTTTGTTTTGAAAGAGCTATATTCATGTCTGCACAGCCTGGAGGAGCTAGCAAAATATAACAAACTAGAACTCTGCTGGATCAAAGGACATAGTGGCATCAAGGGGAACGAAATAGCAGATGAACTTGGCAGGAAGGGATCCTTGCATCCTCTAACAACCCAAGAGGATGAAATTTCTGCAGGTACTTTGAAAAAATATTAGAGCATAGGACACATGCTCTTCACAGGGAAAGATGGCGAGAAGCGCCGGGCTGCAAGCAATCATAGGTAGCAATTACGCAAACCTTGTAAAATTTCAGCCACGGCCCGCCTTAAATTCTCTAGAACTAATCTGAAATTATTGACAAACATCCTAACTGGCCACTGTCGGCTAAACAAACTCCTGCACACACGATGGGTCTGGTGGACAGTCCGTTATGTAGAGGGTGGGTGCAATGAAGAACTAGAAACAGCAGAGCTTGTAATACGCCTCTGCCCAGCTCTAGTAAACACTAGGCATCTAATGCTAGGGGAGTGCTGGCCTAGTATGGTCAGCGTTGGCAGCTCCTTACCCGCCAGAGTTTTGCAGCTTGCACGCAAAATTGACTGGTGGGACGATTGAGCAGCCTTAAAGGGAGGTTTCACAATGGGCCCATTTTGAGGCCTAAGTGTCTGTAGTTATGCTACCCTCCAGCCATCTATCCAGAACTAACTATCCAGAACTAAGACATCAGGCACTAAATGTCTTTATGCAAGGGTAAACATGTTCATTAAAGCGGGAGATCCTGACGTCTGGAAGACACTATTGATCTCGCCAGTTCCGAAGAACGCAGTCAATATGAGAGTCGGGGTAACCTTGGGAAAACCCATAATATGTATAAATTGTAATAAAATTGGACACAAAGCTACACCGTGCTAATTAAGGAATTATAACACTTCTCGGGATCATTTAGTTCACCTGGAACAAAATGTTCGTACAAATCAAGCTTCCCCTATAATGTGTCATTATTGCGGAAAATTGGGTCACAAAATAGATGAGTGCCGAAAGACAATTTTCTTGGAACGATTAATACTTGTCCGCAGAATTTCGAGTTACATGGGCGTTAGTACCGCGTGCGACGTTGCAGCGAGACCGGGACAACCGGACCGAAATGAAGTTACCCATTTTCTATAATTCCGGCGGCCGCGCGGGGCGCAACGTGGATTATGATTCTCCAGTAGTGGAGCATTAAAAAAATTGATTTTTGGTACAATTGTTTACACTTGTCTTGGTAACCATAATATAAGAGTAAAAAAAAATTAAGTTGATTTAGGTAGTTGTTAGTGAATAAAATTTGCAAGAAAAAATTTTGTAATTTTTAGCAGCCTAGCCCACGAAGATTTTTTTCAAAATTTTCATGTTTTGTTTAGAATTTAATAGTAATCATTAAACATATTTTTTTAAATATGCGCGGGCCTTAGTTTTTTTTAAATTAATTTTGAACCTAAACTTGTTAGTATAAATAAAAAATCAATAAAATCGATTAGAACCTAAGGAATGTGTTTATATTTTCTGCAATGATTAACACTTACAAGGTCAGCATATGTTGGAATAAAAAATTAAAAAATTACGCCCTACTATTTTTTGGCGGCAGTGAAAGTCAAAATGATTCAATTTTCCATCCTAGCCCACGAAGATTTTTTTTCCATTTTTCACCATTTGTTGCTAACCCGATAGTGATTACAAAAAGAATTTTTTTAGATATGCGCGGATACATATTTTTTTTATATCGATTTTTAATTAATTAAACCATACAGCTTGATGGTTAATTACAGGTGCATTTGAATACAAACCTTTGTTTGAATCAACCCATATTGTTGCTAAAACATGGCTTTAGTGATTTCTAAAAAGTTCTATTGTAAAAAATGATGGCAAGTATTTTTAGAAGCTGTCAAAGTTGACCCGAAATCTATGGTTTCACTTTGTTGCTGAAGGAATTACGAATTATTTAGCAATATTTTATTTATTTAAATTATTGTATATTGTTTATAATACATTAGGTCAACATGGGGTAAAATCAAAAATCCAAAAATGACTCTCAATAAGATTTTGACGGCGGTGAAAGTCAAAATTATTTAATTTTCCATCCTAGCCCACAAAGAATTTTTTTCAAATTTTCACCATTTGTTGCTAACCCAATAGTGATTACAAAAAGATTTTTTTTAGATATTCGCCGATACATATTTTTTTTATATCGATTTTTAATTAATTAAACCATATAGCTTGATGGTTAATTACAGGTGCATTTGAATACAAACCTTTGTTTGAATCAACCCATATTGTGGACTTGCCCAGAACAAACGTATTCCGCTTAAAAATAAAAAAAAATATCATTGGGCTGCTGACTTAAATTTTTATTTTGGATATAACTTTTTTTTAGGGTGGACAAACGAAAATGTGCTTTGAACAAACGTGGACAAATCGTGGACCAACGAATGAGACAAATAATTTTTCGAAAATTCAGGCTTAGGGGTGCTTCGCATAGCTGTCAATGGCTAACTATTTACTTATATAAATAATATATTCTATGATACAAATAATGGACTAAATTAATATAACTACATCGATAGATCCTAATGGATTCTATTTAGTCCATGGTTTTTAATTTGATAGTTGTTGGTCCATAGCTTTTATTCGCTGGTAATATAATTGTAGTATTTAAACAGAAATGTATCACTGATGCTGGTTTTATCCTAACATAATGTAATAAATAAAGAGTAAATTTCAGAGCATTATTTCCTATAATATTGTTTATTGTAAGAAAATAAGTACTAAGTACTAATTAATTGTAAATGTAGTCTTATTTGAATAATATGTCCACCCTGTAGTGATAACAAATCCAATTTTCTATTTTGTTTATGATACTTTCAGCCGTTTCCCGCAATTTTGAAAAATACTATAATAATTATGTAATAGATAAATATGATGTGTAACGATGGAAACAAATCAAATTAAAAACTCATCTTAACAACATTAACGGTTAATTCTTACGACCAATTTTCTAGTGCGCCAATGTTGTTTAATTTACTCATGGCGATTAATTTTAATTTTGGTTGGCTCGTAGCTTTAACAACCCACGAGCGTGTTTATTTCATAATACTAACACATACTCGTTTCAATTAATGGATATCTCTAACGGTAGTTCCATAATTGTATTGTTTTCAATTGATAGTAACTCTCTATACAATTTATTCAATATTACTTATTTTATTAGTGTACTAGATAGTTTTTAATTTGATACTTTTCAGGCAATAGTTTATTTTTCGATAATCACACAATTATAAATTTATTATAACAGATTTATATCCCTTATTAGTAGCAATGACAGTATGTGATACTAATAGTAATGATTATCAATTAACATTCGTAAATAACTTTTGCTAAATAAAATCTATTCAGAGAACGGAAAACTACTATCTGCGACGTGGTACTACAAACATAGCAGTTAGACTAATATGAGATATACTTCCACTAGGCTATTCTTAATTATATTGTAGATGATTAGGGTTGCCATCTGTTAAATCTCCAACCAAGGATAACGCGCTTCAACAACCAGGACTTTTCAGTTTAAAACCCGGACGTTTTTTATTCAATTAATTTTTATCTATGAAACCCACAATCGGTCACATTTGGCCTTGTAAAGTTAATGTATTAGGTTGAGATAAACATAAATAATCTTTCTTCTTTAAAAATCAAAATTAATAATCGCAAAATAACCATAAATTTAAAATGTATAATTGTAAACTAAATTCTGAGATCTGAGGTATTTGTGAGTTTATACACGTATAATTTTTCAAAGTATATTTAGTGTTAATCAGTGATGTTCGTCCCAATCCTATATATGATTAACTAAATGGTAAGTCCAATTCAAAATTGAGGGAAACGGAGAAAAGGATCGTGAACAAAATTGAAGTTATCACTTGAGGACGGACCCGTTAATTTTGGTCAAATATGACTAGTTATTTGACACAAAATTCGTTTCCCTATAACATTGTAACTTTCGATTTGTACAAATATTTTATAAATTCATAATCAACCAGAGTATAATTTGGTTCTGAACCACTTTTCTTAAAATAATAATTGCAAAAAATAAAAAAATACAATATATATATATATATATATATATATATATAAGGAATAAACAAGCAGCAAAAACTCCACGAAACTAAAAATCACTCGCAAACCAACAAATAAAAACCAATCCAAGCCAAAACGAACTTTTTTTTTTTGTCATCTGGGGTGGAATCTTCGAAAGACACCCATGCCTCCGCTATCACCACTGTGGTGATAAGCATGGGTAGTGTCGGATTCGCCCCGTGTACTGGCCGGGGCGCCTACCGACTAAACCAAAACCCAGGTTCTGTCGACGAGGGGATTGACCGCCTAACAGGCATTCCTAAGCCCCCCGGACCGTCTATCGTTTGTCTGTCGTTATGTCTCTTGTACTGAAATAAAAGGCGGGCAAGGTAAAAATAAATGAAAAATGGGGGACGGAGGCTGTCACTGTCTCCGTCCTCGTCAGTCGGTCTGTGGGGTTCGCAGGTCGTCGTCGAACTTCCTCCCCATCACCGTCCGGGAGAATGCTGCGAATGCGTCCCACTCGTCCCTGTCCTGGAGGATCCTGGCGCCGATGTCGTCCGGGTCGGTGTCGCCAATCTGTAACCATAAGACATTTCTTTGAGCTACCCATCGGGGACAACGGTAGATGGTGTGGGCCGGATCATCGATCCCACCACAGTAACGACATTTGGCACTGTCTGCGTGGCTTCCTGGACTCCTGCTCTCTTTGTAGACATCAGGGCGACGTCCGTTTTGGCAGCGGCGATGGACAGGCCGCTACCCGTCGTCCATTCGTCCACCGCTGCTACTACTTCCCCCAGTCTCTTCTTTGCCGTGGTGAGGTCCCTGGCCTTGGTCACCACGGCCAGGTCATCGGCAAATGCCACGATGGTGGTATCCTCCGGCAGCTCCAGCCGCAGGACATCGTCGAAGGCAACGTTCCAGAGGAGAGGGCCCAGGACTGAGCTCAGCGTGTTGAAGGCGTTAGCCACGTCCAGGGTGGCCATCAGGCAATGGGCTCTTTTCCTCCACGTCCCGGTGTTAGCGGACTAGGCGATCCCCCTGACATGGAGGATCGCGTCACAAGTTGACTTGCCTCTGCTAAAGCCGTACTGGTGGTGATGCAGGCCTCCCGCAGTTTCAATGGCCTCGGCCAGCCGGTCCGCTACCAGCCTTTCGATGGCTTTGGCTAGGCCGTCTAGCAGACATATAGGGCGATACGTCGTCGGACTTTCCGGTGGCTTCCCCTTTTTCGGGATGAGGAATAGCCTCGCCGTCTTCCACCTTCGTGGAAAGGCGCCCACCCTCATACATTCATTGGCTATTACTCGTAGCGCCGGGGCGATCCCCCTCGCCGCTGCCTTGATCAGCTCGTTGGGGAGTCCGTCGGGTCCGGGTGCCTTTTTCCCCGGCAGGTGTTGCAGAACCTGCAGGGCTTCCTCCTCGCTCCATTCTTCCTGCGCGTTGTTTGGATTCTCTGCTTGTTCTTCCGGTGGGTTGTCGTGGATGCTGGGTGGGAAGAGGGCCTTGACCACTGCTGCCACTCCCCCTGGTACCGAGGCCTCCGGCCCGGGTGGTCGGGCGGTGATCTTCCTGGAGACTATTTTGTATGGGAGCCCCACGGGTCCTCCTCTACCTCCTTGCATAGGTCCTTCCAGCACCGAGCCTGGCTGGTCTCGATAGCTTTCCGGTAGTCTCTTCTTTTGCTCTTGTAGTCGGCTCTGAGTTCTTCCGTGGGCGCTCCTGTCGCTCTTGCCCGCTGCTCCCTCCTCCTGGCCCGGTTGGCCAGTGTTCGGGCGTCGGCCACCTCCTGGCACCACCAGTAGATCCTCTTCTTCCGTCCACTGGTGACGTCAGTTGACTTGACATTTTCCGTACATGCTGCCGTGACCCTGGCCGTCAGCCTGTCGGCCATCGCGTTCACCTCTCTATCGTCGTGGGGTTCCGGGTGGGCATCACCCGCTTCCGATATTGCCCTGGTTAGTGTTGGGCCGTCCACCGATGCGAGGTTCCACCTCCGCCTCTGGCTCACTTCTTCCTGGAGCTGGGGCCGCTGGGGTCGGGCCTGAGCTACACTTTCTGGACTTATCCCGTATAGTATGTATAGGTGGTCGCTCAGGGTCTCCTCCTCCAGCACCCGCCATCCTTGCACACGGCTGGCCATTCCTGGCGATGCAAGTGTTAGGTCTATGTGTGACACCGATTCTCCCCTGGAGAAGGTCGGTGCCCCACCGGTGTTGCAGATTGTCAGGTCTAAAGTCGCGGCTAGTTCGAGTATGGCCTCTCCCCTCGAGTTGTTGGTGGGGGAGCCCCATGCTGTGGCCTTGGCGTTGAAGTCGCCCGCCATAACGTAGTCCCCCGCAGTAGCCCGGGCTGTTCATAGACAACCCTAGATGCGAAAGTCCCTAGAAATATTACGGCACCAACTTTTTCGACATCTATGTTGTGTACCAAAAGTAATAGCCAAGTTCCAAGGGTGGTTTGCGACTTCACTACTTATTAGTTCCAGGAACATACAGTAGAGGCGCTTACATATTTTCTTTGGTTATCTTATTTTAAATACATTGCTCATCAAAAACTAAAATAGCAATATAATACTTATATATTTATTTTAGTTTTTGATTCACAATGTATTTAAAATAAGATAACCAAACAATAAAATCAATTAATAACTAATAATTGCAAAGGGCAAAAATAAAGTAAATAAAATGTTTTAATAGTATATTATATAAAATACATTTAAATAAGATACATTATAATTAGTGAATGAGAAAATAAGGCCGCTGATCAACAATTCTGCAACAATAAATTAATAGTTATTTTCTTTTAACAATTTTGATGAAAATTTCCACTATCAAACAAATTTCCAATATGCACATATCGTTCTGTTATCATTACTAACAAAAGGAGCATGAGCCAGCCATTCAATAGCAGTAGCCATTTTATGGCTAAAAACATTTATACATACTGAAACCTTTAATTTGTTAATTAGACTAGGTAATACACACGCCAAAGTTACACTTGAGGGCAAAATACTAGTAACATATGATTGGTTATTAAGAGTGAAATTTAAATTCTTATTCATAAGATTATTTTGAAGACTTTTAAATAAGTGAGGAGGCTCAAATAAGTGTACCACTTGGGTATTATCTATACTTATAATGTACTCTTTTGGTTCCTAGCTCTCAAGAAATTCGACCTAATCTCTTCAATAAGCATCCTCATAGCCCTCACATTTGTTGCACCTTGATATCATACTGATGCAATTACTGTAAAACCAACTTTCATAATAGACCTAACATGCTCACAATATCAGGTACACTTGTGGAAGATAAAGCTGTCAGTGTCTCACACTTTCTATAAATCCCCCTGAACATGTAAACCTGAACATGATCCATGAATGAGCGATTAGCACCATCATCTTCTAATGCTTTGCTTTAATTTAGCATCTTTATGCTTTAATTCAGCTCTACTGTGTTGTATTTGTTTAAAAAATACCTCCATCTCATGCATTCCACCACTACCAGCTAATAATATATGTATGTAATACATGCAAACTAGCTATTTTATCTTAAATTACTTACTGATGTCTGGCATTCTACTAACTGACTGGTGCTGGTTTGTATTTAAAGTTTGCTGATTTAAGGTGGCAGACCCTAGAACATTAATTGAAGGTTTATTAGCAATAGTTTAACTTACTTGCATTATTTCATGGCATTCATCTGCATCTTCCTTCATCCATCTCAACAGCAATCTGATGGTCATTCTGAAGCACTAATACTTCTGATAGTGGGGTCTGGTAAATGTAAGGATGGAACCTCATGTGGAAGTAATCTTTGGTGTACTTTTGGGTCCCCTACAAAATGTACACCACAGACTCAAGCATTCGTCTTCAATTGGGCATTGCCAATAACAGCAAGTCAAAGGTTATGCTGCAGTTTCCTCAGACAGGGTATACTGTACATTGCATACTTATCCATACGGTTATTACACCCCTCAACGATACATTTATGAACCATTGTGGTGCTAAGAGACAATATGTATTATTCTAACCTATGTACATCACACATTCACAAGTAATTACTTACCGCAATGTAATAATGCCCAATACACGGTAATAAAATCGTACAACTTAGACTAACTGAATTAGAATGCGTTTTGCTTTTAATATTGCCTTAAAACTATGGATAACTCCAAAGCACGCAAGACAAGAAAAAGGAAAAAGCGCTTTCAATAACAACATAAAGTTGTATGAAGTTGGATACGAATCATACGAATGCGAGCATGTGGAAGAAGCTGCCTATATTCAAAATATTTACTAGCGACCTGACGCCATCTAACCCTTGTACCTGAAACATTTCTTCCAGCTAATCACAGCGCGCTCGTAAGAGTTACATGACCCTGGGGCTGTTGCCTCCAGTGAGTCGATCCACTCCTGGGCGTGTCTCCTACCACAGTTGGGGGAGAGGTAGCAGCCAATTTGAGAATCATTACTCTAGATATTAATAATTTTGGAAAATGATGAGTATAAAAGTTGTATAAAATATTTTATCGATTTTATAGTGACAAATTTGTAACAATTTGTTTTCACCTGTTTTAAAACAGACACTCCAGTCATTTCATCAAAAAACTGCCCAAGCTAAAGTGACAATTTATTTTCATGTATATTTATTTAACAAAGTCGGAACTATTTTTTCAACCAGATTGAGAAAAATTAAATTTAAATCAAAAGACACGGTACTTATTAATAGTGTCCCAATTAATAAAAACAATAGTAACTTCAACCCAAAAATATTTCACAATTTGAGGGATGAGGAATTAAAAATGCATGCAATGTAGCTTCTCACTGTTTATGACAGCACACAGTACTTTATTTATTCATAACATGCCTCTCAAGGGTTTGTAATCATTTTGGAAAATGTTCATTGTAATCTGTTACAAAACTAGTACGCAATTAAAATAAACAAATTGTTATTATTACAAAATGAGTGGGATGCCCTGTTTTCCTATGAATTGGGCATAATGCTATTAATACTCACAATTTTATTTTTACTTATACGCACTGGTTATGTGGCTCTGTATTCATTCCTAATTCTTAATTCTGAATTATATATATATATATATATATATATATATATATATATATATATATATATATATTATATATATTTATATATATTTATATATATTTATATATATTTATATATATTTATATATATTTATATCTATCATAGATATTTTTTATAATAGTATACTTAAAACAGTTAATAACAAATATGTAAAACATTTAGTAAGCAGCGTGTTATTTTTATCAAAATTGAAAAACCGCTGTTGGGAACATGGACTTTCCGCCGACCGATTTACCGGTGTGAAGTTAAACAATTCTAATAATTCCGGGAGGCCCGTGAGTTGGCGCGGCGTGGACTATTTCTCGATGCGTTGCTACTAAACGGAGTGTGCAAAAGAAATATCTACAATTATTTACTTATGGCTTGGTAACCATAAAATAAGAAAAAAATCAAATTTAAGTAAAATTTCGTTAGCCGTTATTGAATCATATTTGCAACAAAAGAAATTGCAAATTTATTACAGTTCCGCGCACGATTTTTTTTAAACTTTCAAAATATTCTTTAGAATATAACAACAATCATCAGGCATATTTTCGTATACCTTGTCAGGGATTAGATTTTTTTAAATTATTTTTGAAAATAAAGTGATGTCTTATAAACAAAATGGTTAAATAAAAACATTGGTCTATGGGCACATGTATTTGTTATGTGGGGGGGGCTTCCTAAAAAGAGGAGGGTGATGGACGCGGAGAAGGCCAAGAGGCCTGCGCAAAGGACGCCTTTAGCAACGACAAAAAAAACGCTGCGCGAGATCGCTAACGAGCTGGCAATGGCAGAGAACTAGAGGTGTCAAGAAGCTTTACAAGGGGGCGAGGAGCGTTAGGGAAACCGTGCAAGGGGGTGAAATACCGTAGTACTAGAGGCGGAGGGAGTTGAAACGAAGGATGCAAAAAATATTCTAGAATTCACGTTCGCAGAGGCAGGTATGGAGGTTATAATCCGAGAAAGACACACAAGGAAGCAGGAAACAAGGAAGCCCACAAAACCCACCAGGAAAAGGGGGTGGGCCACAAAATAGCGAGGGAGAGATATAATTAGAAGTAATAACTGTGCAGTCGGCGGAGGGGACCTCTTACTCAAACCTGCGGAGACAGTAAACACCACATGGATGAAATATGAAATGAACACTAGTAGAAAAATGGTGAAGATAATGGAAAAGAGAGAGGTGGGCAGACAGAGGGCAGAAGGGAACAACAGTGTGGTGATGTGTGGGTTTGGAGAAAAAGGGGTGATACCGTTGATGGACAGGTTGAACCTAAAGATCCAGGTAAGAAAGGACGAGAGAGTGCTGCTGGAGTAGACGACCTGGAAATGTTGAGTAATGCAAGGAAAGATAAACTTGAGGGGCACTAATAGAAATTAAGATTTCCAACGAATGGTGGCTTTGGTAGGATGACTGCCTAAAAATTGCAATTTGTTTTATTGCTAATATTATTCAATAACAGCTAACAAAATTTACTGAAACGTGTTTCATAAGTAAACAATTGTAGAAAAAAATATTTTTTTGCAGACTCCGTTTAGTAACAATGCACCGGGAAAAAATCCAAGCCGCGCCAACGCACGGGCCGCCCGGAATTATTAGAATTGTTTAACTTCACACCGGTCGCAAGTGACCGGTGTGAAGATATCCATTTCCGATCATTCCGGCGGCCGCGCGACGCGGGTTATGATTCTCCAGTAGTGGAGCATTAAAAAAAAATTAATTTTTAGTACAATTGTTTACTCATGTAACCATAATATAAGAATTAAAAAAAATTAAGTTGATTTAGTTAGTTGTTATTGAATAATATTTGCAAGAAAACATTTTGAAATTTTTATCAACTTAGCCCAGGAAGAATTTAATAGTAATCATCAAACATATTTTTTTAAAGTGGCACTGGCCTTAGGTTTTTTTAAAATTAATGTCGAATTAAAACTTGTTAGTATACGGCGTGGTAAAAAAATCAATAAAATCGATTAGAAACTAAGTAATGTGTTTATATTTTCTGTAATGATTGACACTTACAAGGTCAGCAACAAGGTTGGAATCAAAAATTAAAAAATTACGAACTACTATTTTTTGGCGGCAGTCAACATTATTTAATTTTCCATCATTGCCCACGGATTATTTTTTTAAATTTCACCATTTGTTGCTAACCCAATAGTGGTTACAAAGAGTATTTTTTAGATTGGCAGGGACAATTTTTTTTAGATTGGCAGTGATACATTTTTTTTATATCGGTTTTTAATTAATTAAATCATATACGTGGACGGTTGATTACAGATTGTTGTGAAGATAAACCTTTGTTTAAATTCACCATATTGTTGCTAAGACATGACTTAGTGGTTTCTAAATAGTCCTATTGTAAAAAATGATAGCAAGTATTTTTTAGAAGCTGTTAAAGTTGACCCGTAATCAATGGTTGGACTTTGTTGCTGAAGGAATTACGAAATATTTAGCAATATTATTTTGATTTAAATTATTGTATATTGTTTATACTACATTAGGTCAACATGGGGTAAAATCAAAAAATCTAAAAAAAACGCTCTATAAGTTTTTGACGGTGGTGAAAGTCAAAATTATTTAATTTTCCATCATTGCCCACCGAGTTGTTTTTTTCAAATTTCACCATTTGTTGCTAACCCAATACGTACGAAATTACCGTCAATTACTATTTACTATTACTATTTATATATATATATATATATATATATATATATATATATATATATATATATATATATATATATATATAAATAGGCGGTAAGAATTAACCGTTAATGTAGTTAATATTATAGCATTTATTATATACCAGATAGTTTTTTTGATATGATTTGTTTCAAGCAATAGTTTTTATTCGATAATCACATTTCCGCCCATTCCATGCCAAATAATACGCTACACGTGGGCCTCGAAGCAGTAACAAAAAACGATCCTAAAAACTACATGGAAATAGGTTTAGGTTAGACGAGACTGTCCGTAAGGACCAGAATTGGCTGGCAATGCACGTAGTTTAGAGAAATAATTGAATTTCTTACTTTGAGTGAATCATAATTATAGTCTCACTGTTACGTATGATTTATAATATGTAGTCGTATGTAAATGTATTATTCGTGTGCGCCGCCTTAATTAAAACATATCTGCGACTATTTAGTTATTACATAGTTATAATGGAATGGGCGGAAATGTGATTATCGAATAAAAACTATTGCTTGAAACAAATCATATCAAAAACTATCTGGTATATAATAAATGCTATAATATTAACAACATTAACGGTCTTACGGCCAATTTTGTAGTAACGTCAATATTGTTTAATTATTTACTCGTGGCGATTAATTTGAATTTTGGTTGGCTCGTGGCTTTAACAACCCACGAGTGTGTTTATTTCATAATTCTAATAAAAATAAACGTTTAAATTAATGAATACCTCTATCGGTAATTGCATAATTAGTATTGTTTTCAATTGATAGTAATTCTCCATACAGTTTATTTAATAGTCCTTATTTCATTATTTGTACTAGATAGTTTTTAATTTGATAGTTTTTAGGTAACAGATTTATTTCCATAATCACAATTCCGCCCGTTCAACATTTGTATAAAAAAATAAATAGTAAGTAATTATGCTAACAATATTCATTATATTTATTATTAACCCTAGAACAACAACGTGGAGTTTGAGTTAAATTAGCAACAATGTGGCGTCGTATAGCACCTTATAAAAAATCAATATCTTGTGTATATTAAAGTAAAAATAAATGTAATTATCATTTTAACGTAGTTTTATTCTTTAGAAATCAGGAATTAAATTCATAAAACGTAATATTCCTATAATTAGTTCAACAATAAATATACAACTTAATTATGATTTTCATACCTAAAAAACAACACATGGTAAAACTTCTAGAATGCTAAACATAGAAATATAAAAACATTTTTTTTAGCACACATTAAGAAGGGTGTAATTTTTGTGTAAAAAATATTTTTTTTACTTGCAGTCTATACAAATGCTGATCCGTTGGTCAGCTTACACATATTTATTGCAGTTCTCTCATTTATTATGTGCTTTGCGATTATTATTTTTATCTTGTGCTTTTTTCTTAACTAGATTATTTAATTGGGAGGGTATTGAGAAAAAATTGCATTGTTAAACCGTGATTAAAGATTACTCCGGTCGCCGGCGACACCACGTTGGGGTTCTAGGGTTAACATAGTTTTTTTAATACAAATTGTTTACTGCCGGCAAAGAAATTTAACACTTAAGGTTTAATTTATAAGGATAATATTTATATATTTGAAATATGTACAATGGTGATGAGTCTAAATATGTTTTCATTTATTTTGTACTGGGTGAAAATCCCGTCTTGCCAGGGATGATTTTAAATTACCAAAAAGACCTAATTGGGGTGGGTCACTATTTCACTATTTTATATGACTTGAACTACTGAATGAGATTTTAACAGTGGTCCCATAGTAATAATTTCAAACGCTTTAACTGTACTAATAACTGCTTAAGATTTCGGCCTTTACATATTTGTTAAAATTACAATTCCTTGATTATTAATTATCTTATTGTGTCGTAACTACAAGTGTCGTAACTTCGAAAATTAATTTTCAGGATTTGATTTTTGTTTTGATGATTCTTGTGTATTCTTATTTTCATTTCCTTTAATATCTTTTTGCGTTTAGAATAAACCAAATTATGATTTAAAAAAAATAGATAACATTATACTCAATGGTAAAACTACAGGGACTATTGCAATCTTTAAAATGCATTCATCTGAAAAACTGTTTTTGGAATTTTGTCATCTCACAGTGCGATATTGATTGATGATGTGTCAATAAATAATATAATGGAAAATAGACCTCCTAATGATTTCCTTGTAGCTTATTGTTATAATCCTACCTCTAATAGTTAAAAAAAAAACAATTTTAAAATTAAAAAAGGTCAACGGATTGGGGAATCGAATTTCGGATTATAAGTCATGCATGATACCACTATAGCTCTCAATTTCCATATTTTTGTTGTAATATAAATACATATCTATTTTATGAAAAAGGGTGAAATGCTTACTGTCCGACAAATAAATGATTTTTTTTTTAATGTAAAAATGCAAAACCTGACTTAAAACATATTTTCATATTTCTTCAAAACACTAAATACTTAAAATTAAATAATTATTAATTTTAATAAAATTATTTCGATGGTAATCCGAACATTAGACTCTTTTAAACTGACTTCACAAAAACACAAATGATAGCTCGGTCGGCTTCAAAACATTGTTTTCGTTTTTATGTTATAGGGGTGGCTATATTACCTTCTTTTGTATAAAAAATATAAATTCAGACGACGTAGTATTGTTTATCAACTAGTGTTATGTTAAGAAACAAATAAACCAAAAAAGTCGGAAGAATGTTCTCAGCGGAGATCATATGATAATAACTAGACCAAGCCTTAAAAAATTAAATAAATTGAAACCTCGCAGGTACGATAATATCATTTCATAATCTATTTGTATATTAACAACCATAAATAAAAGGGTAAATTAATTATTGGGACAACACAATTCCCAGTGTTTCAAAAATTGACTTAAACGGGTACCCAATTGTATTTTCCAAAAACTGCTATTAGAAGCATTCTGCGACTGTTTCTAGTTCCAGTAGTTAAGTTACCTGGACTTCTTGTAGTGACTGTGTATCTTGTATCTAGATGTTACACCTCATGATTAATATATTCTGGGGTATATAGATAGAAATTAACATAAATATAGCAAGTTTCAAGCTAATATCATACATATAAAAATATTTTCAATTTTATATTATTCATACTTAAATTACAAAAAGAAAACGTTTTTAGATTTAAATTAGCAATTGTTTATAACATTATGCGATAAGACTATAAATAGAGAAAAGAAAAAGATATACTTTTATTCAAAATTTTCCAAAATTACTACGACTGCTATCTAGAGTAATTTCTTTTTAATAATATAGAGTTGTAAAAACAAATAATTTACATCACACACATTTTTAATCGCTCAGTCAGCAAATGGTTATTTATGTATAAATACCATAAAATCGAAAATATTTTATTCTACGTGTGGTATGTATGTTAGTATGTTTTAATGAATTGGTATAACGTTAAAAACAATTTATATATTTTTTTAATTTTCTTCTTCTTGAAACGCCTTTGAAAAAATAGTAATAACTTTATCACCATAAAATTTAAAAAAACTACATGTGTATTCATGCTACTGTTGTGGCATGTTTTTATGAATTGGCATAATGCTATAAACAATTTATATATATATATATATATATATATATATATATATATATATATATATATATCTATTTCTATTGCAAAAATAATAATCAAAATTACATGTAATTGTGCTCAAATTAATCGAGATATAAATTCTGTTATGACAGTATTGTTTTAATAATGAATTGCAAGCATTTTGAAAATTTGTTTTGAAGTTAACAGGTATGGACTGAGGAGTAGTAGTATTAGAGGCGTTTGAGTAAATTCAAAATTCGCGATTTAAACTTTAAAATCAGAATATTGAACTTTGGTCCGGCAAACGTTTCTATTAGAACATTGTTGTTAATTTTTAAACAAGCTGTGCTAGTTTCAAAATGTTCTGGTTTGTAAAACTAGTTCAAATAATTAACTAGTCTTACACCATATATATTATCTAATAACACCCATATAAATGAAGGAATAAAAAAACAAATTATGTATTATGAGTCGTAATAGTTAAATAAACAATCTTGCATAATTCGGATTTAATATTTCATTCCAATTGGCCACTGTTCAGACGCAAAGTATTTAAGAATTAAGAATTTAGGGATGGAACGTTGGTGGATAACACTAAAAAATATTGTTTCTGGAAATGTCTGCTGTCATAGTTAAATCTAGACAATCGCCATTCAAAGGTAGATTGAAAATTAATGTGATGTAGATTCGATGTGATTGTTTATCACTGCAAACTATTTATAACAAGTACTTAAGATTTTTATCGAAGTCATTTTGGAAAATTTTGAAAATATTTTTTATCGATTTTATGTAACAAAGTTGTGACAATTGTTTCCTGTTTTAACAGGGGGAAAAAATAGCGATTGTTTATAACATTAATATACATTCATTTAAAAAAAATGGTTTATTCTTTCCCATTTTTAAAATAGGTGGAATCAAATTGTTACCGTCTTG
Source organism: Lordithon lunulatus (assembly GCA_963942505.1). Classification (NCBI taxonomy): domain Eukaryota; kingdom Metazoa; phylum Arthropoda; class Insecta; order Coleoptera; family Staphylinidae; genus Lordithon; species Lordithon lunulatus. The sequence goes on from OZ012666.1 coordinate 40,869,135, forward strand.
TCACCATAAAATATTGTTTGGCTCTTGCTGGGAGAGCCACTATATTTTTATCAATTGGCATAGTGCGTAAACAATTGCTATCTGCTAATTAAATAGGTTGACAAAAATATAGAGCATTACAGATAATTGTTAACACTAAAACGTAATCATTTTGAAACGTTGAAGTTGGTGTTTTTACAGGCGTTTGAGTAAATTAAAATATACGAGTTAAACTTACAAAAGACAAATCTTGGATTTAATAGTTTACTCCAATAGGTGTACTGCAGAAAAGAGTACGGAGCGGCGAATTTGCAGACTGGCCCATAGAAATGGACTAGTTATATATTTTTATTAATAATTTTCATAGGCGTTGTTGTATATATATATATATATATATATATATATATATATATATATATATATATATATATATATATATATATATATTGGAAAAAATTGATTAAGTATTTTTTTTCGGGCGATAAAAAAAGTATGCAATATGTTTTGTTTGATGTTCTTACTGATCCTTATTCATAACATATCAGTGTATCAGGTATCAAAGGAAAATCTTATTTGTAACATTGTTGGTTTGTGCGACAAAATTGAAACTATTGTTTAAAGTAATAGTAGGTACCTATCCAAACTATAAAAAATTGCTGCGGCGTTTTTTAACTCAATATGTATCAATAACGTATTTTTTTTTTTTAATTTAAAATGAGTTTTTGTAGTCGATAATGTAGATACTATTCCAATTAATTGTCGGTTCAGAAGACTCTTTTGCACTGTGCCAATGCATTAATTTTTATTTGTTTGTACAATTGTTTGTATCTGGGTAACCATAATACAGGAATAAAAAATTAACTTTTGTTTACTGATATTGTATAACATTTAGTATCGATCAGTAAGTTATTTTGAAACTTTCATAATTTATTTAGAATTTGTTTATCACCATGGGTACTACTTTTTTCAATTGATTTTAAACTTTTACTTGTGAATTGACGCCGTGGTAAAATATCTATCAAAGCAAGTTTCAAAATAACTTATTGAGCGATACTAAATATTATGCAATATCAGCTTGCAAAAGTAAATTTTTTATTCTTGTATTATGGTTACCAAAATACATGATTAAACAATTGTACAAACAAATAAAAATTATTGCATTGGCATAGTGCAAAAGAGTCTCTGTTGACATTTTTCTATATTAGGGTTTACGTTTTTAATCGCCATAATCTGAACCGGCAATTAATCGGAATAGTATCTACATTATCGACTACCAAACTTATAACTAATTTTAAATTAAAAAAAATAATGGCCCGCAACAATATACGTTATTGATACATATTGAGTTAAAGAAAACGCCACATCAATTTTTTATAGTTTGGGTAGGTACCTACCTATTACTTTAAACAATAGTTTCAATTTTGTCGCACAAACCAAAAATGTAACAATCAAAATTTTCTAATTTCCTTTCGGCACCTGATACACTGATATGTTATGAATAAGGATCAGTAAGAACAGGAAACAAAACATATTGAATACTTTTTTAATCGCCCGAAAAAAAAAATACTTTCCAATTTCCTTCGGATATCTGGTGCACTGATATGTTCTGAACCAAGATCCAAAAAAAAAATTAAACAAAATATGTTGCATACTTTTTTTATCGACCCAGCCACTAAAATCGAGATAGGAGCGGAAAAGTTAAAAATAAAAAATAAATAGAAGGAACAAGCTGCTCAGGTTGAGACTTTCCATTTTCCATTACCATTTTGTTATAAACATTGTGTAATTTTTTCAAATCAATTGTATAACCGCGGGCTGGTAAAAATAATAATTTACGTAACAACATATATTATACAACGCCTATAAAAATTATTAATAAAAATATATAACTATATATTATGGTCAGCAAGACATATATAAAAGATTCCTTAAAATTTGGATGTTATTGGTCACCCCAATTGGTCAGTACAGACCCGCAAAGAATCCGCCGTGCGCGCGGTATAGAGGCTGGGATCTTAGAGGATATCTGCACACCGGTAGTCTACAGCGACATGCGAATACACAAAATGCGTAGCTCTTCACTTATTTAAACAATACATTTAATAATACAAATATGGAATAAATTAATAAATACTACAATCGATTGGTAGTATTCTTTTTAGTTGCGGCCATTTAATTTTATAGTTTTGTAATTCGCTTACATTAATAATAAATTTAAAAAGAAATATATCTCTAATTGTAGTTAAATTCAATTAAGACAATAAAATATAATTACGTGGTTATTATCTTAATACAATTACAACTCACCTTGAACCCTTGAGTTATGGTTCAGTGCTGAGCTAATTAATTCAAATAAATAGTATTTTAAAAAAGTATTTAAAATATGAAATACTGTTTATTTAAATATCTCGATGTATTTGTGAATAGTATTAAATTAAAATGTAATATAAATCTGCGTTCTTAAATGATTTATATAAATTAAGGGCAAGCATGTACTATACTATTCAATAAAATGTTTTAGAAATACCATTCAAATACATCTCAATGTTCAATAAACTGTTTTTCATGTTTAAATACTGTTAGTTCTAAATATATATTTCATATTTGGGTCAATAAATAAAGAAAATACAACATATAACATGAAAATATAACTATTATATTAGTCAATTGTAAAATGTATACACACAGCATCATGAAAATATTGTTATCATATGTATTATAATATGGTTCTGGGCAACTGGCCTATAGATCTCTCTATGAAGTGTTATCCTTGAAAATTGCTGAGATTCTAGTCTAAAGAAATAACAGTAGAATTATATTATATTTTATTGTTCATACACTTACCACTTTGAATAGAAACCAGCTGTATTGCGCCCTTTCCCGTTAGCGAATCAAGAGGTACGACGTGAACGTGGGAATAGGACTTGCTAGCAGAGCTGCTAATTTAGCAGTGCCTTGAAATTTGATGTTTAATTTCAAGATCATATACTAGCCATTTACCCCTCGTCTGAAATGATAAAGATTAAAAATCTAAACATGACACAAAAATAAATTTAAAATATACCAGTATAAGTTGAACAATACCTAAAAAAATTAAAATTAGTATGGGTGAATTGTTAATGTAATGAAATAGAAAAGTTAAATCCATGTATAGTTGTGGAGAAAAACTTATACAGGTTTTCTCCACCTTCTATGTTTCTCTTTATATTGGGCAGCAGCTGATAAAACAGAATCTGTCATACCCCTTCTATTTGTCTCTAAACCAAACAGAATATTATTGACATTTTTTACGTAGTGAAAAATTAGTAAATTTAAAAAAGACCCTAATAATGCATCTTTTAAAGTAGGTAAGTGCGGACAGTCATCAAAACAAAATTGAACATGATTAAGGATGAAGGATTTAAAATTAATATAAACGTTAGGTTTGGATATGATCTGGGGTAATAGAAACTTTGATATGTTTACTATTGAAAATATTACTGAGAGTAAATTTTGTGAACAATAATTTAGTTTAATACTTTCGGAATCATATTCCCTCAAGCTTACCAGGCAATGCTCTGGTAAAATTTCTCCAGAATGAAGAACATTATGTATGCAAATAGGGCATCCAGAAAATACAGGAAGTATTTTCTTGACAACCCATCCACCTACATAAGTTATAGCAGTTGACTCTAAATCTTCAACCATATTAAAGTTTTCAGGAAGAGTGGGTGGATTCCAAGTCTCAATAGAATGAAGTGGCGCCATTTTAGCTTGTGTTATGAAATCTTTTACTGACGTAATGAGACCTGTGCATTTGTCGTCCTCACAATTAGACAACATTGAAAGTGGAGTTATTATAAAATTGTTTAAAATAATTGTTTTCAAATAAGGCACAAATGCCGAACACGACGGATTTCTCACACCATGTTGCCTTATCTGCCCAAACAAATTTTCTACAGGATCTTGGTTAAAAGATCTTCCAGGAAACTCTGAATAACCAAGATTCAAAAGTTTTTTCTGAACAAGTAAGAAACCATGAAGTGTAAAATTTAAATTTTCCAGTACCGGAGGACGAGCCTTGTCGGAAGGCTTACGCGGAATAAATTTCATGCTATTTACGACGACAATAGCCTTTTTCCAAAAGGTTGAATGTCTAACAAATTTTTTTGATGGATTTTGTGAAGGAACCGGTTCCTTTCCTCTCTCTAAATTTATTGGCTGTGCCACTGTCCCATTAAGACTATCAAAAAGTTCATTACAAAAACCACAAAGTTTTGATGTACCATAACCATCAATGCCAATCATATGTTTTTGATCTCTAGAAACAAAGTTGCCTTGTGCCAACATTCCAATGGTAGATTCCATTTTTGCACTAAAAACTTGCATACATATTGAAACCTTCATTTTATTGATACGACTTGGATTTACATGGTTTTCGGCAATTTTGGGCAATTGCTTTACAAAAAGTTCAGAATTTAAATAATAAGCATCTTCAATATGCTTCCATTTTGCAACCCAAGATACCCCATCAGTAGAGAAACTCAAATCCTTAGTGAGGAGATTATTGCGAATACATTTTAAAAGATGGGGATAATCATATAAGAGTATTATTTCAATATCATCTATCAATATAATACCTTTAGTTGGTTCATATCCCTGTCTTAATGCATTTGCACTAGTATCTTCAATAAGCATCCGATAAGCTTTACAGTTGGTTGATCCTTGGTCACAAACTGAAGCTATAATATTGAAACCAATAGCAGTTACTTTTCTAACAATTTCTTTAAAAAGCTTCACAATATCAGGAGCACTTGTTGAGGATTGGCAGAAAGTGAATGCTATTGGAGTCTTCCAATTTCCAAAAATGCCTCTTAACATGTACACCTGAGCATGATCAGCAAATTTTGGAGAACGGATCTCCCCATTATCTTCAAATCCCTCTACTATGTCTAAATGCTTTAAGTAGTCTAAATGCGCAGATAATGCCATCTCATCAAACATGAGAACACATAGCCGGTCTTCTGCACTCATGTTTGACACCTGCTTCTCAAGATTATTTAAAAGGGATGTGCAGATACCAGGTTTTAAAATAATATCTTTAGCCAAACCTTGCAACAAACGAGGACTAGGAAGACAAAATGTTTTAGAAAGAAAGGAATAAGTTTTTCTACTATGCTTGAAAACACTGAGTGCCAGAACTTTGTTGTCTAAACTATATCTTCTTCCTTGCCGTTTTTTGGTAGAATTAAAAATTTGACTTTGAAGGAAGTTTTTTAAAGTTGGATTTAACTTTTCCATTTTATTTCTTTCAAGTTGTGCTACCTTAAGTTTGCTCCTGAGTGATTTGTTGTCCACAATACGTTTCCTTTTCTTACTTTGTAAATTTTTAATTTTCCTGCGCATTAAATTGATTTTTGGGTCCATTTTTCCACATTTGTTAGCACAGATTGGAGGATTAAATACAGGAACTATAAAAAAAGTAATGAATAGAATTAATTGTGTAAAAAGTAACATAAAATTTAAAAATAGTTTTAAACAAAACATACCATCATATATTGCTGTATTAATTGGTTGCTGTTCCACAGAAATTTCATCAACATGTTCTCGGTGATTATCTGAAACACTTGTCAAATTCAATAAATTATCTATTGGTTTATGTACACTAAAATAATCATTTGCATGAGATATGGAACCACCTACATCTACTCCTGTATCTCCTTTTTCTTCTGCATGGCAGGGTTCACAATCCAAATCTAATGAGTGCACTGATGGTTGAGCAGCTACAGCTAGTTAGTATAATCATCATAATTATTTTATAATTGAAATCAATAAAGGCTGATTTTTATATTCGATAAAATCTACCTGGTAAATATAAGGTAGGTATCATTTGAGAAGTCCTCCTTCTAAAATGTCCTTCAAAATGAACAGCACATACACGAGTATTGTTAGTAATAATAACTGAATGTCCAATTACTGCAATCCACTGAAAATACTGCAGACTGTTCTTATGAGGTAGCCTATGCATCGAATAATGTGCTGAGGTATTATTACAACCCTCAACAACACACTTCAAAACCATTTTACTAAACAATAATTTACATATAGAATCATGAATACGCTTACTATAATCCATAATTACTTGCAAAATTGTTAATAAACAATTCACAATTCACAACACACCAAACACCTAAAACAAGTTTTAAATATTATTAACAGAAAAACTATGTTTATATTACAATAAACACTATGAAATAGCACTATAAAATAGCAAAATGTGTCGGACACGCGTCTTGTCTATGACCATGCGGCTGAAAGACAGGCTCTAACAGGATCGAGAAAATGTGTGTGCAAGAGTGGTGCCAACAAGATTTATACCGAAAAAAACCAACTCATAAAAATAAAATCTCCATAAAATAGCGCCATCTCGTGACGGCATTTGGCAATAATTAGTGGTTCAACGCCAATATATGATATTTTGAAGACTTGTAGAATATTTGTACCATATTTTCAATAAAAATAAAATTTACTTTTGTTTTTAGTGGCGCTATCTCGGATTAATTTACAACTTATTTATCAATAATCAATTGATAATCTGCCATTTTGTTATTTGTTTTAGAAGTGTTTAGTAGTATATAATTTGTATTTACATATGTGTTTACATTGAAGTGTTTAGAACATTAGTTCTTATTCTTTATTTGGTGACCATAAAACCATGTTCAATACTAGATAGTAATTTAATTTGATCATAATTTATAATATTAAAATTTTAGAATAATGTCATCAAGTGTATATGGGTACACTCCACCAAAACAAATTCAAACACTTATTCTCTATTATACACTGATTCTGAATCTGCTGTAAGTGATTGTGAATTTTCTATTGCTGTTTGAAGATTTTAAAAACTGTTCATAGGTTTGGTCCAAATATTAAGAGTTTATTTTATTTTATATTTCTCTGCTTTTGCATATGTGTTGCGTAATCATCAATTCGTTTCTTCAGGTGATAATTTCTGTACAGTTGGTATGATATTTTAGAGGTCTCTGGCAGCCAGGCGGGGTCAACGCTTATGATTTCTTGTCTATGGCATACCGTAACCCGATTGCGAGAAAGAGATGGGTATCCGCCCAAACTAGGAGAGGCATACATCATTTTGAAATGATAAATTGGTTGCATATGTTATTTTTAGAAATCGGGTATAATAAATACGCACGAATTGAGTATTTTCTTATCAAGCATCAGGTTGGGAGATTTAAACTGGACTAGAGCGGATATAATTAGTTCATTTTTAAGATTTATTTTACGTCTAATTTAATATAGAAATTTGGCATAGTAGAACCATAATCTTTTTTTTACAGAAAATATACTCTAGAATTTGAAATATAAACAACAAAGTGTATTACTTATGTGTATACCAAATAACCATTTACATGCTAATTAAATTAATTATATTAGAAACCATAATATAAAATAGAAAGGGTAAATTATGTATATACTATCTAGATCATGTCGAATACCTATGTAGCAATAAACTAAGTTGGGCATATTACTTAATAAAACATTTAAAATCCACATGTAGTCACAGGTATTATGACTAGCGTACAATGGCATATTTCAGAGCTTACTGGCATATGGTCTATTATCATGGGGACCTAGCAGCTACATTAAAAGAATTTTTAATATACAAAAAAGAGTGATGAAATACATGGCAGGAGCTTCTTCCAGAGAGTATAGCAAACCATTATTAGAAAGATTAGATATTTTAACGGTGCCCTAATTATATATCTATAATTATCCATAAATTTGAATCAACATAAGCAGACATTACCAAAAAAAAATGAACACTATCATACTCATAACACCAGATCTTGTCAGGAACTACACATACCTTATGAGAGACTTAAGGTAGTAATCATAGCATATTAATTAATTAAAATGCGTTTTTACATCACACACCTAATATTTTATTCGAGGTTGTCAGGAGAGAGAAAAACTGATTATAAAATGTTTATTGGTTTTAGTCTGACAACAAGTTATTCTTTTTTTACTTTTTTGCATATATTTTATTTATTTGAACTAGGAGCAATTTAATTACTCTGATTATAAACATTTTATAATAAGTTTTTCTCTCTCCTGTCAACCTCGAACAAAATTTTAGGTGTGTGGTGTTGCTGCTTAGTCGACGATATGTCTATTTATATGTAGTTATGTAACGAACAATAAATATATATATTTTTATATACTAATCATCAAAAAATTGCACCAATTTATTATATAATTACCTTTTGGATTCGGCATTAAAATTGTTACTTTTAGCAATAGAATACAAAAGAACATTATAATATACTTCAGCTGTTGCTCTTAGCAGCTAAATTATCAGCTGATTATATCACGTTTTTTCCTTCGTTTTTTAGTAAATTAGATGTAAACAAAAGATGCAGACATGTGCTTAATAATTTGCATTTAATCAAATATCTAGTATTAAAATACCCATTTAAAGTACTGTACCTTCATTAATGATCAATTGTAAATTTTAGGCACCGTAATACAATTAAAATTGTACGAATTTTCTCAACAAAAGCTGAAACATTATACATGTGGCCTTATGGCCATTTCAAACACTGTCCATTGTTCCTGAAGTTGCATACCACGTTTGCATTTCCCCTCTGGGACTACATGCCGAATGCGCTTATGCTCCCTCTGCCTTACTCTGTGTTAAATACACACGCGGAAATATCAAGTGTGTGTGTGTGTGTTAGAGACGTGTAGTTCGTGAACGAACTACTGCAATCGTGTAGTTCTTCATATCCAAACGAGTTCTAGTTCGTTCGTGATTGTTATCGGTAGTTCGTCACGAACTATTGCGAGCGCTCTGTTTTGCACAAATAGTGACGCGGCGCAAAGCACCGCACTAGTCGAAATACCCGCAAGAGCCGTTGTAGTTCCCCTAGTATATGTACTAGGGGAACTACAACGGCTCTTGAGACATATGTGTCTCTGCCCGCGATCATGCAGCGTTATAGTTATAAACTGTGGCCGAAATTGTTACCGGTGCCGCACAGTAGGATAGATGCCCGATCCAGAGGGAAATAATTTAACCGGCGACTAAATATTGGTTTTAATTGTTATAAAAATAACTGAAACAAAAATATTAATAATAATAACAATTAAAATTTGTTTAATTTATTTGTTGTATATAGTATTAAATTATATAAACATAAAAGGGTTAAATTAAAACATTTTGACGCAAATATAGTTTATTAAGAAACAAATAAACAAATTAATTAATAAATTAAATTGTCATTTTTTTCTCTTTACGGGTGTATAATGCTCTTTTTAATTTGGATGCTCATTTAAAACTCTGCTCTATAATTTTCTTAAGACTGCTTGACACGCTGTAATTCTACTTATGATATGCTATCAAGGGTTTTAAGATAAGACACTCAATTATTGCCCTGTTTGCTATTTCAAAACGACGAATTTCCTGAAATATTAATAAATCACTCAGAATGGGAGACAATAAAGCAGTGAAAGTATTAAGGATATTCTATGAAGTTACTAATGAAATTTCAGCAGAAAAAAAGTGAGCTTGTGAAAAATGTATATATTTTCGAATCAATAAAAGAATATATCTAATGCAGGAGGATGAGTATTGTACAGATATAATACTTTTCTTAAAGGGTATATCAACAAATTTATAATGTTTTCATAGACTTGGAAAGTCCAGATATTTTAACAGAAGCAACAATTTTAGATCCGCGCTTTAAGGATTAAAGATAAAGAAGATTAAGAAGAAATTATTGAAATTCTGTGGAGACCACTGGAGAATACAAATTGTATATATTTTAGCAGCTTGAAGAATTTTATGTTATTTATAAAAAAAATATAAAATGTTTTGTATAAGTCCTAAGAAACAATTTTTTTAATTTAGCACTTATATAACCACAACTCGTTCTGGCTTATTCCATGCGCGTCAGTTTGAACTAAGCGAACTAAATGAATAGTTTGTGAACTAGTTCGTTACTAGGACTAAGAACTAAGAAACTAGTTCGCGAGAAGGAACTAACTCTGACGTCTCTATGTGTGTGTACATTTTATTAAGGGCCCAATCGTCATAGTATTGCATTATCGACTGCAACGCGAAAGTTCAAGAAGAGATGACAGTAAATACGTGTGATTAAAATTACTTTGACGCGATAGTTGTCATGGTGGTTATGATATTGGAATTTTGAGCCGGTGGCCCAGGTTCGCGTTTACATTTTATACGCTCGTTTTTCTTTATTCTTCTTTTATAATTAAAAAAATATTTATTTTATAAACCATAAATATAACTGTAAATAAAACCAACATTGTTTTTATAAAGAATAAGCATACACATTACCCAATAAAATTTAATAAAGTATGAATGATTTTACATATAAATAAATACATGTTAAAATATCATGAAATAGTAGTAGCTATTGTATTTTCTAAAATTTGTAACTGTTTATTGAACTGCGGGTCATTTTGCCGTATGTTAGTGTATGTGTGTGTAGAAGTATTAGGACTTGCTACTTCAGAAACTCGTCCCGTTAAATGTATCCCAACGATAAACGGTACCGACAACCTGTATCTGGAAAATAGCTGTCCATCGCCTATGGCAATTTTTTTCTGTACGTTTTGTGAAAAAAAGAACTACTGCATATTTTAAACCGAATTTAGAATATGCCTAATAAATCATGTAACTAAGTCTTATTTAGTTTTTGGTGGGAAAGGATCTGCATCTACGGTTTAATATAATATTAGGAACGTATACAGATTTTAATAATATTCGCGAAAAATTATAAAAATAAAGGAAAATTAAATATTATTTCTTAGTACCCTTCATTATTATGATACGTATGATCAATATAACTTGGCCACATATTTTCTTGTTGGCTTTCACTGCTCTGATTGCGGTATAGTTGTGATTCTATAATTTCCAGAAGCAAACACTTGTTATGAATTTTAAAATACTATTTTATCTCACCATAAGACTCATTCATTAGCCATTATTTTCTACTGTGAAAAGAATGTTAGCATACATTTGATTTATATTTATATATTTCATTTGGTGCTCACTTATTTAAAGGAATATCCACAGAAACTACGATATGAAAATACAATAACATGTCTGTCGCCCGTGGTCCTTCTCTGACAAATTGGTGCCAGGTTTTCTGAAAATTACTATATATTTAACTAAATTTAACATGTGGCTGTTATCTGACGCACTATTGATTTTTTATGTAGTAATCTATCGCAGCGAAATTAACGTGTACAAATTGCATTTATGAAATTTAGAAAGAGATTTTGTAGAAATTTCGTATTACTTATTTTGAGTATTTTTTATGAACAAGAAATGCATATCTAACTTTCCAATATTCATCTTCAAAAATAACCTTCTAATTTAGTTAAAGCGCAGTTTATTTTAAAATATACAGACACAGTGTATCGGTATTTTGCAGTAAGTTATGCAAAGCCGTGCGTAAATTACTGCCATTCCCATTCCGCAAATCTTTTATTTTAGATGGAGAAAATTGTGGATCGATAATTTACGGAAGCAAACACTTGTTAAAAATATATATAATTGGTTTGCCATCTCATCTCGCCAAAAGTCATCATCCCACAGTATCTACAATGATTATTAGTATATAAACAATAATAGTTGAAGTAAGGAACCAACATATTCTACCAGTGCAACATAACTCGCAATATGAATTAAAATTAAAAGTACAAAACGGAAGGCCTGTCTGATTAATTAGACAAAATATAAAAATATAGTTATTTCTACTTACACATGCATATTCAAATCCAGAAGGAGACCATAAAATAAAAATACAATATTTACGTCAAGTGACTGTTCAGTGCGCCTTGGATTTGGTAAAAATAATTATGTGTCTTTAAAAGACTCAATTTTGTGTCTACTAATTTGGTGAATTTAATAGTTTTCTGCGTGATTACTTCAGCTATGGTACATTTTGATGCAGAAATGGTGCTTTTCACCTCAACCAATCCATACTCCTCTATTAGGCTTTCTTCTGGGGTCTATTCTGTAACTTCCGATCCACCGCGCGGATGCGACTCGTTATCGAGCACCTAATTCCGTCTGGCCCGACGAATTCCGATGAAATTATATTATGAATACTGCGTGAAGCGAAATATGGTATTCTCTAAAATCCAACGCACGAGTTGTATCCGCGAAATACGTCATAATATTTCATTATTGCAACAGGCACTCTTGCGGGCCCGGATGAAATACGAACGCACGGATTTAATTATAGATTTATTATAATTCTAAGATTTGATTCTAACTGATACAACTAAAATATTTTTTCGAAAAATAATTAACTTATTTACTATAATAGAGTTTAAATACATCATAATATACTTAATATATCAATTAAATATTGAGAAAAAATACGACCTTTACGAAATGTTGTACATAATTCTTATTTATGAAATCGAGTATTTTAATAGGAATGAAAAAATGTATCTTTGACAGAAAAGACACTTTTTCTCAAAAATTATAATCTCTATATGTCTATAATATCAAACACGAGGACAATCTTTTGGAGTAGACCGCCACTCAGTTATAACTTTTGTGCTCTCAACGCAAAAGTGAGGGTCCGGTTCGAAACCCAGCGTGGTTGGAATTTTTTTATGTATTTTATTCAATATTTAATTGATATATTAAGTCATTTGAATGAATAGCATTTTTTAATTAAGATTTTGGCTGATTACATATTAAAACTTAATGAATTAATTCTCCCATAAGCATTTCTTAATGAAACTCGCGTATATTTTCAGAAGGGAAAGTATTGTTTTTCTTAAATATATAAATATAATTGAATAAAATTATGAAATATAAAATATTTTACTTCTTAAAAAAAGCTTCTGTTTAAAAATATATATCATAAATCTCACATTAGTTCATCATACGTATCATAACCAATAGAATAGATTTTTTTAAGGAATGAAATATTTTACCTTTCAATTTACTATTATTTATTTATTATGTTTATTTCCCGCGACCGTTATACAAAATAATTCTATCAAACATAAATAAATAATTAATAAATTTGTACATATTTGCCTAAATATCGTAATAACTTAACTTATTTGCATAATCGGAAAATCGCAGGCGGTAAACATGACTAAGTTAGTTAAGTGATATATATCCACATGCAAAATATGATGTGTAAATATGCAGTAGTTTTTCTGAAAAATAATAGGTGTATCAGACCACGGACGGATTTTATTTCCCTTCGTTTTTAAATCTTTATGAGCACGATAATATATAGTAATTATAAAGCAAATATTCTCTCACGGTATTTTCAGGCAAAAGTGAGGATCACGGGTTTGGTATATATATATATATATATATATATATATATATATATATATATATATATATATATATATATAAATTATTTATTGATTGTAGTGAAGTGGATTTTTAAAAATAATTGTTTATTCTTAATACACGTTACTCTTATGAGAGTATGAGAGCAAATTCAAGACTAAAGGTCGTTTTAGACAAGACAATTTCTTGACTCAAAAGTTAGTCAAGATGCGAGACAATCTAAATTGTCTCGTATCATACAGTAAATTATTTGAAATATTGAATTGGATGGTAGATCTAATGGAAAAATATAACGCGTTCTATTTGTCAAGGACAAATTGTATGGGAGGAGGATGTATGAATTCATTTCTTGAACAACTTTTGAGCTAAGAAATTGTCTTGTCTAAAACGACCTTAACTACATTTTATTCTATATCTAAGCAGCTGGACAATAAAGTGTATAATAACAAGCGATAGGCAGTGCACGTGCAAGTGTCTGATAAACAAAAGGGCTGACGAGCACACAATGGGAACGGTCTTCAGGTGCACAACAAGACATGGTGGACGCTTAGATAACTCCTCCCCCCTTAGAGTTGTGCACCTACTGGAAGCCGGAGACTGTTGTGGAACGTGTCTGCATCTTGTGGTTGGGGTTGTCTTCTTTGTTGTAGTCCACAATCTCGGGATGAAGATGTTTGGTGTGTCGTTGAAGACGACGCCATGACGAACAGCAGGGATTTCTTGCAGATTAAGCTTCTTTAACTCAATGTTAAAATTAGTAAAATTATTTTTATGAAGTTTAATCCATGGGCTGCTTATCAATAACGGGATTCCGATTGTAGCTTTCTGGTATGAAATTTCACGATTTCGGAAATACTCTTTACATTTATCTTGTTTAATTAAATAAATTCCAATGAGTTTTTAGGTTTCTGTCTCATCTTGACATATTAATTTAATTTCCTCTTGATCTGGAAATACTGCAAGGTATTGATTTATTTCCGGAATTATTTCTAAATGATTCTCGGCAATGTCTACCTTTGTATCTTGACAATTATTGCTATTTTCATTCAATAAAATTTGCTATTCACATTCAGATTTATTACTTATTAATTCATAATCCAAGCATTGAAAGTATTTGTTACCTTCGTTGCATAAGTGATTTAGAGACCATATATTATTATTAATTTTTGATTTAAGTAAATATTTTATATTCGGAATAATTGTCACGTATTCAAATTCATACCTTGTAGGAATAGGGTGTAAATGGTACATCTCAATATATCTCTATCCCTATAAATTACGAACAAGAAATTTATAGGGATAGAGAGGAAGTAATTTATGTTTGTCCTCAATTTAACAATTCTCTCTTGTGATTGTGTGATTCAAAATCCATAATATTTTCCAATTTCAATTCGGGAATTGTTCATTATAATGAATTCATATTTTCTGCAATTCAGCATACAAGTCATTTGGGTTTATAATAATTGGGTGTAATTCTTTTAATTTACAGAACAGAATAGAGTTTTCGATATCTTGGAAAATACTCAGGATTATATTATATAAGATAATTGATTGATAAATCCTTAATATATATATATATATATATATATATATATATAAAAATCTTTTAGTTCGTCGTAAAGAGACGATAAACTTTACTAGTCCTAAATTAATTGGAAATATTCCTAAATTTGTAGTTATGTTTCGGATTTTTACACAGTATGTCATGGTGATGACGAGGACCCTGCAAAGCTATTATCGTTTTAATTTTCATTGTGATACATATGTACAATGATACTTGTTTCGTTAAAAATATATTGAATAATTTTTTTAACGTTTTCATAATTTAATTTGTTAAGACCACAACCTAAGCGGGGTATTGCTAGAATTTTTATTTTATTTTTAGTGCAAAATTCTTTCAAAGAAATTAGTGTTTTAAATAAATCTTGAGTGATGGTTTATCATAATAATTATTCTTTTTTTATTAAATAAATTATATAACGGTTATTTTTCATTAAATAACATAGAGAATATAATTTTGCATTCTGATCCTTAAGTGATTTCAATCTACCGAAACGTGTTTTAAATTCTAATGCTATTCCAGCATTCATTTTTAAGTCGTAGCTGACACAGTGCGCTAACGAATAGTCTTCTGGTGCGCGAAATATATTTTCTCTTGTTTCAATAAAATTATCATTAATTATATTAGCATGTGTATTCAAGTAATATTTATATATTTCGTAACTATTAATTGTATTCGGTTTATCAAGTGTTACAGGTGGTCTTATATATATTATATTTTATATGTGAATTTTATGGACCGTATGGTAAAGTTTTTATATTTGTAATTTTCATATGAGGATCTAATGACTTAATAATTTCGGGTGTAAACTTATTCTTAGCTTTTGATTTTTGATTGCTTCTGCTTATTTTGCAAGCAAAACAAATGTTTAAAAACTACAGACATGAAACTAAAATCCTGAAACCATGGCACAAACTACCAAAATACACTCCCACAAAAGAGGTACACAAAATACACGAGTTATACATAGAAAATAAAATTATCATTAGTAATATCATAATGATACACAAAACTAAGCAGAAACAAATCAAAAATAACATACATTTTAAATTAAATAAGGACTATCACCATTACGGAACTCGAAATAAAAATTACATAAGAACAACACTAAAGAAAACATTCAACGGCTTAAACGAAGCAATAAACATCTATAACTCCTTAAATGACCACACAAAGGAAATGACTGTGAAACGATTTAAGAAAACCCTACGAGAACCGTTACATAGTCCTGAAACCTAAAAGGGGATACAAATAGAAGAACAGCACTAGAACAACATAAGCCCTCAACACCAGGGACCACACCCAAGTGAGGGAATAGCCACCGATCGAACGAGACACGTTTTTATATTTTTGGCTGATATACCATGTTAACATTGTATCTGAGCAAAAAATAAAACATTAAAAATTATTCTTTATGATTAATTACATAATTATTATATAAACGAGTTTCAATATCAATATTAAATGCACTATTATCTGTATTAATATGTCCGGATATTATTTCAATAGGTGATTATCCGCGTAACGTTCGAGTATGGCATGGTGGCTAAAGAAGATTATCATTTTATTTACAATTTCGATCGCTTGCTGTGAATTTAATCTATATAACTGCGTGTATTTGGAAAGCGCATCAATTATTGTCAGAAATTTTACACCTTCTAACGATATACTATCGATATGTATAATTTCGAAAGGACAAGTAGGAGTTGGGGTTATATTATATTTTAATTTTAATGGACTCCTATCATATTTGCTTACATGGCAAACTTCATTAATATATTTCTGGATGCTGTTGATCCGGCCAATAGAATTTACGTTCGATTTGTGCATCAGTGTTGTTAGTTTTACCTTCATGATACATTTTTATAGTATTATCAATATATTCTTCATTTTCAATATCCATTAATACACTAGTACATTATACAAAATTAATTTAAGAATTTTTACAATGATGTTGTAAAATCGTACATTATTTTTCATATACGTCACTTTGAAAGTATAAATAATATTTTATTTTAGGAGTAATTTATTCCTTAATAAATTTTCAAATATCGTATTCAAAATCTGACTTAGATCATTGTAAAAGTATTCCTTGCTTTTTGTTATTAAATAATGATTTAATTTTTGGTTCAGGTAAATAATTAACTTCGGATATGATTATTTGATCCGCTCCATATTTTAAGTATTGTTGCAAGCAAAGCATTGAAGTTATGGTACAGTAAATACTAAACTCATTTGAAACAATTAATGAGACATAGTTGTCAAATTCGCCATAACTTCAAGTATCGTTGCATTCATTTTAAGTTCTCTGCCCTCTAATTTGCATATATTCTATGTACCCTCCATATTTTAAGTTCTCTGCCCTCTAATTTGCATATATTCTATGTACCATCCATATTTTAAGTATTGTTGCAAGCAAAGCATTGAAGTTATGGTACAGTAAATACTAAGCTCATTTGAAACAATTAATGAGACATAGTTGTCAAATTCGCCATAACTTCAAGTATTGTTGCATTTATTTTAAGTTCTCTGCCCTCTAATTTGCATATATTCTATGTACCCTCCATATTTTAATTTCTCTGCCCTCTAATTTGCATATATTCTATGTACCATCCATATTTTAAGTATTGTTGCAAGCAAAGCATTGAAGTTATGGTACAGTAAATACTAAGCTCTTTTGAAACAATTAATGAGACATATTTGTAAAATTCGCTATAAATTCAAGTTTTGTTGCATTCATTTTAAGTTCTCTGCCCTCTAATTTGCATATATTCTATGTACCCTCCATATTTTAAGTTTGTTGCAAGCAATGCATTGAAGTTATGGTACAGTAAATACTAAACTCATTTGAAACAATTAATGAGACATAGTTGTCAAATTCGCCATAACTTCAAGTTTTGTTGCATTCATTTAATGTTTTCTGCCCCCTCTAATTTGCATATATTCTATGTACCCTCTATATTTTAAGTATTGTTGCAAGCAAAGCATTGAAGTTATGATACAGTAAATACTAAACTCATTTGAAACAATTAATGAGACATAGTTGTCAAATTCGCCATAACTTCAAGTATTGTTGTATTCATTTCAAGTTCTCCGCCCTCTAATTTGCATATATTCTATGTACCCTCCATATTTTAAGTATTGTTGCAAGCAAAGCATTGAAATTATGGTACAGTAAATACTAAACTCATTTGAAACAATTAATGAGACATAGTTGTCAAATTCGCCATAACTTCAAGTATTGTTGCATTCATTTTAAGTTCTCTGCCCTCTAATTTGCATATATTCTATGTACCCTCTATATTTTAAGTATTGTTGCAAGCAAAGCATTGAAGTTATGATACAGTAAATACTAAACTCATTTGAAACAATTAATGAGACATAGTTGTCAAATACGCCATAACTTCAAGTATTGTTGCATTCATTTCAAGTTCTCTGCCCTCTAATTTGCATATATTCTATAATTAAAAATATAATGGGTAATTTGTGATTATTTTAAATCGTTTTTGGCGGTTTACTCAGTTAGGGGTGGTTTCTGGAAAATTATTATACGTACATTTATTGAGTGTCTTTTTATTGCAAACACATTATCCTTATAACATTTTTGACTGAAATTAATAATTAAAAATATAATGGGTTATTTGTGATTTTAAATCGTTTTTGGCGGTTTACTCAGTTAGGGGTGGTTTTTGAAAAATTATTATACGTTCATTTAATGAGTGTCTTTATATTGCAAACACATTATCTTCATAACATTTTTGCGTGAAATTAATAATTAAAAATATAATGGGTCATTTGTGATTTTAAATCGTTTTTGGCGGTTTACTCAGTTAGGGGTGGTTTTTGGAAAATTATTATACGTCCATTTAATCAGTGTCTTTTTATTGCAAACACATTATCGTTATAACATTTTTGCCTGAAATTAATAATTAAAAATATAATGGGTCATTTGTGATTTTAAATCGTTTTTTGCGGTTTACTCAGTTAGGGGTGGTTTCTGGAAAATTATTATACGTTCATTTAATGACTGTCTTTTTATTGCAAACACATTATCTTTATAACATTTTTGTCTGAAATTAATAATTAAAAATATAATAGGTCATTTGTGATTTTAAATCGTTTTTGGCGGTTTACTCAGTTAGGGGTGATTTCTGGAAAATTATTATACGTTCATGTAATGAGTGTCTTGTTATTGCAAACACATTATCCTTATAACATTTTTGCCTGAAATTAATAATTAAAAATATAATAGGTCATTTGTGATTTTAAATCGTTTTTGGCGGTTTACTCAGTTAGGGGTGGTTTCTGGAAAATTATTATACGTTCATGTAATGAGTGTCTTTTTATTGCAAACACATTATCGTTATAACATTTTTGCCTGAAATTAATAATTAAAAATATAATGGGTCATTTGTGATTTTAAATCGTTTTTGGCGGTTTACTCCGTTAGGGGTGGTTTCTGGAAAATTATTATGCGTGCATTTAATGGGTGAATTTTTATTGCAAACACATTATCCTTATAACATTTCTGCCTGAAATTAATAATTAAAAATATAATCGTTCATTTGTGATTTTAAATCGTTTTTGGCGGTTTACTCAGTTAGGAGTGGTTTCTGGAAAATTATTATACGTTCATTTAATCAGTGCCTTTTTATTGCAAACACATTATCTTTATAACATTTTTGCCTGAAATTAATAATTAAAAATATAATAGGTCATTTGTGATTTTAAATCGTTTTTGGCGGTTTACTCAGTTAGGGGTGGTTTCTGGAAAATTATTATACGTTCATTTAATGAGTGTCTTTTTATTGCAAACACATTATCCTTATAACATTTTAGCCTGAAATTAATAATTAAAAATATAATGGGTCGTTTGTGATTTTAAATCGTTTTTGGCGGTTTACTCAGTTAGGGGTGGTTTCTGGAAAATTATTATACGTGCATTTAATGAGTGTCTTTTTATTGCAAACACATTATCCTTATAACATTTTTGCCTGAAATTAATAATTAAAAATATAATGGGTCATTTGTGATTTTAAATCGTTTTTGGCGGTTTACTCAATTAGGGGTGGTTTCTGGAAAATTATTATACGTTCATTTAATGAGTGTCTTTTTATTGCAAACACATTATCCTTATAACATTTTTGCCTGAATTTAATAATTAAACATATAATGGGTCATTTGTTATTTTAAATCGTTTTTGGCGGTTTACTCAGTTAGGGGTGGTTTCTGGAAAATTATTATACGTACATTTAATGAGTGTCTTTTTATTGCAAACACATTATCCTTATAACATTTTTGCCTGAATTTAATAATTAAAAAAATAATGGGTCATTTGTTATTTTAAATCGTTTTTGGCGGTTTACTCAGTTAGGTGTGGTTTCTGGAAAATTATTATACGTTCATTTAATGAGTGTCTTTTTATTGCAAACACATTATCCTTATAACATTTTTGCCTGAAATTAATAATTAAAAATATAATGGGTCATTTGTGATTTTAAATCGTTTTAGGCGGTTTACTCAGTTAGGGGTGGTTTCTGGAAAATTATTATACGTTCATGTAATGAGTGTCTTTTTATTGCAAACACATTATCCTTATAACATTTTTGCCTGAAATTAATAATTAAAAATATAATGGGTCATTTGTGATTTTAAATCGTTTTTGGCGGTTTACTCAGTTAGGGGTGGTTTCTGGAAAACTATTATACGTGCATTTAATGGGTGTCTTTTTATTGCAAACACATTATCCTTCTAACATTTTTGCCTGAAATTAATAATTAAAAATATAATCGTTCATTTGTGATTTTAAATCGTTTTAGACGGTTTACTCAGTTAGGGGTGGTTTCTGGAAAATTATTATACGTTCATGTAATGAGTGTCTTTTTATTGCAAACACATTATCCTTATAACATTTTTGCCTGAAATTAATAATTAAAAATATAATGGGTCATTTGTGATTTTAAATCGTTTTTGGCGGTTTACTCAGTTAGGGGTGGTTTCTGGAAAATTATTATACGTGCATTTAATGGGTGTCTTTTTATTGCAAACACATTATCCTTCTAACATTTTTGCCTGAAATTAATAATTAAAAATATAATCGTTCATTTGTGATTTTAAATCGTTTTTGGCGGTTTACTCAGTTAGGGGTGGTTTCTGGAAAATTATTATACGTTCATTTAATGAGTGTCTTTTTATTGCAAACACATTATCCTTATAACATTTTTGCCTGAAATTAATAATTAAAAATATAATGGGTCATGTGTGATTTTAAATCGTTTTAGGCGGTTTACTCAGTTAGGGGTGGTTTCTGGAAAATTATTATACGTTCATTTAATGAGTGTCTTTTTATTGCAAACACTTTATCCTTATAACATTTTTGCCTGAAATTAATAATTAAAGATATAATGGGTCATTTGTGATTTTAAATTGTTTTTGGCGGTTTACTCAGTTAGGGGTGGTTTCTAGAAAATTATTATACGTTAATTTAATTAGTGTCTTTTATTGCAAACACATTATCTTTATAACATTTTTGCCTGAAATTATTAATTAAAAATATAATGGGTCATTTGTGATTTTAAATCGTTTTAGACGGTTTACTCAGGTAGGGGTGGTTTCTGGAAAATTATTATACGTTCATTTAATGAGCGTCTTTTTATTGCAAACACATTATCCTTATAACATTTTTGCCTGAAATTAATAATTAAAAATATAATCGGTCATTTGTGATTTTAAATCGTTTTTTCGGTTTACACAGTTAGGGGTGGTTTCTGGAAAATTATTATACGTTCATTTAATGAGCGTCTTTTTATTGCAAACACATTATCCTTATAACATTTTTGCCTGAAATTACTAATTAAAAATATAATGAGTCATTTGTGATTTTAAATCGTTTTTGGCGGTTTACTCAGTTTGGGGTGGTTTCTGCAAAATTATTATACGTCCATTTAATGGTGTCTTTTTATTGCAAACACATTATCCTTATAATATTTTTGCCTGAAATTAATAATTAAATATATAATGGGTCTTTTGTGATTTAAAATTGTTTTTGGCGGTTTACTCAGTTAGGGGTGGTTTCCGGAAAATTATTATACGTTCATTCAATGAGTGCCTTTTTATTGCAAACACATTATCCTTATAACATTTTTGCCTGAAAATAATAATTAAAAATATAATAGGTGATTGTAAATCGTTTTTGGCGGTTTCCTCAGTTAGGGGTGGTTTCTGGAAAATTATTATACGTGCATTTAATGAGTGTCTTTTTATTGCAAACACATTATCCTTATAACATTTTTGCCTGAAATTAATAATTAAAAATATAATCGGTCATTTGTGATTTTAAATCGTTTTTGGCGGTTTACTCAGTTAGGGTTGGTTTCTGGAAAATTATTATACGTTCATTTAATGAGTGCCTTTTTATTGCAAACACATTATCCTTATAACATTTTTGCCTGAATTTACTAATTAAAAATATAAAGGGTCATTTGTTATTTTAAATAGTTTTTGGCGGTTTACTTAGTTAGGGGTGGTTTCTGGAAAATTATTATACGTGCATTTAATGTGTGTCTTTTTATTGCAAACACATTATCCTTATAACATTTTTGCCTGAATTTAATAATTAAAAATATAATGGGTCATTTGTTATTTTAAATCGTTTTTGGCGGTTTACTCAGTTAGGGGTGGTTTCTGGAAAATTATTATACGTTCATTTAATGAGTGTCTTTTTATTGCAAACACATTATCCTTATAACATTTTTGCCTGAAATTAATAATTAAAAATATAATGGCTCATTTGTGACTTTAAATCGTTTTTGGCGGTTTACTCAGTTAGGGGTAGTTTCTGGAAAATTATTATACGTTTATTTAATGAGTGTCTTTTTATTGCAAACACATTATCCTTATAACATTTTTGCCTGAAAATAATAATTAAAAATATAATGGGTCATTTGTGATTTTTAATCGTTTTAGGCGGTTTACTCAGTTAGGGGTGGTTTCTGGAAAATTATTATACGTTCATTTAATGTGTGTCTTTTTATTGCAAACACATTATCCTTATAACATTTTTGCCTGAAATTAATAATTAAAGATATAATGTGTCATTTGTGATTTTAAATCGTTTTTGGCGGTTTACTCAGTTAGGGGTAGTTTCTGGAAAATTATTATACGTGCATTTAATGAGTGTCTTTTAATTGCAAACACATTATCCTTATTACATTTTTGCCTGAAATTAATAATTAAAAATATAATGGGTCATTTGTGATTTTAAATCGTTTTTGGCGGTTTACTCAGTTAGGGGTGGTTTCTGGAAAATTATTATACGTGCATTTAATGACTGTCTTTTTATTGCAAACACATTATCCTTATAACATTTTTGCCTGAAATTAATAACTATAAATATAATGGGTCATTTGTGATTTTAACTCGTTTTAGGCGGTTTACTCAGTTAGGGGTGGTTTCTGGAAAATTATTATACGTTCATTTAATGAGTGTCTTTTTATTGCAAACACATTATCCTTATAACATTTTTGCCTAAATTTAATAATTAAAAATATAATATGTCATTTGTTATTTTAAATCGTTTTTGGCGGTTTACTCATTTAGGGGTGGTTTCTGGAAAATTATTATACGTTCATTTAATGAGTGTCTTTTTATTGCAAACACATTATCCTTATAACATTTTTGCCTGAAATTAATAATTAAAAATATAATGGGTCATTTGTGATTTTAAATCGTTTTAGGCGGTTTACTCAGTTAGGGGTGGTTTCTGGAAAATTATTATACGTTCATGTAATGAGTGTCTTTTTATTGCAAACACATTATCCTTATAACATTTTTGCCTGAAATTAATAATTAAAAATATAATGAATCATTTGTGATTTTAAATCGTTTTTGGCGGTTTACTCAGTTAGGGGTGGTTTGTAGAAAATTATTATACGTGCATTTAATGGGTGTCCTTTTATTGCAAACACATTATCCTTATAACATTTTTGCCTGAAATTAATAATTAAAAATATAATCGGTCATTTGTGATTTTAAATCGTTTTTGGCGGTTTACACAGTTAGGGGTGGTTTCTGGAAAATTATTATACGTTCATTTAATGAGTGTCTTTTTATTGCAAACACATTATCCTTATAACATTTTTGCCTGAAATTACTAATTAAAAATATAATGAGTCATTTGTGATTTTAAATCGTTTTTGGCGGTTTACTCAGTTAGGGGTGGTTTCTGCAAAATTATTATACGTCCATTTAATGGTGTCTTTTTATTGCAAACACATTATCCTTATAACATTTTTGCCTGAAATTAATAATTAAACATATAATGGGTCATTTGTGATTTAAAATTGTTTTTGGCGGTTTACTCTGTTAGGGGTGGTTTCTGGAAAATTATTATACGTTCATTTAAGGAGTGCCTTTTTATTGCAAACACATTATCCTTATAACATTTTTGCCTGATATTAATAATTAAAAATATAATGGGTCATTTGTGATTGTAAATCGTTTTTGGCGGTTTACTCAGTTAGGGGTGGTTTCTGGAAAATTATTATACGTGCATTTAATGAGTGTCTTTTTATTGCAAACACATTATCCCTATAACATTTTTGCCTGAAATTAATAATTAAACATATAATGGGTCATTTGTGATTTAAAATTGTTTTTGGCGGTTTACTCAGTTAGGGGTGGTTTCTGAAAAATTATTATACGTTCATTTAAGGAGTGCCTTTTTATTGCAAACACATTATCCTTATAACATTTTTGCCTGATATTAATAATTAAAAATATAATGGGTCATTTGTGATTGTAAATCGTTTTTGGCGGTTTACTCAGTTAGGGGTGGTTTCTGGAAAATTATTATACGTGCATTTAATGAGTGTCTTTTTATTGCAAACACATTATCCCTATAACATTTTTGCCTGAAATTAATAATTAAAAATATAATGGGTCATTTGTGATTTTAAATCGTTTTTGGCGGTTTACTCAGTTAGGGGTGGTTTCTGGAAAATTATTATACGTTCATTTAATGAGTGTCTTTTTATTGCATACACATTATCCTTATAACATTTTTGCCTGAAATTAATAATTAAAAATATAATGGGTTATTTGTGATTTTAAATCATTTTTGGCGGTTTACTCAGTTAGGGGTGGTTTCTGGAAAAATATTATACGTGCATTTAATGAGTGTCTTTTTATTGCAAACACATTATCCTTATAATATTTTTGCCTGAAATTAATAATTAAAAATATAATCAGTCATTTGTGATTTTAAATCGTTTTTGGCGGTTTACTCAGTTAGGGGTGGTTTCTGGAAAATTATTATACGTTCATTTAATGAGTGTCTTTTTATTGCACATTATCCTTATAACATTTTTGCCTGAAGTAAATAATTAAATATCTGTTGTGGGCACCATACGACTTTCCGAATTACTATTACCTATTTCATTTTGTATAACATTTTCGACATTTTCAACTTTTGGGCTTTTTTAAATTTTTTGATATTTTGACTTTTATGACATTTTTTGTAACTTTTCTTGACATTTTTTACTGTTTTTAAAACTTTTTTGACGTTTTTGTTAGTTTTTTTGGCTTTTTAAATATTTTTGGCTTCATTTGTTGACTTTTTGACGTTCTTTTTACATTTTTTTTTTTTACTTTTTTTGAATTTTTTACTTTTTTGACACTCCTGATTTACTCTTTACTTTCTTTGAAATTTTTGACACGTGAGATTTTGACATTTTCACGTTTTGACATTTTGACTTTTTATCTTCTTGGTATTCTGACATTTTTACATTTTGAAATTTTGACATATTTACATTTAGGCATTTTCAAATGTTCACAGTTTCACATGAAAATGTAATGTAATTATTAATGTATATTTTCGATACCTTACAACATTTAAGATGCGACAATTTTCGCTAATTCCGCGCTTGATTTACGTCACGCCCGCTGACGTCACGTATATTATTCATTATTTGTGATATGCGCAATAGGAAATCGCTATTATTGAGACATTTTCTGTTTTAGTGAACCGATGTTGCTCAAATTTTCACAGGGTGGCCGAAGCGCGGGCTCTCACCCGATTTCCAAATTTGGTCGCGATCTGTTGTGCCGTTTTCCCACCGTGAGCGTTAAATGGTCCGACACAGCGCCTAATTATGCTCCGCGCGTCGTGCTGATTGTGATTCCTTTGCTGTTAGTGAACCGATTGTGATCAAATTTTCACTGGATCGTCCTGGATAGTGTCCGCAGATATTTGCCAAATTTGGTAGCAATCTGTTGTGTCGTTTTCCCGGAATTTTGTTCACAGACAGACAGACTGACAGCCAGACTGACTGACTGACTGACTGACTGACTGACTGACTGACTGACTGACTGACAGACATACATACCACACACAGACATCGCAAAAATCGGGTTTATTTCGACTATTTTGGGCCTAAAACGTAACGAAAATTGAATTTTTGCTGAATGGTACACGGCAGCAATACCTTCCTACTAGTGTAATTATTTTCCCGGAAAGTTATCGCATAGTTCCACAACCTTAGTTTGAAAACGTGAACACGTTTTCGGTAAAACAATACCTTCCTTTACATCAGTGATGTATTCGGAAAGTAATATGGAGGGTACATAGAATATATGCAAATTAGAGGGCAGATAAATTTAAATGAATGCAAAAATGAATGTACATGGAATATATGCAAATTTGAGGGGGCAGAAAAATAAACAATAAATGAATGCAACAAAACTTGAAGTAATGTCGAATTTTACAAATATGTCTCATTAATTGTTTCAAATGAGCTTAGTATTTACTGTACCATAACTTCAATGCTTTGCTTGCAACAATACTTAAAATATGGATGGTACATAGAATATATGCAACTTAGAGGGCAGAGAACTTAAAATGAATGCAACAAAACTTGAAGTTATGGCGAATTTGACAACTATGTCTCATTAATTGTTTCAAATGAGTTTAGTATTTACTGTACCATAACTTCAATGCTTTGCTTGCAACAATACTTAAAATATAGAGGGTACATAGAAAATATGCAAATTAGAGGGCAGAGAACTTAAAATGAATGCAACAAAACTTGAAGTCATGGCGAATTTGACAACTATGTCTCATTAATTGTTTCAAATGAGTTTAGTATTTACTGTACCATAACTTCAATGCTTTGCTTGCAACAATACTAAAAATATGGAGGGTACATAGAATATATGCAAATTAGAGGACAGAGAACTTAAAATGAATGCAACAATACTAAAAGTTATGGCGAATTTTACAAATATGTCTCATTAATTGTTTCAAATGAGTTTAGTATTTACTGTACCATAACTTCAATACTTTGCTTGCAACAATACTTAAAATATAGAGGGTACATAGAATATATGCAAATTAGAGGGCAGAGAACTTAAAATGAATGCAACAATACTTGAAGTTATGGCGAATTTTACAAATATGTATCATTAATTGTTTCAAATGAGCTTAGTATTTACTGTACCATAACTTCAATGTTTTGCTTGCAACAATACTTAAAATATGGATGGTACATAGAATATATGCAAATTAGAGGGCAGAGAACTTAAAATGAATGCAACAATACTTGAAGTTATGGCGAATTTGACAACTATGTCTCATTAATTGTTTCAAATGAGTTTAGTATTTACTGTACCATAACTTCAATGCTTTGCTTGCAACAATACTTAAAATACAGAGGGTACATAGAATATATGCTAAATTAGAGGGCAGAGAACTTAAAATGAATGCAACAATACTTGAAGTTATGGCGAATTCGACAACTATATCTCATTAATTGTTTCAAATGACTTTAGTATTTACTGTACCATAACTTAGAATATATGCAAATTAGAGGGCAGAGAACTTAAAATGAATGCAACAATACTTGAAGTTATGGCGAATTTGACAACTATGTCTCATTAATTGTTTCAAATGAGTTTAGTATTTATTGTACCATAACTTCAATGCTTTGCTTGCAACAATACTAAAAATATGGAGGGTAAATAGAATATATGCAAATTAGAGGGCAGAGAACTTAAAATAAATGCAACAATACTTGAAGTTATGGCGAATTCGACAACTATATCTCATTAATTGTTTCAAATGGCTTTAGTATTTACTGTACCATAACTTCAATGCTTTGCTTGCAACAATACTTAAAATATGGAGGGTACATAGAATATATGCAAATTAAAGGGCAGAGAATTTGAAATGAATGCAACAATACTTGAAGTTATGGCGAATTTGACAACTATGTCTCGTTAATTGTTTCAAATGAGTTTAGTATTTACTGTACCATAACTTCAATACTTTGCTTGCAACAATACTTAAAATATAGAGGGTACATAGAATATATGTAAATTAGAGGGCAGAGAACTTAAAATGAATGCAACAATACTTGAAGTTATAGCGAATTTTACAAATATGTCTCATTAATTGTTTCAAATGAGCTTAGTATTTACTGTACCATAACTTCAATGTTTTGCTTGCAACAATACTTAAAATATGGATGGTACATAGAATATATGCAAATTTCGAGGGCAGAGAACTTAAAATGAATGCAACAATACTTGAAGTCATGGCGAATTTGACAACTATGTCTCATTAATTGTTTCAAATGAGTTTAGTATTTACTGTACCATAACTTCAATGCTTTACTTGCAACAATACTTAAAATATGGAGGGTACATAGAATATATGCAAATTAGAGGGCAGAGAACTTAAAACGAATGCAACAATACTTGAAGTTATGGCGAATTTGACAACTATGTCTCGTTAATTGTTTCAAATGAGTTTAGTATTTACTGTACCATAACTTCAATACTTTGCTTGCAACAATACTTAAAATATAGAGGGTACGTAGAATATATGTAAATTAGAGGCCAGAGAACATAAAATGAATGCAACAATACTTGAAGTTATGGCGAATTTTACAAATATGTCTCATTAATTGTTTCAAATGAGCTTAGTATTTACTGTACCATAACTTCAATGTTTTGCTTGCAACAATACTTAAAATATGGATGGTACATAGAATATATGCAAATTAGAGGGCAGAGAACTTAAAATGAATGCAACAATACTTGAAGTTATGGCGAATTCGACAACTATATCTCATTAATTGTTTCAAATGACTTTAGTATTTACTGTACCATAACTTAGAATATATGCAAATTAGAGGGCAGAGAACTTAAAATGAATGCAACAATACTTGAAGTTATGGCGAATTTGACAACTATGTCTCATTAATTGTTTCAAATGAGTTTAGTATTTATTGTACCATAACTTCAATGCTTTGCTTGCAACAATACTAAAAATATGGAGGGTAAATAGAATATATGCAAATTAGAGGGCAGAGAACTTAAAATAAATGCAACAATACTTGAAGTTATGGCGAATTCGACAACTATATCTCATTAATTGTTTCAAATGGCTTTAGTATTTACTGTACCATAACTTCAATGCTTTGCTTGCAACAATACTTAAAATATGGAGGGTACATAGAATATATGCAAATTAAAGGGCAGAGAATTTGAAATGAATGCAACAATACTTGAAGTTATGGCGAATTTGACAACTATGTCTCATTAATTGTTTCAAATGAGTTTAGTATTTATTGTACCATAACTTCAATGCTTTGCTTGCAACAATACTAAAAATATGGAGGGTAAATAGAATATATGCAAATTAGAGGGCAGAGAACTTAAAATAAATGCAACAATACTTGAAGTTATGGCGAATTCGACAACTATATCTCATTAATTGTTTCAAATGACTTTAGTATTTACTGTACCATAACTTCAATGCTTTGCTTGCAACAATACTAAAAATATAGAGGGTACATAGAATATATGCAAATTAGAGGGCAGAGAACTTAAAATAAATGCAACAATACTTGAAGTTATGGCGAATTCGACAACTATATCTCATTAATTGTTTCAAATGGCTTTAGTATTTACTGTACCATAACTTCAATGCTTTGCTTGCAACAATACTTAAAATATGGAGGGTACATAGAATATATGCAAATTAAAGGGCAGAGAATTTGAAATGAATGCAACAATACTTGAAGTTATGGCGAATTTGACAACTATGTCTCATTAATTGTTTCAAATGAGTTTAGTATTTACTGTACCATAACTTCAATGCTTTGCTTGCAACAATACTTAAAATATACAGGGTACATAGAATATATGCAAATTAGAGGGCAGAGAACTTAAAATGAATGCAACAATACTTGAAGTTATGGCGAATTTGACAACTATGTCTCATTAATTGTTTCAAATGACTTTAGTATTTATTGTACCATAACTTCAATGCTTTGCTTGCAACAATACTAAAAATATGGAGGGTAAATAGAATATATGCAAATTAGAGGGCAGAGAACTTAAAATGAATGCAACAATACTTGAAGTTATGGCGAATTTTACAAATATGTCTCATTAATTGTTTCAAAAGAGCTTAGTATTTACTGTACCATAACTTCAATGTTTTGCTTGCAACAATACTTAAAATATGGATGGTACATAGAATATATGCAAATTAGAGGGCAGAGAACTTAAAACGAATGCAACAATACCTGAAGTTATGGCGAATTTGACAACTATGTCTCATTAATTGTTTCAAATGAGTTTAGTATTTACTGTACCATAACTTCAATGCTTTGCTTGCAACAATACTTAAAATATGGAGGGTACATAGAATATATGCAAATTAGAGGGCAGAGAACTTAAAACGAATGCAACAATACCTGAAGTTATGGCGAATTTGACAACTATGTCTCATTAATTGTTTCAAATGAGTTTAGTATTTACTGTACCATAACTTCAATGCTTTGCTTGCAACAATACTTAAAATATGGAGGGTACATAGAATATATGCAAATTAGAGGGCAGAGAACTTAAAACGAATGCAACAATACCTGAAGTTATGGCGAATTTGACAACTATGTCTCATTAATTGTTTCAAATGAGTTTAGTATTTACTGTACCATAACTTCAATGCTTTGCTTGCAACAATACTTAAAATATGGAGGGTACATAGAATATATGCAAATTAGAGGGCAGAGAACTTAAAACGAATGCAACAATACCTGAAGTTATGGCGAATTTGACAACTATGTCTCATTAATTGTTTCAAATGAGTTTAGTATTTACTGTACCATAACTTCAATGCTTTGCTTGCAACAATACTTAAAATATGGAGGGTACATAGAATATATGCAAATTAGAGGGCAGAGAACTTAAAACGAATGCAACAATACCTGAAGTTATGGCGAATTTGACAACTATATCTCATTAATTGTTTCAAATGAGTTTAGTATTTACTGTACCATAACTTCAATACTTTGCTTGCAACAATACTTAAAATATAGAGGGTACATAGAATATATGTAAATTAGAGGGCAGAGAACTTAAAATGAATGCAACAATACTTGAAGTTATGGCGAATTTTACAAATATGTCTCATTAATTGTTTCAAAAGAGCTTAGTATTTACTGTACCATAACTTCAATGTTTTGCTTGCAACAATACTTAAAATATGGATGGTACATAGAATATATGCAAATTAGAGGGCAGAGAACTTAAAATGAATGCAACAATACTTGAAGTCATGGCGAATTTGACAACTATGTCTCATTAATTGTTTCAAATGAGTTTAGTATTTACTGTACCATAACTTCAATGCTTTGCTTGCAACAATAATAAAAATATGGAGGGTACATAGAATATATGCAAATTAGAGGGCAGAGAACTTAAAATAAATGCAACAATACTTGTAGTTATGGCGAATTCGACAACTATATCTCATTCATTGTTTCAAATGAGCTTAGTATTTACTGTACCATAACTTCAATGTTTTGCTTGCAACAATACTTAAAATACAGAGGGTACATAGAATATATGCTAATTAGAGGGCAGAGAACTTAAAATGAATGCAACAATACTTGAAGTTATGGCGAATTTGACAACTATGTCTCATTAATTGTTTCAAATGAGTTTAGTATTTACTGTACCATAACTTCAATACATTGCTTGCAACAATACTTAAAATATAGAGGGTACATAGAATGTATGCAAATTAGAGGGCAGATAACTTAAAATGATTGCAACAAAACTTGAAGTCATGGCGAATTTGACAACTATGTCTCATTAATTGTTTCAAATGAGTTTAGTATTTACTGTACCATAACTTCAATGTTTTGCTTGCGACAATACTTAAAATATGGATGGTACATAGAATATATGCAAATTAGAGGGCAGAGAACTTAAAATGAATGCAACAAAACTTGAAGTCATGGCGAATTTGACAACTATGTCTCATTAATTGTTTCAAATGAGTTTAGTATTTACTGTACCATAACTTCAATGCTTTGCTTGCAACAATACTTAAAATATACAGGGTACATAGAATATATGCAAATTAGAGGGCAGAGAACTTAAAATGAATGCAACAATACTTGAAGTTATGGCGAATTTTACAAATATGTCTCATTAATTGTTTCAAATGAGCTTAGTATTTACTGTACCATAACTTCAATGTTTTGCTTGCAACAATACTTAAAATATGGATGGTACATAGAATAT
This sequence comes from Lordithon lunulatus, assembly GCA_963942505.1. Taxonomy (NCBI): domain Eukaryota; kingdom Metazoa; phylum Arthropoda; class Insecta; order Coleoptera; family Staphylinidae; genus Lordithon; species Lordithon lunulatus. Next base: position 40,901,633 of record OZ012666.1, read on the forward strand.
ATGCAAATTAGAGGACAGAGAACTTAAAATGAATGCAACAATACTTGAAGTCATGGCGAATTTGACAACTATGTCTCATTAATTGTTTCAAATGAGTTTAGTATTTACTGTACCATAACTTCAATACTTTGCTTGCAACAATACTTGAAATATAGAGGGTACATAGAATATATGCAAATTAGAGGGCAGAGAACTTAAAATGAATGCAACAATACTTGAAGTTATGCCGAATTTGACAACAATGTCTCATTAATTGTTTCAAATGAGTTTAGTATTTACTGTACCATAACTTCAATACTTTGCTTGCAACAATAATTGAAATATAGAGGGTACATAGAATATATGCAAATTAGAGGGCAGAGAACTTAAAATGAATGCAACAAAACTTGAAGTCATGGCGAATTTGACAACTATGTCTCATTAATTGTTTCAAATGAGTTTAGTATTTACTGTACCATAACTTCAATGCTTTGCTTGCAACAATACTTAAAATATGGAGGGTACATAGAATATATGCAAATTAGAGGGAAGAGAACTTAAAACGAATGCAACAATACTTGAAGTTATGGCGAATTTGACAACTATGTCTCATTAATTGTTTCAAATGAGTTTAGTATTTACTGTACCATAACTTCAATGCGTTGCTTGCAACAATACTAAAAATATGGAGGGTACATAGAATATATGCAAATTAGAGGGCAGAGAACTTAAAATACATGCAACAATACTTGTAGTTAGGGCGAATTCGACAACTATATCTCATTAATTGTTTCAAATGACTTTAGTATTTACTGTACCATAACTTCAATGCTTTGCTTGCAACAATACTAAAAATATAGAGGGTACATAGAATATATGCAAATTAGAGGGCAGAGAACTTAAAATGAATGCAACAATACTTGAAGTTATGGCGAATTTGACAACTATGTCTCATTAATTGTTTCAAATGAGTTTAGTATTTACTGTACCATAACTTCAATGCTTTGCTTGCAACAATACTTAAAATATGGAGGGTACATAGAATATATGCAAATTAAAGGGCAGAGAATTTGAAATGAATGCAACAATACTTGAAGTTATGGCGAATTTGACAACTATGTCTCATTAATTGTTTCAAATGAGTTTAGTATTTACTGTACCATAACTTCAATGCTTTGCTTGCAACAATACTTAAAATATACAGGGTACATAGAATATATGCAAATTAGAGGGCAGAGAACTTAAAATGAATGCAACAATACTTGAAGTTATGGCGAATTTGACAACTATGTCTCATTAATTGTTTCAAATGACTTTAGTATTTATTGTACCATAACTTCAATGCTTTGCTTGTAACAATACTAAAAATATGGAGGGTAAATAGAATATATGCAAATTAGAGGGCAGAGAACTTAAAATGAATGCAACAATACTTGAAGTTATGGCGAATTTTACAAATATGTCTCATTAATTGTTTCAAAAGAGCTTAGTATTTACTGTACCATAACTTCAATGTTTTGCTTGCAACAATACTTAAAATATGGATGGTACATAGAATATATGCAAATTAGAGGGCAGAGAACTTAAAATGAATGCAATAATACTTGAAGTCATGGCGAATTTGACAACTAAGTCTCATTAATTGTTTCAAATGAGTTTAGTATTTACTGTACCATAACTTCAATGCTTTGCTTGCAACAATACTTAAAATATGGAGGGTACATAGAATATATGCAAATTAGAGGGCAGAGAACTTAAAACGAATGCAACAATACCTGAAGTTATGGCGAATTTGACAACTATGTCTCATTAATTGTTTCAAATGAGTTTAGTATTTACTGTACCATAACTTCAATGCTTTGCTTGCAACAATACTTAAAATATGGAGGGTACATAGAATATATGCAAATTAGAGGGCAGAGAACTTAAAACGAATGCAACAATACCTGAAGTTATGGCGAATTTGACAACTATATCTCATTAATTGTTTCAAATGAGTTTAGTATTTACTGTACCATAACTTCAATACTTTGCTTGCAACAATACTTAAAATATAGAGGGTACATAGAATATATGTAAATTAGAGGGCAGAGAACTTAAAATGAATGCAACAATACTTGAAGTTATGGCGAATTTTACAAATATGTCTCATTAATTGTTTCAAAAGAGCTTAGTATTTACTGTACCATAACTTCAATGTTTTGCTTGCAACAATACTTAAAATATGGATGGTACATAGAATATATGCAAATTAGAGGGCAGAGAACTTAAAATGAATGCAACAATACTTGAAGTCATGGCGAATTTGACAACTATGTCTCATTAATTGTTTCAAATGAGTTTAGTATTTACTGTACCATAACTTCAATGCTTTGCTTGCAACAATAATAAAAATATGGAGGGTACATAGAATATATGCAAATTAGAGGGCAGAGAACTTAAAATAAATGCAACAATACTTGTAGTTATGGCGAATTCGACAACTATATCTCATTCATTGTTTCAAATGAGCTTAGTATTTACTGTACCATAACTTCAATGTTTTGCTTGCAACAATACTTAAAATACAGAGGGTACATAGAATATATGCTAATTAGAGGGCAGAGAACTTAAAATGAATGCAACAATACTTGAAGTTATGGCGAATTTGACAACTATGTCTCATTAATTGTTTCAAATGAGTTTAGTATTTACTGTACCATAACTTCAATACATTGCTTGCAACAATACTTAAAATATAGAGGGTACATAGAATGTATGCAAATTAGAGGGCAGATAACTTAAAATGATTGCAACAAAACTTGAAGTCATGGCGAATTTGACAACTATGTCTCATTAATTGTTTCAAATGAGTTTAGTATTTACTGTACCATAACTTCAATGTTTTGCTTGCGACAATACTTAAAATATGGATGGTACATAGAATATATGCAAATTAGAGGGCAGAGAACTTAAAATGAATGCAACAAAACTTGAAGTCATGGCGAATTTGACAACTATGTCTCATTAATTGTTTCAAATGAGTTTAGTATTTACTGTACCATAACTTCAATGCTTTGCTTGCAACAATACTTAAAATATACAGGGTACATAGAATATATGCAAATTAGAGGGCAGAGAACTTAAAATGAATGCAACAATACTTGAAGTTATGGCGAATTTTACAAATATGTCTCATTAATTGTTTCAAATGAGCTTAGTATTTACTGTACCATAACTTCAATGTTTTGCTTGCAACAATACTTAAAATATGGATGGTACATAGAATATATGCAAATTAGAGGGCAGAGAACTTAAAATGAATGCAACAATACTTGAAGTCATGGCGAATTTGACAACTATGTCTCATTAATTGTTTCAAATGAGTTTAGTATTTACTGTACCATAACTTCAATACTTTGCTTGCAACAATACTTGAAATATAGAGGGTACATAGAATATATGCAAATTAGAGGGCAGAGAACTTAAAATGAATGCAACAATACTTGAAGTTATGCCGAATTTGACAACAATGTCTCATTAATTGTTTCAAATGAGTTTAGTATTTACTGTACCATAACTTCAATACTTTGCTTGCAACAATACTTGAAATATAGAGGGTACATAGAATATATGCAAATTAGAGGGCAGAGAACTTAAAATGAATGCAACAAAACTTGAAGTCATGGCGAATTTGACAACTATGTCTCATTAATTGTTTCAAATGAGTTTAGTATTTACTGTACCATAACTTCAATGCTTTGCTTGCAACAATACTTAAAATATGGAGGGTACATAGAATATATGCAAATTAGAGGGAAGAGAACTTAAAACGAATGCAACAATACTTGAAGTTATGGCGAATTTGACAACTATGTCTCATTAATTGTTTCAAATGAGTTTAGTATTTACTGTACCATAACTTCAATGCGTTGCTTGCAACAATACTAAAAATATGGAGGGTACATAGAATATATGCAAATTAGAGGGCAGAGAACTTAAAATACATGCAACAATACTTGTAGTTAGGGCGAATTCGACAACTATATCTCATTAATTGTTTCAAATGACTTTAGTATTTACTGTACCATAACTTCAATGCTTTGCTTGCAACAATACTAAAAATATAGAGGGTACATAGAATATATGCAAATTAGAGGGCAGAGAACTTAAAATGAATGCAACAATACTTGAAGTTATGGCGAATTTGACAACTATGTCTCATTAATTGTTTCAAATGAGTTTAGTATTTACTGTACCATAACTTCAATGCTTTGCTTGCAACAATACTTAAAATATGGAGGGTACATAGAATATATGCAAATTAAAGGGCAGAGAACTTGAAATGAATGCAACAATACTTGAAGTTATGGCGAATTTGACAACTATGTCTCATTAATTGTTTCAAATGAGTTTAGTATTTACTGTACCATAACTTCAATACTTTGCTTGCAACAATACTTGAAATATAGAGGGAACATAGAATATATGCAAATTAGAGGGCAGAGAACTTAAAATGAATGCAACAATACTTGAAGTTATGCCGAATTTTATAAATATGTATCATTAATTGTTTCAAATGAGCTTAGTATTTACTGTACCATAACTTCAATGTTTTGCTTGCAACAATACTTAAAATATGGATGGTGCATAGAATATATGCAAATTAGAGGGCAGAGAACTTAAAATGCATGCAACAATACTTGAAGTTATGGCGAATTTGACAACTATGTCACATTAATTGTTTCAAATGAGTTTAGTATTTACTGTACCATAACTTCAATGCTTTGCTTGCAACAATACTAAAAATATAGAGGGTACATAGAATATATGCAAATTAGAGGGCAGAGAACTTAAAATGAATGCAACAAAACTTGAAGTTATGGCGAATTTGACAACTATGTCACATTAATTGTTTCAAATGAGTTTAGTATTTACTGTACCATAACTTCAATGCTTTGCTTGCAACAATACTAAAAATATAGAGGGTACATAGAATATATGCAAATTAGAGGGCAGAGAACTTAAAATGAATGCAACAATACTTGAAGTTATGGCGAATTTGACAACTATGTCTCATTAATTGTTTCAAATGAGTTTAGTATTTACTGTACCATAACTTCAATACTTTGCTTGCAACAATACTTAAAATATAGAGGGTACATAGAATATATGCAAATTAGAGGGCAGAGAACTTAAAATGAATGCAACAATACTTGAAGTTATGGCGAATTTTACAAATATGTCTCATTAATTGTTTCAAATGAGCTTAGTATTTACTGTACCATAACTTCAATGTTTTGCTTGCAACAATACTTAAAATATGGATGGTACATAGAATATATGCAAATTAGAGGGCAGAGAACTTAAAATGAATGCAACAATACTTGAAGTCATGGCGAATTTGACAACTATATCTCATTAATTGTTTCAAATGAGTTTAGTATTTACTGTACCATAACTTCAATGCTTTGCTTGCAACAATACTTAAAATATGGAGGGTACATAGAATATATGCAAATTAGAGGGCAGAGAACTTAAAACGAATGCAACAATACTTGATGTTATGGCGAATTTGACAACTATGTCTCATTAATTGTTTCAAATGAGTTTAGTATTTACTGTACCATAACTTCAATACTTTGCTTGCAACAATACTTAAAATATAGAGGGTACATAGAATATATGTAAATTAGAGGGCAGAGAACTTAAAATGAATGCAACAATACTTGAAGTTATGGCGAATTTTACAAATATGTCTCATTAATTGTTTCAAATGAGCTTAGTATTTACTGTACCATAACTTCAATGTTTTGCTTGCAATAATACTTAAAATATGGATGGTACATAGAATATATGCAAATTAGAGGGCAGAGAACTTAAAATGAATGCAACAATACTTGAAGTTATGTCGAATTCGACAACTATATCTCATTAATTGTTTCAAATGACTTTAGTATTTACTGTACCATAACTTCAATGCTTTGCTTGCAACAATACTAAAAATATAGAGGGTACATAGAATATATGCAAATTAGAGGGCAGAGAACTTAAAATGAATGCAACAATACTTGAAGTTATGGCGAATTTGACAACTATGTCTCATTAATTGTTTCAAATGACTTTAGTATTTATTGTACCATAACTTCAATGCTTTGCTTGCAACAATACTAAAAATATGGAGGGTAAATAGAATATATGCAAATTAGAGGGCAGAGAACTTAAAATAAATGCAACAATACTTGAAGTTATGGCGAATTCGACAACTATATCTCATTAATTGTTTCAAATGACTTTAGTATTTACTGTACCATAACTTCAATACTTTGCTTGCAACAATACTTAAAATATAGAGGGTACATAGAATATATGCAAATTAGAGGGCAGAGAACTTAAAATGAATGCAACAAAACTTGAAGTTATGGCGAATTTGACAACTATGTCTCATTAATTGTTTCAAATGAGTTTAGTATTTACTGTACCATAACTTCAATGCTTTGCTTGCAACAATACTAAAAATATAGAGGGTACATAGAATATATGCAAATTAGAGGACAGAGAACTTAAAATGAATGCAACAATACTTGAAGTTATGGCGAATTTGACAACTATGTCTCATTAATTGTTTCAAATGAGTTTAGTATTTACTGTACCATAACTTCAATACTTTGCTTGCAACAATACTTAAAATATAGAGGGTACATAGAATATATGCAAATTAGAGGGCAGAGAACTTAAAATGAATGCAACAATACTTGAAGTTATGGCGAATTTTACAAATATGTCTCATTAATTGTTTCAAATGAGCTTAGTATTTACTGTACCATAACTTCAATGTTTTGCTTGCAACAATACTTAAAATATGGATGGTACATAGAATATATGCAAATTAGAGGGCAGAGAACTTAAAATGAATGCAACAATACTTGAAGTCATGGCGAATTTGACAACTATGTCTCATTAATTGTTTCAAATGAGTTTAGTATTTACTGTACCATAACTTCAATGCTTTGCTTGCAACAATACTAAAAATATGGAGGGTACATAGAATATATGCAAATTAGAGGGCAGAGAACTTAAAATAAATGCAACAATACTTGTAGTTATGGCGAATTCGACAACTATATCTCATTAATTGTTTCAAATGACTTTAGTATTTAATGTACCATAACTTCAATGCTTTGCTTGCAACAATACTAAAAATATAGAGGGTACATAGAATATATGCAAATTAGAGGGCAGAGAACTTGAAATGAATGCAACAATACTTGAAGTTATTGCGCATTTGACAACTATGTCTCATTAATTGTTTCAAATGAGTTTAGTATTTACTGTACCATAACTTCAATGCCTTGCTTGCAACAATACTAAAAATATGGATGGTACATAGAATATATGCAAATTAGAGGACAGGGAACTTGAAATGAATGCAACAATACTTGAAGTTATTGCGAATTTGACAACTATGTCTCATTAATTGTTTCAAATGAGTTTAGTATTTACTGTACCATAACTTCAATGCCTTGCTTGCAACAATACTAAAAATATGGATGGTACATAGAATATATGCAAATTAGAGGACAGAGAACTTGAAATGAATGCAACAATACTTGAAGTTATTGCGAATTTGACAACTATGTCTCATTAATTGTTTCAAATGAGTTTAGTATTTACTGTACCATAACTTCAATACTTTGCTTGCAACAATACTTAAAATATAGAGGGTACATAGAATATATGTAAATTAGAGGGCAGAGAACTTAAAATGAATGCAACAATACTTGAAGTTATGGCGAATTTTACAAATATGTCTCATTAATTGTTTCAAATGAGCTTAGTATTTACTGTACCATAACTTCAATGTTTTGCTTGCAACAATACTTAAAATATGGATGGTACATAGAATATATGCAAATTAGAGGGCAGAGAACTTAAAATGAATGCAACAATACTTGAAGTTATGGCGAATTCGACAACTATATCTCATTAATTGTTTCAAATGACTTTAGTATTTACTGTACCATAACTTCAATGCTTTGCTTGCAACAATACTTAAAATATAGAGGGTACATAGAATATATGCAAATTAGAGGGCAGAGAACTTAAAATGAATGCAACAAAACTTGAAGTTATGGCGAATTTGACAACTATGTCTCATTAATTGTTTCAAATGACTTTAGTATTTATTGTACCATAACTTCAATGCTTTGCTTGCAACAATACTAAAAATATGGAGGGTAAATAGAATATATGCAAAATAGAGGGCAGAGAACTTAAAATGAATGCAACAATACTTGAAGTCATGGCGAATTTTACAACTATGTCTCATTAATTGTTTCAAATGAGTTTAGTATTTACTGTACCATAACTTCAATGCTTTGCTTGCAACAATACTTAAAATATACAGGGTACATAGAATATATGCAAATTAGAGGGCAGAGAACTTAAAATGAATGCAACAATACTTGAAGTTATGGCGAATTTGACAACTATGTCTCATTAATTGTTTCAAATGACTTTAGTATTTATTGTACCATAACTTCAATGCTTTGCTTGCAACAATACTAAAAATATGGAGGGTAAATAGAATATATGCAAATTAGAGGGCAGAGAACTTAAAATAAATGCAACAATACTTGAAGTTATGGCGAATTCGACAACTATATCTCATTAATTGTTTCAAATGACTTAAGTATTTACTGTACCATAACTTCAATGCTTTGCTTGCAACAATACTTAAAATATAGAGGGTACATAGAATATATGCAAATTAGAGGGCAGAGAACTTAAAATGAATGCAACAATACTTGAAGTTATGGCGAATTTTACAAATATGTATCATTAATTGTTTCAAATGAGTTTAGTATTTACTGTACCATAACTTCAATACTTTGCTTGCAACAATACTTAAAATATAGAGGATACATAGAATATATGCAAATTAGAGGGCAGAGAACTTAAAATGAATGCAACAATACCTGAAGTTATGGCGAATTTTACAAATATGTATCATTAATTGTTTCAAATGAGCTTAGTATTTACTGTACCATAACTTCAATGTTTTGCTTGCAACAATACTTAAAATATGGATGGTACATAGAATATATGCAAATTATAGGGCAGAGAACTTAAAATGAATGCAACAATACTTGAAGTTATGGCGAATTTGACAACTATGTCTCATTAATTGTTTCAAATGAGTTTAGTATGTACTGTACCATAACTTCAATGCTTTGCTTGCAACAATACTTAAAATACAGAGGGTACATAGAATATATGCTAATTAGAGGGCAGAGAACTTAAAATGAATGCAACAATACTTGAAGTTATGGCGAATTTGACAACTATGTCTCATTAATTGTTTCAAATGAGTTTAGTATTTACTGTACCATAACTTCAATACTTTGCTTGCAACAATACTTAAAATATAGAGGGTACATAGAATGTATGCAAATTAGAGGGCAGATAACTTAAAATGATTGCAACAAAACTTGAAGTCATGGCGAATTTGACAACTATGTCTCATTAATTGTTTCAAATGAGTTTAGTATTTACTGTACCATAACTTCAATGTTTTGCTTGCAACAATACTTAAAATATGGATGGTACATAGAATATATGCAAATTAGAGGGCAGAGAACTTAAAATGAATGCAACAAAACTTGAAGTTATGGCGAATTTGACAACTATGTCTCATTAATTGTTTCAAATGACTTTAGTATTTATTGTAACATAACTTCAATGCTTTGCTTGCAACAATACTAAAAATATGGAGGGTAAATAGAATATATGCAAATTAGAAGGCAGAGAACTTAAAATAAATGCAACAATACTTGAAGTTATGGCGAATTCGACAACTATATCTCATTAATTGTTTCAAATGACTTTAGTATTTACTGTACCATAACTTCAATACTTTGCTTGCAACAATACTTAAAATATGGATGGTACATAGAATATATGCAAATTAGAGGGCAGAGAACTTAAAATGAATGCAACAATACTTGAAGTCATGGCGAATTTGACAACTATGTCTCATTAATTGTTTCAAATGAGTTTAGTATTTACTGTACCATAACTTCAATGCTTTGCTTGCAACAATACTTAAAATATGGAGGGTACATAGAATATATGCAAATTAGAGGGCAGAGAACTTAAAACGAATGCAACAATACTTGATGTTATGGCGAATTTGACAACTATGTCTCATTAATTGTTTCAAATGAGTTTAGTATTTACTGTACCATAACTTCAATGCTTTGCTTGCAACAATACTTAAAATATGGAGGGTACATAGAATATATGCAAATTAGAGGGCAGAGAACTTAAAACGAATGCAACAATACTTGATGTTATGGCGAATTTGACAACTATGTCTCATTAATTGTTTCAAATGAGTTTAGTATTTACTGTACCATAACTTCAATACTTTGCTTGCAACAATACTTAAAATATAGAGGGTACATAGAATATATGTAAATTAGAGGGCAGAGAACTTAAAATGAATGCAACAATACTTGAAGTTATGGCGAATTTTACAAATATGTCTCATTAATTGTTTCAAATGAGCTTAGTATTTACTGTACCATAACTTCAATGTTTTGCTTGCAACAATACTTAAAATATGGATGGTACATAGAATATATGCAAATTAGAGGGCAGAGAACTTAAAATGAATGCAACAATACTTGAAGTTATGGCGAATTCGACAACTATATCTCATTAATTGTTTCAAATGACTTTAGTATTTACTGTACCATAACTTCAATGCTTTGCTTGCAACAATACTTAAAATATAGAGGGTACATAGAATATATGCAAATTAGAGGGCAGAGAACTTAAAATGAATGCAACAAAACTTGAAGTTATGGCGAATTTGACAACTATGTCTCATTAATTGTTTCAAATGACTTTAGTATTTATTGTACCATAACTTCAATGCTTTGCTTGCAACAATACTAAAAATATGGAGGGTAAATAGAATATATGCAAATTAGAAGGCAGAGAACTTAAAATAAATGCAACAATACTTGAAGTTATGGCGAATTCGACAACTATATCTCATTAATTGTTTCAAATGACTTTAGTATTTACTGTACCATAACTTCAATACTTTGCTTGCAACAATACTTAAAATATGGATGGTACATAGAATATATGCAAATTAGAGGGCAGAGAACTTAAAATGAATGCAACAAAACTTGAAGTTATGGCGAATTTGACAACTATGTCTCATTAATTGTTTCAAATGACTTTAGTATTTATTGTAACATAACTTCAATGCTTTGCTTGCAACAATACTAAAAATATGGAGGGTAAATAGAATATATGCAAATTAGAAGGCAGAGAACTTAAAATAAATGCAACAATACTTGAAGTTATGGCGAATTCGACAACTATATCTCATTAATTGTTTCAAATGACTTTAGTATTTACTGTACCATAACTTCAATACTTTGCTTGCAACAATACTTAAAATATAGAGGGTACATAGAATATATGCAAATTAGAGGGCAGAGAACTTAAAATGAATGCAACAATACTTGAAGTCATGGCGAATTTGACAACTATGTCTCATTAATTGTTTCAAATGAGTTTAGTATTTACTGTACCATAACTTCAATGCTTTGCTTGCAACAATACTTAAAATATGGAGGGTACATAGAATATATGCAAATTAGAGGGCAGAGAACTTAAAACGAATGCAACAATACTTGATGTTATGGCGAATTTGACAACTATGTCTCATTAATTGTTTCAAATGAGTTTAGTATTTACTGTACCATAACTTCAATACTTTGCTTGCAACAATACTTAAAATATAGAGGGTACATAGAATATATGTAAATTAGAGGGCAGAGAACTTAAAATGAATGCAACAATACTTGAAGTTATGGCGAATTTTACAAATATGTCTCATTAATTGTTTCAAATGAGCTTAGTATTTACTGTACCATAACTTCAATGTTTTGCTTGCAACAATACTTAAAATATGGATGGTACATAGAATATATGCAAATTAGAGGGCAGAGAACTTAAAATGAATGCAACAATACTTGAAGTTATGGCGAATTCGACAACTATATCTCATTAATTGTTTCAAATGACTTTAGTATTTACTGTACCATAACTTCAATGCTTTGCTTGCAACAATACTTAAAATATAGAGGGTACATAGAATATATGCAAATTAGAGGGCAGAGAACTTAAAATGAATGCAACAAAACTTGAAGTTATGGCGAATTTGACAACTATGTCTCATTAATTGTTTCAAATGACTTTAGTATTTATTGTACCATAACTTCAATGCTTTGCTTGCAACAATACTAAAAATATGGAGGGTAAATAGAATATATGCAAAATAGAGGGCAGAGAACTTAAAATGAATGCAACAATACTTGAAGTCATGGCGAATTTTACAACTATGTCTCATTAATTGTTTCAAATGAGTTTAGTATTTACTGTACCATAACTTCAATGCTTTGCTTGCAACAATACTTAAAATATACAGGGTACATAGAATATATGCAAATTAGAGGGCAGAGAACTTAAAATGAATGCAACAATACTTGAAGTTATGGCGAATTTGACAACTATGTCTCATTAATTGTTTCAAATGACTTTAGTATTTATTGTACCATAACTTCAATGCTTTGCTTGCAACAATACTAAAAATATGGAGGGTAAATAGAATATATGCAAATTAGAGGGCAGAGAACTTAAAATAAATGCAACAATACTTGAAGTTATGGCGAATTCGACAACTATATCTCATTAATTGTTTCAAATGACTTTAGTATTTACTGTACCATAACTTCAATGCTTTGCTTGCAAAAATACTAAAAATATGGAGGGTACATAGAATATATGCAAATTAGAGGGCAGAGAACTTAAAATAAATGCAACAATACTTGTAGTTATGGCGAATTCGACAACTATATCTCATTAATTGTTTCAAATGACTTAAGTATTTACTGTACCATAACTTCAATGCTTTGCTTGCAACAATACTTAAAATATAGAGGGTACATAGAATATATGCAAATTAGAGGGCAGAGAACTTAAAATGAATGCAACAAAACTTGAAGTTATGGCGAATTTGACAACTATGTCACATTAATTGTTTCAAATGAGTTTAGTATTTACTGTACCATAACTTCAATGCTTTGCTTGCAACAATACTAAAAATATAGAGGGTACATAGAATATATGCAAATTAGAGGGCAGAGAACTTAAAATGAATGCAACAATACTTGAAGTTATGGCGAATTTGACAACTATGTCTCATTAATTGTTTCAAATGAGTTTAGTATTTACTGTACCATAACTTCAATACTTTGCTTGCAACAATACTTAAAATATAGAGGGTACATAGAATATATGCAAATTAGAGGGCAGAGAACTTAAAATGAATGCAACAATACTTGAAGTCATGGCGAATTTGACAACTATGTCTCATTAATTGTTTCAAATGAGTTTAGTATTTACTGTACCATAACTTCAATGCTTTGCTTGCAACAATACTTAAAATATGGAGGGTACATAGAATATATGCAAATTAGAGGGCAGAGAACTTAAAACGAATGCAACAATACTTGATGTTATGGCGAATTTGACAACTATGTCTCATTAATTGTTTCAAATGAGTTTAGTATTTACTGTACCATAACTTCAATACTTTGCTTGCAACAATACTTAAAATATAGAGGGTACATAGAATATATGTAAATTAGAGGGCAGAGAACTTAAAATGAATGCAACAATACTTGAAGTTATGGCGAATTTTACAAATATGTCTCAATAATTGTTTCAAATGAGCTTAGTATTTACTGTACCATAACTTCAATGTTTTGCTTGCAACAATACTTAAAATATGGATGGTACATAGAATATATGCAAATTAGAGGGCAGAGAACTTAAAATGAATGCAACAAAACTTGAAGTTATGGCGAATTTGACAACTATGTCTCATTAATTGTTTCAAATGACTTTAGTATTTATTGTACCATAACTTCAATGCTTTGCTTGCAACAATACTAAAAATATGGAGGGTAAATAGAATATATGCAAAATAGAGGGCAGAGAACTTAAAATGAATGCAACAATACTTGAAGTCATGGCGAATTTTACAACTATGTCTCATTAATTGTTTCAAATGAGTTTAGTATTTACTGTACCATAACTTCAATGCTTTGCTTGCAACAATACTTAAAATATACAGGGTACATAGAATATATGCAAATTAGAGGGCAGAGAACTTAAAATGAATGCAACAATACTTGAAGTTATGGCGAATTTGACAACTATGTCTCATTAATTGTTTCAAATGACTTTAGTATTTATTGTACCATAACTTCAATGCTTTGCTTGCAACAATACTAAAAATATGGAGGGTAAATAGAATATATGCAAATTAGAGGGCAGAGAACTTAAAATAAATGCAACAATACTTGAAGTTATGGCGAATTCGACAACTATATCTCATTAATTGTTTCAAATGACTTTAGTATTTACTGTACCATAACTTCAATGCTTTGCTTGCAAAAATACTAAAAATATGGAGGGTACATAGAATATATGCAAATTAGAGGGCAGAGAACTTAAAATAAATGCAACAATACTTGTAGTTATGGCGAATTCGACAACTATATCTCATTAATTGTTTCAAATGACTTAAGTATTTACTGTACCATAACTTCAATGCTTTGCTTGCAACAATACTTAAAATATAGAGGGTACATAGAATATATGCAAATTAGAGGGCAGAGAACTTAAAATGAATGCAACAATACTTGAAGTTATGGCGAATTTTACAAATATGTCTCATTAATTGTTTCAAATGAGTTTAGTATTTACTGTACCATAACTTCAATACTTTGCTTGCAACAATACTTAAAATATAGAGGATACATAGAATATATGCAAATTAGAGGGCAGAGAACTTAAAATGAATGCAACAATACCTGAAGTTATGGCGAATTTTACAAATATGTATCATTAATTGTTTCAAATGAGCTTAGTATTTACTGTACCATAACTTCAATGTTTTGCTTGCAACAATACTTAAAATATGGATGGTACATAGAATATATGCAAATTATAGGGCAGAGAACTTAAAATGAATGCAACAATACTTGAAGTTATGGCGAATTTGACAACTATGTCTCATTAATTGTTTCAAATGAGTTTAGTATGTACTGTACCATAACTTCAATGCTTTGCTTGCAACAATACTTAAAATACAGAGGGTACATAGAATATATGCTAATTAGAGGGCAGAGAACTTAAAATGAATGCAACAATACTTGAAGTTATGGCGAATTTGACAACTATGTCTCATTAATTGTTTCAAATGAGTTTAGTATTTACTGTACCATAACTTCAATACTTTGCTTGCAACAATACTTAAAATATAGAGGGTACATAGAATGTATGCAAATTAGAGGGCAGATAACTTAAAATGATTGCAACAAAACTTGAAGTCATGGCGAATTTGACAACTATGTCTCATTAATTGTTTCAAATGAGTTTAGTATTTACTGTACCATAACTTCAATGTTTTGCTTGCAACAATACTTAAAATATGGATGGTACATAGAATATATGCAAATTAGAGGGCAGAGAACTTAAAATGAATGCAACAAAACTTGAAGTTATGGCGAATTTGACAACTATGTCTCATTAATTGTTTCAAATGACTTTAGTATTTATTGTAACATAACTTCAATGCTTTGCTTGCAACAATACTAAAAATATGGAGGGTAAATAGAATATATGCAAATTAGAAGGCAGAGAACTTAAAATAAATGCAACAATACTTGAAGTTATGGCGAATTCGACAACTATATCTCATTAATTGTTTCAAATGACTTTAGTATTTACTGTACCATAACTTCAATACTTTGCTTGCAACAATACTTAAAATATGGATGGTACATAGAATATATGCAAATTAGAGGGCAGAGAACTTAAAATGAATGCAACAATACTTGAAGTCATGGCGAATTTGACAACTATGTCTCATTAATTGTTTCAAATGAGTTTAGTATTTACTGTACCATAACTTCAATACTTTGCTTGCAACAATACTTAAAATATAGAGGGTACATAGAATGTATGCAAATTAGAGGGCAGATAACTTAAAATGAATGCAACAATACTTGAAGTTATGGCGAATTTGACAACTATGTCTCATTAATTGTTTCAAATGAGTTTAGTATTTACTGTACCATAACTTCAATACTTTGCTTGCAACAATACTTAAAATATAGAGGGTACATAGAATATATGCAAATTAGAGGGCAGAGAACTTAAAATGAATGCAACAAAACTTGAAGTTATGGCGAATTTGACAACTATGTCTCATTAATTGTTTCAAATGAGTTTAGTATTTACTGTACCATAACTTCAATGCTTTGCTTGCAACAATACTAAAAATATAGAGGGTACATAGAATATATGCAAATTAGAGGGCAGAGAACTTAAAATGAATGCAACAAAACTTGAAGTTATGGCGAATTTGACAACTATGTCTCATTAATTGTTTCAAATGAGTTTAGTATTTACTGTACCATAACTTCAATGCTTTGCTTGCAGCAATACTAAAAATATAGAGGGTACATAGAATATATGCAAATTAGAGGACAGAGAACTTAAAATGAATGCAACAATACTTGAAGTTATGGCGAATTTGACAACTATGTCTCATTAATTGTTTCAAATGAGTTTAGTATTTACTGTACCATAACTTCAATACTTTGCTTGCAACAATACTTAAAATATAGAGGGTACATAGAATATATGCAAATTAGAGGGCAGAGAACTTAAAATGAATGCAACAATACTTGAAGTTATGGCGAATTTTACAAATATGTCTCATTAATTGTTTCAAATGAGCTTAGTATTTACTGTACCATAACTTCAATGTTTTGCTTGCAACAATACTTAAAATATGGATGGTACATAGAATATATGCAAATTAGAGGGCAGAGAACTTAAAATAAATGCAACAATACTTGAAGTTATGGCGAATTCGACAACTATATCTCATTAATTGTTTCAAATGACTTTAGTATTTACTGTACCATAACTTCAATGCTTTGCTTGCAACAATACTTAAAATATAGAGGGTACATAGAATATATGCAAATTAAAGGGCAGAGAATTTGAAATGAATGCAACAATACTTGAAGTTATGGCGAATTTGACAACTATGTCTCATTAATTGTTTCAAATGAGTTTAGTATTTACTGTACCATAACTTCAATACTTTGCTTGCAACAATACTTAAAATATAGAGGGTACATAGAATATATGCAAATTAGAGGGCAAAGAACTTAAAATGAATGCAACAATACTTGAAGTTATGGCGAATTTGACAACTATGTCTCATTAATTGTTTCAAATGACTTTAGTATTTATTGTACCATAACTTCAATGCTTTGCTTGCAACAATACTAAAAATATGGAGGGTAAATAGAATATATGCAAAATAGAGGGCAGAGAACTTAAAATGAATGCAACAATACTTGAAGTCATGGCGAATTTTACAACTATGTCTCATTAATTGTTTCAAATGAGTTTAGTATTTACTGTACCATAACTTCAATGCTTTGCTTGCAACAATACTTAAAATATACAGGGTACATAGAATATATGCAAATTAGAGGGCAGAGAACTTAAAATGAATGCAACAATACTTGAAGTTATGGCGAATTTGACAACTATGTCTCATTAATTGTTTCAAATGAGTTTAGTATGTACTGTACCATAACTTCAATGCTTTGCTTGCAACAATACTTAAAATACAGAGGGTACATAGAATATATGCTAATTAGAGGGCAGAGAACTTAAAATGAATGCAACAAAACTTGAAGTTATGGCGAATTTGACAACTATGTCTCATTAATTGTTTCAAATGAGTTTAGTATTTACTGTACCATAACTTCAATACTTTGCTTGCAACAATACTTAAAATATAGAGGGTACATAGAATATATGCAAATTAGAGGGCAGAGAACTTAAAATGAATGCAACAATACTTGAAGTTATGGCGAATTTTACAAATATGTCTCATTAATTGTTTCAAATGAGCTTAGTATTTACTGTACCATAACTTCAATGTTTTGCTTGCAACAATACTTAAAATATACAGGGTACATAGAATATATGCAAATTAGAGGGCAGAGAACTTAAAATAAATGCAACAATACTTGTAGTTATGGCGAATTCGACAACTATATCTCATTAATTGTTTCAAATGACTTTAGTATTTACTGTACCATAACTTCAATGCTTTGCTTGCAACAATACTAAAAATATAGAGGGTACATAGAATATATGCAAATTAGAGGGCAGAGAACTTAAAATGAATGCAACAATACTTGAAGTTATGGCGAATTTTACAAATATGTCTCATTAATTGTTTCAAATGAGCTTAGTATTTACTGTACCATAACTTCAATGTTTTGCTTGCAACAATACTTAAAATATACAGGGTACATAGAATATATGCAAATTAGAGGGCAGAGAACTTAAAATAAATGCAACAATACTTGTAGTTATGGCGAATTCGACAACTATATCTCATTAATTGTTTCAAATGACTTTAGTATTTACTGTACCATAACTTCAATGCTTTGCTTGCAACAATACTAAAAATATAGAGGGTACATAGAATATATGCAAATTAGAGGGCAGAGAACTTAAAATGAATGCAACAAAACTTGAAGTTATGGCGAATTTGACAACTATGTCTCATTAATTGTTTCAAATGAGTTTAGTATTTACTGTACCATAACTTCAATACTTTGCTTGCAACAATACTTAAAATATAGAGGGTACATAGAATATATGCAAATTAGAGGGCAGAGAACTTAAAATGAATGCAACAATACTTGAAGTTATGGCGAATTTTACAAATATGTCTCATTAATTGTTTCAAATGAGCTTAGTATTTACTGTACCATAACTTCAATGTTTTGCTTGCAACAATACTTAAAATATACAGGGTACATAGAATATATGCAAATTAGAGGGCAGAGAACTTAAAATAAATGCAACAATACTTGTAGTTATGGCGAATTCGACAACTATATCTAATTAATTGTTTCAAATGACTTTAGTATTTACTGTACCATAACTTCAATGCTTTGCTTGCAACAATACTAAAAATATAGAGGGTACATAGAATATATGCAAATTAGAGGGCAGAGAACTTAAAATGAATGCAACAAAACTTGAAGTTATGGCGAATTTGACAACTATGTCTCATTAATTGTTTCAAATGAGCTTAGTATTTACTGTACCATAACTTCAATGCTTTGCTTGCAACAATACTTAAAATACAGAGGGTACATAGAATATATGCTAATTAGAGGGCAGAGAACTTAAAATGAATGCAACAAAACTTGAAGTTATGGCGAATTTGACAACTATGTCTCATTAATTGTTTCAAATGAGTTTAGTATTTACTGTACCATAACTTCAATACTTTGCTTGCAACAATACTTAAAATATAGAGGGTACATAGAATATATGCAAATTAGAGGGCAGAGAACTTAAAATGAATGCAACAATACTTGAAGTTATGGCGAATTTTACAAATATGTCTCATTAATTGTTTCAAATGAGCTTAGTATTTACTGTACCATAACTTCAATGCTTTGCTTGCAACAATACTAAAAATATAGAGGGTACATAGAATATATGCAAATTAGAGGACAGAGAACTTAAAATGAATGCAACAATACTTGAAGTTATGGCGAATTTGACAACTATGTCTCATTAATTGTTTCAAATGAGTTTAGTATTTACTGTACCATAACTTCAATACTTTGCTTGCAACAATACTTAAAATATAGAGGGTACATAGAATATATGCAAATTAGAGGGCAGAGAACTTAAAATGAATGCAACAATACTTGAAGTTATGGCGAATTTTACAAATATGTCTCATTAATTGTTTCAAATGAGCTTAGTATTTACTGTACCATAACTTCAATGTTTTGCTTGCAACAATACTTAAAATATACAGGGTACATAGAATATATGCAAATTAGAGGGCAGAGAACTTAAAATAAATGCAACAATACATGTAGTTATGGCGAATTCGACAACTATATCTCATTAATTGTTTCAAATGACTTTAGTATTTACTGTACCATAACTTCAATGCTTTGCTTGCAACAATACTAAAAATATAGAGGGTACATAGAATATATGCAAATTAGAGGGCAGAGAACTTGAAATGAATGTAACAATACTTGAAGTTATTGCGAATTTGACAACTATGTCTCATTAATTGTTTCAAATGAGTTTAGTATTTACTGTACCATAACTTCAATGCCTTGCTTGCAACAATACTTAAAATATGGAGGGTACATAGACTATATGCAAATTAGAGGACAGAGAACTTGAAATGAATGCAACAATACTTGAAGTTATGGCGAATTTGACAACTATGTCTCATTAATTGTTTCAAATGAGTTTAGTATTTACTGTACCATAACTTCAATGCTTTGCTTGCAACAATACTTAAAATATGGAGGGTACATAGAATATATGCAAATTAGAGGGCAGAGAACTTAAAACGAATGCAACAATACTTGAAGTTATGGCGAATTTGACAACTATGTCTCATTAATTGTTTCAAATGAGTTTAGTATTTACTGTACCATAACTTCAATGCCTTGCTTGCAACAATACTTAAAATATGGAGGGTACATAGACTATATGCAAATTAGAGGACAGAGAACTTGAAATGAATGCAACAATACTTGAAGTTATGGCGAATTTGACAACTATGTCTCATTAATTGTTTCAAATGAGTTTAGTATTTACTGTACCATAACTTCAATGCCTTGCTTGCAACAATACTAAAAATATGGATGGTACATAGAATATATTCAAATTAGAGGACAGAGAACTTGAAATGAATGCAACAATACTTGAAGTTATTGCGAATTTGACAACTATGTCTCATTAATTGTTTCAAATGAGTTGAGTATTTACTGTACCATAACTTCAATGCTTTGCTTGCAACAATACTTAAAATACAGAGGGTACATAGAATATATGCAAATTAGAGGGCAGAGAACTTAAAATGAATGCAACAATACTTGAAGTTATGGCGAATTTGACAACTATGTCTCATTAATTGTTTCAAATGACTTTAGTATTTACTGTACCATAACTTCAATGCTTTGCTTGCAACAATACTAAAAATATGGAGGGTACATAGAATATATACAAATTAGAGGGCAGAGAACTTGAAATGAATGCAACAATACTTGAAGTTATGGCGAATTTGACAACTATGTCTCATTAATTGTTTCAAATGAGTTTAGTATTTACTGTACCATAACTTCAATGCTTTGCTTGCAACAATACTTAAAATATGGAGGGTACATAGAATATATGCAAATTAGAGGGCAGAGAACTTAAAACGAATGCAACAATACTTGAAGTTATGGCGAATTTGACAACTATGTCTCATTAATTGTTTCAAATGAGTTTAGTATTTACTGTACCATAACTTTAATACTTTGCTTGCAACAATACTTAAAATATAGAGGGTACATAGAATATATGCAAATTAGAGGGCAGAGAACTTAAAACGAATGCAACAATACTTGAAGTTATGGCGAATTTGACAACTATGTCTCATTAATTGTTTCAAATGAGTTTAGTATTTACTGTACCATAACTTTAATACTTTGCTTGCAACAATACTTAAAATACAGAGGGTACATAGAATATATGCAAATTAGAGGGCAGAGAACTTAAAATGAATGCAACAATACTTGAAGTTATGGCGAATTTGACAACTATGTCTCATTAATTGTTTCAAATGACTTTAGTATTTACTGTACCATAACTTCAATGCTTTGCTTGCAACAATACTAAAAATATGGAGGGTACATAGAATATATACAAATTAGAGGGCAGAGAACTTGAAATGAATGCAACAATACTTGAAGTTATGGCGAATTTGACAACTATGTCTCATTAATTGTTTCAAATGAGTTTAGTATTTACTGTACCATAACTTCAATGCCTTGCTTGCAACAATACTTAAAATATGGAGGGTACATAGACTATATGCAAATTAGAGGACAGAGAACTTGAAATGAATGCAACAATACTTGAAGTTATGGCGAATTTGACAACTATGTCTCATTAATTGTTTCAAATGAGTTTAGTATTTACTGTACCATAACTTCAATGCCTTGCTTGCAACAATACTAAAAATATGGATGGTACATAGAATATATTCAAATTAGAGGACAGAGAACTTGAAATGAATGCAACAATACTTGAAGTTATTGCGAATTTGACAACTATGTCTCATTAATTGTTTCAAATGAGTTGAGTATTTACTGTACCATAACTTCAATGCTTTGCTTGCAACAATACTTAAAATACAGAGGGTACATAGAATATATGCAAATTAGAGGGCAGAGAACTTAAAATGAATGCAACAATACTTGAAGTTATGGCG
This sequence comes from Lordithon lunulatus, assembly GCA_963942505.1. Classification (NCBI taxonomy): domain Eukaryota; kingdom Metazoa; phylum Arthropoda; class Insecta; order Coleoptera; family Staphylinidae; genus Lordithon; species Lordithon lunulatus. The sequence continues at coordinate 40,924,092 of OZ012666.1, forward strand.
AATTTGACAACTATGTCTCATTAATTGTTTCAAATGACTTTAGTATTTACTGTACCATAACTTCAATGCTTTGCTTGCAACAATACTAAAAATATGGAGGGTACATAGAATATATACAAATTAGAGGGCAGAGAACTTGAAATGAATGCAACAATACTTGAAGTTATGGCGAATTTGACAACTATGTCTCATTAATTGTTTCAAATGAGTTTAGTATTTACTGTACCATAACTTCAATGCTTTGCTTGCAACAATACTTAAAATATGGAGGGTACATAGAATATATGCAAATTAGAGGGCAGAGAACTTAAAACGAATGCAACAATACTTGAAGTTATGGCGAATTTGACAACTATGTCTCATTAATTGTTTCAAATGAGTTTAGTATTTACTGTACCATAACTTTAATACTTTGCTTGCAACAATACTTAAAATATAGAGGGTACATAGAATATATACAAATTAGAGGGCAGAGAACTTGAAATGAATGCAACAATACTTGAAGTTATGGCGAATTTGACAACTATGTCTCATTAATTGTTTCAAATGAGTTTAGTATTTACTGTACCATAACTTCAATGCTTTGCTTGCAACAATACTTAAAATATGGAGGGTACATAGAATATATGCAAATTAGAGGGCAGAGAACTTAAAACGAATGCAACAATACTTGAAGTTATGGCGAATTTGACAACTATGTCTCATTAATTGTTTCAAATGAGTTTAGTATTTACTGTACCATAACTTCAATGCTTTGCTTGCAACAATACCTAAAATATAGAGGGTACATAGAAAATATGCAAATTAGAGGGCAGAGAACTTAAAATGAATGCAACAATACTTGAAGTTATGGCGAATTTGACAACTATGTCTCATTAATTGTTTCAAATGAGTTTAGTATTTACTGTACCATAACTTCAATGCTTTGCTTGCAACAATACTTTAAATATGGAGGGTACATAGAATATATGCAAATTAAAGGGCAGAGAACTTGAAATGAATGCAACAATACTTGAAGTTATGGCGAATTTGACAACTATGTCTCATTAATTGTTTCAAATGAGTTTAGTATTTACTGTACCATAACTTCAATACTTTGCTTGCAACAATACTTAAAATATAGAGGGTACATAGAATATCTGCAAATTATAGGGCAGAGAACTTAAAATGAATGCAACAATACTTGAATTTATAGCGAATTTGACAACTAGGTCTCATTAATTGTTTCAAATGAGTTTAGTATTTGCTGTACCATAAGTTCAATGCTTTGCTTGCAACAAACGTAAAATATGGAGGGTACATTGAATATATGCAAATTAGAGCGGGCAGAAAACATTAAATGAATGCAACAAAACTTGAATGTATGGCGAATTTTACAAATATGTCTCATTAATTGTTTCAAATGAGCTTAGTATTTACTGTACCATAACTTCAATGCTTTGCTTGCAACAATACTTAAAATATGGATGGTACATAGAATATATGCAAATTAGAGGGCAGAGAACTTAAAATTAATGCAACAATACTTGAAGTTATGGCGAATATTACAAATATGTCTCATTAATTGTTTCAAATGATCTTAGTATTTACTGTACCATAACTTCAATGCTTTGCTTTCAACAATACTTAAAATATGGATGGTAATATATGCAAATTAGAGGGCAGAGAACTTAAAATGAATGCAACAAAACTTGAAGTTATGGAGAATTTGACAACTATGTCTCATTAATTGTTTCAAATGAGTTTAGTATTTACTGTACCACAACTTCAATGCTTTGCTTGCAACAATACTTAAAATATAGAGGGTACATAGAAAATATGCAAATTAGAGGGCAGAGAACTTAAAATGAATGCAACAATACTTGAAGTTATGGCGAATTTGACAACTATGTCTCATTAATTGTTTCAAATGAGTTTAGTATTTACTGTACCATAACTTCAATGCTTTGCTTGGAACAATACTTAAAATATGGATGGTACATAGAATATATGTAAATTAGAGGGCAGAGAACTTAAAATGAATGCAACAATACTTGAAGTTATGGCGAATTTGACAACTATGTCTCATTAATTGTTTCAAATGAGTTTAGTATTTACTGTATCATAACTTCAATGCTTTGCTTGCAACAATACTTAAAATATAGAGGGTACATAAAATATATGCAAATTAGAGGGCAGAGAACTTGAAATGAATGCTACAATACTTGAAGTTATGGCGAATTTGACAACTATGTCTCATTAATTGTTTCAAATGAGTTTAGTATTTACTGTACCATAACTTCAATGCTTTGCTTGCAACAATACTTAAAATATGGAGGGTACATAGAATATATGCAAATTAGAGGGCAGAGAACTTAAAATGACTGCAACAAAACCTGAATTTATGGCGAAATTTACAAATATGTCTCATTGTTTCAAATAAGTTTAGTATTTACTGTACCATAACTTCAATTCTTTGCTTGCAACAATACATAACATATGGAGGGTACATAGAATATATGCAGATTAGAGGGGGCAGAAAACATTAATTGAATGCAACAAAACTTGAAGTAATGGCGAATTTTACAAATATGTCTCATTAATTGTTTCAAATGAGTTTAGTATTTTCTGTACCATAACTTCAATGCTTTGCTTGCAACAATACTTAAAATATGGAGGGTACATAGAATATATGCCAATTAGAGGGCAGGGAACTTAAAATCTGGAGGGTACATAGAATATATGCAAATTAGAGGGCGGAGAACTTAAAATGAATGCAACAATACTTGAAGTTATGGCGAATTTGACAACTATGGCTCATTAATTGTTTCAAATGAGTTTAGTATTTACTGTACCATAACATCAATTCTGTACCAAGAAACTATTTACTAGAATGACTATGAATAACCCCAAATCAATGATGCTTGCAGCCATATATCCAATAGTGCACCAGTACTTGACGGAATATCAGTCCAGATGTTTAAATAATATCACCCATATCTAGTCGTACCCCTGCAACATACCATAAATATAATATTTAACACAGGTTGTATACCAGATTATTCAAAACTTCAATTATAGCCCCAATTTATAAAGTAGGAGACCCATCGAACATTGAGAATTACAGACCAATAATTCTAATTAATAACTTCACTAACATTTTTGAGATATGTTTCATAACAAGATTACTATCCTTTACCATAAAACATAATAATATTGCTAGTAATCAATATTGGTTTCAATCTGGAATTAGTACTTCAGACGCGGTAATGCAATTCACTAGTAATAACACCACCCACCTAAATAACAGCACAAAATGCATAACCGTCTTCTTAGATTTAGCAAAGGCTTTTGCAATAATTTCCCACAATTTTCTACTGCTCTATATAAATATATTGACAAACTGGAAATTCGAGGAACAATAATATCTTATGTTGATGACACAGCATTAATATTAAATTGCAAATAAATTGTTAGATCATAATAAACTGTCATTAAATCTGCAAAAACGATTGTATTTTCTCTTACAGCTGCAAATCACCCTACATTTTCAAATATACAAATCGAAAAAGATAAGGAAGTTAATAAAGTTCCTCAAATGAAATACCTGGGAATTGTAGTCAATAAACACCTAAAATGGGAACACCACTCTAACAAAATAACTGTTAGCCTAAGAAAATTAATTCCAAAATTCTACCTTATACATGGTATATTTGCAAATAAAACATTAATATTAATACATAAAAGCTTGGTTGAATCAATACTCAGATATGGAATAATAATATTGGGTGGATTACACAACAAGACTACAAGCACTAAACACAGTACAAACAATTATTTTGAAAATAATAGACAAATACTCTAAAACGTACCCAACCACAGAACTATTTACAATGTATCTATCTTATATCAGAACACTATAAATAAACAGTGTATGCATATAGATACATGAAAATAAAACCAAAACATTAGGGCTCGGTTGTATAAAGGCGAGTAAACCATAACCGGATTATATTGTTAGACATTGCATAAATTGTTAACTTTCCATTTAATAGCGTTATGTACCTCTGTTTATGTATGGCAACGTCGCATTATGTGTCAAAGTAGTCGAAAGCGAGGTTAGAATCGTGAATTGAAAATTAACTGAGAATTATCTACTTTATGCAACCAAGCCTAAGCTGCCAAATAGTAAAAAACATTAACTTCATATTTTTTAATTATATCACTCCTAATAGTTATAACCTGTTTACCACTTTTGTTATAATTATTATAATATTTATTTATTTAGCAAGGTATTTATTAGTCAAGAAATAATAAAATACCTATTGTAAGATTATTATAATTATAATAAAAATGTCCATTAAGGGTGGAATTAATCTATTTGTAGATCACACAATAGAAAATATCAGCTAATCACTAGTTTAAAAGAAGAAAAACGGATATTTTTATTAATTACTTTGTAAAAAATATAGTTAATTAATTCTGGTGCATTGTTTTTGATAAAAGCTCAATACTGTTACACTATTCACCCCATAGGTTCTTAGATAGATTTTTACAAATTAAAAAATAACAGACTTTTTTCCAACTAGTGATCAGCTAATCTCAGCTGTTGTGTCAGGGCTACTGTGTGATATGCAGATCTTAATTGTTTTGCGAACAGCAATTTTATTGTTATGTGCTTATCAGCTTGTTTTAACAACACAAGCTGCTTTAAGGATGGTATCAGTTGATCTTTGTTGTATATGATCAACATTTTTAAAAACATATGCTCTACTAAGAGTGGGATCACAACTATACATTTCTTATGGCACAGATTATGAAACAATAGAATAATATACATTTTTTAGTCCTTAGTTGTTGAATATGAAACTTATTTTGTGAGGATTAATAACCATCATAGTTGACAAACTTCTATTTTTATGAACTGTATAACTAAAAATGTATGCCATGCCATTGCATAGTATTTGATAAAAGTGAAGACAATTTCTGTTATAATAAAGGTATAGATCTGATCCAACCATTCAAACAGCATATGTTATTAAAAATGCTGTTCACACAACAAGAAAGATCAGCTGACACTACTCTTAAAGAAGCTTGTGTTGTTATAAAATTAGAACACATAACAATAAAAAATCTTATGAATACTCAGCAACTATCAGCTGTTCACCTATTAGTTTAAAGTCAGTTTTTAAATATTTATTATTTGTAAAAAATATTTAAATTTAGAGTAGTTTTGGCTTCATAGAAAAGCGTTGGGTTTAAGCGTAAAGCACAGCCCTAAAACAGTTATTTTTTTTTTAAATTATAAAAATCAAAAGCACAGTTGCAGTAGTGTTGATATTAAAATAAGATTAATATACAACTATAATATCCGTTAAAAAATCTGCAAATTAAAAATCATTTTGCATAATTACCTGAAACATGAGAACGGCCTCCATGTCGGGCAATATGGGCACCTCCTTCATGAGCAACGCCCGCCCCAGGAGAAATTAGGCGGCGCGCCATCGGTGCAAGCCGGTGATTCTCAAATTCGACGAATACGAACCCGGGGTAGAAAAGAGGGTTCTCGTGCGATTATCATAATCTTCTGGATGCCACACGTATGTGGTCAGCTCGTTCAAGACCCCATGCTTGTTCAGCTCCACGGGCAGGGGTCCAGGAGTAACCTGCCAACAAACAGGCGACAATAGTCGATACATTCTCTATTCTTACTCCGCCGCATTTCGCGGCAAAATGGTAACTGCCATTTTTGTCACCTCAGGGTTAGGTAAGGAACGCATATCTGCGGTTCATACCGGTAAAATCCATCATTAAAGGGGTTTGCTGGATTTCCCCGATTTTCTCAAACGTTACCAAAGTTCCTCCAAAATGTCTGGCGGTCGCTCACCGACGAAAACCTCCCAGCCCTTGAACAGTTTCTTTGTCGTCGAAAGATCGAAATTAATACGCTGGCACATTTAATTGGTATTATCTCAAAGCCCGTGCACTCACTCAGCAATTTATTTAATAGTTTGTAAATCGAAGGCACTTCACAATTAAATTGGCTGTTCATATTGAATATGTAATGCTAACGCTCACAGTCGGAAGGATACGGTGCAAACACAGAGCATTATAATATGGGTGCAAATGACTTGCCGGATTATGGCGCGGACCTGAGATAGCATTGTGCGATTTTCTCCCACTCCTACTACCGGATTCGTCTTTTCCAGACAACAGTCCGGGAATTTTAAATTGAAATTTTTACAGTAATAAATTTACAGGTGTGTAGTTACACAATTCCTATAATTCCAGCCGCCGTGTTAGTTTCCGCGGCGGGGTATTTCTCTCGGTGCATTGTTACTAAACGGAGTGTGCAAAAAATTTTGATTTTGATTTTTATATCTACAATTATTTACTCATGTCTTGGTAACCATAAAATAAGAAAAAAAAAACGAATTTAAGTGAATCTTGTTAGCTGTTCTTGAATAATATTTGCAATAAAACAAATTGCAATTTTTTATACATTACCGCCCACAATATTTTTTTAAACTTTCAATACATTGTTTAGAATTTAACAACAATCATCAGACATATTTTTGTGTATGGTTACGGGTCTAAAAGGCACCTTACACGATCAATATTAGTGTCAATATTTTAGAATAATGACAGTATTACTGTACGATAATATGTTTAAAATGTTCATTATTCTAAAATATTGCCAGTATTTACTCATCGTGTAATGTATATTAATGATGAGAATGAGAGAATACTGATCTGTATTTGGATAATTGATTGCTTGATAAATATAAAAGGAGGATTGAAGCAAATATTGACAGTACTAGTATTGACAGTATTACTGACCGTGTAAGGTGTCTTTAAGTTTTCTTTAAATAATTTTTAAACATAAACATGTTAGTGAAATATTTGTAAAACCAATTTTTATTTATAACAAATGTGTGTGCCCATTCACCAATGTTTTTATTTAACCATTTTGTTTACAAGACATAACTTTAGTAGTTTGTATAAAGTACAGTTTAAAAAAATGACAGCAAGTATTTTCTATAAGCCTGTGATTGAATAATGTTATCAATAAAACAAATTGCATTTTTTAATAAAGTACCGCGCTCATTTTAGTTTTCTTTCTTTCAAAATATTGTTTAAAATTTAAAAATCATCATATATATTTGGGCGGTAACTTATGAAAAATTGCAATTTATTTTATTTCAAAATTGACTTAAACTTGTTTTTTCTTATTTTATGGTTACCAAAACATGAGTAAACAATTGTATATAAAATCATTTTTTGGCACACTCCGTTTCTAAATTCACAGCACAATTGTAAACTTGTAATTGCAAAGGGTTTGTTAAGTAAACGTACTTTAGTAAAAAAAAGTATTTAAGTTAATATTTGAGGACTGTGACATTTTTCTGAGACAATTTTGGGAGTTTTATTAAATATTTGATGATCACAAATTGATGTTTATAAGTACCTATAGTCCATAGTCAACAGGGGTAGCGAACCTTTTTCAGTATACGAGCATATTTATAAAAATATACTTTTGTTTTTATTTCACAAAATAATACATATATACATATATACATATTTTTATAAAATTACTCACGTGTCAACCTATTGGCAATATTAAAAACACAATTAATACAAATAAGATAAAAACACAAACGTTTTTATAAAAAATAAATAAACATTAAAATTCATAAAGAATAAAGTGAAATATAAAAATGAATTGTAAGTTTAAGTTAAATGATGCGTTTTTTTTGTAGCTGGATTTGGATGACAAATATTTAATGTCTAATTCAGACACTTTAAACAAAACTCACACTGAATCAGTCCAAGAAAAAAAATTGAAATATAGTAGTCGCTGGTGTGTTGACACAGTTAAAGGTTTCGAGAATGCTATATCAGGTTTTCAGTATTTCCTCTTCGGCATTATGTTTAATTTTGCCCATTAATCGATCTTTTTCAATAATAACGTTTCTCAATTCTATAAACTTTTGCTTCCATATTAAACAAGTTTGAAAATCAATCAATTGTCATTTTCCATGACCAAATTAAGAATGTTTGGTAATGTATCTGGATTTAAAATATATGTAAGGTTTATGCAAATTCTCTGTATTGGGTAAATCTTGAGGAAAATTCCTGTGTCAATTTAACTTGATCCGGTTTATCATGAAGAATTTACATCTGAAATGATTTTCTTTAGATTCGGAAATATTTAAATGTGTTGGATATAAGGTCGCGATTAAAAACTTTTAATTTGTTTAGAATGCTTGGATGAATTAAACATAATAATGACAGTCTTGTTAACACCGTGCAGTTTAAAATTTAATTCATTTAAATGTACATTTAAGTCACTAAAGAACATTAATTTCGAAAGCCATACGACGCCTCGATACATCTATGTAAATATCTAGCACGGTTTAACCATCGGACATTGTTGTACATCCAGATACCCTCAGATTACCTAATTTAATTTGTTTTTAAAGCCCGTGCAGGTATATAATTGACTAACTTTGTAAAAAGGTTCATAACATATTTCACTGACTTAAAACTCGCTTTCGCACATCAAATCTGCTGGTGTAATATGATGTGTAGAACACCGGGGTTTCGATGCCACCACCTCAGGATTGAGGAAAACTCGCACAAGTTTAATTATGTTTAATGTATAATGGTTAACAACTATTTAAAGTGAGACCTAGCAACTGTAACTCGGCGATGTTGGCTGATTCTGATGTCTTCGGAGAGTCGATGTGGAAATAATGTAAGTAGAAATAGTGAATGAATGTGTCCTGATCTGCGAGTACGGTGTCTTATAATATCGGTCCTATTCAAGGGCGATAATGGAACCACAGGGATAATCGGACGCCAATTATGTATGTACACAACACCTCCCCCCGTTGGAATAAAATATTGTATGCTTGTTAAAATTTTCTGGGGAATTCCATATCTGCAAATAAACCTATCTATGAAAGCTACTGTAGCAGCTTCTTGATTCTCTAATGAAAACGCTTCGGAATATTTTGTTAAATCATCTTGCATTGTTACGATATATTTATAGCCATTTACTGATTTAGGAAGAGGACCTACGATGTCCAAAAATACTTTTTGGAATGGCTTATTTGATGTAGTTGTTATTTCCAGGACAGACTGGAACTGTATATCCTTGCAAATAATATTTGAGAGGATACTCTAAGGCGCACTCTTCTTCGCGTGCAGCGAGAAAAGCTATCAGTTAGTATGAAATCTATGCGTCGGGGGAAAACCATCCGACAAAAAGTATACCGAAATAGTGTCACTGTTAGATAAACATTTTTCGCCAAATAGGACGGCCATGCCGTACCGTTATACATTTTACCATGCAGCGAAAGTTAAATCTGAAAGCATCGCTGATTGGGCAGCAGGAATAAAAAACCTTGCCATAAAATGCGACTTGGAAACGATTTGAAAATGGTACTGAGGGATAGTTTCATTATGGGTCTTGAGGAAGACCGTATATTAGACAGACTACTGGAGGAAGAGAATACCGCCGCACGAGCAGCACCGAGAGGACGACAATCTGCAGGACACGACCGCCAGAGATGCAATGTCTGTGGTAAATGTAACCACCTTTATATATATATATATATATATATATATATATATATATATATATATATATATAACTACAAATTTTGGTCATCAATTCTTGCAAATTAAGTTTCAATACCAAGGATGATGCGTTTTTATTGGCTTGCATAAATTGTATGCCATTCCATGGCTTAGTTTTGCCTAAAAGCTGGAAATAATTACACAATTTTCGCCATAAGGAAAGTATAGGCTAAATCCCAGCCTTAACATAAATATTAATCATGAACCATTTTGTTTTGAACTAGATACAGGTGCAAGTCTTTCTGTAATGGCACTACGATATGTCGATGTAAGAATCACCTATAAAAATGTGACTAATAATCTACAAATATATGTTGTTAAAAATGGTGGACCACCCTTAGTGGGACGAGATGTTTTCACTAAGAATAGATAAGATAAACGTAGCCTTAAATATATCTAGTTACGATATTAATAAAATATTAAATAAATTTCAAGATATCATGACTGATAGGTTAGGGAAATTTAATAAGGGAAAATACATTTAAAAATTAAGGATTACACAGAACCCATATTTTTTAAATCCAGACCCTTGCTATTTAAAGTGCGTGTAAAAGTTGATCAAGAAACTAAGCGACTGGTGGGATATGAAAATATTGGAGAAAATTGATTACAGTCAATGGGGTACACCTATAGTACCAGTCCTAAAACAGGATGGGTCTATAAGAATATGTGGGGATTATAAAATTTCAGTAAATCCATTTACACTTACGAACTCCTACCCTATACCTAGAATTGAAGAATTGTTTAGCCGTTTGGAAAACGGTGTAGAATTTTCAAAAATTGACTTGTCTCAAGCTTATCAGCAAATACCTTTGGATGAAAATTCACAGAAGCTCACAACTATTAATACTCATCAAGGTGTATATAAATATACCAGATTGTCTTTCGCCATAAGTTGTGCTCCTGCGAAGTTTCAGAAAATTATGGAGAATGTTTTGCAAGGGTTGTTTGTTTTTATGATGATGTTTTAATTACCGGTGAAAATAAGGATGAACATATTGTAAGAGTAAATTAATACAATAAGATTTCAATATTATGATTTGAATGTAAAGAAAGAGAAGTATTGTTTTTATCAAAAGTCATTTGAATATTTAAGTTACCGAATTGATACAGATGGTTTACATACATGTCAAGATAAACTAAAAGCAATTAAATATGCGCCTATACCTATAAATTTTACACAATTAAAATAATTTTTAGGCTTAGTAAGTAAACTATTATAGTAAGTTTATTTTGAATGTCGCTACGTTACTAAAATCCCTATATAGTTATAAATGTAAATTTTAAGTGGTCTATTACTTTTAACGTGGCATTTAAAAATATAAAAAATATTTTAATATCAGCTGAAGTTCTAGTCCATTATGACCCTAAATTGCCCATTCGTTTAGCAGCGGATGGTTCTCAATATGGAGTAGGAGCAGTAATTTCTCATATTTTTCAAAATGGGGACGAAAAGCCTATTGCTTTTGCATCACGAACATTAAACGAAGCGCAATGCAAATATTCACAAATAGAAAAGGAAGCATATGCAATTAAGTACAAACATTTTACTTATACCTTATGGATAAAAGTTTACATTATTAAGGGATCATAAACCCTTAGTAACTTTATTTGGGCCTAAAAAGGCTATTCCTTTACTCACGGCTAATAGATTACAAAGATGGGCATCAATTTTATCTAATTACCAATACGACATAATGTATGTAAAATCAAATACGAATAATGTTAATTGTTTATCAAGATTACCTCTAATGGATAAGTTAGAATCAATCTCAGAAACTACACGCTTGAATTATATTGAAAACAATGAGGATTTAGTTTTTGATTACACAGTATGTGAAGAAAAAACAAGACAAGATGAAACATTAAATTTAATTTCAAATTTTATAATTTCAATGGCCAAATAAAATGAATAATATAATGAAACCTTTTTATTTGCAAATAAATAATTTAACGGTAGAAAAAGGCATCATCTTATTGGGATACAAGGTTGTTATTCCAAATTCTTTAAAAAACATATGTTAAAAGAATTACATAAAGTAAACATGGGCATGGTAAAAACAAAAAGTTTAGCTCGTTCATATATGTGGTGGCCTAATATGTCTAAAGATATCGAAAATAAAATAAAATCTTGTCAAAATTATCTACAATTCAAAAATTTACCCAACAAAAATAAATTAATAGCATGGGATTATCCTTTGGAACAATGGGAACGTCTACATATAGATTTTCTAGGTCCCATATTGAATAGGAATATTTTAGTTATCTTTGATGCACATACAACATGGATTGAAGTTTTTTAATATGGTCAGTACTAAAGTATGTATGTAATTGAAGCTCTCAGTTTTAAATAGATTTCTGTTAGATTATCGAAATGCTCCCCACTGTACAACCGCGAAGACTCCAGCATTTTTAATGTTTGGCAGAAATTTGCAAACAAGATTCAATTTACTGCAGCCGGTTCAGATCACTAGCATTGATAATTCATTATTAACAGCTGACCTACATATGAATATTCCGTACTTTCACCTAAACGCAAAACAAAATATACAGACAAAGTAATAAGCTAAACACCACAACCTATCAACACAATATAGTCAGTCTTGAATTTGCTCTCATAAGAGAAACTTGTATTAAGAATAAACAATTATTTTTAAAAACCCACTTCAGTAGTCAATAAATATTGGGGGTGTATATCAAAAGTAAACACGCATATTTCTTTTCGTTTCTACGATTCATTGATCTACTAAACTTCCATCGACTTCAAAGACTTGCAGCGACCTCCAGACATCGAGTTTTTTAGATCTTTATATTTAATGAACATAAATACGAGAAATCAATTCGAAGAGAAATACTATCTCGCACAATTTTTCAGAAATAATGCGTTGCGCGTTTTATGACGAGGGTTGAGAGATCCAATAGGTCCACAAATTCGTGTGAAAAATCCACATGATCTAAATGCGGCTCTCAACATGCCAACGAAAGATTTCCAATTAGAATTAGTTGAAAACCAAATGTGTTGTGTTAAACTAAACCTAACACCATCTACGTCTACACCTAGTAAACCAGTACATAAAGTAAATAATAATAATGTTAATAATGATAATCAAAGATTACATTATAATAAGGCAAATTTTCAGAGACCGCCTTTTAATAATCAAAAATATAAATCATACAATCAAGGTGTACCTAGAATTAATCGTGGTGGATCGAATTTTAACAGTAGCAACCAAAATAATTCTAACCCTGGTAAAAATAATGCGAATAATTATAAGCCGACACGAACGTCAACAACGACACGTTTCACTATGAATCAAGAGAATACAAATTTTAACCCTGGCGCATTATATACACTGGAGTCAAATGATGCACATGGTAATTCTTGTGAAAAGTATAGTACGTATAATTTCATTTAGCAAATTATTTAAATTAAAGAAAGGAATAGCAATGAAATACCATTTATTTAACTTCCACAATAGCGTTGACCTCCTATTAGGGTTAGATAATTTAAAATTGCTAAAAGTAATTATTCATTTAGGGAACGACATATTAGTTTTGCCTACTTTTCAAATAGAACTCGAGTATCATAATTTATACGCACAACAGGTTGTACAGTAGTGTCTGCTAGATTCGAACAAGTTATTGAAGTTCATATCGATAATATAATCCCATATATGGTAGTTAGTAAATTGGAAATTCCTGAATGCGCAACACGCGTAAGAAATCATAAAGCACTATGTACAATAATTAATCCGCACGAGCGTGATATTAAAATAAAAATTAATTCAGTTAATGCTGAATCCATCAATGAATATGATGAGTGTTCAGACAACCAATTTAAATGTGACAAATAGTAATATTACACAATTTAATATCAATAAGGTCCGCACAGACCATATTAATTACGAAGAAAAAAAACGTAATATTAAATTTAATCAAAGAATACGAATATGTATTCCATGTCGATAATAAACAATTAAGTTTCACAAAATAATAAAGGAATACTATTAATACAAAAAATTAGATTAGATTGGATTAGATGGGAAAAAGAAATGGCGTGTAGTAATCGACTACTGTAAGTTAAATGATAAAAAAATAGGCGATCGTTACCCACACATAAATATAGACAGAGCATGCCCATATCATATAACAAAAGGCAGTGGCGTACTATTCTGGAGAGTATTAAAATAATATCAAATATTAGAGAGAATATTTTAAATTAATACGAGTATCTCACGGACCTGATTCATATGTACATAATATATCCCGGATATTTAAGTTGGAGCGCTCTACTATGATTAAGATTTATAATAATTCTTTAAAAAAAAAAATAATGCTCTACCTGAAAATGGAAAATTAAAAGAATTAAAATTATAATATTCAATATTTTAAAATTATTAACTTTTTCCCTTAGTGGTTCATATACAAAATACCTATTTTGGCTGTAATAAAATATTTACTAATGTAAGAGTGTAAAGGATTAGGTAGTTTAGCACTAGTAATAAGATAATAGGAATTGGTAATAATAAAAACAATTTATACAAATAATGCAATTAAATTAATAATGTTAACAGAAATAATTTCAGCTCAGAACAATATTTTTGTTGAGATGCACCTTTCAAAACACTTTTCATTATAAAGCATAAATAAAACGATTTTTTACTTTGTTTTTTATCACACTTCAGTTACACTTTGCAGCTAGTTTCGCAGACCTTGTTCGTTACGTTGGGATGGTCAGGGAATCCCACATTTTTTAGAAACCCCAGCCCCCTTTTTTATATATTTTAGTTAAGATGTTTCTGTATAACTGTTTGTTTTCCTTTTTCTTTTTTTTTATTATATAAAGAGCGATCGGTTACAATTTCTTCAGTCATCGGAGCAGCTCGAAAATGGCTAGAGCTTAGCCGAAACTAGTTGCAAAGTGTAACTGAAGTGTGATAAAAAAACAAAGTAAAAAATCGTTTTATTTATCCTTTAAAATGAATTATCACAAAGTAGACGCCTTAACAATCCAACTTTTCATTATGATTGCTGGAGCTGGTAATAAAGTCTGCAATAATGAGTATAATATAATAATTATAATACTATTGGATTGAATCGGCGTCTACTTTGTGATAATTCATTAAAATAATAGTAAAACAAATTTTGTTTTTATGACTTATCAACAAGTGATAAAAAACAATAAAAATTGGTTTTATTTATAATTATAATACTGTCAAAATAAAACATAATGTGACTTCAAAAACTGTTTCAGCTGATTTAGAAATTAAATTATGTTTAATGTTTTTAGGCAGGTTCTTCCTTTTAATCTTTGGGTTAGCTGTTGCAATGTCCTAATTCCTTTATGCTTTTGCACAAGCTATTTTCATATCAGTAACATTTTTTTAAATTGTATTCTATTTGGTTAATCATTAGCCAACACATTTCCTATGATACCTTGTTGATATATCAGAATAATTCTATATAATATGATCCAATCAATAAAATTGTTCCTTAGAATTACGGTAGGCGATGAGTACGACCAGGACCAGTGTAACCCGGAAGCGCAAAGGTGGCAGCCGGACGGCAAACATTTTATGCATACATATATGTACATGAACATTTGGCCCGTGTTGGCTATCGCCGTGATTCTAAACATATGCCCTTTTTGACCGTTGTTGACCCAAAATGCTACCAACGAATGACTTACTCTTCACTCGACTCAACAGTTGTATGAAAGTCACTGTACAAGCTACAATATAACTAAATATAGTTATATATTATATAACATAATAGTGTTACTAGGTGTTTAGTGATAAATATGGATAAAAAGCGATATACAACAAATTCAAGGCGATTGAGTCGCCCTACGCGTTAACGGCTGTCACAAAAATTCATTAGAGCTTAGTAAGTTTATGATTTTAATTATTATTTTTAGTAAAATATCTGTATAACACCTGAAAAAATATTAATATTATATTTTAGCTGGGACTCAAAAAAAAACAAATAAAATATTGAATCTGCTACAACCAACACATTTTTTACCGCAAATTCCGTTGATAGTACTTCTACCGCCAATTTAAAAGTTAATTCAAATTCTGAAGATTATTTTAAAATTTCACTTCAGAAGATTTAGTACATGCTACAAATAAAGACAATGACAATATTGTCGATCACACAATCATGAACGATTTTTCTGCCTGTAGTAATACAGGTTCAGACACATTAATTGAGAGAAAACGCTTATATCGACTAAGCATTTTTTCTCAATTAATGTTTCTGAACCTGTATTTCTACAGGCAGAAAAATCGTTGATAATTAATTTAATTCAATTACTTGTTGCAGCAAATCTGTAGCAGTGGTATTCATACGCCATTCCAATGCAGTATTGTAGATATGCATGTAATTAAGAAAAAACGTTTAGGTTTTGTTAGTCACTTTTTGCCACAATGTAAAATGTGCAATATTAAAAAGTGGATATATTCAGTAAATTCTGACTCGCGAAATATAAACTTATCTATTTTAGTAGCTGCTAACGCTATAGCTATTGGTTATTAACAATATAATTAATTGTTTCTATTTTAAATGTGTCATTTATGTCGCAATAAACAAATTTCGAAACCAAATTTGAAAAAGATATATCTTCGTGGTGATTATTTCTGGACAAGCGATATAGATACCTTGCTGCAAGTCCGGATGGAATAACAGCGGAAGGCAATTTGATAAAAATTAAATGTCCTATAACATCCAAGGATTTGCACCCTCTGGAGGCAATGAATAAGAAAAACTATTAAGTATGCTAAGATTCGAGACGGCCAACTATTTCTAAAAAGGAGGCAATCTTATTTTTATCAAATTCAAGGACAGTTAAACATATGTCAAAGGTAATTGTGTCATTATATTATCTGGTCTCCAAAGGGAATACTAGTTGAAAGTGTAAATATATTATATATAATTGTTTAATAAGAATATTCTAAATATTTTTGTTGTTAGATTGAACGAGATGAACATATAAACATGTTATTAGTGATTAGTGTTTACGTCAACCTGTCATAACGTATACATTTTAGGTTATATTTTAATTATTGAATTTTTAATTGCGTGTTTGCGTTTTGGATTTCTATCTGCGTGTGTGGACTCAGAAATGGCCGATCCTAATTCGTGCATAATATGTAAATTAAAATTTTCCGATGCAAAATCAGTTATAATTTGCATAAAGTGTTCCAACTATTTCCATAACAAATGTGCCAAAGTTGACTTGAGGAAAGCGAACATAAGAACAACTTGGACCTGCGAAGATTGCAGGATCGTGCCAGTTACTGGTTGCATTACAAAAACTGGCTCCACTTCATCTAGCTTAACCCCTACACTAGAGGATAAATCATCTGTAGGACTTTCTGCTGATTGCGCCAGGAAACGGTCTCGCCAGGATGTATACGATCCTGAGTTAGAAGGTACTGGTGGTGATATTTTAAATACTCTGCGCACGGTCTGTGTGAATTTATCGAAGCTAGAAGGTACGATTTCAGAGCTTAACAACTCCCTCAATGATGAAAATAAAATCTTACGAGACACCGTAGACAAGCTCACTAAAATCATCTACTCAAAGTCATCAACTGTCGAAGGAAACGAATTCAATCCCAAGTCAAGTGTGAAGAAATCTACCAAAAAACTATCAACATCCTCAGTGCTCAAGATGACAGACCCTAAGTCAACTCGGTTCGCCTTCTCTCCGCCATCTGATCACGTGTTTTCTCATACACCACTCATTGTGCCAACTAATACGCCGTACAAACGCGACGGATGGAACACCGTATCATATGCATCAAAATTAAAAAATAAATACAACAATGATATGCTAAATGGTCCAGCTAAAATTCCTAAAAGGATTGTTGCCATTAAAGGAAATTCCACTACGGACTGTGTCTTCAAGAGCGCCGTTCGTATGATGCATGCCCACCTCTATAATTTAGATGTACACACTTCTCTGGAAAATATTAAAGCGCATTTAGACAACAACAATATTAAATACTCCAGTTGCGAGAAACTCGTCTCAAAATACCCGGATCGCTACTCGTCTTTCAAAGTCACAGTCGCCGAGGCAGACTATGAGAAGGTAACGGACTCAAATTTATGGCCTACCGGCGTTTCAATTAAACGTTTTTTATAAGGCAAGTTCCTGTGAAAAAGAAGGACTAGCAGCTCAAGAGGTGAATTGTTCGTGCAACAAACCCGAAAGTTTCTCTCTTCTCAACCTAAATGTGCAGTGCTTAAGTACTTCGTATCTGCAACTAGAAGCGTTAGTATTTTCTATGAGTAACATTAAAGTGTTCTGCATAACCGAGCACTGGCAAACAGCTGAACAGCTTAAAGCTTATAATTTCAACAATTTTACTTTGAGGACTTATTTTTGCCGTCTACGAAACAAACACGGTGGTAGTGCCATCTATGTTGATAATAACTTTCAGTATACGCGAGTGCCAGAGATTGACGCTTTAGCGAGGGAGCGGGTTTTTGAATGTTGTGGTGTAATGTTAAAAAATAAAAAAATTAAAACTATTTTTGTGGCTGTGTATCGATCACCGTTAAGTGACGTAAACTTATTTTTAACTATATTAGAAACTTTATTAGTGTTTTTATTTAACAGTGGTAACAAATTTTACGTAAGTGGTGATTTTAATATTGATATTTTAAAAAACTCTAACGACAAAAGACTGTTAAAAACACTAATACAATCGTATGGTGCATCTTGTCTCTTTAATGAGCCGTCTAGGATCTCAAAGAAAAGCTACTCCTGTATAGACAACGTTTTATCGAATATAAGTACAAACTTCAATACTAAGTCAATTCCAACAGGCTTCTCAGACCATCTGGCGCAACTACTAGAAATTGTAACTAATATCTCTACGCATACACCCTCTCACGAGTTCCGCCGAGCTTTGACCAAGCGAGCTACTGACGATTTCTCAAACCGCTTGGCAAATATTGATTGGTCTCCTATTATACATCTTGCTGACATGAATGAAAGTTTCAATTTCTTCCATAAAAGTCTGTGTTTCAACTGTAGTTTTCCTAAAACAGTGCACAAGAAAAGATCAATGCCAAATCATACCGCATATCTCTCAAATAAGTCACTCCAGGACCTACGCTTTAAAATCTCTAATGCACATGAACTGTCTAAACGATACGCCATGTTCAAGGATTTATATAATTCTCTCAAGGATAAATATCTGGAGATGCTGACTAATCTTAAAAGAGAATATTTTGATAATTTAATCTCAAAGTCTGAAAATAAACAAAAAGGTATGTGGGCAGCAGTAAACACACTCACAGGGAAAAGTGCAACGCTACAAATAGTACCTGACGATATTAATAAAGAGATGTGCAACGAATTCAATAACCATTTTGTGACGGCAGCCATCAAACTTAGAAGTTCTATCGTTCCACAGGATATCACAAACTCATTCCCAGAACCAGGCTATTCTATGTTCCTGACACCTGTCACTGAGGAGGAAATTATTACAATAGGTCTTAAAATGAAAAATAAAACCTCAAGTGGTGTAGATGAGATATCAAATAAAATATTGAAATCAATATTGCCGACGATATGCAAACCGCTATCTCACCTCATCAACTCTTCGTTCTCGTCTGGCTGTTTTCCTGACATATTAAAGAATGCTATAGTACTGCCGCTATATAAGAAAGGAGATGTGAATGATAAACAGAACTATCGACCAATAAGTCTTTTGTCTACCATCTCTAAGATTTTTGAAAAGGCGTACCTAAATCGACTTATTCATTTCTCTGAAGAACATAACTTCTTGTCGCACAACCAGCATGGATTTCGGGCTGGGAAAAGCAGAAATACAGCTATCTTTGAGTTCGTTAACAGAGTCACTAGTGAAATAAATAGTGGTAATCTAGTCAGTGATCTTTTCCTGGATTTAACTAAGGCTTTTGACTGCATTGACCATAAGATACTTCTTGGAAAACTGGAAAAATATGGCATTAGAGGTGCATGTCTGGAATGGATCAAATCTTACTTTAGTGATAGATGTCAATCAGTGGTATTTAGAGTCAAAAATGGAAATGGAAATGTCAAATCAGATTTGATGAAGTCACCTCTAGGTGTCCCACAAGGCAGTTTGTTAGGCCCATTTCTCTTTAATGTGTTCGTGAACCTACCCATACCCATATTCATAAGAAATGCGGTTCCGCACTCAATGACGCTACAATATGCGGATGACTCTTCTATATTATTAGCAGGGAAAGATGCAGCACATCTTACAGTCCAATTTGATCTTCTGTTAGATCGTGCCTCTGTATGGTTTGCCGCCAACAAGCTATTCTTAAACACTGCGAAAACCCAGCTCATACATTTCAAATGCACGAAGGCATCACGCTGCAATAACTTTCCTGGACATCCTCGGCCAGTGTCGCACACAAGTTTCCTTGGTGTCCGAACATCTCAAATGGAATGTATTTTTATGTATGTCAAAACCGTATACTGTATCCGTTGTACATGGGGCTGCATATTTTAGTTCGATTTATCACAAGATTTTCTTGTCTCGCATTTTGACATGTAACATAATAATTATATATAGGAACTACTACGACTACTACATGTAATGATAATGTTACTTAATAAATTTATCTTATCTTATCTTATCTGTTACCTAAATTAACAAATTTCTATTTATTATGTATATTGCCAGAAATAATCGATCCTAGCATAAACTGCATTTAAAATTGCGAGATCCTCCGCGAGAAGATGACAGTTCTAACGTTAATTGTTTATAATTTATTTTTACACCGCTGCTGATTTTTACGCATTTGTGATGTGACTACATAATTACATAATTATAATTACATTATTTATTTTTGTAATTTTTCTCTACATTTACGCACTTCATCTATATGGAATGTTAATTTTTTTTAAATATTTATCAAATTGTCAATAGGGTTTATAATTTTCTAGAATTTTCTTTAACCTATAATGCTATTTAAATCGCATCAAAATTTAGTCGAAATGTCATTTTAACAAAGTTATTGTGCTATTAGATATTATTATGATTAAAATTAAAATAATTTTGGTACCGAATACCGCAAATTTCATTATTAATCCAATACTGATTTATCCTGAAGCTCTAGGTGGTATAGATATTTAATTAGTGTGCTTTTTTTTGGTACAAACGGTGTGCAAAAAAAATCCTACAATTGTTTACTCATGTTCCTGTTAACCATAAAATAAGAAAAAAACGAATTCAAGTTTTAGCTATTATTGAATAATATTTGCAATAAAACCACGTTTTTTGAAAAATGTTGTGTTTTGTTTAGAATTTAACAACAATCATCATAAATATTGTCCTATATTTTTACGAGCTTTACTTTTTTTTAATTCATTTTAAACATAAACATGTAAGTAAACGGCGTGTTAATATATCTGTAAAACCATTTTTTAAATATAACAAATGCATGTGCCTATACACCAATGTTTTTATTTAGCCATTTTGTTTATAAGGCATTAATTTACTGGTGTAAAACAATATAAAACAAATTTCAATTTTTAATACAGTACCGCCCAAAATTTGTAGAAAAAAATCTATTTTTTTGCACCGTTTAGTAACAACGCACCGAGAAAAAAGATTCCGCCGCCCGAATTCACTTGTTTTATTTCACACAGGAGGTTTATCCAGTTTATCCAGCCTACGGGCTAACAATCCATCCCTACCCATTTGCGTGTGTCGCATCGTTGTCGCGCAGTTGCTACTGTTTTATTTTACGATTTGTGCGAAAATATTACTATCTTTCTTGCTCGTCTAGTCTCGCTGATCTTTTATCTCTTAAAGCAATATACTGGCCCTTGCGGTTTAGATACAAACGTAAGGGGAAGGAATGTTTACATTTTTCTGAGCGGAGAGGTAGACAGGGCTCTTAACAACAGATGTTAGCAATTACGCTATTGGCGCTGTTTTGTCTCAAGGTAAAATAGGTTGAAATTACCTAATGCTTACAAGAAAAAAAATAAAAGGAACTCCTTGCAATTGTTTGGGCTGTGAAATATTTTAGACCCTATTTAATCGGAAGAACATTTAAGATTATTTGTGATCATAAACCACTTGAATGGTTATTTAATATAAAATTGTATATAAAATATCTGGTGTGGGCACCACACGACTTTCCGAATTAAATGACCTATTTAATTTTATATAACATTTTCGACATTTTCAACTTTTGGACTTTTTAATTTGTTTTGTCATTTTGACTTTTATGAGATTTTTTACTTTTCTTGACATTTTTAATATTTTTGATATTTTTTGACATTTTTGATAATTTTTTGTTATTTTATTTAGTTTTTTTTTTGATATTTTTGACTTTTTTTTATTTTTCGACATTTTTGACTTTTTTGACAAATTTCAATTTTTTGGCATTTTTTACTTTTTTTGACATTTTCGACATTTTTGACATTTTCGACTTTTTTTGACATTTTTGATATTTTTTAACTTTCTTTGAAATTTTTGACACGTGAGATTTTGACGTTTTTACATTTTGACATTTTGACTTTTTATATTTTTGGCATTCTGACATTTTAACATATTGATATTCTGACATTTTGGCATTCTGACATTTTTACATTTTGAAATTATGACATATTTACATTTAGGCATTTTCATATTTCACATTTTCAAATGTTCACAGTTTCACATGAAAGTTTAATGTAATTATTAATGTATATTTTCAATACCTAACTACATTTAAGATGCGACAATTTTCGCTAATTCCGCGCTTGATTTACGCCACGCCCGCTGACATCACGCTGACGTCACGTATATTATTTGTGATATGCGCAATAGGAAATCGCTATTATTGAGAAATCTTCTGTTTTAGTGAACCGATATTGCTCAAATTTTCACAGGGTTGCCGAAGCGCGGGCTCTTACCCGATTTCCAAATTTGGTCGCGATCTGTTGTGCCGTTTTCCCACCGTGAGCGTTAAATGGTCCGGCACAGCGCCTAATTATGCTCCGCGCGTGGTGTTAAAATTAAAATATAATATAACCCCAACTCCGACTTGTCCTCTCGAAATTATACAAATCGATAGTATATCGTTAGGTGTAAAATTTCTGACAATAATTGATGCGCTTTCCAAATACACGCAATTATATAGATTAAATTCGCAGCAAGCGATCGAAATTGTAATTAAAATGATTATCTTCTTTAGCCACCATGCCATACTCGAACAAGTTATCGCGGATAATCACCTATTGAAATAATATCCGGACATATTAATACAGATAATAGTGCATTTAATATTGATATTGAAACTTGTTTAGATAATAATTATGTAATTAATCATAAAGAATAAAGTAAATGTTAACATGGTATATCAGCTAAAAATATAAAAACGTGTCTCCCTCGATCGGTGGCTATTCCCTCACTTGGGTGTGATCCCTGGTGTTGAGGGCTTGTGTTGTTCTAGTGCTGTTCTTCTATTTGTATCCCTTTTTAGGTTTCAGGACTATGTAACGGTTCTCGTAGGGTTTTCTTAAATTGTTTCACAGTCAGTTCCTTTGTGTGGTCATTTAAGGAGTTATAGATGTTCATGTCTCTGTAGTTTTTAAACATTTTTTTTGCTTGTGTTTCCCAAAATATTTATTGAATATGTTATTTTGGACGCATAGAGGGCATTAAACATGCTTTTTTGCGTTTGGTGGTATTAACTCCCTCGTTCTATAAAATGTTCCATTTACCATGTTTTTATATCGTAAAGTAAATAAAAAAATATAAAGTAAAAATATTATATCAAAATCTAAATGAAGAAATGCAGGCAAATAAAGAAAAATTAATGAATAAACGAAATAAGTCTCGCGAAGACACGCCTGAATTATCTTGTAATGTATTTGTAAAAAATAAGCAGAAGCAATCAAAAGCTAAGAATAAGTTTACACCCGAAATTATTAAGCATTAGATCCTCATATGAAAATTACAAATATAAAAACTTTACCATACGGTCCATAAAATTCACATATCAAATATAAGAAGACCACCTGTTACACGTGATAAACCGAATACAATTAATAGTTACGAAATATATAAAAATTATTTGATTACACATTCTAATAAAATTAATGATAATTTTATTTAAACAAGAGAAAATATATTTCGCGCACCAGAAGACCATTCGTTAGCGCACTGTGTCAGTTCCGACTTAAAAATGAATGCTGGAATAGCATTAGAATTTAAAACACGTTTCGGTAGATTGAAATCACTTAAGGATCAGAATACAAAATTATATTCTCTATGTTATTTAAAGAAAAATAACCGTTATATAATTTATTTAGTAAAAAAGAATAATTATTATGCTAAACCATTACTCGAAGATTTATTTAAAACACTAATTTCTTTCAAAGAATTTTGCACTAAAAATAAAATAAAAAATCTAGCAATACCCCGCTTAGGTTGTGGTCTTGACAAATTAAATTATGAAAACGTTAAAAAAATGATTCAATATATTTTTAACGAAACAAGTATCATTGTACATAGGTATCACAATGAAAATTAAAACGATAATCGCTTTGCAGGTTCCTCGTCATCACGATGACATACGGTGTAAAAATCAAAAACATAACTACATATTTAGGAATACAATTAATTTAGGACTAGCAAAGTTACAAAAAAACGCAACTTACATTTGTTCACTATTATGATTTATCGCCTCTTTACGACGAACTAAAAGATTTATATATACAATATAAGAACTTGAAAATAACAGTTCAAAATAACTCTGTATACATTCGTGAGCTCGAGAATTATGATAATATAATAAATTATACCCGTGGAAAAATTGATGATAAAATCAATAATATAAAATTGCATGCTTCAAGAAAAAGCAAATCTAAAAGAGGATTAATAGACGGACTGGGAACAATTATAAAAACCATTTCCAGAAATTTAGATGCAACCGGCGGTGAAAGAATTAATAGAATTTTAAATCATTTACAAAGTAATCAAAAGATTATTGAAAATCAATTAAAAATGGAATACAGTTTAAATACTGATGTTTAATGAAATATAAAAATTATAGAGCATAATGAATTAATTCTAAAATCACGAATATTGCAATTGTACGAAATATTAAAAGGTGACATTGAACACCAAAATCTATTAATTGCTAAGAATTTATCAATCAGTTGATTATCTTATATAATATAATCCTGAGTATTTTCCGAGATATCGAAAACTTTATTCTGTTCTGTAAATTAAAAGTATTACACCCAAGTATTATAAACCCAAATGACTTGTATGCTGAATTGCAGAAAATATCAAGTCATTATAATGAACAATTCCCGTTTGTATTGAAATTGGAAATATTATGGATTTTGAATCACACAATCACAAGAGTGAATTGTAACATTGAGAGGACAAACATAAATTACTTCCTCTCTATCCCTATAAATTTCATATTCGTAATTTATAGGGATAGAGAGATATTGAGATGTTCCATTTAGACCCTATTCCTACAAGGTATGAATTTGAATACGTAACAATTATTCCGAATATAAAATATTTACTTAAATCAAAAATTAATAATAATATATGGTCTCTAAATCACTTATGCACCGAAGGTAACAAATACTTTCAATGCTTGGATTATGAATTATTAAGTAATAAAGCTGAATGTGAAAATAGCAAAAATTGCCGAGAATCATTCAGAAATAATTCCGGAAATAAATCAATACCATCAATACCTTGCAGTATTCCCAAATCAAGAGGAAATTAATTTAATGATGTATATAAAATATGTCAAGATGAGACAGAAACCCAAACACTCATTGGAATTTATTTAATTAAACAATATAAATGTAAAGTATATTTCCGAAATCGTGAAATTTCATACCAGCAAGCTACAATCGGAAATCCGTTATTGATCAGCAGCCCATGGATTAAACTTCATAAAAATAATTTTACTAATTTTAACATTGAGTTAAAGAAGCTTAATCTGCAAGAAATCCCTGCTGTTCGTCATGGCGTTGTTTTCAACGACACACCAAACATCTTCATCCCGAGATTGTGGACAACGACCCTGTATCTGGTATTGGCCTGCATCTACATCTACGCCCTCATCAAATGGGTACAAAAAATAAGACAACCCCGACCCCAAGATGCAGACACGTTCCACAACAGTCTCCGGTTTCTAGGAAGTGCCCAACTATAAGAGGGGAGGAGTTATCTAACCGTCCATCATGTCATGTTGACGTTATATATATATATATATATATATATATATATATATATATATATATATATATATATATAAGAAATGCAGAACCTAAAACCGTAATACTTTGAAACGTTTTCGGATGAGTCACCCCTAATTTTATTTTGTAATAATAATATAAATACCGTGAGAGAATATTTGCATTATAATTACTATATTTTATCGAGATTCACAAACGAAGGGAAATAAAAACCGTTCGTCGTCTGTTACGTCTGTTACGTCATATTATACCACTTAACTAACTTAGTCATGTTTACCGTCTGCGATTTTCCGATTTTGCAAATAAGTTATTACGATGTTTAGGAAAATTATTTATTTATGTTTGATAGAATCTTTGTATAATGGTCGCGGGAAAAAAACATAATGGAAAATTGAAAAGTAAAATATTTCATTCCTTAATAAAATCTATTCTATTGATTATGATACTAATGTGAGATTTATGATATATATTTTTAAACAGAAGCTGTTTTTAAAAAGTAAAATATTTTACATTTCATAATTTTATTCAATTATTTTTATATGTTTAAGAAAAACAATACTTTCCCTTCTAAAAATATACGCCAGTTTCATTAAGAAATGCTTATTGTACAAGGGGGAGTTAATTAATTAATTTTTAATATGTAAACAGCCAAAATCTTAATTAAAAAATGCTATTCATTCAAATGACTTAATACACCAATAAATATTGAACAAAAAAACATAAAAAAATTCCAACCGCGCTGGGTTTCGAACTGGACCCTCACATTTCCGTTGAGCATAAAAGTTGTAACTGAGAGTCGGTCTACTCCAAAAGATTGTCCCCGTGTTTGATATTATAGACATATAGAGATTGTAATTTTTGAGAAAAAGTGTCTTTTCTGTAAAAGATACATTTCTACATTCCGAATAAAATACTCGAATTCATAAATAAGAATTATGTACAACATTTCGTAAAGGTCGTATTTTTTTCAAATTCGGAAGATTTACACCAAAGTCAATTTGAGTTAGTACCCAAATGCAAAATTTGGTTTCAAAATTTCCAGTAGTTTTCCGAAAACGCAGAGAAAAAAATTATCACAGAACAATCGACGGACATATTTTTTTCGGGTGTGGTCTTAAAATGATCATGTGGCCAAATAAAGATTATTTGAACCAACATTATATTTTTTTATTTTCCCCCGCACGATTACAATCCATACATACTTCGAATGATAAAGTAATGAACGTAATTTAGAAGAAGAAGGAAATATTTACATTAATTCTGTAATTGTCCTTTCGTAGAAACACATTATAGATTTATTATAATTCTAAGATTTGATTCTAACTGATACAACTAAAATATTTTTTCGAAACGAATAATTAACTTATTTACTATAATAAAGTTTAAATACATCATAATAGATAAATAATAGATAATAGATTTTAATTACAATTAGATATTATATTGAGTGTCACATTATAATAAAGTATACCTGCACACCCCATTATAATCGTTGAAAAAGAATTAATTCCGTGTGTTCGTATTTCATCCAGGCCCGCAAAAGTGCCAGTTGCAATAACGAAAGATTATGACATATTTTGCGGATACAACTCGTGCGGTGGATTTTAGAGAATACCATATTTCGCTTCACGCAGTATTCATAATAAAATTTCATCGGAATCCGTCGGGCCAGACGGAATTAGGTGCTCGATAACGAGTCGCATCCGCGCGGCGGATCGGAAGTTACAGAATAGACCCCCAGCAGAAGGCCTAATACAGGAGTATGGATTAGTTGAGGTGAAATGCACCATTTCGGCATCAACATGTACCATAGCTGAAGCAATCACGCAGAAAACTATTAAATTCACCAAATTAGTACACAAAAAATTGAGTCTTTTAAAGACACATAATTATTTTTAACAATTCCAAGGCGCGCTGAA
This sequence comes from Lordithon lunulatus, assembly GCA_963942505.1. NCBI lineage: Eukaryota > Metazoa > Arthropoda > Insecta > Coleoptera > Staphylinidae > Lordithon > Lordithon lunulatus. Next base: position 40,951,872 of record OZ012666.1, read on the forward strand.
CAGTCACTAGACGTAAATATTGTATTTTTATTTTATGGTCTCCTTCTGGATTTGAATATGCATGTGTAAGTAGAAATAACTTATATTTTTATATTTTGTCTAATTAATCAGACAGGCCTTCCGTTTTGTACTTTTAATTTTAATTCATATTGCGAGTTATGTTGCACTGGTAGAATATGTTGGTTCCTTAATTCAACTATTATTGTTTATATACTAATAATCATTGTAGATACTTTGGGATGATGTCTTTTGGCGAGATGAGATGGCAAACCAATTATATACATTTTTAACAAGTATTTGCTTCCGTAAATTATCGATCCACAATTTTCTCGATCTAAAATAAAAGATTTGCGGAATGGGAATGGCAGTAATTTACGCACGGCTTTGCATAACTTACTGCAAAATACCGATACACTGTTTCTCTATATTTTAAAATAAACTGCGCTTTAACTAAATTAGAAGGTTATTTTTGAAGATGAATATTGGAAAGTTAGATATGCATTTCTTGTTCATAAAAAAATACTCAAAATAAGTAATACGAAATTTCTACAAAATCTATTTCTAAATTTCATAAATGCAATTTGTACACGTTAATTTCGCTGCGATAGATTACTACATAAAAATCAATAGTGCGTCAGATAACAGCCACATGTTAAATTTAGTTAAATATATAGTAATTTTCAGAAAACCTGGCACCAATTTGTCAGAGAAGGACCACGGGCGACAGACATGTTATTGTATTTTCATATCGTAGTCTCTGTGGATATTCCTTTAAATAAGTGAGCACCAAATGAAATATATAAATATAAATCAAATGTATGCTAACATTCTTTTCACTGTAGATAATAATGGCTAATGAATGACTCTTATGGTGAGATAAAATAGTATTTTAAAATTCATAACAAGTGTTTGCTTCTGGAAATTATAGAATCACAACTATACCGCAATCAAAACAGCGAAAGCCAACAAGAAAATATGTGGCCAAGGCATATTGATCATACGTATCATAATAATGAAGGGTACTAAGAAATAATATTTAATTTTCCTTTATTTTTATAATTTTTTCGCGAATATATATTAAAATCTGTATACGTTCCTAATATTATGTTAAACCGTAGATACAGATCCTTTCCCACCAAAAACTAAATAAGACTTAGTTACATGATTTATTAGGCATATTCTAAATTCGGTTTAAAATATGCAGTAGTTCTTTTTTCACAAAACGTACAGAAAAAAATTGCCATAGGCTATGGACAGCTATTTTCCAGAGACAGGTTGTCGGTACCGTTTATCGTTGGGATACAATTAACGGGACGAGTTTCTGAAGTAGCAAGTCCTAATACTTCTACACACACATACACTAACATACGGCAAAATGACCCGCAGTTCAATAAACAGTTACAAATTTTAGAAAATACAATAGCTACTACTATTTCATGATATTTTAAAATGTATTTATTTATATGTAAAATCATTCATACTTTATTAAATTTTATTGGGTAATGTGTATGCTTATTTTTTACAGTTATATTTATGGTTTATAAAATAAATATTTTTTTAATTATAAAAGAAGAATAAAGAAAAACGAGCGTATAAAATGTAAACGCGAACCTGGGCCACCGGCTCAAAATTCCAATGTCATAACCACCATGACAACTATCGCGTCAAAGTAATTTTAATCACACGTATTTACTGTCATCTGTTCTTGAACTTTCGCGTTGCAGTCGAGAATGAAATACTATGACGATTGGGCCCTTAATAAAATGTACACACACATAGAGACGTCAGAGTTAGTTCCTTCTCGCGAACTAGTTCCTTAGTTCTTAGTCCTAGTAACGAACTAGTTCACAAACTATTCATTTAGTTCGCTTAGTTCAAACTGACGCGCATGGAATAAGCCAGAACGAGTTGTGGTTATAGCTTAACTGTTTTGCTAAACTTACAGTTTACGAAGTGCTAAATTAAAAAAATTGTTTCTTAGGACTTTTATAAGATTTTTATACAAAACATTTTATATTTTTTTTTATAAATAACATAAAATTCTTAAAGCTGCTAAAATATATACAATTTGTATTCCCCAGTGGTCTCCACAGAATTTCAATAATTTCTTCTTAAGACCTCCTTCTTTTTTGGAGAAGGCAAATCCTTAAAGCGCGGATCTAAAATTGTTGCTTCTGTTACAATATCTGGACTTTCCAAGTCTATGAAAACATTATAAATTTGTTGATATACCCTTTAAGAAAAGTATTATATCTGTACAATACTCATCCTCCTGCATTAGATATATTCTTTTATTGATTCGAAAATATATACATTTTTCACAAGCTCACTTTTTTTCTGTTGAAATTTCATTAGTAACTTCATAGAATATCCTTAATACTTTCACTGCTTTATTGTCTCCCATTCTGAGTGATTTATTAATATTTCAGGAAATTCGTCGTTTTGAAATAGAAAAACAGGGCAATAATTGAGTCCGAGTCTAAATTAAAAAGAGCATTATACACCCGTAAAAAGAAAAAAGTGACAATTTAATTTATTAATTAATTTGTTTATTTGTTTCTTAATAAACTATATTTGCGTCAAAATGTTTTAATTTAACCCTTTTATGTTTATATAATTTAATACTATATACAACAAATAAATTAAGCAAATTTTAATTGTTATTATTATTAATATTTTTGTTTCAGTTATTTTTATAACAATTAAAACCAATATTTAGTCGCCGGTTAAATTATTTCCCTCTGGATCGGGAATCTATCCTTCTGTGCGGCGCCGGTAACAATTTCGGCCACAGTTTATAACTATAACGCTGCATGATCGCGGGCAGAGACACATATGTCTCAAGAGCCGTTGTAGTTCCCCTAGTACATATACTAGGGGAACTACAACGGCTCTTGCGGGTATTTCGACTAGTGCGGTGCTTTGCGCCGCGTCACTATTTGTGCAAAACAGAGCGCTCGCAATAGTTCGTGACGAACTACCGATAATAATCACGAACGAACTAGAACTCGTTTGGATATGAAGAACTCCACGATTGCAGTAGTTCGTTCACGAACTACAAGTCTATAACACACACACACATACTTGATATTTCCGCGTGTGTATTTAACACAGAGTAAGACAGAGGGAGCATAAGCGTGGTATGCAACTTCAGGAACAATGGACAGTGTTTGAAATGGCCATAAGGCCACATGTATGTTTCAGCTTTTGTTGAGAAAATTCGTACAATTTTAATTGTATTACGGTGCCTAAAATTTACAATTGATCATTAATGAAGGTACAGTAGGTACTTTAATGTACACCGCAGTAAAAATTATGGTTAATGTTATGAATAAATGTTGTTATTTTTTATTTAAATGAGAATAGTATTGTAATACTACAAATTATATACAGGGTGTATTGAATATATTTAGAATAGATGTCACCAAAGTAAAATTTAATGTAACTGCAGTAAAAATTATGGTTAATGTTATGAATATATCTTGTTATTTTTTATTTAAATGAGATTAGTATTGTAATACTACTAATTATATACAGGGTGTATTGAATATATTTAGAATAGATGTCACAGAACTTGAATTTAATGCAACAACAATTGCAATTATTGTGAATGTTATGAATAAATCGTGTTATTTTTTATTTAAATGAGAATACTATTGTAATACTACCAATTATGTACAGGGTGTATTGAATATATTTAGAATAGATGTCACCAAAGTAAAATTTAATGTAACTGCAGTAAAAATTATGGTTAATGTTATGAATAAATCTTGTTATCTTTTATTTAAATGAGATTAGTATTGTAATACTACTTATTATATACAGGGTGTATTGAATATATTTAGAATAGATGTCACCAAAGTAAAATTTAATGTAACTGCAGTAAAAATTATGGTTAATGTTATGAATAAATGTTGTTATTTTTTATTTAAATGAGAATAGTATTGTAATACTACTAATTATATACAGGGCGTATTGAATATATTTAGAATAGATGTCACAGAACTTGAATTTAATGCAACAACAATTGCAATTATTGTGAATGTTATGAATAAATCGTGTTATTTTTTATTTAAATGAGAATACTATTGTAATACTACCAATTATGTACAGGTTGTATTGAATATATTTAGAATAGATGTCACCAAAGTAAAATTTAATGTAACTGCAGTAAAAATTATGGTTAATGTTATGAATAAATCTTGTTATTTTTTATTTAAATGAGATTAGTATTGTAATACTACTAATTATATACAGGGTGTATTGAATATATTTAGAATAGATGTCACCAAAGTAAAATTTAATGTAACTGCAGTAAAAATTATGGTTAATGTTATGAATAAATCTTGTTATTTTTTATTTAAATGAGATTAGTATTGTAATACTACTAATTATATACAGGGTGTATTGAATATATTTAGAATAGATGTCACCAAAGTAAAATCTAATGTAACTGCAGTAAAAATTATGGTTAATGTTATGAATAAATGTTGTTACTTTTTATTTAAATGAGAATAGTATTGTAATACTACAAATTATATACAGGGTGTGTTGAATATGTTTAGAATAGATGTCACCAAAGTAAAATTTAATGTAACTGCAGTAAAAATTATGGTTAATGTTATGAATAAATGTTGTTATTTTTTATTTAAATGAGATTAGTATTGTAATGCTATTAAATATATACAGGGCGTATTGAATATATTGAAAATAGATGTCACCAAAGTAAAATTTAATGTAACTGCAGTAAAAATTATGGTTAATGTTATGAATAAATCTTGTTATTTTTTATTTAAATGAGATTAGTATTGTAATACTACTAATTATATACAGGGTGTATTGAATATATTTAGAATAGATGTCACCAAAGAAAAATCTAATGTAACTGCAGTAAAAATTATGGTTAATGTTATGAATAAATCTTGTTATTTTTTATTTAAATGAGATTAGTATTGTAATACTACTAATTATATACAGGGTGTATTGAATATATTTAGAATAGATGTCACCAAAGTAAAATTTAATGTAACTGCAGTAAAAATTATGGTTAATGTTATGAATAAATGTTGTTATTTTTTATTTAAATGAGAATAGTATTGTAATACTACAAATTATATACAGGGTGTATTGAATATATTTAGAATAGATGTCACCAAAGTAAAATTTAATGTAACTGCAGCAAAAATTATGGTTAATGTTATGAATAAATCTTGTAATTTTTTATTTAAATAAGATTAGTATTGTAATACTACTAATTATATATATATATAGGGTGTATTGAATATATTTAGAATAGATGTCACCAAAGTAAAATTTAATGTAACTGCAGTAAAAATTATGGTTAATGTTATGAATAAATCTTGTTATTTTTTATTTAAATGAGATTAGTATTGTAATACTACTTATTATATACAGGGTGTATTGAATACATTTAGAATAGATGTCACCAAAGTAAAATTTAATGTAACTGCAGTAAAAATTATGGTTAATGTTATGAATAAATCTTGTTATTTTTTATTTAAATGAGATTAGTATTGTAATACTACTAATTATATACAGGGTGTATTGAATATATTTAGAATAGATGTCACCAAAGTAAAATTTAATGTAACTGCAATAAAAATTATGGTTAATGTTATGAATAAATGTTGTTATTTTTTATTTAAATGAGAATAGTATTGTAATACTACAAATTATATACAGGGTGTATTGAATATATTTAGAATAGATGTCACCAAAGTAAAATTTAATGTAACTGCAGCAAAAATTATGGTTAATGTTATGAATAAATCTTGTTATTTTTCATTTAAATAAGATTAGTATTGTAATACTACTAATTATATATATATATATATATATATATATATATATATATATATATAGGGTGTATTGAATATATTTAGAATAGATGTCACCAAAGTAAAATTTAATGTAACTGCAGTAAAAATTATGGTTAATGTTATGAATAAATGTTGTTATTTTTTATTTAAATGAGAATAGTATTGTAATACTACAAATTATATACAGGGTGTATTGAATATATTTAGAATAGATGTCACCAAAGTAAAATTTAATGTAACTGCAGCAAAAATTATGGTTAATGTTATGAATAAATCTTGTTATTTTTTATTTAAATAAGATTAGTATTGTAATACTACTAATTATATATATATATATAGGGTGTATTGAATATATTTAGAATAGATGTCACCAAAGTAAAATTTAATGTAACTGCAGTAAAAATTATGGTTAATGTTAGGAATAAATCTTGTTATTTTTTATTTAAATGAGATTAGTATTGTAATACTACTAAATATATACAGGGAGTATTGAATATATTGAGAATAGATGTCACCAAAGTAAAATTTAATGTAACTGCAGTAAAAATTATGGTTAATGTTATGAATAAATCTTGTTATTTTTTATTTAAATGAGATTAGTATTGTAATACTACTAATTATATACAGGGTGTATTGAATATATTTAGAATAGATGTCACCAAAGTAAAATTTAATGTAACTGCAGTAAAAATTATGGTTAATGTTATGAATAAATGTTGTTATTTTTTATTTAAATGAGAATAGTATTGTAATACTACAAATTATATACAGGGTGTATTGAATATATTTAGAATAGATGTCACCAAAGTAAAATTTCATGTAACTGCAGTAAAAATTATGGTTAATGTTATGAATATATTTAGAATAGATGTCACCAAAGTAAAATTTAATGTAACTGCAGTAAAAATTATGGTTAATGTTATGAATAAATGTTGTTATTTTTTATTTAAATGAGATTAGTATTGTAATACTACTAAATATATACAGGGCGTATTGAATATATTTAGAATAGATGTCACCAAAGTAAAATTTAATGTAACTGCAGTAAAAATGATGGTTAATGTTATGAATAAATCTTGTTATTTTTTATTTAAATGAGATTAGTATTGTAATACTACTAATTATATACAGGGTGTATTGAATATATTTAGAATAGATGTCACCAAAGTAAAATTTAATGTAACTGCAGTAAAAATTATGGTTAATGTTATAAATAAATGTTGTTATTTTTTATTTAAATGAGATTAGTAGTGTAATACTACTAATTATATACAGGGTGTATTGAATATATTTAGAATAGATGTCACCAAAGTAAAATTTAATGTAACTGCAGTAAAAATTATGGTTAATGTTATGAATAAATCTTGTTATTTTTTACTTAAATGAGATTAGTATTGTAATACTACTAAATATATACAGGGCGTATTGAATATATTGAGAATAGATGTCACCAAAGTAAAATTTAATGTAACTGCAGTAAAAATGATGGTTAATGTTATGAATAAATCTTGTTATTTTTTATTTAAATGAGATTAGTATTGTAATACTACTAATTATATACAGGGTGTATTGAATATATTTAGAATAGATGTTACCAAAGTAATATTTAATGTAACTGCAGTAAAAATTATAGTTAATGTTATAAATAAATGTTGTTATTTTTTATTTAAATGAGATTAGTAGTGTAATACTACTAATTATATACAGGGTGTATTGAATATATTTAGAATAGATGTCACCAAAGTAAAATTTAATGTAACTGCAGTAAAAATTATGGTTAATGTTATGAATAAATCTTGTTATTTTTTACTTAAATGAGATTAGTATTGTAATACTACTAATTATATACAGGGTGTATTAAATATATTTAGAATAGATGTCACCAAAGTAAAATTTAATGTAACTGCAGTAAAAATTATGGTTTATGTTATGAATAAATCTTGTTATTTTTTACTTAAATGAGATTAGTATTGTAATACTACTAATTATATACAGGGTGTATTGAATATATTTAGAATAGATGTCACCAAAGTAAAATTTAATGTAACTGCAGTAAAAATTATGGTTAATGTTATGAATAAATCTTGTTATTTTTTATTTAAATGAGATTAGTATTATAATACTACTAATTATATACAGGGTGTATTGAATATATTTAGAATAGATGTCACCAAAGTAAAATTTAATGTAACTGCAGTAAAAATTATGGTCAATGTTATGAATAAATCTTGTTATTTTTTATTTAAATGAGATTAGTATTGTAATACTACTAAATATATACAGGGCGTATTGAATATATTGAAAATAGATGTCACCAAAGTAAAATTTAATGTAACTGCAGTAAAAATTATGGTTAATGTTATGAATAAATCTTGTTATTTTTTATTTAAATGAGATTAGTATTGTAATACTACTTATTATATACAGGGTGTATTGAATATATTTAGAATAGATGTCACCAAAGTAAAATTTCATGTAACTGCAGTAAAAATTATGGTTAATGTTATGAATATATTTAGAATAGATGTCACCAAAGTAAAATTTAATGTAACTGCAGTAAAAATTATGGTTAATGTTATGAATAAATGTTGTTATTTTTTATTTAAATGAGATTAGTATTGTAATACTACTAATTATACACAGGGTGTATTGAATATATTTAGAATAGATGTCACCAAAGTAAAATTTAATGTAACTGCAGTAAAAATTATGGTTAATGTTATAAATAAATGTTGTTATTTTTTATTTAAATGAGATTAGTAGTGTAATACTACTAATTATATACAGGGTGTATTGAATATATTTAGAATAGATGTCACCAAAGTAAAATTTAATGTAACTGCAGTAAAAATTATGGTTAATGTTATGAATAAATCTTGTTATTTTTTACTTAAATGAGATTAGTATTGTAATACTACTAAATATATACAGGGCGTATTGAATATATTGAGAATAGATGTCACCAAAGTAAAATTTAATGTAACTGCAGTAAAAATTATGGTTAATGTTATGAATAAATCTTGTTATTTTTTATTTAAATGAGATTAGTATTGTAATACTACTAATTATATATATATATATATATAGGGTGTATTGAATATATTTAGAATAGATGTCACCAAAGTAAAATTTAATGTAACTGCAGTAAAAATTATGGTTAATGTTATGAATAAATCTTGTTATTTTTTACTTAAATGAGATTAGTATTGTAATACTACTAATTATATATATATAGGGTGTATTGAATATATTTAGAATAGATGTCACCAAAGTAAAATTTAATGTAACTGCAGTAAAAATTATGGTTAATGTTATGAATAAATCTTGTTATTTTTTACTTAAATGAGATTAGTATTGTAATACTACTTATTATATACAGGGTGTATTGAATATATTTAGAATAGATGTCACCTAAGTAAAATTTAATGTAACTGCAGTAAAAATTATGGTTAATGTTATGAATAAATGTTGTTATTTTTTATTTAAATGAGGTTAGTATTGTAATCAAAGAAAATATAATCCTAGAAATGAACCCTGCATGAACGACGCGGGCAACAAAAGCCCTCTGGTGGTGAGGTAGCACACTTGAAGTTGGCAAACCTGAAGTTGGCAGCGAACAATATCTTTCATATCTATCTTCACGTTAATGTTTCGGCGCCATATTCAAAATATAATAATTCCCAAATTTTATTTTAATCATTTATTTTAATAATAACAATATACATATTTATATGATATATAAATAACAATTTCAAATGTAGGTCTGCATCTTGAAGTCACATCCTCGATAGTAGTTGTAGGAATGAAAATATGAAACAAAACAAGAACAATATTAATGTTTATTACATTTACATACATTTAGCCTTTACAATGTCCTTACTTAAAAAGGAATAGGGATCTCCCTCATCATCATCACTTTCACAAACTTCATTATGTACAGATTTTAATAAAGAAGAGTCAGTCAAATCAGATACAGAAGAACAATCTACCAATTTAGAGGGACCAGCAATAGCTTCCACTTTGTCAATATTATTGCTTAATAAATTATAGAAGAAGGATGGGGAAATAGTTCACTCAATACCTGTCTATTATTTGATACTGTAGTGGTTAAAGGAACAGCATTCCAATTTAAACTTTTTCTCGTCTCATTCTTAAAATGCCTTAGGTCAAAATGATCCTCACATACACGATAATTCTGCACATTCATACCATCAGGAATATTGCAAGTCACCCGCCATTCGTTACAATATTGTACATTTTTAGGAAACATATAAAAGTGTTTATTTTTTCCATTTAGAACATATTTACTGTCACAGCCAGGATATTTGCATTTGTACGTTACTCGTACGTTTTCCATTTCCGTTGAATATATATATAAATGTTAATCACAAATTTAATCACAGATACAAATAAATATAAATAAATAAAATATACTTACGTTAACAACTCCAAATAACAGCAGTCAGATACGATTCCTAGAACACACTGACAGACAATAAAGTCGCCATATTTGTTTACATTTAGGTAATGTAGATTGATTATATTTTCTTTTTGTAGTAGTAAAGTAACATACAACGCCCTCTGGTGTCGCGGTAGCAATTTAAATCTTTATTGCCAAGTCCGTAATGCTACTGTCACCCATATGATTGTAATACTACTAATTATATACAGGGTGTATTGAATATATTTAGAATAGATGTCACCAAAGTAAAGTTTAATGTAACTGCAGTAAAAATTATGGTTAATGTTATGAATAAATGGTGTTATTTTTTATTTAAATGAGAATAGTATTGTAATACTACAAATTATATACAGGCTGTATTGAATATATTTAGAATAGATGTCACCAAAGTAAAATTTAATGTAACTGCAGTAAAAATTATGGTTAATGTTATGAATAAATTTTGTTATTTTTTACTTAAATGAGATTAGTATTGTAATACTACTAATTATATACAGGGTGTATTGAATATATTTAGAATAGATGTCACCAAAGTAAAATTTAATGTAACTGCAGTAAAAATTATGGTTAATGTTATGAATAAATGTTGTTATTTTTTATTTAAATGAGACTAGTATTGTAATACTACTAATTATATACAGGGTGTATTGAATATATTTAGAATAGATGTCACCAAAGTAAAATTTAATGTAACTGCAGTAAAAATTATGGTTAATGTTATGAATAAATCTTGTTATTTTTTATTTAAATGAGATTAGTATTGTAATACTACTAAATATATACAGGGCGTATTGAATATATTGAGAATAGATGTCACCAAAGTAAAATTTAATGTAACTGCAGTAAAAATTATGGTTAATGTTATGAATAAATCTTGTTATTTTTTATTTAAATGAGATTAGTATTGTAATACTACTAATTATATACAGGGTGTATTGAATATATTTAGAATAGATGTCACCAAAGTAAAATTTAATGTAACTGCAGTAAAAATTATAGTTAATGTTATGAATAAATCTTGTTATTTTTTATTTAAATGAGATTAGTATTGTAATACTACTAAATATATACAGGGCGTATTGAATATATTGAGAATAGATGTCACAGAACTTGAATTTAATGCAACAACAATTGCAATTATTGTGAATGTTATGAATAAATCGTGTTATTTTTTATTTAAATGAGAATACTATTGTAATACTACTTACTAATTATATACAGGGTGAATTGAATGTATTTAGAATAGATGTCCCCAAAGTAAAATTTAATGTAACTGCAGTAAAAATGATGGTTAATGTTATGAATAAATGTTGTTATTTTTTATTTAAATGAGATTAGTATTGTAATACTACTAATTATATACAGGGTGTATTGAATATATTTAGAATAGATGTCACCAAAGTAAAATCTAATGTAACTGCAGTAAAAATTATGGTTAATGTTATGAATAAATGTTGCTATTTTTTATTTAAATGAGAATAGTATTGTAATACTACAAATTATATACAGGCTGTATTGAATATATTTAGAATAGATGTCACCAAAGTAAAATTTAATGTAACTGCAGTAAAAATTATGGTTAAAGTTATGAATAAATCTTTTGATTTTTTATTTAAATGAGATTAGTATTGTAATACTACTAATTATATACAGGGTGTATTGAATATATTTAGAATAGATGTCACCAAAGTAAAATTTAATGTAACTGCAGTAAAAATTATGGTTAATGTTATGAATAAATCTTGTTATTTTTTATTTAAATGAGATTAGTATTGTAATACTACTTATTATATACAGGGTGTATTGAATATATTTAGAATAGATGTCACCAAAGTAAAATTTAATGTAACTGCAGTAAAAATTATGGTTAATGTTATGAATAAATGTTGTTATTTTTTATTTAAATGAGATTAGTATTGTAATACTACTAATTATATACAGGGTGTATTGAATATATTTAGAATAGATATCACCAAAGTAAAATCTAATGTAACTGCAGTAAAAATTATGGTTAATGTTATGAATAAATGTTGTTATTTTTTATTTAAATGAGAATAGTATTGTAATACTACAAATTATATACAGGCTGTATTGAATATATTTAGAATAGATGTCACCAAAGTAAAATTTAATGTAACTGCAGTAAAAATTATGGTTAATGTTATGAATAAATCTTTTTATTTTTTATTTAAATGAGATTAGTATTGTAATACTACTAATTATATACAGGGTGTATTGAATATATTTAGAATAGATGTCACCAAAGTAAAATTTAATGTAACTGCAGTAAAAATTATGGTTAATGTTATGAATAAATCTTTTTATTTTTTATTTAAATGAGATTAGTATTGTAATACTACTAATTATATACAGGGCGTATTGAATATATTTAGAATAGATGTCACAGAAATTGAATTTAATGCAACAACAATTGCAATTATTGTGAATGTTATGAATAAATCGTGTTATTTTTTATTTAAATGAGAATACTATTGTAATACTACTAATTATATACAGGGTGTATTGAATATATTTAGAATAGATGTCACCAAAGTAAAATTTAATGTAACTGCAGTAAAAATTATGGTTAATGTTATGAATAAATCTTGTTATTTTTTATTTAAATGAGATTAGTATTGTAATACTACTTATTATATACAGGGTGTATTGAATATATTTAGAATAGATGTCTCCAAAGTAAAATTTAATGTAACTGCAGTAAAAATTATGGTTAATGTTATGAATAAATCTTGTTATTTTTTATTTAAATGAGATTAGTATTGTAATACTACTTATTATATACAGGGTGTATTGAATATATTTAGAATAGATGTCACCAAAGTAAAATTTAATGTAACTGCAGTAAAAATTATGGTTAATGTTATGAATAAATCTTTTTATTTTGTATTTAAATGAGATTAGTATTGTAATACTACTAATTATATACAGGGTGTATTGAATATATTTAGAATAGATGTCACCAAAGTAAAATTTAATGTAACTGCAGTAAAAATTATGGTTAATGTTATGAATAAATCTTTTTATTTTTTATTTAAATGAGATTAGTATTGTAATACTACTAATTATATATATATATATATATATATATATATATATATATATATATATAGGGTGTATTGAATATATTTAGAATAGATGTCACCAAAGTAAAATTTAATGTAACTGCAGTAAAAATTATGGTTAATGTTATGAATAAATCTTTTCATTTTTTATTTAAATGAGATTAGTATTGTAATACTACTAATTATATACAGGGTGTATTGAATATAAATAGAATAGATGTCACCAAAGTAAAATTTAATGTAACTGCAGTAAAAATTATGGTTAATGTTATGAATAAATCTTGTTATTTTTTATTTAAATGAGATTAGTATTGTAATACTACTTATTATATACAGGGTGTATTGAATATATTTAGAATAGATGTCACCAAAGTAAAATTTAATGTAACTGCAGTAAAAATTATGGTTAATGTTATGAATAAATGTTGTTATTTTTTATTTAAATGAGATTAGTATTGTAATACTACTAATTATATACAGGGTGTATTGAATATATTTAGAATAGATGTCACCAAAGTAAAATCTAATGTAACTGCAGTAAAAATTATGGTTAATGTTATGAATAAATGTTGTTATTTTTTATTTAAATGAGAATAGTATTGTAATACTACAAATTATATACAGGCTGTATTGAATATATTTAGAATAGATGTCACCAAAGTAAAATTTAATGTAACTGCAGTAAAAATTATGGTTAATGTTATGAATAAATCTTTTTATTTTTTATTTAAATGAGATTAGTATTGTAATACTACTAATTATATACAGGGTGTATTGAATATATTTAGAATAGATGTCACCAAAGTAAAATTTAATGTAACTGCAGTAAAAATTATGGTTAATGTTATGAATAAATGTTGTTATTTTTTATTTAAATGAGATTAGTATTGTAATACTACTAATTATATACAGGGTGTATTGAATATATTTAGAATAGATGTCACCAAAGTAAAATCTAATGTAACTGCAGTAAAAATTATGGTTAATGTTATGAATAAATGTTGTTATTTTTTATTTAAATGAGAATAGTATTGTAATACTACAAATTATATACAGGGTGTATTGAATATATTTAGAATAGATGTCACCAAAGTAAAATTTAATGTAACTGCAGTAAAAATTATGGTTAATGTTATGAATAAATCTTGTTATTTTTTATTTAAATGAGATTAGTATTGTAATACTACTAATTATATACAGGGTGTATTGAATATATTTAGAATAGATGTCACCAAAGTAAAATTTAATGTAACTGCAGTAAAAATTATGGTTACTGTCATGAATAAATCTTGTTATTTTTTATTTAAATGAGATTAGTATTGTAATACTACTAATTATATACAGGGCGTATTGAATATATTTAGAATAGATGTCACAGAAATTGAATTTAATGCAACAATAATTGCAATTATTGTGAATGTTATGAATAAATCGTGTTATTTTTTATTTAAATGAGAATACTATTGTAATACTACTAATTATATACAGGGTGTATTGAATATATTTAGAATAGATGTCTCCAAAGTAAAATTTAATGTAACTGCAGTAAAAATTATGGTTAATGTTATGAATAAATCTTGTTATTTTTTATTTAAATGAGATTAGTATTGTAATACTACTTATTATATACAGGGTGTATTGAATATATTTAGAATAGATGTCACCAAAGTAAAATTTAATGTAACTGCAGTAAAAATTATGGTTAATGTTATGAATAAATCTTTTTATTTTTTATTTAAATGAGATTAGTATTGTAATACTACTAATTATATACAGGGTGTATTGAATATATTTAGAATAGATGTCACCAAAGTAAAATTTAATGTAACTGCAGTAAAAATTATGGTTAATGTTATGAATAAATCTTGTTATTTTTTATTTAAATGAGATTAGTATTATAATACTACTTATTATATACAGGGTGTATTGAATATATTTAGAATAGATGTCACCAAAGTAAAATTTAATGTAACTGCAGTAAAAATTATGGTTAATGTTATGAATAAATGTTGTTATTTTTTATTTAAATGAGATTAGTATTGTAATACTACTAATTATATACAGGGTGTATTGAATATATTTAGAATAGATGTCACCAAAGTAAAATCTAATGTAACTACAGTAAAAATTATGGTTAATGTTATGAATAAATGTTGTTATTTTTTCTTTAAATGAGAATAGAATTGTAATACTACAAATTATATACAGGGTGTATTGAATATATTTAGAATAGATGTCACCAAAGTAAAATTTAATGTAACTGCAGTAAAAATTATGGTTAATGTTATGAATAAATCTTGTTATTTTTTATTTAAATGAGATTAGTATTGTAATACTACTAATTATATACAGGGTGTATTGTATATATTTAGAATAGATGTCACCAAAGTAAAATTTAATGTAACTGCAGTAAAAATTATGGTTACTGTTATGAATAAATCTTGTTATTTTTTATTTAAATGAGATTAGTATTGTAATACTACTAATTATATACAGGGCGTATTGAATATATTTAGAATAGATGTCACAGAAATTGAATTTAATGCAACAACAATTGCAATTATTGTGAATGTTATGAATAAATCGTGTTATTTTTTATTTAAATGAGAATACTATTGTAATACTACTAATTATATACAGGGTGTATTGAATATATTTAGAATAGATGTCTCCAAAGTAAAATTTAATGTAACTGCAGTAAAAATTATGGTTAATGTTATGAATAAATCTTGTTATTTTTTATTTAAATGAGATTAGTATTGTAATACTACTAATTATATACAGGGTGTATTGAATATATTTAGAATAGATGTCACCAAAGTAAAATTTAATGTAACTGCAGTAAAAATTATGGTTAATGTTATGAATAAATCTTGTTATTTTTTATTTAAATGAGATTAGTATTGTAATACTACTAATTATATACAGGGTGTATTGAATATATTTAGAATAGATGTCACCAAAGTAAAATTTAATGTAACTGCAGTAAAAATTATGGTTAATGTTATGAATAAATATTATTTTTTATTTAAATGAGAATAGTATTGTAATACTACAAATTATATACAGGCTGTATTGAATATATTTAGAATAGATGTCACCAAAGTAAAATTTAATGTAACTGCAGTAAAAATTATGGTTAATGTTATGAATAAATCTTTTTATTTTTTATTTAAATGAGATTAGTATTGTAATACTACTAATTATATACAGGGTGTATTGAATATATTTAGAATAGATGTCACCAAAGTAAAATTTAATGTAGCTGCAGTAAAAATTATGGTTAATGTTATGAATAAATCTTGTTATTTTTTATTTAAATGAGATTAGTATTGTAATACTACTAATTATATACAGGGTGTATTGAATATATTTAGAATAGATGTCACCAAAGTAAAATCTAATGTAACTGCAGTAAAAATTATGGTTAATGTTATGAATAAATGTTGTTATTTTTTATTTAAATGAGAATAGTATTGTAATACTACAAATTATATACAGGGTGTATTGAATATATTTAGAATAGATGTCACCAAAGTAAAATTTAATGCAACTGCAGTAAAAATTATGGTTAATGTTATGAATAAATCTTGTTATTTTTTATTTAAATGAGATTAGTATTGTAATACTACTAATTATATACAGGGTGTATTGAATATATTTAGAATAGATGTCACCAAAGTAAAATTTAATGTAACTGCAGTAAAAATTATGGTTACTGTCATGAATAAATCTTGTTATTTTTTATTTAAATGAGATTAGTATTGTAATACTACTAATTATATACAGGGCGTATTGAATATATTTAGAATAGATGTCACAGAAATTGAATTTAATGCAACAACAATTGCAATTATTGTGAATGTTATGAATAAATCGTGTTATTTTTTATTTAAATGAGAATACTATTGTAATACTACTAATTATATACAGGGTGTATTGAATATATTTAGAATAGATGTCACCAAAGTAAAATTTAATGTAACTGCAGTAAAAATTATGGTTAATGTTATGAATAAATCTTGTTATTTTTTATTTAAATGAGATTAGTATTGTAATACTACTTATTATATACAGGGTGTATTGAATATATTTAGAATAGATGTCTCCAAAGTAAAATTTAATGTAACTGCAGTAAAAATTATGGTTAATGTTATGAATAAATCTTGTTATTTTTTATTTAAATGAGATTAGTATTGTAATACTACTTATTATATACAGGGTGTATTGAATATATTTAGAATAGATGTCACCAAAGTAAAATTTAATGTAACTGCAGTAAAAATTATGGTTAATGTTATGAATAAATCTTTTTATTTTTTATTTAAATGAGATTAGTATTGTAATACTACTAATTATATACAGGGTGTATTGAATATATTTAGAATAGATGTCACCAAAGTAAAATTTAATGTAACTGCAGTAAAAATTATGGTTAATGTTATGAATAAATCTTGTTATTTTTTATTTAAATGAGATTAGTATTGTAATACTACTTATTATATACAGGGTGTATTGAATATATTTAGATTAGATGTCACCAAAGTAAAATTTAATGTAACTGCAGTAAAAATTATGGTTAATGTTATGAATAAATGTTGTTATTTTTTATTTAAATGAGATTAGTATTGTAATACTACTAATTATATACAGGGTGTATTGAATATATTTAGAATAGATGTCACAGAAATTGAATTTAATGCAACAACAATTGCAATTATTGTGAATGTTATGAATAAATCGTGTTATTTTTTATTTAAATGAGAATACTATTGTAATACTACTAATTATATACAGGGTGTATTGAATATATTTAGAATAGATGTCTCCAAAGTAAAATTTAATGTAACTGCAGTAAAAATTATGGTTAATGTTATGAATAAATCTTGTTATTTTTTATTTAAATGAGATTAGTATTGTAATACTACTAATTATATACAGGGTGTATTGAATATATTTAGAATAGATGTCACCAAAGTAAAATTTAATGTAACTGCAGTAAAAATTATGGTTAATGTTATGAATAAATCTTGTTATTTTTTATTTAAATGAGATTAGTATTGTAATACTACTAATTATATACAGGGTGTATTGAATATATTTAGAAAAGATGTCACCAAAGTAAAATTTAATGTAACTGCAGTAAAAATTATAGTTAATGTTATGAATAAATCTTGTTATTTTTTATTTAAATGAGATTAGTATTGTAATACTACTAAATATATACAGGGCGTATTGAATATATTGAGAATAGATGTCACAGAACTTAAATTTAATGCAACAACAATTGCAATTATTGTGAATGTTATGAATAAATCGTGTTGTTTTTTATTTAAATGAGAATACTATTGTAATACTACTTACTAATTATATACAGGGTGAATTGAATGTATTTAGAATAGATGTCCCCAAAGTAAAATTTAATGTAACTGCAGTAAAAATGATGGTTAATGTTATGAATAAATGTTGTTATTTTTTATTTAAATGAGATTAGTATTGTAATACTACTAATTATATACAGGGTGTATTGAATATATTTAGAATAGATGTCACCAAAGTAAAATCTAATGTAACTGCAGTAAAAATTATGGTTAATGTTATGAATAAATGTTGCTATTTTTTATTTAAATGAGAATAGTATTGTAATACTACAAATTATATACAGGCTGTATTGAATATATTTAGAATAGATGTCACCAAAGTAAAATTTAATGTAACTGCAGTAAAAATTATGGTTAATGTTATGAATAAATCTTTTTATTTTTTATTTAAATGAGATTAGTATTGTAATACTACTAATTATATACAGGGTGTATTGAATATATTTAGAATAGATGTCACCAAAGTAAAATTTAATGTAACTGCAGTAAAAATTATGGTTAATGTTATGAATAAATCTTGTTATTTTTTATTTAAATGAGATTAGTATTGTAATACTACTTATTATATACAGGGTGTATTGAATATATTTAGAATAGATGTCACCAAAGTAAAATTTAATGTAACTGCAGTAAAAATTATGGTTAATGTTATGAATAAATGTTGTTATTTTTTATTTAAATGAGATTAGTATTGTAATACTACTAATTATATACAGGGTGTATTGAATATATTTAGAATAGATGTCACCAAAGTAAAATCTAATGTAACTGCAGTAAAAATTATGGTTAATGTTATGAATAAATGTTGTTATTTTTTATTTAAATGAGAATAGTATTGTAATACTACAAATTATATACAGGCTGTATTGAATATATTTAGAATAGATGTCACCAAAGTAAAATTTAATGTAACTGCAGTAAAAATTATGGTTAATGTTATGAATAAATCTTTTTATTTTTTATTTAAATGAGATTAGTATTGTAATACTACTAATTATATACAGGGTGTATTGAATATATTTAGAATAGATGTCACCAAAGTAAAATTTAATGTAACTGCAGTAAAAATTATGGTTAATGTTATGAATAAATGTTGTTATTTTTTATTTAAATGAGATTAGTATTGTAATACTACTAATTATATACAGGGTGTATTGAATATATTTAGAATAGATGTCACCAAAGTAAAATCTAATGTAACTGCAGTAAAAATTATGGTTAATGTTATGAATAAATGTTGTTATTTTTTATTTAAATGAGACTAGTATTGTAATACTACAAATTATATACAGGGTGTATTGAATATATTTAGAATAGATGTCACCAAAGTAAAATTTAATGTAACTGCAGTAAAAATTATGGTTAATGTTATGAATAAATCTTGTTATTTTTTATTTAAATGAGATTAGTATTGTAATACTACTAATTATATACAGGGTGTATTGAATATATTTAGAATAGATGTCACCAAAGTAAAATTTAATGTAACTGCAGTAAAAATTATGGTTACTGTCATGAATAAATCTTGTTATTTTTTATTTAAATGAGATTAGTATTGTAATACTACTAATTATATACAGGGCGTATTGAATATATTTAGAATAGATGTCACAGAAATTGAATTTAATGCAACAACAATTGCAATTATTGTGAATGTTATGAATAAATCGTGTTATTTTTATTTAAATGAGAATACTATTGTAATACTACTAATTATATACAGGGTGTATTGAATATATTTAGAATAGATGTCTCCAAAGTAAAATTTAATGTAACTGCAGTAAAAATTATGGTTAATGTTATGAATAAATCTTGTTATTTTTTATTTAAATGAGATTAGTATTGTAATACTACTTATTATATACAGGGTGTATTGAATATATTTAGAATAGATGTCACCAAAGTAAAATTTAATGTAACTGCAGTAAAAATTATGGTTAATGTTATGAATAAATCTTTTTATTTTTTATTTAAATGAGATTAGTATTGTAATACTACTAATTATATACAGGGTGTATTGAATATATTTAGAATAGATGTCACCAAAGTAAAATTTAATGTAACTGCAGTAAAAATTATGGTTAATGTTATGAATAAATCTTGTTATTTTTTATTTAAATGAGATTAGTATTGTAATACTACTTATTATATACAGGGTGTATTGAATATATTTAGAATAGATGTCACCAAAGTAAAATTTAATGTAACTGCAGTAAAAATTATGGTTAATGTTATGAATAAATCTTGTTATTTTTTATTTAAATGAGATTAGTATTGTAATACTACTAATTATATACAGGGTGTATTGAATATATTTAGAATAGATGTCACCAAAGTAAAATTTAATGTAACTGCAGTAAAAATTATGGTTACTGTTATGAATAAATCTTGTTATTTTTTATTTAAATGAGATTAGTATTGTAATACTACTAATTATATACAGGGCGTATTGAATATATTTAGAATAGATGTCACAGAAATTGAATTTAATGCAACAACAATTGCAATTATTGTGAATGTTATGAATAAATCGTGTTATTTTTTATTTAAATGAGAATACTATTGTAATACTACTAATTATATACAGGGTGTATTGAATATATTTAGAATAGATGTCTCCAAAGTAAAATTTAATGCAACTGCAGTAAAAATTATGGTTAATGTTATGAATAAATCTTGTTATTTTTTATTTAAATGAGATTAGTATTGTAATACTACTAATTATATACAGGGTGTATTGAATATATTTAGAATAGATGTCACCAAAGTAAAATTTAATGTAACTGCAGTAAAAATTATGGTTAATGTTATGAATAAATCTTGTTATTTTTTATTTAAATGAGATTAGTATTGTAATACTACTAATTATATACAGGGTGTATTGAATATATTTAGAATAGATGTCACCAAAGTAAAATTTAATGTAACTGCAGTAAAAATTATGGTTAATGTTATGAATAAATGTTGTTATTTTTTATTTAAATGAGATTAGTATTGTAATACTACTAATTATATACAGGGTGTATTGAATATATTTAGAATAGATGTCACCAAAGTAAAATCTAATGTAACTGCAGTAAAAATTATGGTTAATGTTATGAATAAATGTTGTTATTTTTTCTTTAAATGAGAATAGTATTGTAATACTACAAATTATATACAGGGTGTATTGAATATATTTAGAATAGATGTCACCAAAGTAAAATTTAATGTAACTGCAGTAAAAATTATGGTTAATGTTATGAATAAATCTTGTTATTTTTTATTTAAATGAGATTAGTATTGTAATACTACTAATTATATACAGGGTGTATTGAATATATTTAGAATAGATGTCACCAAAGTAAAATTTAATGTAACTGCAGTAAAAATTATGGTTACTGTTATGAATAAATCTTGTTATTTTTTATTTAAATGAGATTAGTATTGTAATACTACTAATTATATACAGGGCGTATTGAATATATTTAGAATAGATGTCACAGAAATTGAATTTAATGCAACAACAATTGCAATTATTGTGAATGTTATGAATAAATCGTGTTATTTTTTATTTAAATGAGAATACTATTGTAATACTACTAATTATATACAGGGTGTATTGAATATATTTAGAATAGATGTCTCCAAAGTAAAATTTAATGCAACTGCAGTAAAAATTATGGTTAATGTTATGAATAAATCTTGTTATTTTTTATTTAAATGAGATTAGTATTGTAATACTACTAATTATATACAGGGTGTATTGAATATATTTAGAATAGATGTCACCAAAGTAAAATTTAATGTAACTGCAGTAAAAATTATGGTTAATGTTATGAATAAATCTTGTTATTTTTTATTTAAATGAGATTAGTATTGTAATACTACTAATTATATACAGGGTGTATTGAATATATTTAGAATAGATGTCACCAAAGTAAAATTTAATGTAACTGCAGTAAAAATTATGGTTAATGTTATGAATAAATGTTGTTATTTTTTATTTAAATGAGATTAGTATTGTAATACTACTAATTATATACAGGGTGTATTCAATATATTTAGAATAGATGTCACCAAAGTAAAATCTAATGTAACTGCAGTAAAAATTATGGTTAATGTTATGAATAAATGTTGTTATTTTTTCTTTAAAAGAGAATAGTATTGTAATACTACAAATTATATACAGGGTGTATTGAATATATTTAGAATAGATGTCACCAAAGTAAAATTTAATGTAACTGCAGTAAAAAATATGGTTAATGTTATGAATAAATCTTGTTATTTTTTATTTAAATGAGATTAGTATTGTAATACTACTAATTATATACAGGGTGTATTGAATATATTTAGAATAGATGTCACCAAAGTAAAATTTAATGTAACTGCAGTAAAAATTATGGTTACTGTTATGAATAAATCTTGTTATTTTTTATTTAAATGAGATTAGTATTGTAATACTACTAATTATATACAGGGCGTATTGAATATATTTAGAATAGATGTCACAGAAATTGAATTTAATGCAACAACAATTGCAATTATTGTGAATGTTATTAATAAATCGTGTTATTTTTTATTTAAATGAGAATACTATTGTAATACTACTAATTATATACAGGGTGTATTGAATATATTTAGAATAGATGTCTCCAAAGTAAAATTTAATGTAACTGCAGTAAAAATTATGGTTAATGTTATGAATAAATCTTGTTATTTTTTATTTAAATGAGATTAGTATTGTAATACTACTAATTATATACAGGGTGTATTGAATATATTTAGAATAGATGTCACCAAAGTAAAATTTAATGTAACTGCAGTAAAAATTATGGTTAATGTTATGAATAAATCTTGTTATTTTTTATTTAAATGAGATTAGTATTGTAATACTACTAATTATATACAGGGTGTATTGAATATATTTAGAATAGATGTCACCAAAGTAAAATTTAATGTAACTGCAGTAAAAATTATGGTTAATGTTATGAATAAATCTTGTTATTTTTTATTTAAATGAGATTAGTATTGTAATACTACTAATTATATACAGTGTGTATTGAATATATTTAGAATAGATGTCACCAAAGTAAAATTTAATGTAACTGCAGTAAAAATTATGGTTAATGTTATGAATAAATCTTGTTATTTTTTATTTAAATGAGATTAGTATTGTAATACTACTAATTATATACAGGGTGTATTGAATATATTTAGAATAGATGTCACCAAAGTAAAATTTAATGTAACTGCAGTAAAAATTATGGTTAATGTTATGAATAAATCTTATTATTTTTTATTTAAATGAGATTAGTATTGTAATACTACTAATTATATACAGGGTGTATTGAATATATTTAGAATAGATGTCACCAAAGTAAAATTTAATGTAACTGCAGTAAAAATTATGGTTAATGTTATGAATAAATCTTGTTATTTCTTATTTAATTGAGATTAGTATTGTAATACTACTAATTATATACAGGCTGTATTGAATATATTTAGAATAGATGTCACCAAAGTAAAATTTAATGTAACTGCAGCAAAAATTATGGTTAATGTTATGAATAAATCTTGTTATTTTTTATTTAAATAAGATTAGTATTGTAATACTACTAATTATATATATATATAGGGTGTATTGAATATATTTAGAATAGATGTCACCAAAGTAAAATTTAATGTAACTGCAGTAAAAATTATGGTTAATGTTATGAATAAATCTTGTTATTTTTTACTTAAATGAGATTAGTATTGCAATACTACTAATTATATACAGGGTGTATAAAATATATTTAGAATAGATGTCACCAAAGTAAAATTTAATGTAACTGCAGTAAAAATTATGATTTATGTTATGAATAAATCTTGTTATTTTTTACTTAAATGAGATTAGTACTGTAATACTACTAATTATATACAGGGTGTATTGAATATATTTAGAATAGATGTCACCAAAGTAAAATTTAATGTAACTGCAGTAAAAATTATGGTTAATGTTATGAATAAATCTTGTTATTTTTTATTTAAATGAGATTAGTATTATAATACTACTAATTATATACAGGGTGTAATGAATATATTTAGAATAGATGTCACCAAAGTAAAATTTAATGTAACTGCAGTAAAAATTATGGTTAATGTTATGAATAAATCTTGTTATTTTTTATTTAAATGAGATTAGTATTGTAATACTACTAATTATATACAGGGTGTATTGAATATATTTAGAATAGATGTCACCAAAGTAAAATTTAATGTAACTGCAGTAAAAATTATGGTTAATGTTATGAATAAATCTTGTTATTTTTTATTTAAATGAGATTAGTATTGTAATACTACTTATTATATACAGGGTGTATTGAATATATTTAGAATAGATGTCACCAAAGTAAAATTTAATGTAACTGCAGTAAAAATTATGGTTAATGTTATGAATAAATGTTGTTATTTTTTATTTAAATGAGATTAGTATTGTAATACTACTAATTATATACAGGGTGTATTGAATATATTTAGAATAGATGTCACCAAAGTAAAATCTAATGTAACTGCAGTAAAAATTATGGTTAATGTTATGAATAAATGTTGTTATTTTTTATTTAAATGAGAATAGTATTGTAATACTACAAATTATATACAGGGTGTATTGAATATATTTAGAATAGATGTCACCAAAGTAAAATTTAATGTAACTGCAGTAAAAATTATGGTTAATGTTATGAATAAATCTTGTTATTTTTTATTTAAATGAGATTAGTATTGTAATACTACTAATTATATACAGGGTGTATTGAATATATTTAGAATAGATGTCACCAAAGTAAAATTTAATGTAACTGCAGTAAAAATTATGGTTACTGTTATGAATAAATCTTGTTATTTTTTATTTAAATGAGATTAGTATTGTAATACTACTAATTATATACAGGGCGTATTGAATATATTTAGAATAGATGTCACAGAAATTGAATTTAATGCAACAACAATTGCAATTATTGTGAATGTTATGAATAAATCGTGTTATTTTTTATTTAAATGAGAATACTAGTGTAATACTACTAATTATATACAGGGTGTATTGAATATATTTTGAATAGATGTCTCCAAAGTAAAATTTAATGTAACTGCAGTAAAAATTATGGTTAATGTTATGAATAAATCTTGTTATTTTTTATTTAAATGAGATTAGTATTGTAATACTACTAATTATATACAGGGTGTATTGAATATATTTAGAATAGATGTCACCAAAGTAAAATTTAATGTAACTGCAGTAAAAATTATGGTTCATGTTATGAATAAATCTTGTTATTTTTTACTTAAATGAGATTAGTATTGTAATACTACTAATTATATACAGGGTGTATTGAATATATTTAGAATAGATGTCACCAAAGTAAAATTTAATGTAACTGCAGTAAAAATTATGGTTAATGTTATGAATAAATCTTGTTATTTTTTACTTAAATGAGATTAGTATTGTAATACTACTAATTATATACAGGGTGTATGGAATATATTTAGAATAGATGTCACCAAAGTAAAATTTAATGTAACTGCAGTAAAAATTATGGTTACTGTTATGAATAAATCTTGTTATTTTTTATTTAAATGAGATTAGTATTGTAATACTACTAATTATATACAGGGCGTATTGAATATATTTAGAATAGATGTCACAGAAATTGAATTTAATGCAACAACAATTGCAATTATTGTGAATGTTATGAATAAATCGTGTTATTTTTTATTTAAATGAGAATACTAGTGTAATACTACTAATTATATACAGGGTGTATTGAATATATTTTGAATAGATATCTCCAAAGTAAAATTTAATGTAACTGCAGTAAAAATTATGGTTAATGTTATGAATAAATCTTGTTATTTTTTATTTAAATGAGATTAGTATTGTAATACTACTAATTATATACAGGGTGTATTGAATATATTTAGAATAGATGTCACCAAAGTAAAATTTAATGTAACTGCAGTAAAAATTATGGTTAATGTTATGAATAAATCTTGTTATTTTTTACTTAAATGAGATTAGTATTGTAATACTACTAATTATATACAGGGTGTATTGAATATATTTAGAATAGATGTCACCAAAGTAAAATTTAATGTAACTGCAGTAAAAATTATGGTTAATGTTATGAATAAATCTTGTTATTTTTTACTTAAATGAGATTAGTATTGTAATACTACTAATTATATACAGGGTGTATTGAATATATTTAGAATAGATGTCACCAAAGTAAAATTTAATGTAACTGCAGTAAAAATTATGGTTAATGTTATGAATAAATGTTGTTATTTTTTATTTAAATGAGATTAGTATTGTAATACTACTAATTATATACAGGGTGTATTGAATATATTTAGAATAGATGTCACCAAAGTAAAATTTAATGTAACTGCAGTAAAAATTATGGTTAATGTTATAAATAAATGTTGTTATTTTTTATTTAAATGAGATTAGTAGTGTAATACTACTAATTATATACAGGGTGTATTGAATATATTTAGAATAGATGTCACCAAAGTAAAATTTAATGTAACTGCAGTAAAAATTATGGTTAATGTTATGAATAAATCTTGTTATTTTTTACATAAATGAGATTAGTATTGTAATACTACTAAATATATACAGGGCGTATTGAATATATTGAGAATAGATGTCACCAAAGTAAAATTTAATGTAACTGCAGTAAAAATTATGGTTAATGTTATGAATAAATGTTGTTATTTTTTATTTAAATGAGATTAGTATTGTAATACTACTAATTATATACAGGGTGTATTGAATATATTTAGAATAGATGTCACCAAAGTAAAATTTAATGTAACTGCAGTAAAAATTATGGTTAATGTTATAAATAAATGTTGTTATTTTTTATTTAAATGAGATTAGTAGTGTAATACTACTAATTATATACAGGGTGTATTGAATATATTTAGAATAGATGTCACCAAAGTAAAATTTAATGTAACTGCAGTAAAAATTATGGTTAATGTTATGAATAAATCTTGTTATTTTTTACATAAATGAGATTAGTATTGTAATACTACTAAATATATACAGGGCGTATTGAATATATTGAGAATAGATGTCACCAAAGTAAAATTTAATGTAACTGCAGTAAAAATTATGGTTAATGTTATGAATAAATGTTGTTATTTTTTATTTAAATGAGATTAGTAGTGTAATACTACTAATTATATACAGGGTGTATTGAATATATTTAGAATAGATGTCACCAAAGTAAAATTTAATGTAACTGCAGTAAAAATTATGGTTAATGTTATGAATAAATCTTGTTATTTTTTACTTAAATGAGATTAGTATTGTAATACTACTAATTATATACAGGGTGTATTAAATATATTTAGAATAGATGTCACCAAAGTAAAATTTAATGTAACTGCAGTAAAAATTATGGTTTATGTTATGAATAAATCTTGTTATTTTTTATTTAAATGAGATTAGTATTGTTATACTACTAATTATATACAGGGTGTATTGAATATATTTAGAATAGATGTCACCAAAGTAAAATTTAATGTAACTGCAGTAAAAATTATGGTTAATGTTATGAATAAATCTTGTTATTTTTTATTTAAATGAGATTAGTATTGTAATACTACTAAATATATACAGGGCGTATTGAATATATTGAAAATAGATGTCACCAAAGTAAAATTTAATGTAACTGCAGTAAAAATTATGGTTAATGTTATGAATAAATCTTGTTATTTTTTATTTAAATGAGATTAGTATTGTAATACTACAAATTATATACAGAGTGTATTGAATATATTTAGAATAGATGTCACCAAAGTAAAATTTAATGTAACTGCAGTAAAAATTATCGTTAATGTTATGAATAAATCTTGTTATTTTTTATTTAAATGAGATTAGTATTGTAATACTACTAAATATATACAGGGCGTATTGAATATATTGAAAATAGATGTCACCAAAGTAAAATTTAATGTAACTGCAGTAAAAATTATGGTTAATGTTATGAATAAATCTTGTTATTTTTTATTTAAATGAGATTAGTATTGTAATACTACTTATTATATACAGGGTGTATTGAATATATTTAGAATAGATGTCACCAAAGTAAAATTTAATGTAACTGCAGTAAAAATTATGGTTAATGTTATGAATAAATCTTGTTATTTTTTACTTAAATGAGATTAGTATTGTAATATTACTTATTATATACAGGGTGTATTGAATATATTTAGAATAGATGTCACCAAAGTGAAATTTAATGTAACTGCAGTAAAAATTATGGTTAATGTTATGAATAAATCTTGTTATTTTTTATTTAAATGAGATTAGTATTGTAATACTACTAATTATATACAGGGTGTATTGAATATATTTAGAATAGATGTCACCAAAGTAAAATTTAATGTAACTGCAGTAAAAATTATGGTTAATGTTATGAATAAATCTTGTTATTTTTTACTTAAATGAGATTAGTATTGTAATACTACTAATTATATACAGGGTGTATTAAATATATTTAGAATACATGTCACCAAAGTAAAATTTAATGTAACTGCAGTAAAAATTATCGTTAATGTTATGAATAAATCTCGTTATTTTTTATTTAAATGAGATTAGTATTGTAATACTACTAAATATATACAGGGCGTATTGAATATATTGAAAATAGATGTCACCAAAGTAAAATTTAATGTAACTGCAGTAAAAATTATGGTTAATTTTATGAATAAATCTTGTTATTTTTTATTTAAATGAGATTAGTATTGTAATACTACAAATTATATACAGAGTGTATTGAATATATTTAGAATAGATGTCACCAAAGTAAAATTTAATGTAACTGCAGTAAAAATTATCGTTAATGTTATGAATAAATCTTGTTATTTTTTATTTAAATGAGATTAGTATTGTAATACTACTAAATATATACAGGGCGTATTGAATATATTGAAAATAGATGTCACCAAAGTAAAATTTAATGTAACTGCAGTAAAAATTATGGTTAATGTTATGAATAAATCTTGTTATTTTTTACATAAATGAGATTAGTATTGTAATACTACTAAATATATACAGGGCGTATTGAATATATTGAGAATAGATGTCACCAAAGTAAAATTTAATGTAACTGCAGTAAAAATTATGGTTAATGTTATGAATAAATGTTGTTATTTTTTATTTAAATGAGATTAGTAGTGTAATACTACTAATTATATACAGGGTGTATTGAATATATTTAGAATAGATGTCACCAAAGTAAAATTTAATGTAACTGCAGTAAAAATTATGGTTAATGTTATGAATAAATCTTGTTATTTTTTACTTAAATGAGATTAGTATTGTAATACTACTAATTATATACAGGGTGTATTAAATATATTTAGAATAGATGTCACCAAAGTAAAATTTAATGTAACTGCAGTAAAAATTATGGTTTATGTTATGAATAAATCTTGTTATTTTTTATTTAAATGAGATTAGTATTGTTATACTACTAATTATATACAGGGTGTATTGAATATATTTAGAATAGATGTCACCAAAGTAAAATTTAATGTAACTGCAGTAAAAATTATGGTTAATGTTATGAATAAATCTTGTTATTTTTTATTTAAATGAGATTAGTATTGTAATACTACTAAATATATACAGGGCGTATTGAATATATTGAAAATAGATGTCACCAAAGTAAAATTTAATGTAACTGCAGTAAAAATTATGGTTAATGTTATGAATAAATCTTGTTATTTTTTACATAAATGAGATTAGTATTGTAATACTACTAAATATATACAGGGCGTATTGAATATATTGAGAATAGATGTCACCAAAGTAAAATTTAATGTAACTGCAGTAAAAATTATGGTTAATGTTATGAATAAATGTTGTTATTTTTTATTTAAATGAGATTAGTAGTGTAATACTACTAATTATATACAGGGTGTATTGAATATATTTAGAATAGATGTCACCAAAGTAAAATTTAATGTAACTGCAGTAAAAATTATGGTTAATGTTATGAATAAATCTTGTTATTTTTTACTTAAATGAGATTAGTATTGTAATACTACTAATTATATACAGGGTGTATTAAATATATTTAGAATAGATGTCACCAAAGTAAAATTTAATGTAACTGCAGTAAAAATTATGGTTTATGTTATGAATAAATCTTGTTATTTTTTATTTAAATGAGATTAGTATTGTTATACTACTAATTATATACAGGGTGTATTGAATATATTTAGAATAGATGTCACCAAAGTAAAATTTAATGTAACTGCAGTAAAAATTATGGTTAATGTTATGAATAAATCTTGTTATTTTTTATTTAAATGAGATTAGTATTGTAATACTACTAAATATATACAGGGCGTATTGAATATATTGAAAATAGATGTCACCAAAGTAAAATTTAATGTAACTGCAGTAAAAATTATGGTTAATGTTATGAATAAATCTTGTTATTTTTTATTTAAATGAGATTAGTATTGTAATACTACAAATTATATACAGAGTGTATTGAATATATTTAGAATAGATGTCACCAAAGTAAAATTTAATGTAACTGCAGTAAAAATTATCGTTAATGTTATGAATAAATCTTGTTATTTTTTATTTAAATGAGATTAGTATTGTAATACTACTAAATATATACAGGGCGTATTGAATATATTGAAAATAGATGTCACCAAAGTAAAATTTAATGTAACTGCAGTAAAAATTATGGTTAATGTTATGAATAAATCTTGTTATTTTTTATTTAAATGAGATTAGTATTGTAATACTACTTATTATATACAGGGTGTATTGAATATATTTAGAATAGATGTCACCAAAGTAAAATTTAATGTAACTGCAGTAAAAATTATGGTTAATGTTATGAATAAATCTTGTTATTTTTTACTTAAATGAGATTAGTATTGTAATATTACTTATTATATACAGGGTGTATTGAATATATTTAGAATAGATGTCACCAAAGTGAAATTTAATGTAACTGCAGTAAAAATTATGGTTAATGTTATGAATAAATCTTGTTATTTTTTATTTAAATGAGATTAGTATTGTAATACTACTAATTATATACAGGGTGTATTGAATATATTTAGAATAGATGTCACCAAAGTAAAATTTAATGTAACTGCAGTAAAAATTATGGTTAATGTTATGAATAAATCTTGTTATTTTTTACTTAAATGAGATTAGTATTGTAATACTACTAATTATATACAGGGTGTATTAAATATATTTAGAATACATGTCACCAAAGTAAAATTTAATGTAACTGCAGTAAAAATTATGGTTTATGTTATGAATAAATCTTGTTATTTTTTACTTAAATGAGATTAGTATTGTAATACTACTAATTATATACAGGGTGTATTGAATATATTTAGAATAGATGTCACCAAAGTAAAATTTAATGTAACTGCAGTAAAAATTATGGTTAATGTTATGAATAAATCTTGTTATTTTTTATTTAAATGAGATTAGTATTGTAATACTACTAAATATATACAGGGCGTATTGAATATATTGAAAATAGATGTCACCAAAGTAAAATTTAATGTAACTGCAGTAAAAATTATGGTTAATGTTATGAATAAATCTTGTTATTTTTTATTTAAATGAGATTAGTATTGTAATACTACTAATTATATACAGGGTGTATTGAATATATTTAGAATAGATGTCACCAAAGTAAAATTTAATGTAACTGCAGTAAAAATTATCGTTAATGTTATGAATAAATCTTGTTATTTTTTATTTAAATGAGATTAGTATTGTAATACTACTTATTATATACAGGGTGTATTGAATATATTTAGAATAGATGTCACCAAAGTAAAATTTAATGTAACTGCAGTAAAAATTATGGTTAATGTTATGAATAAATCTTGTTATTTTTTACTTAAATGAGATTAGTATTGTAATACTACTAATTATATACAGGGTGTATTGAATATATTTAGAATAGATGTCACCAAAGTAAAATTTAATGTAACTGCAGTAAAAATTATGGTTAATGTTATGAATAAATCTTGTTATTTTTTACTTAAATGAGATTAGTATTGTAATACTACTAATTATATACAGGGTGTATTGAATATATTTAGAATAGATGTCACCAAAGTAAAATTTAATGTAACTGCAGTAAAAATTATGGTTAATGTTATGAATAAATGTTGTTATTTTTTATTTAAATGAGATTAGTATTGTAATACTACTAATTATATACAGGGTGTATTGAATATATTTAGAATAGATGTCACCAAAGTAAAATTTAATGTAACTGCAGTAAAAATTATGGTTAATGTTATAAATAAATGTTGTTATTTTTTATTTAAATGAGATTAGTAGTGTAATACTACTAATTATATACAGGGTGTATTGAATATATTTAGAATAGATGTCACCAAAGTAAAATTTAATGTAACTGCAGTAAAAATTATGGTTAATGTTATGAATAAATCTTTTTATTTTTTATTTAAATGAGATTAGTATTGTAATACTACTAATTATATACAGGGTGTATTGAATATATTTAGAATAGATGTCACCAAAGTAAAATTTAATGTAACTGCAGTAAAAATTATGGTTAATGTTATGAATAAATCTTGTTATTTTTTATTTAAATGAGATTAGTATTGTAATACTACTTATTATATACAGGGTGTATTGAATATATTTAGAATAGATGTCACCAAAGTAAAATTTAATGTAACTGCAGTAAAAATTATGGTTAATGTTATGAATAAATGTTGTTATTTTTTATTTAAATGAGATTAGTATTGTAATACTACTAATTATATACAGGGTGTATTGAATATATTTACAATAGATGTCACAGAAATTGAATTTAATGCAACAACAATTGCAATTATTGTGAATGTTATGAATAAATCGTGTTATTTTTTATTTAAATGAGAATACTATTGTAATACTACTAATTATATACAGGGTGTATTGAATATATTTAGAATAGATGTCTCCAAAGTAAAATTTAATGTAACTGCAGTAAAAATTATGGTTAATGTTATGAATAAATCTTGTTATTTTTTATTTAAATGAGATTAGTATTGTAATACTACTAATTATATACAGGGTGTATTGAATATATTTAGAATAGATGTCACCAAAGTAAAATTTAATGTAACTGCAGTAAAAATTATAGTTAATGTTATGAATAAATCTTGTTATTTTTTATTTAAATGAGATTAGTATTGTAATACTACTAAATATATACAGGGCGTATTGAATATATTGAGAATAGATGTCACAGAACTTAAATTTAATGCAACAACAATTGCAATTATTGTGAATGTTATGAATAAATCGTGTTGTTTTTTATTTAAATGAGAATACTATTGTAATACTACTTACTAATTATATACAGGGTGAATTGAATGTATTTAGAATAGATGTCCCCAAAGTAAAATTTAATGTAACTGCAGTAAAAATGATGGTTAATGTTATGAATAAATGTTGTTATTTTTTATTTAAATGAGATTAGTATTGTAATACTACTAATTATATACAGGGTGTATTGAATATATTTAGAATAGATGTCACCAAAGTAAAATCTAATGTAACTGCAGTAAAAATTATGGTTAATGTTATGAATAAATGTTGCTATTTTTTATTTAAATGAGAATAGTATTGTAATACTACAAATTATATACAGGCTGTATTGAATATATTTAGAATAGATGTCACCAAAGTAAAATTTAATGTAACTGCAGTAAAAATTATGGTTAATGTTATGAATAAATCTTTTTATTTTTTATTTAAATGAGATTAGTATTGTAATACTACTAATTATATACAGGGTGTATTGAATATATTTAGAATAGATGTCACCAAAGTAAAATTTAATGTAACTGCAGTAAAAATTATGGTTAATGTTATGAATAAATGTTGTTATTTTTTATTTAAATGAGATTAGTATTGTAATACTACTAATTATATACAGGGTGTATTGAATATATTTAGAATAGATGTCACAAAAGTAAAATCTAATGTAACTGCAGTAAAAATTATGGTTAATGTTATGAATAAATGTTGTTATTTTTTCTTTAAATGAGAATAGTATTGTAATACTACAAATTATATACAGGGTGTATTGAATATATTTAGAATAGATGTCACCAAAGTAAAATTTAATGTAACTGCAGTAAAAATTATGGTTAATGTTATGAATAAATCTTGTTATTTTTTATTTAAATGAGATTAGTATTGTAATACTACTAATTATATACAGGGTGTATTGAATATATTTAGAATAGATGTCACCAAAGTAAAATTTAATGTAACTGCAGTAAAAATTATGGTTACTGTTATGAATAAATCTTGTTATTTTTTATTTAAATGAGATTAGTATTGTAATACTACTAATTATATACAGGGCGTATTGAATATATTTAGAATAGATGTCACAGAAATTGAATTTAATGCAACAACAATTGCAATTATTGTGAATGTTATGAATAAATCGTGTTATTTTTTATTTAAATGAGAATACTATTGTAATACTACTAATTATATACAGGGTGTATTGAATATATTTAGAATAGATGTCTCCAAAGTAAAATTTAATGTAACTGCAGTAAAAATTATGGTTAATGTTATGAATAAATCTTGTTATTTTTTATTTAAATGAGATTAGTATTGTAATACTACTAATTATATACAGGGTGTATTGAATATATTTAGAATAGATGTCACCAAAGTAAAATTTAATGTAACTGCAGTAAAAATTATGGTTAATGTTATGAATAAATCTTGTTATTTTTTATTTAAATGAGATTAGTATTGTAATACTACTAATTATATACAGGGTGTATTGAATATATTTAGAATAGATGTCACCAAAGTAAAATTTAATGTAACTGCAGTAAAAATTATGGTTAATGTTATGAATAAATGTTGTTATTTTTTATTTAAATGAGATTAGTATTGTAATACTACTAATTATATACAGGGTGTATTGAATATATTTAGAATAGATGTCACCAAAGTAAAATCTAATGTAACTGCAGTAAAAATTATAGTTAATGTTATGAATAAATCTTGTTATTTTTTATTTAAATGAGATTAGTATTGTAATACTACTAATTATATACAGGGTGTATTGAATATATTTAGAATAGATGTCACCAAAGTAAAATTTAATGTAACTGCAGTAAAAATTATGGTTACTGTTATGAATAAATCTTGTTATTTTTTATTTAAATGAGATTAGTATTGTAATACTACTAATTATATACAGGGCGTATTGAATATATTTAGAATAGATGTCACAGAAATTGAATTTAATGCAACAACAATTGCAATTATTGTGAATGTTATGAATAAATCGTGTTATTTTTTATTTAAATGAGAATACTATTGTAATACTACTAATTATATACAGGGTGTATTGAATATATTTAGAATAGATGTCTCCAAAGTAAAATTTAATGTAACTGCAGTAAAAATTATGGTTAATGTTATGAATAAATCTTGTTATTTTTTATTTAAATGAGATTAGTATTGTAATACTACTAATTATATACAGGGTGTATTGAATATATTTAGAATAGATGTCACCAAAGTAAAATTTAATGTAACTGCAGTAAAAATTATGGTTAATGTTATGAATAAATCTTGTTATTTTTTATTTAAATGAGATTAGTATTGTAATACTACTAATTATATACAGGGTGTATTGAATATATTTAGAATAGATGTCACCAAAGTAAAATCTAATGTAACTGCAGTAAAAATTATAGTTAATGTTATGAATAAATCTTGTTATTTTTTATTTAAATGAGATTAGTATTGTAATACTACTAATTATATACAGGGCGTATTGAATATATTTAGAATAGATGTCACAGAAATTGAATTTAATGCAACAACAATTGCAATTATTGTGAATGTTATGAATAAATCGTGTTATTTTTTATTTAAATGAGAATACTATTGTAATACTACTAATTATATACAGGGTGTATTGAATATATTTAGAATAGATGTCTCCAAAGTAAAATTTAATGTAACTGCAGTAAAAATTATGGTTAATGTTATGAATAAATCTTGTTATTTTTTATTTAAATGAGATTAGTATTGTAATACTACTAATTATATACAGGGTGTATTGAATATATTTAGAATAGATGTCACCAAAGTAAAATTTAATGTAACTGCAGTAAAAATTATGGTTAATGTTATGAATAAATCTTGTTATTTTTTATTTAAATGAGATTAGTATTGTAATACTACTAATTATATACAGGGTGTATTGAATATATTTAGAATAGATGTCACCAAAGTAAAATTTAATGTAACTGCAGTAAAAATTATGGTTAATGTTATGAATAAATCTTGTTATTTCTTATTTAATTGAGATTAGTATTGTAATACTACTAATTATATACAGGCTGTATTGAATATATTTAGAATAGATGTCACCAAAGTAAAATTTAATGTAACTGCAGCAAAAATTATGGTTAATGTTATGAATAAATCTTGTTATTTTTTATTTAAATAACATTAGTATTGTAATACTACTAATTATATATATATATATATAGGGTGTATTGAATATATTTAGAATAGATGTCACCAAAGTAAAATTTAATGTAACTGCAGTAAAAATTATGGTTAATGTTATGAATAAATCTTGTTATTTTTTACTTAAATGAGATTAGTATTGCAATACTACTAATTATATACAGGGTGTATAAAATATATTTAGAATAGATGTCACCAAAGTAAAATTTAATGTAACTGCAGTAAAAATTATGATTTATGTTATGAATAAATCTTGTTATTTTTTACTTAAATGAGATTAGTACTGTAATACTACTAATTATATACAGGGTGTATTGAATATATTTAGAATAGATGTCACCAAAGTAAAATTTAATGTAACTGCAGTAAAAATTATGGTTAATGTTATGAATAAATCTTGTTATTTTTTATTTAAATGAGATTAGTATTATAATACTACTAATTATATACAGGGTGTATTGAATATATTTAGAATAGATGTCACCAAAGTAAAATTTAATGTAACTGCAGTAAAAATTATGGTTAATGTTATGAATAAATCTTGTTATTTTTTATTTAAATGAGATTAGTATTGTAATACTGCTAATTATATACAGGGTGTATTGAATATATTTAGAATAGATGTCACCAAAGTAAAATTTAATGTAACTGCAGTAAAAATTATGGTTAATGTTATGAATAAATCTTGTTATTTTTTATTTAAATGAGATTAGTATTGTAATACTACTTATTATATACAGGGTGTATTGAATATATTTAGAATAGATGTCACCAAAGTAAAATTTAATGTAACTGCAGTAAAAATTATGGTTAATGTTATGAATAAATCTTGTTATTTTTTATTTAAATGAGATTAGTATTGTAATACTACTAATTATATACAGGGTGTATTGAATATATTTAGAATAGATGTCACCAAAGTAAAATTTAATGTAACTGCAGTAAAAATTATGGTTAATGTTATGAATAAATCTTGTTATTTTTTACTTAAATGAGATTAGTATTGTAATACTACTAATTATATACAGGGTGTATTGAATATATTTAGAATAGATGTCACCAAAGTAAAATTTAATGTAACTGCAGTAAAAATTATGGTTAATGTTATGAATAAATCTTGTTATTTTTTACTTAAATGAGATTAGTATTGTAATACTACTAATTATATACAGGGTGTATTGAATATATTTAGAATAGATGTCACCAAAGTAAAATTTAATGTAACTGCAGTAAAAATTATGGTTACTGTTATGAATAAATCTTGTTATTTTTTATTTAAATGAGATTAGTATTGTAATACTACTAATTATATACAGGGCGTATTGAATATATTTAGAATAGATGTCACCAAAGTAAAATTTAATGTAACTGCAGTAAAAATTATGGTTAATGTTATGAATAAATCTTGTTATTTTTTATTTAAATGAGATTAGTATTGTAATACTACTTATTATATACAGGGTGTATTGAATATATTTAGAATAGATGTCACCAAAGTAAAATTTAATGTAACTGCAGTAAAAATTATGGTTAATGTTATGAATAAATGTTGTTATTTTTTATTTAAATGAGATTAGTATTGTAATACTACTAATTATATACAGGGTGTATTGAATATATTTAGAATAGATGTCACCAAAGTAAAATCTAATGTAACTGCAGTAAAAATTATGGTTAATGTTATGAATAAATGTTGTTATTTTTTATTTAAATGAGAATAGTATTGTAATACTACAAATTATATACAGGGTGTATTGAATATATTTAGAATAGATGTCACCAAAGTAAAATTTAATGTAACTGCAGTAAAAATTATGGTTAATGTTATGAATAAATCTTGTTATTTTTTATTTAAATGAGATTAGTATTGTAATACTACTAATTATATACAGGGTGTATTGAATATATTTAGAATAGATGTCACCAAAGTAAAATTTAATGTAACTGCAGTAAAAATTATGGTTACTGTTATGAATAAATCTTGTTATTTTTTATTTAAATGAGATTAGTATTGTAATACTACTAATTATATACAGGGCGTATTGAATATATTTAGAATAGATGTCACAGAAATTGAATTTAATGCAACAACAATTGCAATTATTGTGAATGTTATGAATAAATCGTGTTATTTTTTATTTAAATGAGAATACTAGTGTAATACTACTAATTATATACAGGGTGTATTGAATATATTTTGAATAGATGTCTCCAAAGTAAAATTTAATGTAACTGCAGTAAAAATTATGGTTAATGTTATGAATAAATCTTGTTATTTTTTATTTAAATGAGATTAGTATTGTAATACTACTAATTATATACAGGGTGTATTGAATATATTTAGAATAGATGTCACCAAAGTAAAATTTAATGTAACTGCAGTAAAAATTATGGTTAATGTTATGAATAAATCTTGTTATTTTTTACTTAAATGAGATTAGTATTGTAATACTACTAATTATATACAGGGTGTATTGAATATATTTAGAATAGATGTCACCAAAGTAAAATTTAATGTAACTGCAGTAAAAATTATGGTTAATGTTATGAATAAATCTTGTTATTTTTTACTTAAATGAGATTAGTATTGTAATACTACTAATTATATACAGGGTGTATTGAATATATTTAGAATAGATGTCACCAAAGTAAAATTTAATGTAACTGCAGTAAAAATTATGGTTACTGTTATGAATAAATCTTGTTATTTTTTATTTAAATGAGATTAGTATTGTAATACTACTAATTATATACAGGGCGTATTGAATATATTTAGAATAGATGTCACCAAAGTAAAATTTAATGTAACTGCAGTAAAAATTATGGTTAATGTTATGAATAAATCTTGTTATTTTTTATTTAAATGAGATTAGTATTGTAATACTACTTATTATATACAGGGTGTATTGAATATATTTAGAATAGATGTCACCAAAGTAAAATTTAATGTAACTGCAGTAAAAATTATGGTTAATGTTATGAATAAATGTTGTTATTTTTTATTTAAATGAGATTAGTATTGTAATACTACTTATTATATACAGGGTGTATTGAATATATTTAGAATAGATGTCACCAAAGTAAAATTTAATGTAACTGCAGTAAAAATTATGGTTAATGTTATGAATAAATCTTGTTATTTTTTATTTAAATGAGATTAGTATTGTAATACTACTTATTATATACAGGGTGTATTGAATATATTTAGAATAGATGTCACCAAAGTAAAATTTAATGTAACTGCAGTAAAAATTATGGTTAATGTTATGAATAAATCTTGTTATTTTTTATTTAAATGAGATTAGTATTGTAATACTACTTATTATATACAGGGTGTATTGAATATATTTAGAATAGATGTCACCAAAGTAAAATTTAATGTAACTGCAGTAAAAATTATGGTTAATGTTATGAATAAATCTTGTTATTTTTTACTTAAATGAGATTAGTATTGTAATACTACTAATTATATACAGGGTGTATTGAATATATTTAGAATAGATGTCACCAAAGTAAAATTTAATGTAACTGCAGTAAAAATTATGGTTAATGTTATGAATAAATGTTGTTATTTTTTATTTAAATGAGATTAGTATTGTAATACTACTAATTATATACAGGGTGTATTGAATATATTTAGAATAGATGTCACCAAAGTAAAATTTAATGTAACTGCAGTAAAAATTATGGTTAATGTTATGAATAAATCTTGTTATTTTTTATTTAAATGAGATTAGTATTGTAATACTACTAAATATATACGGGGTGTATTGAATATATTGAGAATAGATGTCACCAAAGTAAAATTTAATGTAACTGCAGTAAAAATTATGGTTAATCTTATAAATAAATCTTCTTATTTTTTATTTAAATGAGATTAGTATTGTAATACTACAAATTATATACAGGGTGTATTGAATATATTTAGAATAGATGTCACCAAAGTAAAATCTAATGTAACTGCAGTAAAAATTATGGTTAATGTTATGAATAAATGTTGTTATTTTTTATTTAAATGAGATTAGTAGTGTAATACTACTAATTATATACAGGGTGTATTGAATATATTTAGAATAGATGTCACCAAAGTAAAATTTAATGTAACTGCAGTAAAAATTATGGTTAATGTTATAAATAAATGTTGTTATTTTTTATTTAAATGAGATTAGTAGTGTAATACTACTAATTATATACAGGGTGTATTGTTATTTTTATTGAAATGAGATTAGTATTGTAATACTACTAATTATATACAGGGTGTATTGAATATATTTAGAATAGATGTCACCAAAGTAAAATCTAATGTAACTGCAGTAAAAATTATGGTTAATGTTATGAATAAATGTTGTTATTTTTTATTTAAATGAGAATAGTATTGTAATACTACAAATTATATAC
This sequence comes from Lordithon lunulatus, assembly GCA_963942505.1. Taxonomy (NCBI): domain Eukaryota; kingdom Metazoa; phylum Arthropoda; class Insecta; order Coleoptera; family Staphylinidae; genus Lordithon; species Lordithon lunulatus. The sequence continues at coordinate 40,993,607 of OZ012666.1, forward strand.
AGGCTGTATTGAATATATTTAGAATAGATGTATTTTTTATTTAAATGAGATTAGTAGTGTAATACTACTAATTATATACAGGGTGTATTGAATATATTTAGAATAGATGTCACCAAAGTAAAATTTAATGTAACTGCAGTAAAAATTATGGTTAATGTTATGAATAAATCTTGTTATTTTTTACTTAAATGAGATTAGTATTGTAATACTACTAATTATATACAGGGTGTATTGAATATATTTAGAATAGATGTCACCAAAGTAAAATTTAATGTAACTGCAGTAAAAATTATGGTTAATTTTATGAATAAATGTTGTTATTTTTTATTTAAATGAGATTAGTATTGTAATACTACTAATTATATACAGGGTGTATTGAATATATTTAGAATAGATGTCACCAAAGTAAAATTTAATGTAACTGCAGTAAAAATTATGGTTAATGTTATGAATAAATCTTGTTATTTTTTATTTAAATGAGATTAGTATTGTAATACTACTTATTATATACAGGGTGTATTGAATATATTTAGAATAGATGTCACCAAAGTAAAATTTAATGTAACTGCAGTAAAAATTATGGTTAATGTTATGAATAAATGTTGTTATTTTTTATTTAAATGAGATTAGTATTGTAATACTACTAATTATATACAGGGTGTATTGAATATATTTAGAATAGATGTCACCAAAGTAAAATCTAATGTAACTGCAGTAAAAATTATGGTTAATGTTATGAATAAATGTTGTTATTTTTTATTTAAATGAGAATAGTATTGTAATACTACAAATTATATACAGGGTGTATTGAATATATTTAGAATAGATGTCACCAAAGTAAAATTTAATGTAACTGCAGTAAAAATTATGGTTAATGTTATGAATAAATCTTGTTATTTTTTATTTAAATGAGATTAGTATTGTAATACTACTAATTATATACAGGGTGTATTGAATATATTTAGAATAGATGTCACCAAAGTAAAATTTAATGTAACTGCAGTAAAAATTATGGTTAATGTTATGAATAAATCTTGTTATTTTTTACTTAAATGAGATTAGTATTGTAATACTACTAATTATATACAGGGTGTATTGAATATATTTAGAATAGATGTCACCAAAGTAAAATTTAATGTAACTGCAGTAAAAATTATGGTTAATGTTATGAATAAATCTTGTTATTTTTTACTTAAATGAGATTAGTATTGTAATACTACTAATTATATACAGGGTGTATTGAATATATTTAGAATAGATGTCACCAAAGTAAAATTTAATGTAAATGCAGTAAAAATTATGGTTAATGTTATGAATAAATGTTGTTATTTTTTACTTAAATGAGATTAGTATTGTAATACTAGTAAATATATACAGGGCGTATTGAATATATTGAGAATAGATGTCACCAAAGTAAAATTTAATGTAACTGCAGTAAAAATTATGGTTAATGTTATGAATAAATGTTGTTATTTTTTATTGAAATGAGATTAGTATTGTAATACTACTAATTATATACAGGGTGTATTGAATATATTTAGAATAGATGTCACCAAAGTAAAATTTAATGTAACTGCAGTAAAAATTATGGTTAATGTTATGAATAAATCTTGTTATTTTTTATTTAAATGAGATTAGTATTGTAATACTACTTATTATATACAGGGTGTATTGAATATATTTAGAATAGATGTCACCAAAGTAAAATTTAATGTAACTGCAGTAAAAATTATGGTTAATGTTATGAATAAATCTTGTTATTTTTTACTTAAATGAGATTAGTATTGTAATACTACTAATTATATACAGGGTGTATTAAATATATTTAGAATAGATGTCACCAAAGTAAAATTTAATGTAACTGCAGTAAAAATTATGGTTAATGTTATGAATAAATCTTGTTATTTTTTACTTAAATGAGATTAGTATTGTAATACTACTAATTATATACAGGGTGTATTGAATATATTTAGAATAGATGTCACCAAAGTAAAATTTAATGTAACTGCAGTAAAAATTATGGTTAATGTTATGAATAAATCTTGTTATTTTTTACTTAAATGAGATTAGTATTGTAATACTACTAATTATATACAGGGTGTATTGAATATATTTAGAATAGATGTCACCAAAGTAAAATTTAATGTAAATGCAGTAAAAATTATGGTTAATGTTATGAATAAATGTTGTTATTTTTTACTTAAATGAGATTAGTATTGTAATACTACTAATTATATATAGGGTGTATTGAATATATTTAGAATAGATGTCACCAGAGTAAAATTTAATGTAACTGCAGTAAAAATTATGGTTAATGTTATGAATAAATCTTGTTATTTTTTATTTAAATGAGATTAGTATTGTAATACTACTAAATATATACAGGGCGTATTGAATATATTGAGAATAGATGTCACCAAAGTAAAATTTAATGTAACTGCAGTAAAAATTATGGTTAATGTTATGAATAAATCTTGTTATTTTTTATTTAAATGAGATTAGTATTGTAATACTACTAATCATATACAGGGTGTATTGAATATATTTAGAATAGATGTCACCAAAGTAAAATTTAATGTAACTGCAGTAAAAATTATGGTTAATGTTATGAATAAATGTTGTTATTTTTTATTTAAATGAGATTAGTATTGTAATACTACTAATTATATACAGGGTGTATTGAATATATTTAGAATAGATGTCACCAAAGTAAAATTTAATGTAACTGCAGTAGAAATTATGGTTAATGTTATGAATAAATCTTGTTATTTTTTATTTAAATGAGATTAGTATTGTAATACTAGTAAATATATACAGGGCGTATTAAATATATTGAGAATAGATGTCACCAAAGTAAAATTTAATGTAACTGCAGTAAAAATTATGGTTAATGTTATGAATAAATGTTGTTATTTTTTATTTAAATGAGATTAGTATTGTAATACTACTAATTATATACAGGGTGTATTGAATATATTTAGAATAGATGTCACCAAAGTAAAATTTAATGTAACTGCAGTAAAAATTATGGTTAATGTTATGAATAAATCTTGTTATTTTTTATTTAAATGAGATTAGTATTGTAATACTACTTATTATATACAGGGTGTATTGAATATATTTAGAATAGATGTCACCAAAGTAAAATTTAATGTAACTGCAGTAAAAATTATGGTTAATGTTATGAATAAATCTTGTTATTTTTTACTTAAATGAGATTAGTGTTGTAATACTACTAATTATATACAGGGTGTATTGAATATATTTAGAATAGATGTCACCAAAGTAAAATTTAATGTAACTGCAGTAAAAATTATGGTTAATGTTATGAATAAATGTTGTTATTTTTTACTTAAATGAGATTAGTATTGTAATACTACTAATTATATATAGGGTGTATTGAATATATTTAGAATAGATGTCACCAAAGTAAAATTTAATGTAACTGCAGTAAAAATTATGGTTAATGTTATGAATAAATCTTGTTATTTTTTATTTAAATGAGATTAGTATTGTAATACTACTAAATATATACAGGGCGTATTGAATATATTGAGAATAGATGTCACCAAAGTAAAATTTAATGTAACTGCAGTAAAAATTATGGTTAATGTTATGAATAAATCTTGTTATTTTTTATTTAAATGAGATTAGTATTGTAATACTACTAATCATATACAGGGTGTATTGAATATATTTAGAATAGATGTCACCAAAGTAAAATTTAATGTAACTGCAGTAAAAATTATGGTTAATGTTATGAATAAATGTTGTTATTTTTTATTTAAATGAGATTAGTATTGTAATACTACTAATTATATACAGGGTGTATTGAATATATTTAGAATAGATGTCACCAAAGTAAAATTTAATGTAACTGCAGTAGAAATTATGGTTAATGTTATGAATAAATCTTGTTATTTTTTATTTAAATGAGATTAGTATTGTAATACTAGTAAATATATACAGGGCGTATTAAATATATTGAGAATAGATGTCACCAAAGTAAAATTTAATGTAACTGCAGTAAAAATTATGGTTAATGTTATGAATAAATGTTGTTATTTTTTATTTAAATGAGATTAGTATTGTAATACTACTAATTATATACAGGGTGTATTGAATATATTTAGAATAGATGTCACCAAAGTAAAATTTAATGTAACTGCAGTAAAAATTATGGTTAATGTTATGAATAAATCTTGTTATTTTTTATTTAAATGAGATTAGTATTGTAATACTACTAATAATATACAGGGTGTATTGAATATATTTAGAATAGATGTCACCAAAGTAAAATTTAATGTAACTGCAGTAAAAATTATGGTTAATGTTATGAATAAATCTTGTTATTTTTTATTTAAATGAGATTAGTATTGTAAAACTACTAATTATATACAGGGTGTATTGAATATATTTAGAATAGATGTCACCAAAGTAAAATTTAATGTAACTGCAGTAAAAATTAAGGTTAATGTTATGTATAAATCTTGTTATTTCTTATTTAATTGAGATTAGTATTGTAATACTACTAATTATATTCAGGGTGTATTGAATATATTTAGAATAGATGTCACCAAAGTAAAATTTAATGTAACTGCAGCAAAAATTATGGTTAATGTTATGAATAAATCTTGTTATTTTTTATTTAAATAAGATTAGTATTGTAATACTACTAATTATATATATATAGGGTGTATTGAATATATTTAGAATAGATGTCACCAAAGTAAAATTTAATGTAACTGCAGTAAAAATTATGGTTAATGTTATGAATAAATCTTGTTATTTTTTACTTAAATGAGATTAGTATTGTAATACTACTAATTATATACAGGGTGTATTAAATATATTTAGAATAGATGTCACCAAAGTAAAATTTAATGTAACTGCAGTAAAAATTATGGTTAATGTTATGAATAAATCTTGTTATTTTTTATTTAAATGAGATTAGTATTGTAATACTACTAATTATATATAGGGTGTATTGAATATATTTAGAATAGATGTAACCAAAGTAAAATTTAATGTAACTGCAGTAAAAATTATGGTTAATGTTATGAATAAATCTTGTTATTTTTTATTTAAATGAGATTAGTATTGTAATACTACTAATTATATACAGGGTGTATTGAATATATTTAGAATAGATGTCACCAAAGTAAAATTTAATGTAACTGCAGTAAAAATTATAGTTAATGTTATAAATAAATGTTGTTATTTTTTATTTAAATGAGATTAGTAGTGTAATACTACTAATTATATACAGGGTGTATTGAATATATTTAGAATAGATGTCACCAAAGTAAAATTTAATGTAACTGCAGTAAAAATTATGGTTAATGTTATGAATAAATCTTGTTATTTTTTACTTAAATGAGATTAGTATTGTAATACTACTAATTATATACAGGGTGTATTGAATATATTTAGAATAGATGTCACCAAAGTAAAATTTAATGTAACTGCAGTAAAATTATGGTTAATGTTATGAATAAATCTTGTTATTTTTTACTTAAATGAGATTAGTATTGTAATACTACTAATTATATACAGGGTGTATTGAATATATTTAGAATAGATGTCACCAAAGTAAAATTTAATGTAACTGCAGTAAAAATTATGGTTAATGTTATGAATAAATGTTGTTATTTTTTATTTAAATGAGATTAGTATTGTAATACTACTAATTATATACAGGGTGTATTGAATATATTTAGAATAGATGTCACCAAAGTAAAATTTAATGTAACTGCAGTAAAAATTATGGTTAATGTTATGAATAAATCTTGTTATTTTTTATTTAAATGAGATTAGTATTGTAATACTACTAAATATATACAGGGCGTATTGAATATATTGAGAATAGATGTCACCAAAGTAAAATTTAATGTAACTGCAGTAAAAATTATGGTTAATCTTATAAATAAATCTTCTTATTTTTTATTTAAATGAGATTAGTATTGTAATACTACAAATTATATACAGGGTGTATTGAATATATTTAGAATAGATGTCACCAAAGTAAAATCTAATGTAACTGCAGTAAAAATTATGGTTAATGTTATGAATAAATGTTGTTATTTTTTATTTAAATGAGATTAGTAGTGTAATACTACTAATTATATACAGGGTGTATTGAATATATTTAGAATAGATGTCACCAAAGTAAAATTTAATGTAACTGCAGTAAAAATTATGGTTAATGTTATAAATAAATGTTGTTATTTTTTATTTAAATGAGATTAGTAGTGTAATACTACTAATTATATACAGGGTGTATTGTTATTTTTATTGAAATGAGATTAGTATTGTAATACTACTAATTATATACAGGGTGTATTGAATATATTTAGAATAGATGTCACCAAAGTAAAATCTAATGTAACTGCAGTAAAAATTATGGTTAATGTTATGAATAAATATTGTTATTTTTTATTTAAATGAGATTAGTATTGTAATACTACTAAGTATATACAGGGTGTATTGAATATATTTAGAATAGATGTCACCAAAGTAAAATTTAATGTAACTGCAGTAAAAATTATGGTTAATGTTATGAATAAATGTTGTTATTTTTTATTTAAATGAGATTAGTATTGTAATACTACTAATTATATATAGGGTGTATTGAATATATTTAGAATAGATGTCACCAAAGTAAAATTTAATGTAACTGCAGTAAAAATGATGGTTAATGTTATGAATAAATCTTGTTATTTTTTATTTAAATGAGATTAGTATTGTAATACTACTAATTATATACAGGGTGTATTGAATATATTTAGAATAGATGTCACCAAAGTAAAATTTAATGTAACTGCAGTAAAAATTATAGTTAATGTTATAAATAAATGTTGTTATTTTTTATTTAAATGAGATTAGTAGTGTAATACTACTAATTATATACAGGGTGTATTGAATATATTTAGAATAGATGTCACCAAAGTAAAATTTAATGTAACTGCAGTAAAAATTATGGTTAATGTTATGAATAAATCTTGTTATTTTTTACTTAAATGAGATTAGTATTGTAATACTACTAATTATATACAGGGTGTATTGAATATATTTAGAATAGATGTCACCAAAGTAAAATTTAATGTAACTGCAGTAAAAATTATGGTTAATGTTATGAATAAATCTTGTTATTTTTTACTTAAATGAGATTAGTATTGTAATACTACTAATTATATACAGGGTGTATTGAATATATTTAGAATAGATGTCACCAAAGTAAAATTTAATGTAACTGCAGTAAAAATTATGGTTAATGTTATGAATAAATGTTGTTATTTTTTATTTAAATGAGATTAGTATTGTAATACTACTAATTATATACAGGGTGTATTGAATATATTTAGAATAGATGTCACCAAAGTAAAATTTAATGTAACTGCAGTAAAAATTATGGTTAATGTTATGAATAAATCTTGTTATTTTTTATTTAAATGAGATTAGTATTGTAATACTACTAAATATATACAGGGCGTATTGAATATATTGAGAATAGATGTCACCAAAGTAAAATTTAATGTAACTGCAGTAAAAATTATGGTTAATCTTATAAATAAATCTTCTTATTTTTTATTTAAATGAGATTAGTATTGTAATACTACAAATTATATACAGGGTGTATTGAATATATTTAGAATAGATGTCACCAAAGTAAAATCTAATGTAACTGCAGTAAAAATTATGGTTAATGTTATGAATAAATGTTGTTATTTTTTATTTAAATGAGATTAGTAGTGTAATACTACTAATTATATACAGGGTGTATTGAATATATTTAGAATAGATGTCACCAAAGTAAAATTTAATGTAACTGCAGTAAAAATTATGGTTAATGTTATAAATAAATGTTGTTATTTTTTATTTAAATGAGATTAGTAGTGTAATACTACTAATTATATACAGGGTGTATTGTTATTTTTATTGAAATGAGATTAGTATTGTAATACTACTAATTATATACAGGGTGTATTGAATATATTTAGAATAGATGTCACCAAAGTAAAATCTAATGTAACTGCAGTAAAAATTATGGTTAATGTTATGAATAAATGTTGTTATTTTTTATTTAAATGAGAATAGTATTGTAATACTACAAATTATATACAGGCTGTATTGAATATATTTAGAATAGATGTATTTTTTATTTAAATGAGATTAGTAGTGTAATACTACTAATTATATACAGGGTGTATTGAATATATTTAGAATAGATGTCACCAAAGTAAAATTTAATGTAACTGCAGTAAAAATTATGGTTAATGTTATGAATAAATCTTGTTATTTTTTACTTAAATGAGATTAGTATTGTAATACTACTAATTATATACAGGGTGTATTGAATATATTTAGAATAGATGTCACCAAAGTAAAATTTAATGTAACTGCAGTAGAAATTATGGTTAATGTTATGAATAAATCTTGTTATTTTTTATTTAAATGAGATTAGTATTGTAATACTAGTAAATATATACAGGGCGTATTAAATATATTGAGAATAGATGTCACCAAAGTAAAATTTAATGTAACTGCAGTAAAAATTATGGTTAATGTTATGAATAAATGTTGTTATTTTTTATTTAAATCAGATTAGTATTGTAATACTAGTAAATATATACAGGGCGTATTGAATATATTGAGAATAGATGTCACCAAAGTAAAATTTAATGTAACTGCAGTAAAAATTATGGTTAATGTTATGAATAAATGTTGTTATTTTTTATTTAAATGAGATTAGTATTGTAATACTACTAATTATATACAGGGTGTATTGAATATATTTAGAATAGATGTCACCAAAGTAAAATTTAATGTAACTGCAGTAAAAATTATGGTTAATGTTATGAATAAATCTTGTTATTTTTTATTTAAATGAGATTAGTATTGTAATACTACTTATTATATACAGGGTGTATTGAATATATTTAGAATAGATGTCACCAAAGTAAAATTTAATGTAACTGCAGTAAAAATTATGGTTAATGTTATGAATAAATGTTGTTATTTTTTATTTAAATGAGATTAGTATTGTAATACTACTAATTATATACAGGGTGTATTGAATATATTTAGAATAGATGCCACCAAAGTAAAATCTAATGTAACTGCAGTAAAAATTATGGTTAATGTTATGAATAAATGTTGTTATTTTTTATTTAAATGAGAATAGTATTGTAATACTACAAATTATATACAGGGTGTATTGAATATATTTAGAATAGATGTCACCAAAGTAAAATTTAATGTAACTGCAGTAAAAATTATTGTTAATGTTATGAATAAATCTTGTTATTTTTTATTTAAATGAGATTAGTATTGTAATACTACTAATTATATACAGGGCGTATTGAATATATTTAGAATAGATGTCACCAAAGTAAAATTTAATGTAACTGCAGTAAAAATTATGGTTAATGTTATGAATAAATCTTGTTATTTTTTATTTAAATGAGATTAGTATTGTAAAACTACTAATTATATACAGGGTGTATTGAATATATTTAGAATAGATGTCACCAAAGTAAAATTTAATGTAACTGCAGTAAAAATTATGGTTAATGTTATGTATAAATCTTGTTATTTCTTATTTAATTGAGATTAGTATTGTAATACTACTAATTATATTCAGGGTGTATTGAATATATTTAGAATAGATGTCACCAAAGTAAAATTTAATGTAACTGCAGCAAAAATTATGGTTAATGTTATGAATAAATCTTGTTATTTTTTATTTAAATAAGATTAGTATTGTAATACTACTAATTATATATATATAGGGTGTATTGAATATATTTAGAATAGATGTCACCAAAGTAAAATTTAATGTAACTGCAGTAAAAATTATGGTTAATGTTATGAATAAATCTTGTTATTTTTTATTTAAATGAGATTAGTATTGTAATACTACTAATTATATATAGGGTGTATTGAATATATTTAGAATAGATGTAACCAAAGTAAAATTTAATGTAACTGCAGTAAAAATTATGGTTAATGTTATGAATAAATCTTGTTATTTTTTACTTAAATGAGATTAGTATTGTAATACTACTAATTATATACAGGGTGTATTAAATATATTTAGAATAGATGTCACCAAAGTAAAATTTAATGTAACTGCAGTAAAAATTATGGTTAATGTTATGAATAAATCTTGTTATTTTTTACTTAAATGAGATTAGTATTGTAATACTACTAATTATATACAGGGTGTATTGAATATATTTAGAATAGATGTCACCAAAGTAAAATTTAATGTAACTGCAGTAAAAATTATGGTTAATGTTATGAATAAATCTTGTTATTTTTTACTTAAATGAGATTAGTATTGTAATACTACTAATTATATACAGGGTGTATTGAATATATTTAGAATAGATGTCACCAAAGTAAAATTTAATGTAACTGCAGTAAAAATTATGGTTAATGTTGTGGTGTTTGGATATTTGTAGGTTATTAATTAAGTCAGTTGAGATGTGGTCTGCTCAAGTTGTCGTTTAATACTGGCTTGTTACAAGTTACATTTATTGTACACGGGTGATGCGCAACCATACTATCATGTACGTATGTACATTTCTACATCTTCCCTTTTTATTGAGACTTATTAATTAATTACATTTTGTATTTTCTTAACCTAATTTACAATAAACAATTATCTAATCTACTAAACTATAAATCAAGTCTTGTACATTTTTGTATTTTCTTAACCTAATTTACAATAAACAATTATCTAATCTACTAAACTATAAATCGAGTCTTGTGGGTGGATTAATTACTCGACCAGTTCTCGTTACCACTGGTTCCTGTAGTGTATTTTCTGTGTTGCTGTTGTTATCACTCTCATTCACACTGTTGTTTCCATTGTTAGATTCAGTCTCATGTGCTGGCTCTTCATTCATACTTTCATTCTCTATTTCTATATACACACTTGGCTGTACTGGTTTTGCTGTTTTGTCTATATTGTTTGATTTAGTGGCTTCTTTTTTCTCATACCTCTCCTTAATGTGCTTTCTATTTCTGATTATTGTTGTGTTGTCATTTGTTTTTATTTGATATGACCTGTACCCTACCCTTTTTATTATTGTTCCTTTTGTCCAATTGCTTTTTGGTCTTTTCTGTATATAGACTTTTGTATTTTCTTTTAATTCAGAAAGTTCCTTGACCCCCTTTTGATCAAATTTAATTTTTTGTTTTTGTTGTTTTTCTGTTAAATAGTTCTGATACAAATTATGTTGATTTAAATTTTTTGTTAGATAACCCATTCTTGGCAATTGATCTCTTAAATCCCTAGACATTAACAATTGTGCTGGAGTAATATTTTTATATATTGGAGTGTTATGATAGCTAAGTATTGCTAGAAATACATCTTTTTTATCATCAATAGATTTCTTTATAATCTTTTTTATTGTTTGAATATGTCGTTCAACCATCCCGTTTGACTGTGGATAACGTGGAGATGATTTGACATGTTCTATCTCTGAACTCTTTATAAAATTTCGAAATAAAATTGATGTGAATTGTGGGCCTCCATCAGTACATAAAATTGTTGGTATACCATGAGTGGTAAAAATTTCTTTTAACTTGTTTATTACTTGTTCACTCGTAGTATTATCATATAAGCATTTAACTTCAACAAATTTTGTGTAGTAATCAATTATCAACATATAATTTTTTCCATAAACTTCAAATAAGTCACAACCTAATTTATGCCATGGAATATTTAAAATCTCATGTTGCTCCAGTGGTTCTGATTGTTGTGAATTCATATACTTGTGACAATGATAGCAATTAGAAATTAATTCTTTTATTTGACTATTCATACCTGGCCAATATAATGAATTATTTGCTAAAGCTATGGTTTTATTTATACCTAAATGACTATAATGTATACGATCTAACATTTCCTTTCGTAATTTACTTGGAACTATGAGTTGATTACCTTTATACAATAAATCATTCATTTCTGTAATTTCCTCTTTATTTTTATAATAAAATTTAATATTATCATCCACTTGATTTATTGTGTTAGGCCATCCTGTCTTTATCATTTTATTTAAATTAATTAGCTCCATATCATTCTTTGTTGCTTCCTTGAAAATTGCTATTTTTGAATCAGTTGCTACTACATTATGTTGAATTAAACAAACCTGATCTTCTATAGACTTTTCCCACTCTAAACTATCATTTTGTGTTTCATTTATGTATGCCCTTGATAATGCATCGGCTATATATAACTCTTTGCCTGGTTTATATCTAACTTCAAAATCATATCTAGTTAATTGTAGTAACATTCTTTGTAGCCTTGCTGGACATGAATTAAGTGGCTTTTTAAATATTGGAATTAATGGTAAATGATCAGTTTCTACTATAATTTTTCTGCCAAATACATATTGATGAAATTTGGTCAAACCAAAACAGATTGCTAGTAATTCTTTTTCAATTTGTGCATATCGTGTTTGAACTTCAGTCATAGCACGAGATGCATATGCACATGGTAGTTTATTTTGTAATAATACTGCCCCTAAACCATCTTTTGATGCATCAACTGATACTACTGCTTCCTTATTTACATCAAAATATTGTAACACTGGACTTTCCATTAACTTATTTTTTAATTGATTAAAAACATCATCTTCCAGGTTGGTCCAAACAAATTCATTTTCATTTTTAAGCAATTGTCTTAGAACACTAGTGTTTGTTGAGTAATTTTCAATAAACCTACTTACATATGTTAGCATACCCAAAAATCTCTGTACCCCTTTTTTATCAATCGGTTTTGGCATTTCTACAATAGCTCTTATTTTTTCTGTGTCTAAAGCAATCCCATTACTTTTCAATATGTGTCCCATATATTTTACTTCTTTTATGCCTAACTTACATTTTTCTCTGTTAAATTTCAAATTGACCTCTTTTGCTCTATTTAAAACCTTAATTAATCGTTCGTCATGTTCTTTTTTATTTTTGCCATATATGATAAAGTCATCTATGTAAATTTGTACACCTTCAAAATTAAATAAATTACTCAGAGTTTCTTGAAAAACTTCTGGTGCGCACTTGATACCATAAGGCATTCTTAAATACCTATATCTACCAACTGGTGTAGCAAAAGTACATAACTTTGAACTTTCTTCATCTAACATTACTTGATGAAAGCCTGCTGAAGCATCTAATGTACTAAAATATTCAGCTCCTGTTAGTTTATGCATGATTTCATCTAATGTTGGTAAGTGATATAACTGTCTCTTTATGTTATTATTAAGTTGCTTTGGATCTAAACAGATTCTTAATTTACCATTTGGTTTTCGAACAAGTACTAATGGGTTTACCCAGTCTGTTGGTCCTTCTACTCTCTTGATGATTTGACTTTCCTCCAACTCTGCTAAACTATGTTTTAAATTTTCTGTTAATGCGATTGGCACTTTTCTTGGTGGACATGCAACTGGTGTGCTATTTTCTACTAACTCTATGTGATATGGGTTTGTCTCATTTATGCAACCAAACCCTTCAAACAAGTCTGCATAATTTAAAAATATATTTGAGTAACTTTGCTCTGTAATTTGTTCTATTTGATCAATTCGTTTAATTAATTTTAATTGTTTGCATGCCTTTAGGCCTAAAATTGTCTGTGCTTCTTTTTCAACAATGTAAAATTCTAATGTGAGTTTTGGACTATTTTTTGATTTAGCACATTCTAAATTAATTTTGCCTATGATGTCTAGTTTGTTATTTGTATATGAGTATAGGGTGTCATTTGTTCTTGTTATATAATTTGAGATTTTTAATTTTTTATATTCACTAAGACACATAACATTCACCATAGACCCTGTGTCTAATTTGGCTTGAATGTTTATTTTGTTAATTATCAACTGGCAACACCAGTCTCTCCCATTATCCAAATATCCTCCTGTTACCTCTCCCACACAAACATATTCCCGATCTGTACCAACACCATTTTTAATTTCGTTCACATTCTCATTCATTCTATTCCTTTCATTCTTATATTTGCAACAAGATGCAAAATGATTGTATTTTTTACAGTTTATACATTGTTTACCGTATGCAGGACATTGGTTTATGGCATGTCTGCTTCGACCACACTTCCTGCAGTTGTTGATGAGTCCCCTTTGGTTTAGTTGCTCCGGATATTTCCTCGCTGTCCCATCTGGTGCCCTTTTGTGAACTGCATCCACTTGCTTCTCAGTATGGATGTGCGACATCTTCTCCCTCTGTTCCCTGGCTGCCTCGATGGTCAAGCAGATTTGCATTGCTTTCTGCAGATCAATTTCTTCCTCCTGGAGTAGCTTCTCACGAATTGATTCATCACAGATGCCTGTTATCAGCATATCCTTAATGAGGCTGTCCATTAGGTCTCCAAACACGCATGTTTGAGCCTTTATTTTCAAATCCACTACAAATTGCTCTGTGGACTGTCCTTTTTTTTGTTTAGTATTAAAGAATTTATACCTCTCAAAAGATATGTTCAGTCTAGGCTTGAAGTGCTTCTCAAACTTATTTAACAATGGCTGCAATTTATTTACTTCACCCTCTTCAAATTCAAATGTTGTATATATTTTTGTAAAGCACTCTTCCCCTATGTAGTGCAGTAACTGGGCACACTGGGTGGTTTCGTCTTTTTTGTTGAGCTCAGTGGCCCTTATGTAGTTTTCGAATCGTGCCCGCCATACTTTCCAATTTGTTGCCACGTCCCCATCCAAGCTTATCGGTGCGATCCCTCTATGATCTCCCATTTTTTTAATTTAGTTTACTTTAATTTACACTTGGTTTGTTATTTTCACCGATATTTCTGTGTTATTTTATCGTTCAAACTCCGACTGCGCCATGTGGTGTTTGGATATTTGTAGGTTATTAATTAAGTCAGTTGAGATGTGGTCTGCTCAAGTTGTCGTTTAATACTGGCTTGTTACAAGTTACATTTATTGTACACGGGTGATGCGCAACCATACTATCATGTACGTATGTACATTACTACAAATGTTATGAATAAATCTTGTTATTTTTTATTTAAATGAGATTAGTATTGTAATACTACTAATTATATACAGGGTGTATTAAATATATTTAGAATAGATGTCACCAAAGTAAAATTTAATGTAACTGCAGTAAAAATTATGGTTAATGTTATGAATAAATCTTGTTATTTTTTACTTAAATGAGATTAGTATTGTAATACTACTAATTATATACAGGGTGTATTGAATATATTTAGAATAGATGTCACCAAAGTAAAATTTAATGTAACTGCAGTAAAAATTATGGTTAATGTTATGAATAAATCTTGTTATTTTTTACTTAAATGAGATTAGTAATGTAATACTACTAATTATATACAGGGTGTATTAAATATATTTAGAATAGATGTCACCAAAGTAAAATTTAATGTAACTGCAGTAAAAATTATGGTTAATGTTATGAATAAATCTTGTTATTTTTTATTTAAATGAGATTAGTATTGTAATACTACTAATTATATATAGGGTGTATTGAATATATTTAGAATAGATGTAACCAAAGTAAAATTTAATGTAACTGCAGTAAAAATTATGGTTAATGTTATGAATAAATCTTGTTATTTTTTACTTAAATGAGATTAGTATTGTAATACTACTAATTATATACAGGGTGTATTAAATATATTTAGAATAGATGTCACCAAAGTAAAATTTAATGTAACTGCAGTAAAAATTATGGTTAATGTTATGAATAAATCTTGTTATTTTTTACTTAAATGAGATTAGTATTGTAATACTACTAATTATATACAGGGTGTATTGAATATATTTAGAATAGATGTCACCAAAGTAAAATTTAATGTAACTGCAGTAAAAATTATGGTTAATGTTATGAATAAATCTTGTTATTTTTTACTTAAATGAGATTAGTATTGTAATACTACTAATTATATACAGGGTGTATTGAATATATTTAGAATAGATGTCACCAAAGTAAAATTTAATGTAAATGCAGTAAAAATTATGGTTAATGTTATGAATAAATGTTGTTATTTTTTACTTAAATGAGATTAGTATTGTAATACTACTAATTATATACAGGGTGTATTGAATATATTTAGAATAGATGTCACCAAAGTAAAATTTAATGTAACTGCAGTAAAAATTATGGTTAATGTTATGAATAAATCTTGTTATTTTTTACTTAAATGAGATTAGTATTGTAATACTACTAATTATATACAGGGTGTATTGAATATATTTAGAATAGATGTCACCAAAGTAAAATTTAATGTAAATGCAGTAAAAATTATGGTTAATGTTATGAATAAATGTTGTTATTTTTTACTTAAATGAGATTAGTATTGTAATACTAGTAAATATATACAGGGCGTATTGAATATATTGAGAATAGATGTCACCAAAGTAAAATTTAATGTAACTGCAGTAAAAATTATGGTTAATGTTATGAATAAATGTTGTTATTTTTTATTGAAATGAGATTAGTATTGTAATACTACTAATTATATACAGGGTGTATTGAATATATTTAGAATAGATGTCACCAAAGTAAAATTTAATGTAACTGCAGTAAAAATTATGGTTAATGTTATGAATAAATCTTGTTATTTTTTATTTAAATGAGATTAGTATTGTAATACTACTTATTATATACAGGGTGTATTGAATATATTTAGAATAGATGTCACCAAAGTAAAATTTAATGTAACTGCAGTAAAAATTATGGTTAATGTTATGAATAAATCTTGTTATTTTTTACTTAAATGAGATTAGTATTGTAATACTACTAATTATATACAGGGTGTATTAAATATATTTAGAATAGATGTCACCAAAGTAAAATTTAATGTAACTGCAGTAAAAATTATGGTTAATGTTATGAATAAATCTTGTTATTTTTTACTTAAATGAGATTAGTATTGTAATACTACTAATTATATACAGGGTGTATTGAATATATTTAGAATAGATGTCACCAAAGTAAAATTTAATGTAACTGCAGTAAAAATTATGGTTAATGTTATGAATAAATCTTGTTATTTTTTACTTAAATGAGATTAGTATTGTAATACTACTAATTATATACAGGGTGTATTGAATATATTTAGAATAGATGTCACCAAAGTAAAATTTAATGTAAATGCAGTAAAAATTATGGTTAATGTTATGAATAAATGTTGTTATTTTTTACTTAAATGAGATTAGTATTGTAATACTACTAATTATATATAGGGTGTATTGAATATATTTAGAATAGATGTCACCAAAGTAAAATTTAATGTAACTGCAGTAAAAATTATGGTTAATGTTATGAATAAATCTTGTTATTTTTTATTTAAATGAGATTAGTATTGTAATACTACTAAATATATACAGGGCGTATTGAATATATTGAGAATAGATGTCACCAAAGTAAAATTTAATGTAACTGCAGTAAAAATTATGGTTAATGTTATGAATAAATCTTGTTATTTTTTATTTAAATGAGATTAGTATTGTAATACTACTAATCATATACAGGGTGTATTGAATATATTTAGAATAGATGTCACCAAAGTAAAATTTAATGTAACTGCAGTAAAAATTATGGTTAATGTTATGAATAAATGTTGTTATTTTTTATTTAAATGAGATTAGTATTGTAATACTACTAATTATATACAGGGTGTATTGAATATATTTAGAATAGATGTCACCAAAGTAAAATTTAATGTAACTGCAGTAGAAATTATGGTTAATGTTATGAATAAATCTTGTTATTTTTTATTTAAATGAGATTAGTATTGTAATACTAGTAAATATATACAGGGCGTATTAAATATATTGAGAATAGATGTCACCAAAGTAAAATTTAATGTAACTGCAGTAAAAATTATGGTTAATGTTATGAATAAATGTTGTTATTTTTTATTTAAATGAGATTAGTATTGTAATACTACTAATTATATACAGGGTGTATTGAATATATTTAGAATAGATGTCACCAAAGTAAAATTTAATGTAACTGCAGTAAAAATTATGGTTAATGTTATGAATAAATCTTGTTATTTTTTATTTAAATGAGATTAGTATTGTAATACTACTTATTATATACAGGGTGTATTGAATATATTTAGAATAGATGTCACCAAAGTAAAATTTAATGTAACTGCAGTAAAAATTATGGTTAATGTTATGAATAAATCTTGTTATTTTTTACTTAAATGAGATTAGTGTTGTAATACTACTAATTATATACAGGGTGTATTGAATATATTTAGAATAGATGTCACCAAAGTAAAATTTAATGTAACTGCAGTAAAAATTATGGTTAATGTTATGAATAAATGTTGTTATTTTTTACTTAAATGAGATTAGTATTGTAATACTACTAATTATATATAGGGTGTATTGAATATATTTAGAATAGATGTCACCAAAGTAAAATTTAATGTAACTGCAGTAAAAATTATGGTTAATGTTATGAATAAATCTTGTTATTTTTTATTTAAATGAGATTAGTATTGTAATACTACTAAATATATACAGGGCGTATTGAATATATTGAGAATAGATGTCACCAAAGTAAAATTTATTGTAACTGCAGTAAAAATTATGGTTAATGTTATGAATAAATCTTGTTATTTTTTATTTAAATGAGATTAGTATTGTAATACTACTAATCATATACAGGGTGTATTGAATATATTTAGAATAGATGTCACCAAAGTAAAATTTAATGTAACTGCAGTAAAAATTATGGTTAATGTTATGAATAAATGTTGTTATTTTTTATTTAAATGAGATTAGTATTGTAATACTACTAATTATATACAGGGTGTATTGAATATATTTAGAATAGATGTCACCAAAGTAAAATTTAATGTAACTGCAGTAGAAATTATGGTTAATGTTATGAATAAATCTTGTTATTTTTTATTTAAATGAGATTAGTATTGTAATACTAGTAAATATATACAGGGCGTATTAAATATATTGAGAATAGATGTCACCAAAGTAAAATTTAATGTAACTGCAGTAAAAATTATGGTTAATGTTATGAATAAATGTTGTTATTTTTTATTTAAATGAGATTAGTATTGTAATACTACTAATTATATACAGGGTGTATTGAATATATTTAGAATAGATGTCACCAAAGTAAAATTTAATGTAACTGCAGTAAAAATTATGGTTAATGTTATGAATAAAACTTGTTATTTTTTATTTAAATGAGATTAGTATTGTAATACTACTTATTATATACAGGGTGTATTGAATATATTTAGAATAGATGTCACCAAAGTAAAATTTAATGTAACTGCAGTAAAAATTATGGTTAATGTTATGAATAAATGTTGTTATATTTTATTTAAATGAGATTAGTATTGTAATACTACTAATTATATACAGGGTGTATTGAATATATTTAGAATAGATGCCACCAAAGTAAAATCTAATGTAACTGCAGTAAAAATTATGGTTAATGTTATGAATAAATGTTGTTATTTTTTATTTAAATGAGAATAGTATTGTAATACAACAAATTATATACAGGGTGTATTGAATATATTTAGAATAGATGTCACCAAAGTAAAATTTAATGTAACTGCAGTAAAAATTATGGTTAATGTTATGAATAAATCTTGTTATTTTTTATTTAAATGAGATTAGTATTGTAATACTACTAATTATATACAGGGTGTATTGAATATATTTAGAATAGATGTCACCAAAGTAAAATTTAATGTAACTGCAGTAAAAATTATGGTTACTGTTATGAATAAATCTTGTTATTTTTTATTTAAATGAGATTAGTATTGTAATACTACTAATTATATACAGGGCGTATTGAATATATTTAGAATAGATGTCACAGAAATTGAATTTAATGCAACAACAATTGCAATTATTGTGAATGTTATGAATAAATCGTGTTATTTTTTATTTAAATGAGAATACTATTGTAATACTACTAATTATATACAGGGTGTATTGAATATATTTAGAATAGATGTCTCCAAAGTAAAATTTAATGTAACTGCAGTAAAAATTATGGTTAATGTTATGAATAAATCTTGTTATTTTTTATTTAAATGAGATTAGTATTGTAATACTACTAATAATATACAGGGTGTATTGAATATATTTAGAATAGATGTCACCAAAGTAAAATTTAATGTAACTGCAGTAAAAATTATGGTTAATGTTATGAATAAATCTTGTTATTTTTTATTTAAATGAGATTAGTATTGTAAAACTACTAATTATATACAGGGTGTATTGAATATATTTAGAATAGATGTCACCAAAGTAAAATTTAATGTAACTGCAGTAAAAATTAAGGTTAATGTTATGTATAAATCTTGTTATTTCTTATTTAATTGAGATTAGTATTGTAATACTACTAATTATATTCAGGGTGTATTGAATATATTTAGAATAGATGTCACCAAAGTAAAATTTAATGTAACTGCAGCAAAAATTATGGTTAATGTTATGAATAAATCTTGTTATTTTTTATTTAAATAAGATTAGTATTGTAATACTACTAATTATATATATAAAGGGTGTATTGAATATATTTAGAATAGATGTCACCAAAGTAAAATTTAATGTAACTGCAGTAAAAATTATGGTTAATGTTATGAATAAATCTTGTTATTTTTTAGTTAAATGAGATTAGTATTGTAATACTACTAATTATATATAGGGTGTATTGAATATATTTAGAATAGATGTAACCAAAGTAAAATTTAATGTAACTGCAGTAAAAATTATGGTTAATGTTATGAATAAATCTTGTTATTTTTTATTTAAATGAGATTAGTATTGTAATACTACTAATTATATACAGGGTGTATTGAATATATTTAGAATAGATATCACCAAAGTAAAATTTAATGTAACTGCAGTAAAAATTATAGTTAATGTTATAAATAAATGTTGTTATTTTTTATTTAAATGAGATTAGTAGTGTAATACTACTAATTATATACAGGGTGTATTGAATATATTTAGAATAGATGTCACCAAAGTAAAATTTAATGTAACTGCAGTAAAAATTATGGTTAATGTTATGAATAAATCTTGTTATTTTTTACTTAAATGAGATTAGTATTGTAATACTACTAATTATATACAGGGTGTATTGAATATATTTAGAATAGATGTCACCAAAGTAAAATTTAATGTAACTGCAGTAAAAATTATGGTTAATGTTATGAATAAATCTTGTTATTTTTTACTTAAATGAGATTAGTATTGTAATACTACTAATTATATACAGGGTGTATTGAATATATTTAGAATAGATGTCACCAAAGTAAAATTTAATGTAACTGCAGTAAAAATTATGGTTAATGTTATGAATAAATGTTGTTATTTTTTATTTAAATGAGATTAGTATTGTAATACTACTAATTATATACAGGGTGTATTGAATATATTTAGAATAGATGTCACCAAAGTAAAATTTAATGTAACTGCAGTAAAAATTATGGTTAATGTTATGAATAAATCTTGTTATTTTTTATTTAAATGAGATTAGTATTGTAATACTACTAAATATATACAGGGCGTATTGAATATATTGAGAATAGATGTCACCAAAGTAAAATTTAATGTAACTGCAGTAAAAATTATGGTTAATCTTATAAATAAATCTTCTTATTTTTTATTTAAATGAGATTAGTATTGTAATACTACAAATTATATACAGGGTGTATTGAATATATTTAGAATAGATGTCACCAAAGTAAAATCTAATGTAACTGCAGTAAAAATTATGGTTAATGTTATGAATAAATGTTGTTATTTTTTATTTAAATGAGATTAGTAGTGTAATACTACTAATTATATACAGGGTGTATTGAATATATTTAGAATAGATGTCACCAAAGTAAAATTTAATGTAACTGCAGTAAAAATTATGGTTAATGTTATAAATAAATGTTGTTATTTTTTATTTAAATGAGATTAGTAGTGTAATACTACTAATTATATACAGGGTGTATTGTTATTTTTATTGAAATGAGATTAGTATTGTAATACTACTAATTATATACAGGGTGTATTGAATATATTTAGAATAGATGTCACCAAAGTAAAATCTAATGTAACTGCAGTAAAAATTATGGTTAATGTTATGAATAAATATTGTTATTTTTTATTTAAATGAGATTAGTATTGTAATACTACTAAGTATATACAGGGTGTATTGAATATATTTAGAATAGATGTCACCAAAGTAAAATTTAATGTAACTGCAGTAAAAATTATGGTTAATGTTATGAATAAATGTTGTTATTTTTTATTTAAATGAGATTAGTATTGTAATACTACTAATTATATATAGGGTGTATTGAATATATTTAGAATAGATGTCACCAAAGTAAAATTTAATGTAACTGCAGTAAAAATGATGGTTAATGTTATGAATAAATCTTGTTATTTTTTATTTAAATGAGATTAGTATTGTAATACTACTAATTATATACAGGGTGTATTGAATATATTTAGAATAGATGTCACCAAAGTAAAATTTAATGTAACTGCAGTAAAAATTATAGTTAATGTTATAAATAAATGTTGTTATTTTTTATTTAAATGAGATTAGTAGTGTAATACTACTAATTATATACAGGGTGTATTGAATATATTTAGAATAGATGTCACCAAAGTAAAATTTAATGTAACTGCAGTAAAAATTATGGTTAATGTTATGAATAAATCTTGTTATTTTTTACTTAAATGAGATTAGTATTGTAATACTACTAATTATATACAGGGTGTATTGAATATATTTAGAATAGATGTCACCAAAGTAAAATTTAATGTAACTGCAGTAAAAATTATGGTTAATGTTATGAATAAATCTTGTTATTTTTTACTTAAATGAGATTAGTATTGTAATACTACTAATTATATACAGGGTGTATTGAATATATTTAGAATAGATGTCACCAAAGTAAAATTTAATGTAACTGCAGTAAAAATTATGGTTAATGTTATGAATAAATGTTGTTATTTTTTATTTAAATGAGATTAGTATTGTAATACTACTAATTATATACAGGGTGTATTGAATATATTTAGAATAGATGTCACCAAAGTAAAATTTAATGTAACTGCAGTAAAAATTATGGTTAATGTTATGAATAAATCTTGTTATTTTTTATTTAAATGAGATTAGTATTGTAATACTACTAAATATATACAGGGCGTATTGAATATATTGAGAATAGATGTCACCAAAGTAAAATTTAATGTAACTGCAGTAAAAATTATGGTTAATCTTATAAATAAATCTTCTTATTTTTTATTTAAATGAGATTAGTATTGTAATACTACAAATTATATACAGGGTGTATTGAATATATTTAGAATAGATGTCACCAAAGTAAAATCTAATGTAACTGCAGTAAAAATTATGGTTAATGTTATGAATAAATGTTGTTATTTTTTATTTAAATGAGATTAGTAGTGTAATACTACTAATTATATACAGGGTGTATTGAATATATTTAGAATAGATGTCACCAAAGTAAAATTTAATGTAACTGCAGTAAAAATTATGGTTAATGTTATAAATAAATGTTGTTATTTTTTATTTAAATGAGATTAGTAGTGTAATACTACTAATTATATACAGGGTGTATTGTTATTTTTATTGAAATGAGATTAGTATTGTAATACTACTAATTATATACAGGGTGTATTGAATATATTTAGAATAGATGTCACCAAAGTAAAATCTAATGTAACTGCAGTAAAAATTATGGTTAATGTTATGAATAAATGTTGTTATTTTTTATTTAAATGAGAATAGTATTGTAATACTACAAATTATATACAGGCTGTATTGAATATATTTAGAATAGATGTATTTTTTATTTAAATGAGATTAGTAGTGTAATACTACTAATTATATACAGGGTGTATTGAATATATTTAGAATAGATGTCACCAAAGTAAAATTTAATGTAACTGCAGTAAAAATTATGGTTAATGTTATGAATAAATCTTGTTATTTTTTACTTAAATGAGATTAGTATTGTAATACTACTAATTATATACAGGGTGTATTGAATATATTTAGAATAGATGTCACCAAAGTAAAATTTAATGTAACTGCAGTAGAAATTATGGTTAATGTTATGAATAAATCTTGTTATTTTTTATTTAAATGAGATTAGTATTGTAATACTAGTAAATATATACAGGGCGTATTAAATATATTGAGAATAGATGTCACCAAAGTAAAATTTAATGTAACTGCAGTAAAAATTATGGTTAATGTTATGAATAAATGTTGTTATTTTTTATTTAAATCAGATTAGTATTGTAATACTAGTAAATATATACAGGGCGTATTGAATATATTGAGAATAGATGTCACCAAAGTAAAATTTAATGTAACTGCAGTAAAAATTATGGTTAATGTTATGAATAAATGTTGTTATTTTTTATTTAAATGAGATTAGTATTGTAATACTACTAATTATATACAGGGTGTATTGAATATATTTAGAATAGATGTCACCAAAGTAAAATTTAATGTAACTGCAGTAAAAATTATGGTTAATGTTATGAATAAATCTTGTTATTTTTTATTTAAATGAGATTAGTATTGTAATACTACTTATTATATACAGGGTGTATTGAATATATTTAGAATAGATGTCACCAAAGTAAAATTTAATGTAACTGCAGTAAAAATTATGGTTAATGTTATGAATAAATGTTGTTATTTTTTATTTAAATGAGATTAGTATTGTAATACTACTAATTATATACAGGGTGTATTGAATATATTTAGAATAGATGCCACCAAAGTAAAATCTAATGTAACTGCAGTAAAAATTATGGTTAATGTTATGAATAAATGTTGTTATTTTTTATTTAAATGAGAATAGTATTGTAATACTACAAATTATATACAGGGTGTATTGAATATATTTAGAATAGATGTCACCAAAGTAAAATTTAATGTAACTGCAGTAAAAATTATTGTTAATGTTATGAATAAATCTTGTTATTTTTTATTTAAATGAGATTAGTATTGTAATACTACTAATTATATACAGGGCGTATTGAATATATTTAGAATAGATGTCACCAAAGTAAAATTTAATGTAACTGCAGTAAAAATTATGGTTAATGTTATGAATAAATCTTGTTATTTTTTATTTAAATGAGATTAGTATTGTAAAACTACTAATTATATACAGGGTGTATTGAATATATTTAGAATAGATGTCACCAAAGTAAAATTTAATGTAACTGCAGTAAAAATTATGGTTAATGTTATGAATAAATGTTGTTATTTTTTATTTAAATGAGATTAGTATTGTAATACTACTAATTATATACAGGGTGTATTGAATATATTTAGAATAGATGCCACCAAAGTAAAATCTAATGTAACTGCAGTAAAAATTATGGTTAATGTTATGAATAAATGTTGTTATTTTTTATTTAAATGAGAATAGTATTGTAATACTACAAATTATATACAGGGTGTATTGAATATATTTAGAATAGATGTCACCAAAGTAAAATTTAATGTAACTGCAGTAAAAATTATTGTTAATGTTATGAATAAATCTTGTTATTTTTTATTTAAATGAGATTAGTATTGTAATACTACTAATTATATACAGGGCGTATTGAATATATTTAGAATAGATGTCACCAAAGTAAAATTTAATGTAACTGCAGTAAAAATTATGGTTAATGTTATGAATAAATCTTGTTATTTTTTATTTAAATGAGATTAGTATTGTAAAACTACTAATTATATACAGGGTGTATTGAATATATTTAGAATAGATGTCACCAAAGTAAAATTTAATGTAACTGCAGTAAAAATTATGGTTAATGTTATGAATAAATGTTGTTATTTTTTATTTAAATGAGATTAGTATTGTAATACTACTAATTATATACAGGGTGTATTGAATATATTTAGAATAGATGCCACCAAAGTAAAATCTAATGTAACTGCAGTAAAAATTATGGTTAATGTTATGAATAAATGTTGTTATTTTTTATTTAAATGAGAATAGTATTGTAATACTACAAATTATATACAGGGTGTATTGAATATATTTAGAATAGATGTCACCAAAGTAAAATTTAATGTAACTGCAGTAAAAATTATTGTTAATGTTATGAATAAATCTTGTTATTTCTTATTTAATTGAGATTAGTATTGTAATACTACTAATTATATTCAGGGTGTATTGAATATATTTAGAATAGATGTCACCAAAGTAAAATTTAATGTAACTGCAGCAAAAATTATGGTTAATGTTATGAATAAATCTTGTTATTTTTTATTTAAATAAGATTAGTATTGTAATACTACTAATTATATATATATAGGGTGTATTGAATATATTTAGAATAGATGTCACCAAAGTAAAATTTAATGTAACTGCAGTAAAAATTATGGTTAATGTTATGAATAAATCTTGTTATTTTTTATTTAAATGAGATTAGTATTGTAATACTACTAATTATATATAGGGTGTATTGAATATATTTAGAATAGATGTAACCAAAGTAAAATTTAATGTAACTGCAGTAAAAATTATGGTTAATGTTATGAATAAATCTTGTTATTTTTTACTTAAATGAGATTAGTATTGTAATACTACTAATTATATACAGGGTGTATTAAATATATTTAGAATAGATGTCACCAAAGTAAAATTTAATGTAACTGCAGTAAAAATTATGGTTAATGTTATGAATAAATCTTGTTATTTTTTACTTAAATGAGATTAGTATTGTAATACTACTAATTATATACAGGGTGTATTGAATATATTTAGAATAGATGTCACCAAAGTAAAATTTAATGTAACTGCAGTAAAAATTATGGTTAATGTTATGAATAAATCTTGTTATTTTTTACTTAAATGAGATTAGTATTGTAATACTACTAATTATATACAGGGTGTATTGAATATATTTAGAATAGATGTCACCAAAGTAAAATTTAATGTAACTGCAGTAAAAATTATGGTTAATGTTGTGGTGTTTGGATATTTGTAGGTTATTAATTAAGTCAGTTGAGATGTGGTCTGCTCAAGTTGTCGTTTAATACTGGCTTGTTACAAGTTACATTTATTGTACACGGGTGATGCGCAACCATACTATCATGTACGTATGTACATTACTACATCTTCCCTTTTTATTGAGACTTATTAATTAATTACATTTTGTATTTTCTTAACCTAATTTACAATAAACAATTATCTAATCTACTAAACTATAAATCAAGTCTTGTACATTTTTGTATTTTCTTAACCTAATTTACAATAAACAATTATCTAATCTACTAAACTATAAATCGAGTCTTGTGGGTGGATTAATTACTCGACCAGTTCTCGTTACCACTGGTTCCTGTAGTGTATTTTCTGTGTTGCTGTTGTTATCACTCTCATTCACACTGTTGTTTCCATTGTTAGATTCAGTCTCATGTGCTGGCTCTTCATTCATACTTTCATTCTCTATTTCTATATACACACTTGGCTGTACTGGTTTTGCTGTTTTGTCTATATTGTTTGATTTAGTGGCTTCTTTTTTCTCATACCTCTCCTTAATGTGCTTTCTATTTCTGATTATTGTTGTGTTGTCATTTGTTTTTATTTGATATGACCTGTACCCTACCCTTTTTATTATTGTTCCTTTTGTCCAATTGCTTTTTGGTCTTTTCTGTATATAGACTTTTGTATTTTCTTTTAATTCAGAAAGTTCCTTGACCCCCTTTTGATCAAATTTAATTTTTTGTTTTTGTTGTTTTTCTGTTAAATAGTTCTGATACAAATTATGTTGATTTAAATTTTTTGTTAGATAACCCATTCTTGGCAATTGATCTCTTAAATCCCTAGACATTAACAATTGTGCTGGAGTAATATTTTTATATATTGGAGTGTTATGATAGCTAAGTATTGCTAGAAATACATCTTTTTTATCATCAATAGATTTCTTTATAATCTTTTTTATTGTTTGAATATGTCGTTCAACCATCCCGTTTGACTGTGGATAACGTGGAGATGATTTGACATGTTCTATCTCTGAACTCTTTATAAAATTTCGAAATAAAATTGATGTGAATTGTGGGCCTCCATCAGTACATAAAATTGTTGGTATACCATGAGTGGTAAAAATTTCTTTTAACTTGTTTATTACTTGTTCACTCGTAGTATTATCATATAAGCATTTAACTTCAACAAATTTTGTGTAGTAATCAATTATCAACATATAATTTTTTCCATAAACTTCAAATAAGTCACAACCTAATTTATGCCATGGAATATTTAAAATCTCATGTTGCTCCAGTGGTTCTGATTGTTGTGAATTCATATACTTGTGACAATGATAGCAATTAGAAATTAATTCTTTTATTTGACTATTCATACCTGGCCAATATAATGAATTATTTGCTAAAGCTATGGTTTTATTTATACCTAAATGACTATAATGTATACGATCTAACATTTCCTTTCGTAATTTACTTGGAACTATGAGTTGATTACCTTTATACAATAAATCATTCATTTCTGTAATTTCCTCTTTATTTTTATAATAAAATTTAATATTATCATCCACTTGATTTATTGTGTTAGGCCATCCTGTCTTTATCATTTTATTTAAATTAATTAGCTCCATATCATTCTTTGTTGCTTCCTTGAAAATTGCTATTTTTGAATCAGTTGCTACTACATTATGTTGAATTAAACAAACCTGATCTTCTATAGACTTTTCCCACTCTAAACTATCATTTTGTGTTTCATTTATGTATGCCCTTGATAATGCATCGGCTATATATAACTCTTTGCCTGGTTTATATCTAACTTCAAAATCATATCTAGTTAATTGTAGTAACATTCTTTGTAGCCTTGCTGGACATGAATTAAGTGGCTTTTTAAATATTGGAATTAATGGTAAATGATCAGTTTCTACTATAATTTTTCTGCCAAATACATATTGATGAAATTTGGTCAAACCAAAACAGATTGCTAGTAATTCTTTTTCAATTTGTGCATATCGTGTTTGAACTTCAGTCATAGCACGAGATGCATATGCACATGGTAGTTTATTTTGTAATAATACTGCCCCTAAACCATCTTTTGATGCATCAACTGATACTACTGCTTCCTTATTTACATCAAAATATTGTAACACTGGACTTTCCATTAACTTATTTTTTAATTGATTAAAAACATCATCTTCCAGGTTGGTCCAAACAAATTCATTTTCATTTTTAAGCAATTGTCTTAGAACACTAGTGTTTGTTGAGTAATTTTCAATAAACCTACTTACATATGTTAGCATACCCAAAAATCTCTGTACCCCTTTTTTATCAATCGGTTTTGGCATTTCTACAATAGCTCTTATTTTTTCTGTGTCTAAAGCAATCCCATTACTTTTCAATATGTGTCCCATATATTTTACTTCTTTTATGCCTAACTTACATTTTTCTCTGTTAAATTTCAAATTGACCTCTTTTGCTCTATTTAAAACCTTAATTAATCGTTCGTCATGTTCTTTTTTATTTTTGCCATATATGATAAAGTCATCTATGTAAATTTGTACACCTTCAAAATTAAATAAATTACTCAGAGTTTCTTGAAAAACTTCTGGTGCGCACTTGATACCATAAGGCATTCTTAAATACCTATATCTACCAACTGGTGTAGCAAAAGTACATAACTTTGAACTTTCTTCATCTAACATTACTTGATGAAAGCCTGCTGAAGCATCTAATGTACTAAAATATTCAGCTCCTGTTAGTTTATGCATGATTTCATCTAATGTTGGTAAGTGATATAACTGTCTCTTTATGTTATTATTAAGTTGCTTTGGATCTAAACAGATTCTTAATTTACCATTTGGTTTTCGAACAAGTACTAATGGGTTTACCCAGTCTGTTGGTCCTTCTACTCTCTTGATGATTTGACTTTCCTCCAACTCTGCTAAACTATGTTTTAAATTTTCTGTTAATGCGATTGGCACTTTTCTTGGTGGACATGCAACTGGTGTGCTATTTTCTACTAACTCTATGTGATATGGGTTTGTCTCATTTATGCAACCAAACCCTTCAAACAAGTCTGCATAATTTAAAAATATATTTGAGTAACTTTGCTCTGTAATTTGTTCTATTTGATCAATTCGTTTAATTAATTTTAATTGTTTGCATGCCTTTAGGCCTAAAATTGTCTGTGCTTCTTTTTCAACAATGTAAAATTCTAATGTGAGTTTTGGACTATTTTTTGATTTAGCACATTCTAAATTAATTTTGCCTATGATGTCTAGTTTGTTATTTGTATATGAGTATAGGGTGTCATTTGTTCTTGTTATATAATTTGAGATTTTTAATTTTTTATATTCACTAAGACACATAACATTCACCATAGACCCTGTGTCTAATTTGGCTTGAATGTTTATTTTGTTAATTATCAACTGGCAACACCAGTCTCTCCCATTATCCAAATATCCTCCTGTTACCTCTCCCACACAAACATATTCCCGATCTGTACCAACACCATTTTTAATTTCGTTCACATTCTCATTCATTCTATTCCTTTCATTCTTATATTTGCAACAAGATGCAAAATGATTGTATTTTTTACAGTTTATACATTGTTTACCGTATGCAGGACATTGGTTTATGGCATGTCTGCTTCGACCACACTTCCTGCAGTTGTTGATGAGTCCCCTTTGGTTTAGTTGCTCCGGATATTTCCTCGCTGTCCCATCTGGTGCCCTTTTGTGAACTGCATCCACTTGCTTCTCAGTATGGATGTGCGACATCTTCTCCCTCTGTTCCCTGGCTGCCTCGATGGTCAAGCAGATTTGCATTGCTTTCTGCAGATCAATTTCTTCCTCCTGGAGTAGCTTCTCACGAATTGATTCATCACAGATGCCTGTTATCAGCATATCCTTAATGAGGCTGTCCATTAGGTCTCCAAACACGCATGTTTGAGCCTTTATTTTCAAATCCACTACAAATTGCTCTGTGGACTGTCCTTTTTTTTGTTTAGTATTAAAGAATTTATACCTCTCAAAAGATATGTTCAGTCTAGGCTTGAAGTGCTTCTCAAACTTATTTAACAATGGCTGCAATTTATTTACTTCACCCTCTTCAAATTCAAATGTTGTATATATTTTTGTAAAGCACTCTTCCCCTATGTAGTGCAGTAACTGGGCACACTGGGTGGTTTCGTCTTTTTTGTTGAGCTCAGTGGCCCTTATGTAGTTTTCGAATCGTGCCCGCCATACTTTCCAATTTGTTGCCACGTCCCCATCCAAGCTTATCGGTGCGATCCCTCTATGATCTCCCATTTTTTTAATTTAGTTTACTTTAATTTACACTTGGTTTGTTATTTTCACCGATATTTCTGTGTTATTTTATCGTTCAAACTCCGACTGCGCCATGTGGTGTTTGGATATTTGTAGGTTATTAATTAAGTCAGTTGAGATGTGGTCTGCTCAAGTTGTCGTTTAATACTGGCTTGTTACAAGTTACATTTATTGTACACGGGTGATGCGCAACCATACTATCATGTACGTATGTACATTACTACAAATGTTATGAATAAATCTTGTTATTTTTTATTTAAATGAGATTAGTATTGTAATACTACTAATTATATACAGGGTGTATTAAATATATTTAGAATAGATGTCACCAAAGTAAAATTTAATGTAACTGCAGTAAAAATTATGGTTAATGTTATGAATAAATCTTGTTATTTTTTACTTAAATGAGATTAGTATTGTAATACTACTAATTATATACAGGGTGTATTGAATATATTTAGAATAGATGTCACCAAAGTAAAATTTAATGTAACTGCAGTAAAAATTATGGTTAATGTTATGAATAAATCTTGTTATTTTTTACTTAAATGAGATTAGTAATGTAATACTACTAATTATATACAGGGTGTATTAAATATATTTAGAATAGATGTCACCAAAGTAAAATTTAATGTAACTGCAGTAAAAATTATGGTTAATGTTATGAATAAATCTTGTTATTTTTTATTTAAATGAGATTAGTATTGTAATACTACTAATTATATATAGGGTGTATTGAATATATTTAGAATAGATGTAACCAAAGTAAAATTTAATGTAACTGCAGTAAAAATTATGGTTAATGTTATGAATAAATCTTGTTATTTTTTACTTAAATGAGATTAGTATTGTAATACTACTAATTATATACAGGGTGTATTAAATATATTTAGAATAGATGTCACCAAAGTAAAATTTAATGTAACTGCAGTAAAAATTATGGTTAATGTTATGAATAAATCTTGTTATTTTTTACTTAAATGAGATTAGTATTGTAATACTACTAATTATATACAGGGTGTATTGAATATATTTAGAATAGATGTCACCAAAGTAAAATTTAATGTAACTGCAGTAAAAATTATGGTTAATGTTATGAATAAATCTTGTTATTTTTTACTTAAATGAGATTAGTATTGTAATACTACTAATTATATACAGGGTGTATTGAATATATTTAGAATAGATGTCACCAAAGTAAAATTTAATGTAAATGCAGTAAAAATTATGGTTAATGTTATGAATAAATGTTGTTATTTTTTACTTAAATGAGATTAGTATTGTAATACTACTAATTATATACAGGGTGTATTGAATATATTTAGAATAGATGTCACCAAAGTAAAATTTAATGTAACTGCAGTAAAAATTATGGTTAATGTTATGAATAAATCTTGTTATTTTTTACTTAAATGAGATTAGTATTGTAATACTACTAATTATATACAGGGTGTATTGAATATATTTAGAATAGATGTCACCAAAGTAAAATTTAATGTAAATGCAGTAAAAATTATGGTTAATGTTATGAATAAATGTTGTTATTTTTTACTTAAATGAGATTAGTATTGTAATACTAGTAAATATATACAGGGCGTATTGAATATATTGAGAATAGATGTCACCAAAGTAAAATTTAATGTAACTGCAGTAAAAATTATGGTTAATGTTATGAATAAATGTTGTTATTTTTTATTGAAATGAGATTAGTATTGTAATACTACTAATTATATACAGGGTGTATTGAATATATTTAGAATAGATGTCACCAAAGTAAAATTTAATGTAACTGCAGTAAAAATTATGGTTAATGTTATGAATAAATCTTGTTATTTTTTATTTAAATGAGATTAGTATTGTAATACTACTTATTATATACAGGGTGTATTGAATATATTTAGAATAGATGTCACCAAAGTAAAATTTAATGTAACTGCAGTAAAAATTATGGTTAATGTTATGAATAAATCTTGTTATTTTTTACTTAAATGAGATTAGTATTGTAATACTACTAATTATATACAGGGTGTATTAAATATATTTAGAATAGATGTCACCAAAGTAAAATTTAATGTAACTGCAGTAAAAATTATGGTTAATGTTATGAATAAATCTTGTTATTTTTTACTTAAATGAGATTAGTATTGTAATACTACTAATTATATACAGGGTGTATTGAATATATTTAGAATAGATGTCACCAAAGTAAAATTTAATGTAACTGCAGTAAAAATTATGGTTAATGTTATGAATAAATCTTGTTATTTTTTACTTAAATGAGATTAGTATTGTAATACTACTAATTATATACAGGGTGTATTGAATATATTTAGAATAGATGTCACCAAAGTAAAATTTAATGTAAATGCAGTAAAAATTATGGTTAATGTTATGAATAAATGTTGTTATTTTTTACTTAAATGAGATTAGTATTGTAATACTACTAATTATATATAGGGTGTATTGAATATATTTAGAATAGATGTCACCAAAGTAAAATTTAATGTAACTGCAGTAAAAATTATGGTTAATGTTATGAATAAATCTTGTTATTTTTTATTTAAATGAGATTAGTATTGTAATACTACTAAATATATACAGGGCGTATTGAATATATTGAGAATAGATGTCACCAAAGTAAAATTTAATGTAACTGCAGTAAAAATTATGGTTAATGTTATGAATAAATCTTGTTATTTTTTATTTAAATGAGATTAGTATTGTAATACTACTAATCATATACAGGGTGTATTGAATATATTTAGAATAGATGTCACCAAAGTAAAATTTAATGTAACTGCAGTAAAAATTATGGTTAATGTTATGAATAAATGTTGTTATTTTTTATTTAAATGAGATTAGTATTGTAATACTACTAATTATATACAGGGTGTATTGAATATATTTAGAATAGATGTCACCAAAGTAAAATTTAATGTAACTGCAGTAGAAATTATGGTTAATGTTATGAATAAATCTTGTTATTTTTTATTTAAATGAGATTAGTATTGTAATACTAGTAAATATATACAGGGCGTATTAAATATATTGAGAATAGATGTCACCAAAGTAAAATTTAATGTAACTGCAGTAAAAATTATGGTTAATGTTATGAATAAATGTTGTTATTTTTTATTTAAATGAGATTAGTATTGTAATACTACTAATTATATACAGGGTGTATTGAATATATTTAGAATAGATGTCACCAAAGTAAAATTTAATGTAACTGCAGTAAAAATTATGGTTAATGTTATGAATAAATCTTGTTATTTTTTATTTAAATGAGATTAGTATTGTAATACTACTTATTATATACAGGGTGTATTGAATATATTTAGAATAGATGTCACCAAAGTAAAATTTAATGTAACTGCAGTAAAAATTATGGTTAATGTTATGAATAAATCTTGTTATTTTTTACTTAAATGAGATTAGTGTTGTAATACTACTAATTATATACAGGGTGTATTGAATATATTTAGAATAGATGTCACCAAAGTAAAATTTAATGTAACTGCAGTAAAAATTATGGTTAATGTTATGAATAAATGTTGTTATTTTTTACTTAAATGAGATTAGTATTGTAATACTACTAATTATATATAGGGTGTATTGAATATATTTAGAATAGATGTCACCAAAGTAAAATTTAATGTAACTGCAGTAAAAATTATGGTTAATGTTATGAATAAATCTTGTTATTTTTTATTTAAATGAGATTAGTATTGTAATACTACTAAATATATACAGGGCGTATTGAATATATTGAGAATAGATGTCACCAAAGTAAAATTTATTGTAACTGCAGTAAAAATTATGGTTAATGTTATGAATAAATCTTGTTATTTTTTATTTAAATGAGATTAGTATTGTAATACTACTAATCATATACAGGGTGTATTGAATATATTTAGAATAGATGTCACCAAAGTAAAATTTAATGTAACTGCAGTAAAAATTATGGTTAATGTTATGAATAAATGTTGTTATTTTTTATTTAAATGAGATTAGTATTGTAATACTACTAATTATATACAGGGTGTATTGAATATATTTAGAATAGATGTCACCAAAGTAAAATTTAATGTAACTGCAGTAGAAATTATGGTTAATGTTATGAATAAATCTTGTTATTTTTTATTTAAATGAGATTAGTATTGTAATACTAGTAAATATATACAGGGCGTATTAAATATATTGAGAATAGATGTCACCAAAGTAAAATTTAATGTAACTGCAGTAAAAATTATGGTTAATGTTATGAATAAATGTTGTTATTTTTTATTTAAATGAGATTAGTATTGTAATACTACTAATTATATACAGGGTGTATTGAATATATTTAGAATAGATGTCACCAAAGTAAAATTTAATGTAACTGCAGTAAAAATTATGGTTAATGTTATGAATAAAACTTGTTATTTTTTATTTAAATGAGATTAGTATTGTAATACTACTTATTATATACAGGGTGTATTGAATATATTTAGAATAGATGTCACCAAAGTAAAATTTAATGTAACTGCAGTAAAAATTATGGTTAATGTTATGAATAAATGTTGTTATATTTTATTTAAATGAGATTAGTATTGTAATACTACTAATTATATACAGGGTGTATTGAATATATTTAGAATAGATGCCACCAAAGTAAAATCTAATGTAACTGCAGTAAAAATTATGGTTAATGTTATGAATAAATGTTGTTATTTTTTATTTAAATGAGAATAGTATTGTAATACAACAAATTATATACAGGGTGTATTGAATATATTTAGAATAGATGTCACCAAAGTAAAATTTAATGTAACTGCAGTAAAAATTATGGTTAATGTTATGAATAAATCTTGTTATTTTTTATTTAAATGAGATTAGTATTGTAATACTACTAATTATATACAGGGTGTATTGAATATATTTAGAATAGATGTCACCAAAGTAAAATTTAATGTAACTGCAGTAAAAATTATGGTTACTGTTATGAATAAATCTTGTTATTTTTTATTTAAATGAGATTAGTATTGTAATACTACTAATTATATACAGGGCGTATTGAATATATTTAGAATAGATGTCACAGAAATTGAATTTAATGCAACAACAATTGCAATTATTGTGAATGTTATGAATAAATCGTGTTATTTTTTATTTAAATGAGAATACTATTGTAATACTACTAATTATATACAGGGTGTATTGAATATATTTAGAATAGATGTCTCCAAAGTAAAATTTAATGTAACTGCAGTAAAAATTATGGTTAATGTTATGAATAAATCTTGTTATTTTTTATTTAAATGAGATTAGTATTGTAATACTACTAATAATATACAGGGTGTATTGAATATATTTAGAATAGATGTCACCAAAGTAAAATTTAATGTAACTGCAGTAAAAATTATGGTTAATGTTATGAATAAATCTTGTTATTTTTTATTTAAATGAGATTAGTATTGTAAAACTACTAATTATATACAGGGTGTATTGAATATATTTAGAATAGATGTCACCAAAGTAAAATTTAATGTAACTGCAGTAAAAATTAAGGTTAATGTTATGTATAAATCTTGTTATTTCTTATTTAATTGAGATTAGTATTGTAATACTACTAATTATATTCAGGGTGTATTGAATATATTTAGAATAGATGTCACCAAAGTAAAATTTAATGTAACTGCAGCAAAAATTATGGTTAATGTTATGAATAAATCTTGTTATTTTTTATTTAAATAAGATTAGTATTGTAATACTACTAATTATATATATAAAGGGTGTATTGAATATATTTAGAATAGATGTCACCAAAGTAAAATTTAATGTAACTGCAGTAAAAATTATGGTTAATGTTATGAATAAATCTTGTTATTTTTTACTTAAATGAGATTAGTATTGTAATACTACTAATTATATACAGGGTGTATTAAATATATTTAGAATAGATGTCACCAAAGTAAAATTTAATGTAACTGCAGTAAAAATTATGGTTAATGTTATGAATAAATCTTGTTATTTTTTAGTTAAATGAGATTAGTATTGTAATACTACTAATTATATATAGGGTGTATTGAATATATTTAGAATAGATGTAACCAAAGTAAAATTTAATGTAACTGCAGTAAAAATTATGGTTAATGTTATGAATAAATCTTGTTATTTTTTATTTAAATGAGATTAGTATTGTAATACTACTAATTATATACAGGGTGTATTGAATATATTTAGAATAGATGTCACCAAAGTAAAATTTAATGTAACTGCAGTAAAAATTATAGTTAATGTTATAAATAAATGTTGTTATTTTTTATTTAAATGAGATTAGTAGTGTAATACTACTAATTATATACAGGGTGTATTGAATATATTTAGAATAGATGTCACCAAAGTAAAATTTAATGTAACTGCAGTAAAAATTATGGTTAATGTTATGAATAAATCTTGTTATTTTTTACTTAAATGAGATTAGTATTGTAATACTACTAATTATATACAGGGTGTATTGAATATATTTAGAATAGATGTCACCAAAGTAAAATTTAATGTAACTGCAGTAAAAATTATGGTTAATGTTATGAATAAATCTTGTTATTTTTTACTTAAATGAGATTAGTATTGTAATACTACTAATTATATACAGGGTGTATTGAATATATTTAGAATAGATGTCACCAAAGTAAAATTTAATGTAACTGCAGTAAAAATTATGGTTAATGTTATGAATAAATGTTGTTATTTTTTATTTAAATGAGATTAGTATTGTAATACTACTAATTATATACAGGGTGTATTGAATATATTTAGAATAGATGTCACCAAAGTAAAATTTAATGTAACTGCAGTAAAAATTATGGTTAATGTTATGAATAAATCTTGTTATTTTTTATTTAAATGAGATTAGTATTGTAATACTACTAAATATATACAGGGCGTATTGAATATATTGAGAATAGATGTCACCAAAGTAAAATTTAATGTAACTGCAGTAAAAATTATGGTTAATCTTATAAATAAATCTTCTTATTTTTTATTTAAATGAGATTAGTATTGTAATACTACAAATTATATACAGGGTGTATTGAATATATTTAGAATAGATGTCACCAAAGTAAAATCTAATGTAACTGCAGTAAAAATTATGGTTAATGTTATGAATAAATGTTGTTATTTTTTATTTAAATGAGATTAGTAGTGTAATACTACTAATTATATACAGGGTGTATTGAATATATTTAGAATAGATGTCACCAAAGTAAAATTTAATGTAACTGCAGTAAAAATTATGGTTAATGTTATAAATAAATGTTGTTATTTTTTATTTAAATGAGATTAGTAGTGTAATACTACTAATTATATACAGGGTGTATTGTTATTTTTATTGAAATGAGATTAGTATTGTAATACTACTAATTATATACAGGGTGTATTGAATATATTTAGAATAGATGTCACCAAAGTAAAATCTAATGTAACTGCAGTAAAAATTATGGTTAATGTTATGAATAAATGTTGTTATTTTTTATTTAAATGAGATTAGTATTGTAATACTACTAAGTATATACAGGGTGTATTGAATATATTTAGAATAGATGTCACCAAAGTAAAATTTAATGTAACTGCAGTAAAAATTATGGTTAATGTTATGAATAAATGTTGTTATTTTTTATTTAAATGAGATTAGTATTGTAATACTACTAATTATATATAGGGTGTATTGAATATATTTAGAATAGATGTCACCAAAGTAAAATTTAATGTAACTGCAGTAAAAATGATGGTTAATGTTATGAATAAATCTTGTTATTTTTTATTTAAATGAGATTAGTATTGTAATACTACTAATTATATACAGGGTGTATTGAATATATTTAGAATAGATGTCACCAAAGTAAAATTTAATGTAACTGCAGTAAAAATTATAGTTAATGTTATAAATAAATGTTGTTATTTTTTATTTAAATGAGATTAGTAGTGTAATACTACTAATTATATACAGGGTGTATTGAATATATTTAGAATAGATGTCACCAAAGTAAAATTTAATGTAACTGCAGTAAAAATTATGGTTAATGTTATGAATAAATCTTGTTATTTTTTACTTAAATGAGATTAGTATTGTAATACTACTAATTATATACAGGGTGTATTGAATATATTTAGAATAGATGTCACCAAAGTAAAATTTAATGTAACTGCAGTAAAAATTATGGTTAATGTTATGAATAAATCTTGTTATTTTTTACTTAAATGAGATTAGTATTGTAATACTACTAATTATATACAGGGTGTATTGAATATATTTAGAATAGATGTCACCAAAGTAAAATTTAATGTAACTGCAGTAAAAATTATGGTTAATGTTATGAATAAATGTTGTTATTTTTTATTTAAATGAGATTAGTATTGTAATACTACTAATTATATACAGGGTGTATTGAATATATTTAGAATAGATGTCACCAAAGTAAAATTTAATGTAACTGCAGTAAAAATTATGGTTAATGTTATGAATAAATCTTGTTATTTTTTATTTAAATGAGATTAGTATTGTAATACTACTAAATATATACAGGGCGTATTGAATATATTGAGAATAGATGTCACCAAAGTAAAATTTAATGTAACTGCAGTAAAAATTATGGTTAATCTTATAAATAAATCTTCTTATTTTTTATTTAAATGAGATTAGTATTGTAATACTACAAATTATATACAGGGTGTATTGAATATATTTAGAATAGATGTCACCAAAGTAAAATCTAATGTAACTGCAGTAAAAATTATGGTTAATGTTATGAATAAATGTTGTTATTTTTTATTTAAATGAGATTAGTAGTGTAATACTACTAATTATATACAGGGTGTATTGAATATATTTAGAATAGATGTCACCAAAGTAAAATTTAATGTAACTGCAGTAAAAATTATGGTTAATGTTATAAATAAATGTTGTTATTTTTTATTTAAATGAGATTAGTAGTGTAATACTACTAATTATATACAGGCTGTATTGTTATTTTTATTGAAATGAGATTAGTATTGTAATACTACTAATTATATACAGGGTGTATTGAATATATTTAGAATAGATGTCACCAAAGTAAAATCTAATGTAACTGCAGTAAAAATTATGGTTAATGTAATGAATAAATGTTGTTATTTTTTATTTAAATGAGAATAGTATTGTAATACTACAAATTATATACAGGCTGTATTGAATATATTTAGAATAGATGTATTTTTTATTTAAATGAGATTAGTAGTGTAATACTACTAATTATATACAGGGTGTATTGAATATATTTAGAATAGATGTCACCAAAGTAAAATTTAATGTAACTGCAGTAAAAATTATGGTTAATGTTATGAATAAATCTTGTTATTTTTTACTTAAATGAGATTAGTATTGTAATACTACTAATTATATACAGGGTGTATTGAATATATTTAGAATAGATGTCACCAAAGTAAAATTTAATGTAACTGCAGTAGAAATTATGGTTAATGTTATGAATAAATCTTGTTATTTTTTATTTAAATGAGATTAGTATTGTAATACTAGTAAAT
Source organism: Lordithon lunulatus (assembly GCA_963942505.1). Taxonomy (NCBI): domain Eukaryota; kingdom Metazoa; phylum Arthropoda; class Insecta; order Coleoptera; family Staphylinidae; genus Lordithon; species Lordithon lunulatus. Next base: position 41,034,532 of record OZ012666.1, read on the forward strand.
ATATACAGGGCGTATTAAATATATTGAGAATAGATGTCACCAAAGTAAAATTTAATGTAACTGCAGTAAAAATTATGGTTAATGTTATGAATAAATGTTGTTATTTTTTATTTAAATCAGATTAGTATTGTAATACTAGTAAATATATACAGGGCGTATTGAATATATTGAGAATAGATGTCACCAAAGTAAAATTTAATGTAACTGCAGTAAAAATTATGGTTAATGTTATGAATAAATGTTGTTATTTTTTATTTAAATGAGATTAGTATTGTAATACTACTAATTATATACAGGGTGTATTGAATATATTTAGAATAGATGTCACCAAAGTAAAATTTAATGTAACTGCAGTAAAAATTATGGTTAATGTTATGAATAAATCTTGTTATTTTTTATTTAAATGAGATTAGTATTGTAATACTACTTATTATATACAGGGTGTATTGAATATATTTAGAATAGATGTCACCAAAGTAAAATTTAATGTAACTGCAGTAAAAATTATGGTTAATGTTATGAATAAATGTTGTTATTTTTGATTTAAATGAGATTAGTATTGTAATACTACTAATTATATACAGGGTGTATTGAATATATTTAGAATAGATGCCACCAAAGTAAAATCTAATGTAACTGCAGTAAAAATTATGGTTAATGTTATGAATAAATGTTGTTATTTTTTATTTAAATGAGAATAGTATTGTAATACTACAAATTATATACAGGGTGTATTGAATATATTTAGAATAGATGTCACCAAAGTAAAATTTAATGTAACTGCAGTAAAAATTATTGTTAATGTTATGAATAAATCTTGTTATTTTTTATTTAAATGAGATTAGTATTGTAATACTACTAATTATATACAGGGCGTATTGAATATATTTAGAATAGATGTCACCAAAGTAAAATTTAATGTAACTGCAGTAAAAATTATGGTTAATGTTATGAATAAATCTTGTTATTTTTTATTTAAATGGGATTAGTATTGTAAAACTACTAATTATATACAGGGTGTATTGAATATATTTAGAATAGATGTCACCAAAGTAAAATTTAATGTAACTGCAGTAAAAATTATGGTTAATGTTATGTATAAATCTTGTTATTTCTTATTTAATTGAGATTAGTATTGTAATACTACTAATTATATTCAGGGTGTATTGAATATATTTAGAATAGATGTCACCAAAGTAAAATTTAATGTAACTGCAGCAAAAATTATGGTTAATGTTATGAATAAATCTTGTTATTTTTTATTTAAATAAGATTAGTATTGTAATACTACTAATTATATATATATAGGGTGTATTGAATATATTTAGAATAGATGTCACCAAAGTAAAATTTAATGTAACTGCAGTAAAAATTATGGTTAATGTTATGAATAAATCTTGTTATTTTTTACTTAAATGAGATTAGTATTGTAATACTACTAATTATATACAGGGTGTATTAAATATATTTAGAATAGATGTCACCAAAGTAAAATTTAATGTAACTGCAGTAAAAATTATGGTTAATGTTATGAATAAATCTTGTTATTTTTTACTTAAATGAGATTAGTATTGTAATACTACTAATTATATACAGGGTGTATTGAATATATTTAGAATAGATGTCACCAAAGTAAAATTTAATGTAACTGCAGTAAAAATTATGGTTAATGTTATGAATAAATCTTGTTATTTTTTACTTAAATGAGATTAGTATTGTAATACTACTAATTATATACAGGGTGTATTAAATATATTTAGAATAGATGTCACCAAAGTAAAATTTAATGTAACTGCAGTAAAAATTATGGTTAATGTTATGAATAAATCTTGTTATTTTTTATTTAAATGAGATTAGTATTGTAATACTACTAATTATATATAGGGTGTATTGAATATATTTAGAATAGATGTAACCAAAGTAAAATTTAATGTAACTGCAGTAAAAATTATGGTTAATGTTATGAATAAATCTTGTTATTTTTTATTTAAATGAGATTAGTATTGTAATACTACTAATTATATACAGGGTGTATTGAATATATTTAGAATAGATGTCACCAAAGTAAAATTTAATGTAACTGCAGTAAAAATTATAGTTAATGTTATAAATAAATGTTGTTATTTTTTATTTAAATGAGATTAGTAGTGTAATACTACTAATTATATACAGGGTGTATTGAATATATTTAGAATAGATGTCACCAAAGTAAAATTTAATGTAACTGCAGTAAAAATTATGGTTAATGTTATGAATAAATCTTGTTATTTTTTACTTAAATGAGATTAGTATTGTAATACTACTAATTATATACAGGGTGTATTGAATATATTTAGAATAGATGTCACCAAAGTAAAATTTAATGTAACTGCAGTAAAAATTATGGTTAATGTTATGAATAAATCTTGTTATTTTTTACTTAAATGAGATTAGTATTGTAATACTACTAATTATATACAGGGTGTATTGAATATATTTAGAATAGATGTCACCAAAGTAAAATTTAATGTAACTGCAGTAGAAATTATGGTTAATGTTATGAATAAATCTTGTTATTTTTTATTTAAATGAGATTAGTATTGTAATACTAGTAAATATATACAGGGCGTATTAAATATATTGAGAATAGATGTCACCAAAGTAAAATTTAATGTAACTGCAGTAAAAATTATGGTTAATGTTATGAATAAATGTTGTTATTTTTTATTTAAATCAGATTAGTATTGTAATACTAGTAAATATATACAGGGCGTATTGAATATATTGAGAATAGATGTCACCAAAGTAAAATTTAATGTAACTGCAGTAAAAATTATGGTTAATGTTATGAATAAATGTTGTTATTTTTTATTTAAATGAGATTAGTATTGTAATACTACTAATTATATACAGGGTGTATTGAATATATTTAGAATAGATGTCACCAAAGTAAAATTTAATGTAACTGCAGTAAAAATTATGGTTAATGTTATGAATAAATCTTGTTATTTTTTATTTAAATGAGATTAGTATTGTAATACTACTTATTATATACAGGGTGTATTGAATATATTTAGAATAGATGTCACCAAAGTAAAATTTAATGTAACTGCAGTAAAAATTATGGTTAATGTTATGAATAAATGTTGTTATTTTTTATTTAAATGAGATTAGTATTGTAATACTACTAATTATATACAGGGTGTATTGAATATATTTAGAATAGATGCCACCAAAGTAAAATCTAATGTAACTGCAGTAAAAATTATGGTTAATGTTATGAATAAATGTTGTTATTTTTTATTTAAATGAGAATAGTATTGTAATACTACAAATTATATACAGGGTGTATTGAATATATTTAGAATAGATGTCACCAAAGTAAAATTTAATGTAACTGCAGTAAAAATTATTGTTAATGTTATGAATAAATCTTGTTATTTTTTATTTAAATGAGATTAGTATTGTAATACTACTAATTATATACAGGGCGTATTGAATATATTTAGAATAGATGTCACCAAAGTAAAATTTAATGTAACTGCAGTAAAAATTATGGTTAATGTTATGAATAAATCTTGTTATTTTTTATTTAAATGAGATTAGTATTGTAAAACTACTAATTATATACAGGGTGTATTGAATATATTTAGAATAGATGTCACCAAAGTAAAATTTAATGTAACTGCAGTAAAAATTATGGTTAATGTTATGTATAAATCTTGTTATTTCTTATTTAATTGAGATTAGTATTGTAATACTACTAATTATATTCAGGGTGTATTGAATATATTTAGAATAGATGTCACCAAAGTAAAATTTAATGTAACTGCAGCAAAAATTATGGTTAATGTTATGAATAAATCTTGTTATTTTTTATTTAAATAAGATTAGTATTGTAATACTACTAATTATATATATATAGGGTGTATTGAATATATTTAGAATAGATGTCACCAAAGTAAAATTTAATGTAACTGCAGTAAAAATTATGGTTAATGTTATGAATAAATCTTGTTATTTTTTACTTAAATGAGATTAGTATTGTAATACTACTAATTATATACAGGGTGTATTAAATATATTTAGAATAGATGTCACCAAAGTAAAATTTAATGTAACTGCAGTAAAAATTATGGTTAATGTTATGAATAAATCTTGTTATTTTTTACTTAAATGAGATTAGTATTGTAATACTACTAATTATATACAGGGTGTATTGAATATATTTAGAATAGATGTCACCAAAGTAAAATTTAATGTAACTGCAGTAAAAATTATGGTTAATGTTATGAATAAATCTTGTTATTTTTTACTTAAATGAGATTAGTATGGTAATTCTACTAATTATATACAGGGTGTATTGAATATATTTAGAATAGATGTCACCAAAGTAAAATTTAATGTAACTGCAGTAAAAATTATGGTTAATGTTATGAATAAATGTTGTTATTTTTTATTTAAATGAGATTAGTATTGTAATACTACTAATTATATATAGGGTGTATTCAATATATTTAGAATAGATGTCACCAAAGTAAAATTTAATGTAACTGCAGTAAAAATTATGGTTAATGTTATGAATAAATCTTGTTATTTTTTACTTAAATGAGATTAGTATGGTAATTCTACTAATTATATACAGGGTGTATTGAATATATTTAGAATAGATGTCACCAAAGTAAAATTTAATGTAACTGCAGTAAAAATTATGGTTAATGTTATGAATAAATCTTGTTATTTTTTATTTAAATGAGATTAGTATTGTAATACTACTTATTATATACAGGGTGTATTGAATATATTTAGAATAGATGTCACCAAAGTAAAATTTAATGTAACTGCAGTAAAAATTATGGTTAATGTTATGAATATATTTAGAATAGATGTCACGAAAGTAAAATTTAATGTAACTGCAGTAAAAATTATGGTTAATGTTATAAATAAATGTTGTTATTTTTTATTTAAATGAGATTAGTAGTGTAATACTACTAATCATATACAGGGTGTATTGAATATATTTAGAATAGATGTCACCAAAGTAAAATTTAATGTAACTGCAGTAAAAATTATGGTTAATGTTATGAATAAATCTTGTTATTTTTTATTTAAATGAGATTAGTATTGTAATACTACTTATTATATACAGGGTGTATTGAATATATTTAGAATAGATGTCACCAAAGTAAAATTTAATGTAACTGCAGTAAAAATTATGGTTAATGTTATGAATATATTTAGAATAGAGGTCACGAAGGTAAATTTAATGTAACTGCAGTAAAAATTATGGTTAATGTTATAAATAAATGTTGTTATTTTTATTTAAATGAGATTAGTATAGTAATACTACTAATTATATACAGGGTGTATTGAATATATTGAGAATAGATGTCACCAAAGTAAAATTTAATGTAACTGCAGTAAAAATTATGGTTAATGTTATGAATAAATCTTGTTATTTTTTACTTAAATGAGATTAGTATTGTAATACTACTAATTATATACAGGGTGTATTAAATATATTTAGAATAGATGTCACCAAAGTAAAATTTAATGTAACTGCAGTAAAAATTATGGTTAATGTTATGAATAAATCTTGTTATTTTTTATTTAAATGAGATTAGTATTGTAATACTACTTATTATATACAGGGTGTATTGAATATATTTAGAATAGATGTCACCAAAGTAAAATTTAATGTAACTGCAGTAAAAATTATGGTTAATGTTATATTTAAATGTTGTTATTTTTATTTAAATGAGATTAGTATAGTAATACTACTAATTATATACAGGGTGTATTGAATATATTGAGAATAGATGTCACCAAAGTAAAATTTAATGTAACTGCAGTAAAAATTATGGTTAATGTTATGAATAAATCTTGTTATTTTTTACTTAAATGAGATTAGTATTGTAATACTACTAATTATATACAGGGTGTATTAAATATATTTAGAATAGATGTCACCAAAGTAAAATTTAATGTAACTGCAGTAAAAATTATGGTTAATGTTATGAATAAATCTTGTTATTTTTTATTTAAATGAGATTAGTATTGTAATACTACTTATTATATACAGGGTGTATTGAATATATTTAGAATAGATGTCACCAAAGTAAAATTTAATGTAACTGCAGTAAAAATTATGGTTAATGTTATGAATAAATGTTGTTATTTTTTATTTAAATGAGATTAGTATTGTAATACTACTAAATATATACAGGGCGTATTGAATATATTGAGAATAGATGTCACCAAAGTAAAATTTAATGTAACTGCAGTAAAAATTATGGTTAATGTTATGAATAAATCTTGTTATTTTTTACTTAAATGAGATTAGTATGGTAATTCTACTAATTATATACAGGCTGTATTGAATATATTTAGAATAGATGTCACCAAAGTAAAATTTAATGTAACTGCAGTAAAAATTATGGTTAATGTTATGAATAAATCTTGTTATTTTTTACTTAAATGAGATTAGTATGGTAATTCTACTAATTATATACAGGGTGTATTGAATATATTTAGAATAGATGTCACCAAAGTAAAATTTAATGTAACTGCAGTAAAAATTATGGTTAATGTTATGAATAAATCTTGTTATTTTTTATATAAATGAGATTAGTATTGTAATACTACTTATTATATACAGGGTGTATTGAATATATTTAGAATAGATGTCACCAAAGTAAAATTTAATGTAACTGCAGTAAAAATTATGGTTAATGTTATGAATATATTTAGAATAGATGTCACGAAAGTAAAATTTAATGTAACTGCAGTAAAAATTATGGTTAATGTTATAAATAAATGTTGTTATTTTTTATTTAAATGAGATTAGTAGTGTAATACTACTAATCATATACAGGGTGTATTGAATATATTTAGAATAGATGTCACCAAAGTAAAATTTAATGTAACTGCAGTAAAAATTATGGTTAATGTTATAAATAAATGTTGTTATTTTTATTTAAATGAGATTAGTATAGTAATACTACTAATTATATACAGGGTGTATTGAATATATTTAGAATAAATGAATAAATCTTGTTATTTTTGATTTAAAACAGATTAATATTGTAATACTACTAATTATATACAGGGTGTAATGAATATATTTAGAATAGATGTCACCAAAGTAAAATTTAATGTAACTGCAGTAAAAATTATGGTTAATGTTATGACTAAATCTTGTTACTTTTTATTTAAATGAGATTAGTATTGTAATACTACTAAATATATACAGGGCGTATTGAATATATTTAGAATAGATGTCACAGAACTTGAATTTAATGCAACAACAATTGCAATTATTGTGAATGTTAAGAATAAATCGTGTTATTTTTTATTTAAATGAGAATAGTATTGTAATACTACTAATTATATACAGGGTGTATTGAATATATTTAGAATAGATGTCACCAAAGTAAAATTTAATGTAACTGCAGTAAAAATTATGGTTAATGTTATGAATAAATCTTGTTATTTTTTATTTAAATGACATTAGTATTGTAATACTACTAATTATATACAGGGTGTATTGAATATATTTAGAATAGATGTCACCAAAGTAAAATTTAATGTAACTGCAGTAAAAATTATGGTTAATGTTATGAATAAATCTTGTTATTTTTTATTTAAATAAGATTAGTATTGTAATACTACTAATTATATATATATAGGGTGTATTGAATATATTTAGAATAGATGTCACCAAAGTAAAATTTAATGTAACTGCAGTAAAAATTATGGTTAATGTTATGAATAAATCTTGTTATTTTTTACTTAAATGAGATTAGTATTGTAATACTACTAATTATATACAGGGTGTATTAAATATATTTAGAATAGATGTCACCAAAGTAAAATTTAATGTAACTGCAGTAAAAATTATGGTTAATGTTATGAATAAATCTTGTTATTTTTTACTTAAATGAGATTAGTATTGTAATACTACTAATTATATACAGGGTGTATTGAATATATTTAGAATAGATGTCACCAAAGTAAAATTTAATGTAACTGCAGTAAAAATTATGGTTAATGTTATGAATAAATCTTGTTATTTTTTACTTAAATGAGATTAGTATGGTAATTCTACTAATTATATACAGGGTGTATTGAATATATTTAGAATAGATGTCACCAAAGTAAAATTTAATGTAACTGCAGTAAAAATTATGGTTAATGTTATGAATAAATGTTGTTATTTTTTATTTAAATGAGATTAGTAGTGTAATAATACTAAATATGTACAGGGCGTATTGAATAAATTGAGAATAGATGTCACCAAAGTAAAATTTAATGTAACTGCAGTAAAAATTATGGTTAATGTTATGAATAAATCTTGTTATTTTTTATTTAAATGAGATTAGTATTGTAATACTACTAATTATATACAGGGTGTATTGAATATATTTAGAATAGATGTCACCAAAGTAAAATTTAATGTAACTGCAGTAAAAATTATGGTTAATGTTATGAATAAATCTTGTTATTTTTTACTTAAATGAGATTAGTATGGTAATTCTACTAATTATATACAGGGTGTATTGAATATATTTAGAATAGATGTCACCAAAGTAAAATTTAATGTAACTGCAGTAAAAATTATGGTTAATGTTATGAATAAATCTTGTTATTTTTTACTTAAATGAGATTAGTATTGTAATACTACTAATTATATACAGGGTGTATTGAATATATTTAGAATAGATGTCACCAAAGTAAAATTTAATGTAACTGCAGTAAAAATTATGGTTAATGTTATGAATAAATTTTGTTATTTTTTATTTAAATGAGATTAGTATTGTAATAATACTAAATATGTACAGGGCGTATTGAATATATTGAGAATAGATGTCACCAAAGTAAAATTTAATGTAACTGCAGTAAAAATTATGGTTAATGTTATGAATAAATCTTGTTATTTTTTATTTAAATGAGATTAGTATTGTAATACTACTAATTATATACAGGGTGTATTGAATATATTTAGAATAGATGTCACCAAAGTAAAATTTAATGTAACTGCAGTAAAAATTATGGTTAATGTTATGAATATATTTAGAATACATGTCACCAAAGTAAAATTTAATGTAACTGCAGTAAAAATTATGGTTAATGTTATAAATAAATGTTGTTATTTTTTATTTAAATGAGATTAGTAGTGTAATACTACTAATCATATACAGGGTGTATTGAATATATTTAGAATAGATGTCACCAAAATAAAATTTAATGTAACTGCAGTAAAAATTATGGTTAATGTTATGAATAAATGTTGTTATTTATTATTTAAATGAGATTAGTATTGTAATACTACTAATTATATACAGGGTGTATTGAATATATTTAGAATAGATGTCACCAAAGTAAAATTTAATGTAACTGCAGTAAAAAATATGGTTAATGTTATAAATAAATGTTGTTATTTTTTATTTAAATGAGATTAGTAGTGTAATACTACTAATTATATACAGGGTGTATTGAATATATTTAGAATAGATGTCACCAAAGTAAAATTTAATGTAACTGCAGTAAAAATTATGGTTAATGTTATGAATAAATCTTGTTATTTTTTATTTAAATGACATTAGTATTGTAATACTACTAATTATATACAGGGTGTATTGAATATATTTAGAATAGATGTCACCAAAGTAAAATTTAATGTAACTGCAGTAAAAATTATGGTTAATGTTATGAATAAATCTTGTTATTTTTTATTTAAATGAGATTAGTATTTTAATACTACTAATTATATACAGGATGTATTGTATATATTTAGAATAGATGTCACCAAAGTAAAATTTAATGTAACTGCAGTAAAAATTATGGTTAATGTTATGAATAAATCTTGTTATTTTTTACTTAAATGAGATTAGTATTGTAATACTACTAATTATATACAGGGTGTATTGAATATATTTAGAATAGATGTCACCAAAGTAAAATTTAATGTAACTGCAGTAAAAATTATAGTTAATGTTATAGTTAATGTTATGAATAAATCTTGTTATTTTTTATTTAAATGAGATTAGTATTGTAATACTACTAAATATATACAGGGCGTATTGAATATATTTAGAATAGATGTCACAGAACTTGAATTTAATGCAACAACAATTGCAATTATTGTGAATGTTATGAATAAATCGTGTTATTTTTTATTTAAATGAGAATACTATTGTAATACTACTTACTAATTATATACAGGGTGAATTGAATGTATTTAGAATAGATGTCCCCAAAGTAAAATTTAATGTAACTGCAGTAAAAATTATGGTTAATGTTATGAATAAATGTTGTTATTTTTTATTTAAATGAGATTAGTATTGTAATACTACTAATTATATACAGGGTGTATTGAATATATTTAGAATAGATGTCACCAAAGTAAAATCTAATGTAACTGCAGTAAAAATTATGGTTAATGTTATGAATAAATGTTGTTATTTTTTATTTAAATGAGAATAGTATTGTAATACTACAAATTATATACAGGGTGTATTGAATATATTTAGAATAGATGTCACCAAAGTAAAATTTAATGTAACTGCAGTAAAAATTATGGTTAATGTTATGAATAAATCTTGTTATTTTTTATTTAAATGAGATTAGTATTGTAATACTACTAATTATATACAGGGTGTATTGAATATATTTAGAATAGATGTCACCAAAGTAAAATTTAATGTAACTGCAGTAAAAATTATGGTTAATGTTATGAATAAATCTTGTTATTTTTTTTATTTAAATGAGATTAGTATTGTAATACTACTAATTATATACAGGGCGTATTGAATATATTTAGAATAGATGTCACAGAAATTGAATTTAATGCAACAACAATTGCAATTATTGTGAATGTTATGAATAAATCGTGTTATTTTTGATTTAAATGAGAATACTATTGTAATACTACTAATTATATACAGGGTGTATTGAATATATTTAGAATAGATGTCTCCAAAGTAAAATTTAATGTAACTGCAGTAAAAATTATGGTTAATGTTATGAATAAATCTTGTTATGTTTTACTTAAATGAGATTAGTATTGTAATACTACTAATTACATACAGGGTGTATTGAATAAATTTAGAATAGATGTCACCAAAGTAAAATTTAATGTAACTGCAGTAAAAATGATGGTTAATGTTATGAATAAATGTTGTTATTTTTTATTTAAATGAGATTAGTATTGTAATACTACTAATTATATACAGGGTGTATTGAATATATTTAGAATAGATGTCACCAAAGTAAAATTTAATGTAACTGCAGTAAAAATTATGGTTAATGTTATGAATAAATCTTGTTATTTTTTATTTAAATGAGATTAGTATTGTAATACTACTAATTATAAACAGGGTGTATTGAATATATTTAGAATAGATGTCACCAAAGTAAAATTTAATGTAACTGCAGTAAAAATTATGGTTAATGTTATAAATAAATGTTGTTATTTTTTATTTAAATGAGATTAGTAGTGTAATACTACTAATTATATACAGGGTGTATTGAATATATTTAGAATAGATGTCACCAAAGTAAAATTTAATGTAACTGCAGTAAAAATTATGGTTAATGTTATGAATAAATCTTGTTATTTTTTATTTAAATGAGATTAGTATTGTAATACTACTAATTATATACAGGGTGTATTGAATATATTTAGAATAGATGTCACCAAAGTAAAATTTAATGTAACTGCAGTAAAAATTATGGTTAATGTTATGAATAAATCTTGTTATTTTTTATTTAAATGAGATTAGTATTGTAATACTACTAATTATATACAGGGTGTATTGAATATATTTAGAATAGATGTCACCAAAGTAAAATTTAATGTAACTGCAGTAAAAATTATGGTTAATGTTATGAATAAATCTTGTTATTTCTTATTTAATTGAGATTAGTATTGTAATACTACTAATTATATACAGGGTGTATTGAATATATTTAGAATAGATGTCACCAAAGTAAAATTTAATGTAACTGCAGTAAAAATTATGGTTAATGTTATGAATAAATCTTGTTATTTTTTATTTAAATGAGATTAGTATTGTAATACTACTAATTATATACAGGGTGCATTGAATATATTTAGAATAGATGTCCCCAAAGTAAAATTTAATGTAACTGCAGTAAAAATTATAGTTACTGTTATGAATGAATGTTGTTATTTTTTATTTAAATGAGATTAGTATTGTAATACTACTAATTATATACAGGGCGTATTGAATATATTTAGAATAGATGTCACAGAAATTGAATTTAATGCAACAACAATTGCAATTATTGTGAATGTTATGAATAAATCGTGTTATTTTTTATTTAAATGAGAATACTATTGTAATACTACTAATTATATACAGGGTGTATTGAATATATTTAGAATAGATGTCACCAAAGTAAAATTTAATGTAACTGCAGTAAAAATTATGGTTAATGTTATAAATAAATGTTGTTATTTTTTATTTAAATGAGATTAGTAGTGTAATACTACTAATTATATACAGGGTGTATTGTTATTTTTATTGAAATGAGATTAGTATTGTAATACTACTAATTATATACAGGGTGTATTGAATATATTTAGAATAGATGTCACCAAAGTAAAATCTAATGTAACTGCAGTAAAAATTATGGTTAATGTTATGAATAAATGTTGTTATTTTTTATTTAAATGAGAATAGTATTGTAATACTACAAATTATATACAGGCTGTATTGAATATATTTAGAATAGATGTATTTTTTATTTAAATGAGATTAGTAGTGTAATACTACTAATTATATACAGGGTGTATTGAATATATTTAGAATAGATGTCACCAAAGTAAAATTTAATGTAACTGCAGTAAAAATTATGGTTAATGTTATGAATAAATCTTGTTATTTTTTACTTAAATGAGATTAGTATTGTAATACTACTAATTATATACAGGGTGTATTGAATATATTTAGAATAGATGTCACCAAAGTAAAATTTAATGTAACTGCAGTAGAAATTATGGTTAATGTTATGAATAAATCTTGTTATTTTTTATTTAAATGAGATTAGTATTGTAATACTAGTAAATATATACAGGGCGTATTAAATATATTGAGAATAGATGTCACCAAAGTAAAATTTAATGTAACTGCAGTAAAAATTATGGTTAATGTTATGAATAAATGTTGTTATTTTTTATTTAAATCAGATTAGTATTGTAATACTAGTAAATATATACAGGGCGTATTGAATATATTGAGAATAGATGTCACCAAAGTAAAATTTAATGTAACTGCAGTAAAAATTATGGTTAATGTTATGAATAAATGTTGTTATTTTTTATTTAAATGAGATTAGTATTGTAATACTACTAATTATATACAGGGTGTATTGAATATATTTAGAATAGATGTCACCAAAGTAAAATTTAATGTAACTGCAGTAAAAATTATGGTTAATGTTATGAATAAATCTTGTTATTTTTTATTTAAATGAGATTAGTATTGTAATACTACTTATTATATACAGGGTGTATTGAATATATTTAGAATAGATGTCACCAAAGTAAAATTTAATGTAACTGCAGTAAAAATTATGGTTAATGTTATGAATAAATGTTGTTATTTTTTATTTAAATGAGATTAGTATTGTAATACTACTAATTATATACAGGGTGTATTGAATATATTTAGAATAGATGCCACCAAAGTAAAATCTAATGTAACTGCAGTAAAAATTATGGTTAATGTTATGAATAAATGTTGTTATTTTTTATTTAAATGAGAATAGTATTGTAATACTACAAATTATATACAGGGTGTATTGAATATATTTAGAATAGATGTCACCAAAGTAAAATTTAATGTAACTGCAGTAAAAATTATTGTTAATGTTATGAATAAATCTTGTTATTTTTTATTTAAATGAGATTAGTATTGTAATACTGCTAATTATATACAGGGCGTATTGAATATATTTAGAATAGATGTCACCAAAGTAAAATTTAATGTAACTGCAGTAAAAATTATGGTTAATGTTATGAATAAATCTTGTTATTTTTTATTTAAATGAGATTAGTATTGTAAAACTACTAATTATATACAGGGTGTATTGAATATATTTAGAATAGATGTCACCAAAGTAAAATTTAATGTAACTGCAGTAAAAATTATGGTTAATGTTATGTATAAATCTTGTTATTTCTTATTTAATTGAGATTAGTATTGTAATACTACTAATTATATTCAGGGTGTATTGAATATATTTAGAATAGATGTCACCAAAGTAAAATTTAATGTAACTGCAGCAAAAATTATGGTTAATGTTATGAATAAATCTTGTTATTTTTTATTTAAATAAGATTAGTATTGTAATACTACTAATTATATATATATAGGGTGTATTGAATATATTTAGAATAGATGTCACCAAAGTAAAATTTAATGTAACTGCAGTAAAAATTATGGTTAATGTTATGAATAAATCTTGTTATTTTTTACTTAAATGAGATTAGTATTGTAATACTACTAATTATATACAGGGTGTATTAAATATATTTAGAATAGATGTCACCAAAGTAAAATTTAATGTAACTGCAGTAAAAATTATGGTTAATGTTATGAATAAATCTTGTTATTTTTTACTTAAATGAGATTAGTATTGTAATACTACTAATTATATACAGGGTGTATTGAATATATTTAGAATAGATGTCACCAAAGTAAAATTTAATGTAACTGCAGTAAAAATTATGGTTAATGTTATGAATAAATCTTGTTATTTTTTACTTAAATGAGATTAGTATTGTAATACTACTAATTATATACAGGGTGTATTAAATATATTTAGAATAGATGTCACCAAAGTAAAATTTAATGTAACTGCAGTAAAAATTATGGTTAATGTTATGAATAAATCTTGTTATTTTTTATTTAAATGAGATTAGTATTGTAATACTACTAATTATATACAGGGTGTATTGAATATATTTAGAATAGATGTCACCAAAGTAAAATTTAATGTAACTGCAGTAAAAATTATAGTTAATGTTATAAATAAATGTTGTTATTTTTTATTTAAATGAGATTAGTAGTGTAATACTACTAATTATATACAGGGTGTATTGAATATATTTAGAATAGATGTCACCAAAGTAAAATTTAATGTAACTGCAGTAAAAATTATGGTTAATGTTATGAATAAATCTTGTTATTTTTTATTTAAATAAGATTAGTATTGTAATACTACTAATTATATATATATAGGGTGTATTGAATATATTTAGAATAGATGTCACCAAAGTAAAATTTAATGTAACTGCAGTAAAAATTATGGTTAATGTTATGAATAAATCTTGTTATTTTTTACTTAAATGAGATTAGTATTGTAATACTACTAATTATATACAGGGTGTATTGAATATATTTAGAATAGATGTCACCAAAGTAAAATTTAATGTAACTGCAGTAAAAATTATGGTTAATGTTATGAATAAATCTTGTTATTTTTTACTTAAATGAGATTAGTATTGTAATACTACTAATTATATACAGGGTGTATTGAATATATTTAGAATAGATGTCACCAAAGTAAAATTTAATGTAACTGCAGTAGAAATTATGGTTAATGTTATGAATAAATCTTGTTATTTTTTATTTAAATGAGATTAGTATTGTAATACTAGTAAATATATACAGGGCGTATTAAATATATTGAGAATAGATGTCACCAAAGTAAAATTTAATGTAACTGCAGTAAAAATTATGGTTAATGTTATGAATAAATGTTGTTATTTTTTATTTAAATCAGATTAGTATTGTAATACTAGTAAATATATACAGGGCGTATTGAATATATTGAGAATAGATGTCACCAAAGTAAAATTTAATGTAACTGCAGTAAAAATTATGGTTAATGTTATGAATAAATGTTGTTATTTTTTATTTAAATGAGATTAGTATTGTAATACTACTAATTATATACAGGGTGTATTGAATATATTTAGAATAGATGTCACCAAAGTAAAATTTAATGTAACTGCAGTAAAAATTATGGTTAATGTTATGAATAAATCTTGTTATTTTTTATTTAAATGAGATTAGTATTGTAATACTACTTATTATATACAGGGTGTATTGAATATATTTAGAATAGATGTCACCAAAGTAAAATTTAATGTAACTGCAGTAAAAATTATGGTTAATGTTATGAATAAATCTTGTTATTTTTTATTTAAATAAGATTAGTATTGTAATACTACTAATTATATATATATAGGGTGTATTGAATATATTTAGAATAGATGTCACCAAAGTAAAATTTAATGTAACTGCAGTAAAAATTATGGTTAATGTTATGAATAAATCTTGTTATTTTTTACTTAAATGAGATTAGTATTGTAATACTACTAATTATATACAGGGTGTATTAAATATATTTAGAATAGATGTCACCAAAGTAAAATTTAATGTAACTGCAGTAAAAATTATGGTTAATGTTATAAATAAATGTTGTTATTTTTATTTAAATGAGATTAGTATAGTAATACTACTAATTATATACAGGGTGTATTGAATATATTTAGAATAAATGAATAAATCTTGTTATTTTTGATTTAAAACAGATTAATATTGTAATACTACTAATTATATACAGGGTGTAATGAATATATTTAGAATAGATGTCACCAAAGTAAAATTTAATGTAACTGCAGTAAAAATTATGGTTAATGTTATGACTAAATCTTGTTACTTTTTATTTAAATGAGATTAGTATTGTAATACTACTAAATATATACAGGGCGTATTGAATATATTTAGAATAGATGTCACAGAACTTGAATTTAATGCAACAACAATTGCAATTATTGTGAATGTTAAGAATAAATCGTGTTATTTTTTATTTAAATGAGAATAGTATTGTAATACTACTAATTATATACAGGGTGTATTGAATATATTTAGAATAGATGTCACCAAAGTAAAATTTAATGTAACTGCAGTAAAAATTATGGTTAATGTTATGAATAAATCTTGTTATTTTTTATTTAAATGACATTAGTATTGTAATACTACTAATTATATACAGGGTGTATTGAATATATTTAGAATAGATGTCACCAAAGTAAAATTTAATGTAACTGCAGTAAAAATTATGGTTAATGTTATGAATAAATCTTGTTATTTTTTATTTAAATAAGATTAGTATTGTAATACTACTAATTATATATATATAGGGTGTATTGAATATATTTAGAATAGATGTCACCAAAGTAAAATTTAATGTAACTGCAGTAAAAATTATGGTTAATGTTATGAATAAATCTTGTTATTTTTTACTTAAATGAGATTAGTATTGTAATACTACTAATTATATACAGGGTGTATTAAATATATTTAGAATAGATGTCACCAAAGTAAAATTTAATGTAACTGCAGTAAAAATTATGGTTAATGTTATGAATAAATCTTGTTATTTTTTACTTAAATGAGATTAGTATTGTAATACTACTAATTATATACAGGGTGTATTGAATATATTTAGAATAGATGTCACCAAAGTAAAATTTAATGTAACTGCAGTAAAAATTATGGTTAATGTTATGAATAAATCTTGTTATTTTTTACTTAAATGAGATTAGTATGGTAATTCTACTAATTATATACAGGGTGTATTGAATATATTTAGAATAGATGTCACCAAAGTAAAATTTAATGTAACTGCAGTAAAAATTATGGTTAATGTTATGAATAAATGTTGTTATTTTTTATTTAAATGAGATTAGTAGTGTAATAATACTAAATATGTACAGGGCGTATTGAATATATTGAGAATAGATGTCACCAAAGTAAAATTTAATGTAACTGCAGTAAAAATTATGGTTAATGTTATGAATAAATCTTGTTATTTTTTATTTAAATGAGATTAGTATTGTAATACTACTAATTATATACAGGGTGTATTGAATATATTTAGAATAGATGTCACCAAAGTAAAATTTAATGTAACTGCAGTAAAAATTATGGTTAATGTTATGAATAAATCTTGTTATTTTTTACTTAAATGAGATTAGTATGGTAATTCTACTAATTATATACAGGGTGTATTGAATATATTTAGAATAGATGTCACCAAAGTAAAATTTAATGTAACTGCAGTAAAAATTATGGTTAATGTTATGAATAAATCTTGTTATTTTTTACTTAAATGAGATTAGTATTGTAATACTACTAATTATATACAGGGTGTATTGAATATATTTAGAATAGATGTCACCAAAGTAAAATTTAATGTAACTGCAGTAAAAATTATGGTTAATGTTATGAATAAATTTTGTTATTTTTTATTTAAATGAGATTAGTATTGTAATAATACTAAATATGTACAGGGCGTATTGAATATATTGAGAATAGATGTCACCAAAGTAAAATTTAATGTAACTGCAGTAAAAATTATGGTTAATGTTATGAATAAATCTTGTTATTTTTTATTTAAATGAGATTAGTATTGTAATACTACTAATTATATACAGGGTGTATTGAATATATTTAGAATAGATGTCACCAAAGTAAAATTTAATGTAACTGCAGTAAAAATTATGGTTAATGTTATGAATATATTTAGAATACATGTCACCAAAGTAAAATTTAATGTAACTGCAGTAAAAATTATGGTTAATGTTATAAATAAATGTTGTTATTTTTTATTTAAATGAGATTAGTAGTGTAATACTACTAATCATATACAGGGTGTATTGAATATATTTAGAATAGATGTCACCAAAATAAAATTTAATGTAACTGCAGTAAAAATTATGGTTAATGTTATGAATAAATGTTGTTATTTATTATTTAAATGAGATTAGTATTGTAATACTACTAATTATATACAGGGTGTATTGAATATATTTAGAATAGATGTCACTAAAGTAAAATTTAATGTAACTGCAGTAAAAAATATGGTTAATGTTATAAATAAATGTTGTTATTTTTTATTTAAATGAGATTAGTAGTGTAATACTACTAATTATATACAGGGTGTATTGAATATATTTAGAATAGATGTCACCAAAGTAAAATTTAATGTAACTGCAGTAAAAATTATGGTTAATGTTATGAATAAATCTTGTTATTTTTTATTTAAATGACATTAGTATTGTAATACTACTAATTATATACAGGGTGTATTGAATATATTTAGAATAGATGTCACCAAAGTAAAATTTAATGTAACTGCAGTAAAAATTATGGTTAATGTTATGAATAAATCTTGTTATTTTTTATTTAAATGAGATTAGTATTTTAATACTACTAATTATATACAGGATGTATTGTATATATTTAGAATAGATGTCACCAAAGTAAAATTTAATGTAACTGCAGTAAAAATTATGGTTAATGTTATGAATAAATCTTGTTATTTTTTACTTAAATGAGATTAGTATTGTAATACTACTAATTATATACAGGGTGTATTGAATATATTTAGAATAGATGTCACCAAAGTAAAATTTAATGTAACTGCAGTAAAAATTATAGTTAATGTTATAGTTAATGTTATGAATAAATCTTGTTATTTTTTATTTAAATGAGATTAGTATTGTAATACTACTAAATATATACAGGGCGTATTGAATATATTTAGAATAGATGTCACAGAACTTGAATTTAATGCAACAACAATTGCAATTATTGTGAATGTTATGAATAAATCGTGTTATTTTTTATTTAAATGAGAATACTATTGTAATACTACTTACTAATTATATACAGGGTGAATTGAATGTATTTAGAATAGATGTCCCCAAAGTAAAATTTAATGTAACTGCAGTAAAAATTATGGTTAATGTTATGAATAAATGTTGTTATTTTTTATTTAAATGAGATTAGTATTGTAATACTACTAATTATATACAGGGTGTATTGAATATATTTAGAATAGATGTCACCAAAGTAAAATCTAATGTAACTGCAGTAAAAATTATGGTTAATGTTATGAATAAATGTTGTTATTTTTTATTTAAATGAGAATAGTATTGTAATACTACAAATTATATACAGGGTGTATTGAATATATTTAGAATAGATGTCACCAAAGTAAAATTTAATGTAACTGCAGTAAAAATTATGGTTAATGTTATGAATAAATCTTGTTATTTTTTATTTAAATGAGATTAGTATTGTAATACTACTAATTATATACAGGGTGTATTGAATATATTTAGAATAGATGTCACCAAAGTAAAATTTAATGTAACTGCAGTAAAAATTATGGTTAATGTTATGAATAAATCTTGTTATTTTTTTTATTTAAATGAGATTAGTATTGTAATACTACTAATTATATACAGGGCGTATTGAATATATTTAGAATAGATGTCACAGAAATTGAATTTAATGCAACAACAATTGCAATTATTGTGAATGTTATGAATAAATCGTGTTATTTTTGATTTAAATGAGAATACTATTGTAATACTACTAATTATATACAGGGTGTATTGAATATATTTAGAATAGATGTCTCCAAAGTAAAATTTAATGTAACTGCAGTAAAAATTATGGTTAATGTTATGAATAAATCTTGTTATGTTTTACTTAAATGAGATTAGTATTGTAATACTACTAATTACATACAGGGTGTATTGAATAAATTTAGAATAGATGTCACCAAAGTAAAATTTAATGTAACTGCAGTAAAAATTATGGTTAATGTTATGAATAAATGTTGTTATTTTTTATTTAAATGAGATTAGTATTGTAATACTACTAATTATATACAGGGTGTATTGAATATATTTAGAATAGATGTCACCAAAGTAAAATTTAATGTAACTGCAGTAAAAATTATGGTTAATGTTATGAATAAATCTTGTTATTTTTTATTTAAATGAGATTAGTATTGTAATACTACTAATTATATACAGGGTGTATTGAATATATTTAGAATAGATGTCACCAAAGTAAAATTTAATGTAACTGCAGTAAAAATTATGGTTAATGTTATAAATAAATGTTGTTATTTTTTATTTAAATGAGATTAGTAGTGTAATACTACTAATTATATACAGGGTGTATTGAATATATTTAGAATAGATGTCACCAAAGTAAAATTTAATGTAACTGCAGTAAAAATTATGGTTAATGTTATGAATAAATCTTGTTATTTTTTATTTAAATGAGATTAGTATTGTAATACTACTAATTATATACAGGGTGTATTGAATATATTTAGAATAGATGTCACCAAAGTAAAATTTAATGTAACTGCAGTAAAAATTATGGTTAATGTTATGAATAAATCTTGTTATTTTTTATTTAAATGAGATTAGTATTGTAATACTACTAATTATATACAGGGTGTATTGAATATATTTAGAATAGATGTCACCAAAGTAAAATTTAATGTAACTGCAGTAAAAATTATGGTTAATGTTATGAATAAATCTTGTTATTTCTTATTTAATTGAGATTAGTATTGTAATACTACTAATTATATACAGGGTGTATTGAATATATTTAGAATAGATGTCACCAAAGTAAAATTTAATGTAACTGCAGTAAAAATTATGGTTAATGTTATGAATAAATCTTGTTATTTTTTATTTAAATGAGATTAGTATTGTAATACTACTAATTATATACAGGGTGCATTGAATATATTTAGAATAGATGTCACCAAAGTAAAATTTAATGTAACTGCAGTAAAAATTATAGTTAATGTTATGAATAAATCTTGTTATTTTTTATTTAAATGAGATTAGTATTGTAATACTACTAAATATATACAGGGCGTATTGAATATATTGAGAATAGATGTCACAGAACTTGAATTTAATGCAACAACAATTGCAATTATTGTGAATGTTATGAATAAATCGTGTTATTTTTTATTTAAATGAGAATACTATTGTAATACTATTTACTAATTATATACAGGGTGAATTGAATGTATTTAGAATAGATGTCCCCAAAGTAAAATTTAATGTAACTGCAGTAAAAATTATGGTTACTGTTATGAATGAATGTTGTTATTTTTTATTTAAATGAGATTAGTATTGTAATACTACTAATTATATACAGGGCGTATTGAATATATTTAGAATAGATGTCACAGAAATTGAATTTAATGCAACAACAATTGCAATTATTGTGAATGTTATGAATAAATCGTGTTATTTTTTATTTAAATGAGAATACTATTGTAATACTACTAATTATATACAGGGTGTATTGAATATATTTAGAATAGATGTCACCAAAGTAAAATTTAATGTAACTGCAGTAAAAATTATGGTTAATGTTATGACTAAATCTTGTTACTTTTTATTTAAATGAGATTAGTATTGTAATACTACTAAATATATACAGGGCGTATTGAATATATTTAGAATAGATGTCACAGAACTTGAATTTAATGCAACAACAATTGCAATTATTGTGAATGTTAAGAATAAATCGTGTTATTTTTTATTTAAATGAGAATAGTATTGTAATACTACTAATTATATACAGGGTGTATTGAATATATTTAGAATAGATGCCACCAAAGTAAAATCTAATGTAACTGCAGTAAAAATTATGGTTAATGTTATGAATAAATGTTGTTATTTTTTATTTAAATGAGAATAGTATTGTAATACTACAAATTATATACAGGGTGTATTGAATATATTTAGAATAGATGTCACCAAAGTAAAATTTAATGTAACTGCAGTAAAAATTATTGTTAATGTTATGAATAAATCTTGTTATTTTTTATTTAAATGAGATTAGTATTGTAATACTACTAATTATATACAGGGCGTATTGAATATATTTAGAATAGATGTCACCAAAGTAAAATTTAATGTAACTGCAGTAAAAATTATGGTTAATGTTATGAATAAATCTTGTTATTTTTTATTTAAATGAGATTAGTATTGTAATACTACTAATTATATACAGGGTGTATTGAATATATTTAGAATAGATGTCACCAAAGTAAAATTTAATGTAACTGCAGTAAAAATTATGGTTAATGTTATGAATAAATCTTGTTATTTTTTATTTAAATGAGATTAGTATTGTAATACTACTTATTATATACAGGGTGTATTGAATATATTTAGAATAGATGTCACCAAAGTAAAATTTAATGTAACTGCAGTAAAAATTATGGGTAATGTTATGAATAAATGTTGTTATTTTTTATTTAAATGAGATTAGTATTGTAATACTACTAATTATATACAGGGTGTATTGAATATATTTAGAATAGATGCCACCAAAGTAAAATCTAATGTAACTGCAGTAAAAATTATGGTTAATGTTATGAATAAATGTTGTTATTTTTTATTTAAATGAGAATAGTATTGTAATACTACAAATTATATACAGGGTGTATTGAATATATTTAGAATAGATGTCACCAAAGTAAAATTTAATGTAACTGCAGTAAAAATTATTGTTAATGTTATGAATAAATCTTGTTATTTTTTATTTAAATGAGATTAGTATTGTAATACTACTAATTATATACAGGGCGTATTGAATATATTTAGAATAGATGTCACAGAAATTGAATTTAATGCAACAACAATTGCAATTATTGTGAATGTTATGAATAAATCGTGTTATTTTTTATTTAAATGAGAATACTATTGTAATACTACTAATTATATACAGGGTGTATTGAATATATTTAGAATAGATGTCACCAAAGTAAAATTTAATGTAACTGCAGTAAAAATTATGGTTAATGTTATAAATAAATGTTGTTATTTTTTATTTAAATGAGATTAGTAGTGTAATACTACTAATTATATACAGGGTGTATTGTTATTTTTATTGAAATGAGATTAGTATTGTAATACTACTAATTATATACAGGGTGTATTGAATATATTTAGAATAGATGTCACCAAAGTAAAATCTAATGTAACTGCAGTAAAAATTATGGTTAATGTTATGAATAAATGTTGTTATTTTTTATTTAAATGAGAATAGTATTGTAATACTACAAATTATATACAGGCTGTATTGAATATATTTAGAATAGATGTATTTTTTATTTAAATGAGATTAGTAGTGTAATACTACTAATTATATACAGGGTGTATTGAATATATTTAGAATAGATGTCACCAAAGTAAAATTTAATGTAACTGCAGTAAAAATTATGGTTAATGTTATGAATAAATCTTGTTATTTTTTACTTAAATGAGATTAGTATTGTAATACTACTAATTATATACAGGGTGTATTGAATATATTTAGAATAGATGTCACCAAAGTAAAATTTAATGTAACTGCAGTAGAAATTATGGTTAATGTTATGAATAAATCTTGTTATTTTTTATTTAAATGAGATTAGTATTGTAATACTAGTAAATATATACAGGGCGTATTAAATATATTGAGAATAGATGTCACCAAAGTAAAATTTAATGTAACTGCAGTAAAAATTATGGTTAATGTTATGAATAAATGTTGTTATTTTTTATTTAAATCAGATTAGTATTGTAATACTAGTAAATATATACAGGGCGTATTGAATATATTGAGAATAGATGTCACCAAAGTAAAATTTAATGTAACTGCAGTAAAAATTATGGTTAATGTTATGAATAAATGTTGTTATTTTTTATTTAAATGAGATTAGTATTGTAATACTACTAATTATATACAGGGTGTATTGAATATATTTAGAATAGATGTCACCAAAGTAAAATTTAATGTAACTGCAGTAAAAATTATGGTTAATGTTATGAATAAATCTTGTTATTTTTTATTTAAATGAGATTAGTATTGTAATACTACTTATTATATACAGGGTGTATTGAATATATTTAGAATAGATGTCACCAAAGTAAAATTTAATGTAACTGCAGTAAAAATTATGGGTAATGTTATGAATAAATGTTGTTATTTTTTATTTAAATGAGATTAGTATTGTAATACTACTAATTATATACAGGGTGTATTGAATATATTTAGAATAGATGCCACCAAAGTAAAATCTAATGTAACTGCAGTAAAAATTATGGTTAATGTTATGAATAAATGTTGTTATTTTTTATTTAAATGAGAATAGTATTGTAATACTACAAATTATATACAGGGTGTATTGAATATATTTAGAATAGATGTCACCAAAGTAAAATTTAATGTAACTGCAGTAAAAATTATTGTTAATGTTATGAATAAATCTTGTTATTTTTTATTTAAATGAGATTAGTATTGTAATACTACTAATTATATACAGGGCGTATTGAATATATTTAGAATAGATGTCACCAAAGTAAAATTTAATGTAACTGCAGTAAAAATTATGGTTAATGTTATGAATAAATCTTGTTATTTTTTATTTAAATGAGATTAGTATTGTAAAACTACTAATTATATACAGGGTGTATTGAATATATTTAGAATAGATGTCACCAAAGTAAAATTTAATGTAACTGCAGTAAAAATTATGGTTAATGTTATGTATAAATCTTGTTATTTCTTATTTAATTGAGATTAGTATTGTAATACTACTAATTATATTCAGGGTGTATTGAATATATTTAGAATAGATGTCACCAAAGTAAAATTTAATGTAACTGCAGCAAAAATTATGGTTAATGTTATGAATAAATCTTGTTATTTTTTATTTAAATAAGATTAGTATTGTAATACTACTAATTATATATATATAGGGTGTATTGAATATATTTAGAATAGATGTCACCAAAGTAAAATTTAATGTAACTGCAGTAAAAATTATGGTTAATGTTATGAATAAATCTTGTTATTTTTTACTTAAATGAGATTAGTATTGTAATACTACTAATTATATACAGGGTGTATTAAATATATTTAGAATAGATGTCACCAAAGTAAAATTTAATGTAACTGCAGTAAAAATTATGGTTAATGTTATGAATAAATCTTGTTATTTTTTACTTAAATGAGATTAGTATTGTAATACTACTAATTATATACAGGGTGTATTGAATATATTTAGAATAGATGTCACCAAAGTAAAATTTAATGTAACTGCAGTAAAAATTATGGTTAATGTTATGAATAAATCTTGTTATTTTTTACTTAAATGAGATTAGTATTGTAATACTACTAATTATATACAGGGTGTATTAAATATATTTAGAATAGATGTCACCAAAGTAAAATTTAATGTAACTGCAGTAAAAATTATGGTTAATGTTATGAATAAATCTTGTTATTTTTTATTTAAATGAGATTAGTATTGTAATACTACTAATTATATATAGGGTGTATTGAATATATTTAGAATAGATGTAACCAAAGTAAAATTTAATGTAACTGCAGTAAAAATTATGGTTAATGTTATGAATAAATCTTGTTATTTTTTATTTAAATGAGATTAGTATTGTAATACTACTAATTATATACAGGGTGTATTGAATATATTTAGAATAGATGTCACCAAAGTAAAATTTAATGTAACTGCAGTAAAAATTATAGTTAATGTTATAAATAAATGTTGTTATTTTTTATTTAAATGAGATTAGTAGTGTAATACTACTAATTATATACAGGGTGTATTGAATATATTTAGAATAGATGTCACCAAAGTAAAATTTAATGTAACTGCAGTAAAAATTATGGTTAATGTTATGAATAAATCTTGTTATTTTTTACTTAAATGAGATTAGTATTGTAATACTACTAATTATATACAGGGTGTATTGAATATATTTAGAATAGATGTCACCAAAGTAAAATTTAATGTAACTGCAGTAAAAATTATGGTTAATGTTATGAATAAATCTTGTTATTTTTTACTTAAATGAGATTAGTATTGTAATACTACTAATTATATACAGGGTGTATTGAATATATTTAGAATAGATGTCACCAAAGTAAAATTTAATGTAACTGCAGTAGAAATTATGGTTAATGTTATGAATAAATCTTGTTATTTTTTATTTAAATGAGATTAGTATTGTAATACTAGTAAATATATACAGGGCGTATTAAATATATTGAGAATAGATGTCACCAAAGTAAAATTTAATGTAACTGCAGTAAAAATTATGGTTAATGTTATGAATAAATGTTGTTATTTTTTATTTAAATCAGATTAGTATTGTAATACTAGTAAATATATACAGGGCGTATTGAATATATTGAGAATAGATGTCACCAAAGTAAAATTTAATGTAACTGCAGTAAAAATTATGGTTAATGTTATGAATAAATGTTGTTATTTTTTATTTAAATGAGATTAGTATTGTAATACTACTAATTATATACAGGGTGTATTGAATATATTTAGAATAGATGTCACCAAAGTAAAATTTAATGTAACTGCAGTAAAAATTATGGTTAATGTTATGAATAAATCTTGTTATTTTTTATTTAAATGAGATTAGTATTGTAATACTACTTATTATATACAGGGTGTATTGAATATATTTAGAATAGATGTCACCAAAGTAAAATTTAATGTAACTGCAGTAAAAATTATGGTTAATGTTATGAATAAATGTTGTTATTTTTTATTTAAATGAGATTAGTATTGTAATACTACTAATTATATACAGGGTGTATTGAATATATTTAGAATAGATGCCACCAAAGTAAAATCTAATGTAACTGCAGTAAAAATTATGGTTAATGTTATGAATAAATGTTGTTATTTTTTATTTAAATGAGAATAGTATTGTAATACTACAAATTATATACAGGGTGTATTGAATATATTTAGAATAGATGTCACCAAAGTAAAATTTAATGTAACTGCAGTAAAAATTATTGTTAATGTTATGAATAAATCTTGTTATTTTTTATTTAAATGAGATTAGTATTGTAATACTACTAATTATATACAGGGCGTATTGAATATATTTAGAATAGATGTCACCAAAGTAAAATTTAATGTAACTGCAGTAAAAATTATGGTTAATGTTATGAATAAATCTTGTTATTTTTTATTTAAATGAGATTAGTATTGTAAAACTACTAATTATATACAGGGTGTATTGAATAAATTTAGAATAGATGTCACCAAAGTAAAATTTAATGTAACTGCAGTAAAAATTATGGTTAATGTTATGTATAAATCTTGTTATTTCTTATTTAATTGAGATTAGTATTGTAATACTACTAATTATATTCAGGGTGTATTGAATATATTTAGAATAGATGTCACCAAAGTAAAATTTAATGTAACTGCAGCAAAAATTATGGTTAATGTTATGAATAAATCTTGTTATTTTTTATTTAAATAAGATTAGTATTGTAATACTACTAATTATATATATATAGGGTGTATTGAATATATTTAGAATAGATGTCACCAAAGTAAAATTTAATGTAACTGCAGTAAAAATTATGGTTAATGTTATGAATAAATCTTGTTATTTTTTACTTAAATGAGATTAGTATTGTAATACTACTAATTATATACAGGGTGTATTAAATATATTTAGAATAGATGTCACCAAAGTAAAATTTAATGTAACTGCAGTAAAAATTATGGTTAATGTTATGAATAAATCTTGTTATTTTTTACTTAAATGAGATTAGTATTGTAATACTACTAATTATATACAGGGTGTATTGAATATATTTAGAATAGATGTCACCAAAGTAAAATTTAATGTAACTGCAGTAAAATTATGGTTAATGTTATGAATAAATCTTGTTATTTTTTACTTAAATGAGATTAGTATGGTAATTCTACTAATTATATACAGGGTGTATTGAATATATTTAGAATAGATGTCACCAAAGTAAAATTTAATGTAACTGCAGTAAAAATTATGGTTAATGTTATGAATAAATGTTGTTATTTTTTATTTAAATGAGATTAGTATTGTAATACTACTAATTATATATAGGGTGTATTGAATATATTTAGAATAGATGTCACCAAAGTAAAATTTAATGTAACTGCAGTAAAAATTATGGTTAATGTTATGAATAAATCTTGTTATTTTTTACTTAAATGAGATTAGTATGGTAATTCTACTAATTATATACAGGGTGTATTGAATATATTTAGAATAGATGTCACCAAAGTAAAATTTAATGTAACTGCAGTAAAAATTATGGTTAATGTTATGAATAAATCTTGTTATTTTTTATTTAAATGAGATTAGTATTGTAATACTACTTATTATATACAGGGTGTATTGAATATATTTAGAATAGATGTCACCAAAGTAAAATTTAATGTAACTGCAGTAAAAATTATGGTTAATGTTATGAATATATTTAGAATAGATGTCACGAAAGTAAAATTTAATGTAACTGCAGTAAAAATTATGGTTAATGTTATAAATAAATGTTGTTATTTTTTATTTAAATGAGATTAGTAGTGTAATACTACTAATCATATACAGGGTGTATTGAATATATTTAGAATAGATGTCACCAAAGTAAAATTTAATGTAACTGCAGTAAAAATTATTGTTAATGTTATGAATAAATCTTGTTATTTTTTATTTAAATGAGATTAGTATTGTAATACTACTAATTATATACAGGGCGTATTGAATATATTTAGAATAGATGTCACCAAAGTAAAATTTAATGTAACTGCAGTAAAAATTATGGTTAATGTTATGAATAAATCTTGTTATTTTTTATTTAAATGAGATTAGTATTGTAAAACTACTAATTATATACAGGGTGTATTGAATATATTTAGAATAGATGTCACCAAAGTAAAATTTAATGTAACTGCAGTAAAAATTATGGTTAATGTTATGTATAAATCTTGTTATTTCTTATTTAATTGAGATTAGTATTGTAATACTACTAATTATATTCAGGGTGTATTGAATATATTTAGAATAGATGTCACCAAAGTAAAATTTAATGTAACTGCAGCAAAAATTATGGTTAATGTTATGAATAAATCTTGTTATTTTTTATTTAAATAAGATTAGTATTGTAATACTACTAATTATATATATATAGGGTGTATTGAATATATTTAGAATAGATGTCACCAAAGTAAAATTTAATGTAACTGCAGTAAAAATTATGGTTAATGTTATGAATAAATCTTGTTATTTTTTACTTAAATGAGATTAGTATTGTAATACTACTAATTATATACAGGGTGTATTAAATATATTTAGAATAGATGTCACCAAAGTAAAATTTAATGTAACTGCAGTAAAAATTATGGTTAATGTTATGAATAAATCTTGTTATTTTTTACTTAAATGAGATTAGTATTGTAATACTACTAATTATATACAGGGTGTATTGAATATATTTAGAATAGATGTCACCAAAGTAAAATTTAATGTAACTGCAGTAAAATTATGGTTAATGTTATGAATAAATCTTGTTATTTTTTACTTAAATGAGATTAGTATGGTAATTCTACTAATTATATACAGGGTGTATTGAATATATTTAGAATAGATGTCACCAAAGTAAAATTTAATGTAACTGCAGTAAAAATTATGGTTAATGTTATGAATAAATGTTGTTATTTTTTATTTAAATGAGATTAGTATTGTAATACTACTAATTATATATAGGGTGTATTGAATATATTTAGAATAGATGTCACCAAAGTAAAATTTAATGTAACTGCAGTAAAAATTATGGTTAATGTTATGAATAAATCTTGTTATTTTTTACTTAAATGAGATTAGTATGGTAATTCTACTAATTATATACAGGGTGTATTGAATATATTTAGAATAGATGTCACCAAAGTAAAATTTAATGTAACTGCAGTAAAAATTATGGTTAATGTTATGAATAAATCTTGTTATTTTTTATTTAAATGAGATTAGTATTGTAATACTACTTATTATATACAGGGTGTATTGAATATATTTAGAATAGATGTCACCAAAGTAAAATTTAATGTAACTGCAGTAAAAATTATGGTTAATGTTATGAATATATTTAGAATAGATGTCACGAAAGTAAAATTTAATGTAACTGCAGTAAAAATTATGGTTAATGTTATAAATAAATGTTGTTATTTTTTATTTAAATGAGATTAGTAGTGTAATACTACTAATCATATACAGGGTGTATTGAATATATTTAGAATAGATGTCACCAAAGTAAAATTTAATGTAACTGCAGTAAAAATTATGGTTAATGTTATGAATAAATCTTGTTATTTTTTATTTAAATGAGATTAGTATTGTAATACTACTTATTATATACAGGGTGTATTGAATATATTTAGAATAGATGTCACCAAAGTAAAATTTAATGTAACTGCAGTAAAAATTATGGTTAATGTTATGAATATATTTAGAATAGATGTCACGAATGTAAATTTAATGTAACTGCAGTAAAAATTATGGTTAATGTTATAAATAAATGTTGTTATTTTTATTTAAATGAGATTAGTATAGTAATACTACTAATTATATACAGGGTGTATTGAATATATTGAGAATAGATGTCACCAAAGTAAAATTTAATGTAACTGCAGTAAAAATTATGGTTAATGTTATGAATAAATCTTGTTATTTTTTACTTAAATGAGATTAGTATTGTAATACTACTAATTATATACAGGGTGTATTAAATATATTTAGAATAGATGTCACCAAAGTAAAATTTAATGTAACTGCAGTAAAAATTATGGTTAATGTTATGAATAAATCTTGTTATTTTTTATTTAAATGAGATTAGTATTGTAATACTACTTATTATATACAGGGTGTATTGAATATATTTAGAATAGATGTCACCAAAGTAAAATTTAATGTAACTGCAGTAAAAATTATGGTTAATGTTATGAATAAATGTTGTTATTTTTTATTTAAATGAGATTAGTATTGTAATACTACTAAATATATACAGGGCGTATTGAATATATTGAGAATAGATGTCACCAAAGTAAAATTTAATGTAACTGCAGTAAAAATTATGGTTAATGTTATGAATAAATCTTGTTATTTTTTACTTAAATGAGATTAGTATGGTAATTCTACTAATTATATACAGGCTGTATTGAATATATTTAGAATAGATGTCACCAAAGTAAAATTTAATGTAACTGCAGTAAAAATTATGGTTAATGTTATGAATAAATCTTGTTATTTTTTACTTAAATGAGATTAGTATGGTAATTCTACTAATTATATACAGGGTGTATTGAATATATTTAGAATAGATGTCACCAAAGTAAAATTTAATGTAACTGCAGTAAAAATTATGGTTAATGTTATGAATAAATCTTGTTATTTTTTATTTAAATGAGATTAGTATTGTAATACTACTTATTATATACAGGGTGTATTGAATATATTTAGAATAGATGTCACCAAAGTAAAATTTAATGTAACTGCAGTAAAAATTATGGTTAATGTTATGAATATATTTAGAATAGATGTCACGAAAGTAAAATTTAATGTAACTGCAGTAAAAATTATGGTTAATGTTATAAATAAATGTTGTTATTTTTTATTTAAATGAGATTAGTAGTGTAATACTACTAATCATATACAGGGTGTATTGAATATATTTAGAATAGATGTCACCAAAGTAAAATTTAATGTAACTGCAGTAAAAATTATGGTTAATGTTATAAATAAATGTTGTTATTTTTATTTAAATGAGATTAGTATAGTAATACTACTAATTATATACAGGGTGTATTGAATATATTTAGAATAAATGAATAAATCTTGTTATTTTTGATTTAAAACAGATTAATATTGTAATACTACTAATTATATACAGGGTGTAATGAATATATTTAGAATAGATGTCACCAAAGTAAAATTTAATGTAACTGCAGTAAAAATTATGGTTAATGTTATGACTAAATCTTGTTACTTTTTATTTAAATGAGATTAGTATTGTAATACTACTAAATATATACAGGGCGTATTGAATATATTTAGAATAGATGTCACAGAACTTGAATTTAATGCAACAACAATTGCAATTATTGTGAATGTTAAGAATAAATCGTGTTATTTTTTATTTAAATGAGAATAGTATTGTAATACTACTAATTATATACAGGGTGTATTGAATATATTTAGAATAGATGTCACCAAAGTAAAATTTAATGTAACTGCAGTAAAAATTATGGTTAATGTTATGAATAAATCTTGTTATTTTTTATTTAAATGACATTAGTATTGTAATACTACTAATTATATACAGGGTGTATTGAATATATTTAGAATAGATGTCACCAAAGTAAAATTTAATGTAACTGCAGTAAAAATTATGGTTAATGTTATGAATAAATCTTGTTATTTTTTATTTAAATAAGATTAGTATTGTAATACTACTAATTATATATATATAGGGTGTATTGAATATATTTAGAATAGATGTCACCAAAGTAAAATTTAATGTAACTGCAGTAAAAATTATGGTTAATGTTATGAATAAATCTTGTTATTTTTTACTTAAATGAGATTAGTATTGTAATACTACTAATTATATACAGGGTGTATTAAATATATTTAGAATAGATGTCACCAAAGTAAAATTTAATGTAACTGCAGTAAAAATTATGGTTAATGTTATGAATAAATCTTGTTATTTTTTACTTAAATGAGATTAGTATTGTAATACTACTAATTATATACAGGGTGTATTGAATATATTTAGAATAGATGTCACCAAAGTAAAATTTAATGTAACTGCAGTAAAAATTATGGTTAATGTTATGAATAAATCTTGTTATTTTTTACTTAAATGAGATTAGTATGGTAATTCTACTAATTATATACAGGGTGTATTGAATATATTTAGAATAGATGTCACCAAAGTAAAATTTAATGTAACTGCAGTAAAAATTATGGTTAATGTTATGAATAAATGTTGTTATTTTTTATTTAAATGAGATTAGTAGTGTAATAATACTAAATATGTACAGGGCGTATTGAATATATTGAGAATAGATGTCACCAAAGTAAAATTTAATGTAACTGCAGTAAAAATTATGGTTAATGTTATGAATAAATCTTGTTATTTTTTATTTAAATGAGATTAGTATTGTAATACTACTAATTATATACAGGGTGTATTGAATATATTTAGAATAGATGTCACCAAAGTAAAATTTAATGTAACTGCAGTAAAAATTATGGTTAATGTTATGAATAAATCTTGTTATTTTTTACTTAAATGAGATTAGTATGGTAATTCTACTAATTATATACAGGGTGTATTGAATATATTTAGAATAGATGTCACCAAAGTAAAATTTAATGTAACTGCAGTAAAAATTATGGTTAATGTTATGAATAAATCTTGTTATTTTTTACTTAAATGAGATTAGTATTGTAATACTACTAATTATATACAGGGTGTATTGAATATATTTAGAATAGATGTCACCAAAGTAAAATTTAATGTAACTGCAGTAAAAATTATGGTTAATGTTATGAATAAATTTTGTTATTTTTTATTTAAATGAGATTAGTATTGTAATAATACTAAATATGTACAGGGCGTATTGAATATATTGAGAATAGATGTCACCAAAGTAAAATTTAATGTAACTGCAGTAAAAATTATGGTTAATGTTATGAATAAATCTTGTTATTTTTTATTTAAATGAGATTAGTATTGTAATACTACTAATTATATACAGGGTGTATTGAATATATTTAGAATAGATGTCACCAAAGTAAAATTTAATGTAACTGCAGTAAAAATTATGGTTAATGTTATGAATATATTTAGAATACATGTCACCAAAGTAAAATTTAATGTAACTGCAGTAAAAATTATGGTTAATGTTATAAATAAATGTTGTTATTTTTTATTTAAATGAGATTAGTAGTGTAATACTACTAATCATATACAGGGTGTATTGAATATATTTAGAATAGATGTCACCAAAATAAAATTTAATGTAACTGCAGTAAAAATTATGGTTAATGTTATGAATAAATGTTGTTATTTATTATTTAAATGAGATTAGTATTGTAATACTACTAATTATATACAGGGTGTATTGAATATATTTAGAATAGATGTCACCAAAGTAAAATTTAATGTAACTGCAGTAAAAAATATGGTTAATGTTATAAATAAATGTTGTTATTTTTTATTTAAATGAGATTAGTAGTGTAATACTACTAATTATATACAGGGTGTATTGAATATATTTAGAATAGATGTCACCAAAGTAAAATTTAATGTAACTGCAGTAAAAATTATGGTTAATGTTATGAATAAATCTTGTTATTTTTTATTTAAATGACATTAGTATTGTAATACTACTAATTATATACAGGGTGTATTGAATATATTTAGAATAGATGTCACCAAAGTAAAATTTAATGTAACTGCAGTAAAAATTATGGTTAATGTTATGAATAAATCTTGTTATTTTTTATTTAAATGAGATTAGTATTTTAATACTACTAATTATATACAGGATGTATTGTATATATTTAGAATAGATGTCACCAAAGTAAAATTTAATGTAACTGCAGTAAAAATTATGGTTAATGTTATGAATAAATCTTGTTATTTTTTACTTAAATGAGATTAGTATTGTAATACTACTAATTATATACAGGGTGTATTGAATATATTTAGAATAGATGTCACCAAAGTAAAATTTAATGTAACTGCAGTAAAAATTATAGTTAATGTTATAGTTAATGTTATGAATAAATCTTGTTATTTTTTATTTAAATGAGATTAGTATTGTAATACTACTAAATATATACAGGGCGTATTGAATATATTTAGAATAGATGTCACAGAACTTGAATTTAATGCAACAACAATTGCAATTATTGTGAATGTTATGAATAAATCGTGTTATTTTTTATTTAAATGAGAATACTATTGTAATACTACTTACTAATTATATACAGGGTGAATTGAATGTATTTAGAATAGATGTCCCCAAAGTAAAATTTAATGTAACTGCAGTAAAAATTATGGTTAATGTTATGAATAAATGTTGTTATTTTTTATTTAAATGAGATTAGTATTGTAATACTACTAATTATATACAGGGTGTATTGAATATATTTAGAATAGATGTCACCAAAGTAAAATCTAATGTAACTGCAGTAAAAATTATGGTTAATGTTATGAATAAATGTTGTTATTTTTTATTTAAATGAGAATAGTATTGTAATACTACAAATTATATACAGGGTGTATTGAATATATTTAGAATAGATGTCACCAAAGTAAAATTTAATGTAACTGCAGTAAAAATTATGGTTAATGTTATGAATAAATCTTGTTATTTTTTATTTAAATGAGATTAGTATTGTAATACTACTAATTATATACAGGGTGTATTGAATATATTTAGAATAGATGTCACCAAAGTAAAATTTAATGTAACTGCAGTAAAAATGATGGTTAATGTTATGAATAAATCTTGTTATTTTTTTTATTTAAATGAGATTAGTATTGTAATACTACTAATTATATACAGGGCGTATTGAATATATTTAGAATAGATGTCACAGAAATTGAATTTAATGCAACAACAATTGCAATTATTGTGAATGTTATGAATAAATCGTGTTATTTTTGATTTAAATGAGAATACTATTGTAATACTACTAATTATATACAGGGTGTATTGAATATATTTAGAATAGATGTCTCCAAAGTAAAATTTAATGTAACTGCAGTAAAAATTATGGTTAATGTTATGAATAAATCTTGTTATGTTTTACTTAAATGAGATTAGTATTGTAATACTACTAATTACATACAGGGTGTATTGAATAAATTTAGAATAGATGTCACCAAAGTAAAATTTAATGTAACTGCAGTAAAAATTATGGTTAATGTTATGAATAAATGTTGTTATTTTTTATTTAAATGAGATTAGTATTGTAATACTACTAATTATATACAGGGTGTATTGAATATATTTAGAATAGATGTCACCAAAGTAAAATTTAATGTAACTGCAGTAAAAATTATGGTTAATGTTATGAATAAATCTTGTTATTTTTTATTTAAATGAGATTAGTATTGTAATACTACTAATTATATACAGGGTGTATTGAATATATTTAGAATAGATGTCACCAAAGTAAAATTTAATGTAACTGCAGTAAAAATTATGGTTAATGTTATAAATAAATGTTGTTATTTTTTATTTAAATGAGATTAGTAGTGTAATACTACTAATTATATACAGGGTGTATTGAA
Organism: Lordithon lunulatus; assembly: GCA_963942505.1. Lineage (NCBI taxonomy): Eukaryota > Metazoa > Arthropoda > Insecta > Coleoptera > Staphylinidae > Lordithon > Lordithon lunulatus. The sequence continues at coordinate 41,071,626 of OZ012666.1, forward strand.
TATATTTAGAATAGATGTCACCAAAGTAAAATTTAATGTAACTGCAGTAAAAATTATGGTTAATGTTATGAATAAATCTTGTTATTTTTTATTTAAATGAGATTAGTATTGTAATACTACTAATTATATACAGGGTGTATTGAATATATTTAGAATAGATGTCACCAAAGTAAAATTTAATGTAACTGCAGTAAAAATTATGGTTAATGTTATGAATAAATCTTGTTATTTTTTATTTAAATGAGATTAGTATTGTAATACTACTAATTATATACAGGGTGTATTGAATATATTTAGAATAGATGTCACCAAAGTAAAATTTAATGTAACTGCAGTAAAAATTATGGTTAATGTTATGAATAAATCTTGTTATTTCTTATTTAATTGAGATTAGTATTGTAATACTACTAATTATATACAGGGTGTATTGAATATATTTAGAATAGATGTCACCAAAGTAAAATTTAATGTAACTGCAGTAAAAATTATGGTTAATGTTATGAATAAATCTTGTTATTTTTTATTTAAATGAGATTAGTATTGTAATACTACTAATTATATACAGGGTGCATTGAATATATTTAGAATAGATGTCACCAAAGTAAAATTTAATGTAACTGCAGTAAAAATTATAGTTAATGTTATGAATAAATCTTGTTATTTTTTATTTAAATGAGATTAGTATTGTAATACTACTAAATATATACAGGGCGTATTGAATATATTGAGAATAGATGTCACAGAACTTGAATTTAATGCAACAACAATTGCAATTATTGTGAATGTTATGAATAAATCGTGTTATTTTTTATTTAAATGAGAATACTATTGTAATACTATTTACTAATTATATACAGGGTGAATTGAATGTATTTAGAATAGATGTCCCCAAAGTAAAATTTAATGTAACTGCAGTAAAAATTATGGTTACTGTTATGAATGAATGTTGTTATTTTTTATTTAAATGAGATTAGTATTGTAATACTACTAATTATATACAGGGCGTATTGAATATATTTAGAATAGATGTCACAGAAATTGAATTTAATGCAACAACAATTGCAATTATTGTGAATGTTATGAATAAATCGTGTTATTTTTTATTTAAATGAGAATACTATTGTAATACTACTAATTATATACAGGGTGTATTGAATATATTTAGAATAGATGTCACCAAAGTAAAATTTAATGTAACTGCAGTAAAAATTATGGTTAATGTTATAAATAAATGTTGTTATTTTTTATTTAAATGAGATTAGTAGTGTAATACTACTAATCATATACAGGGTGTATTGAATATATTTAGAATAGATGTCACCAAAGTAAAATTTAATGTAACTGCAGTAAAAATTATGGTTAATGTTATAAATAAATGTTGTTATTTTTATTTAAATGAGATTAGTATAGTAATACTACTAATTATATACAGGGTGTATTGAATATATTTAGAATAAATGAATAAATCTTGTTATTTTTGATTTAAAAGAGATTAATATTGTAATACTACTAATTATATACAGGGTGTAATGAATATATTTAGAATAGATGTCACCAAAGTAAAATTTAATGTAACTGCAGTAAAAATTATGGTTAATGTTATGACTAAATCTTGTTACTTTTTATTTAAATGAGATTAGTATTGTAATACTACTAAATATATACAGGGCGTATTGAATATATTTAGAATAGATGTCACAGAACTTGAATTTAATGCAACAACAATTGCAATTATTGTGAATGTTAAGAATAAATCGTGTTATTTTTTATTTAAATGAGAATAGTATTGTAATACTACTAATTATATACAGGGTGTATTGAATATATTTAGAATAGATGTCACCAAAGTAAAATTTAATGTAACTGCAGTAAAAATTATGGTTAATGTTATGAATAAATCTTGTTATTTTTTATTTAAATGAGATTAGTATTTTAATACTACTAATTATATACAGGATGTATTGTATATATTTAGAATAGATGTCACCAAAATAAAATTTAATGTAACTGCAGTAAAAATTATGGTTAATGTTATGAATAAATCTTGTTATTTTTTATTTAAATGACATTAGTATTGTAATACTACTAATTATATACAGGGTGTATTGAATATATTTAGAATAGATGTCACCAAAGTAAAATTTAATGTAACTGCAGTAAAAATTATGGTTAATGTTATGAATAAATCTTGTTATTTTTTATTTAAATGACATTAGTATTGTAATACTACTAATTATATACAGGGTGTATTGAATATATTTAGAATAGATGTCACCAAAGTAAAATTTAATGTAACTGCAGTAAAAATTATGGTTAATGTTATGAATAAATATTGTTATTTTTTATTTAAATGAGATTAGTATTGTAATACTACTAAATATATACAGGGCGTATTGAATATATTGAGAATAGATGTCACAGAACTTGAATTTAATGCAACAACAATTGCAATTATTGTGAATGTTATGAATAAATCGTGTTATTTTTTATTTAAATGAGAATACTATTGTAATACTACTTACTAATTATATACAGGGTGAATTGAATGTATTTAGAATAGATGTCCCCAAAGTAAAATTTAATGTAACTGCAGTAAAAATTATGGTTAATGTTATGAATAAATGTTGTTATTTTTTATTTAAATGAGATTAGTATTGTAATACTACTAATTATATACAGGGTGTATTGAATATATTTAGAATAGATGTCACCAAAGTAAAATTTAATGTAACTGCAGTAAAAATTATGGTTAATGTTATGAATAAATCTTGTTATTTTTTATTTAAATGACATTAGTATTGTAATACTACTAATTATATACAGGGTGTATTGAATATATTTAGAATAGATGTCACCAAAGTAAAATTTAATGTAACTGCAGTAAAAATTATGGTTAATGTTATGAATAAATCTTGTTATTTTTTATTTAAATGACATTAGTATTGTAATACTACTAATTATATACAGGGTGTATTGAATATATTTAGAATAGATGTCACCAAAGTAAAATTTAATGTAACTGCAGTAAAAATTATGGTTAATGTTATGAATAAATCTTGTTATTTTTTACTTAAATGAGATTAGTATTTTAATAGTACTAATTATATACAGGATGTATTGTATATATTTAGAATAGATGTCACCAAAGTAAAATTTAATGTAACTGCAGTAAAAATTATAGTTAATGTTATGAATAAATCTTGTTATTTTTTATTTAAATGAGATTAGTATTGTAATACTACTAAATATATACAGGGCGTATTGAATATATTGAGAATAGATGTCACAGAACTTGAATTTAATGCAACAACAATTGCAATTATTGTGAATGTTATGAATAAATCGTGTTATTTTTTATTTAAATGAGAATACTATTGTAATACTACTTACTAATTATATACAGGGTGAATTGAATGTATTTAGAATAGATGTCCCCAAAGTAAAATTTAATGTAACTGCAGTAAAAATTATGGTTAATGTTATGAATAAATGTTGTTATTTTTTATTTAAATGAGATTAGTATTGTAATACTACTAATTATATACAGGGTGTATTGAATATATTTAGAATAGATGTCACCAAAGTAAAATCTAATGTAACTGCAGTAAAAATTATGGTTAATGTTATGAATAAATGTTGTTATTTTTTATTTAAATGAGAATAGTATTGTAATACTACTAATTATATACAGGGTGTATTGAATATATTTAGAATAGATGTCACCAAAGTAAAATTTAATGTAACTGCAGTAAAAATTATGGTTAATGTTATGAATAAATATTGTTATTTTTTATTTAAATGAGATTAGTATTGTAATACTACTAATTATATACAGGGCGTATTGAATATATTTAGAATAGATGTCACAGAAATTGAATTTAATGCAACAACAATTGCAATTATTGTGAATGTTATGAATAAATCGTGTTATTTTTGATTTAAATGAGAATACTATTATAATACTACTAATTATATACAGGGTGTATTGAATATATTTAGAATAGATGTCTCCAAAGTAAAATTTAATGTAACTGCAGTAAAAATTATGGTTAATGTTATGAATAAATCTTGTTATGTTTTACTTAAATGAGATTAGTATTGTAATACTACTAATTATATACAGGCTGTATTGAATATATTTAGAATAGATGTCACCAAAGTAAAATTTAATGTAACTGCAGTAAAAATTATGGTTAATGTTATGTATAAATCTTGTTATTTCTTATTTAATTGAGATTAGTATTGTAATACTACTAATTATATTCAGGGTGTATTGAATATATTTAGAATAGATGTCACCAAAGTAAAATTTAATGTAACTGCAGTAAAAATTATGGTTAATGTTATGAATAAATCTTGTTATTTTTTACTTAAATGAGATTAGTATTGTAATACTACTAATTATATACAGGGTGTATTAAATATATTTAGAATAGATGTCACCAAAGTAAAATTTAATGTAACTGCAGTAAAAATTATGGTTAATGTTATGAATAAATCTTGTTATTTTTTACTTAAATGAGATTAGTATTGTAATACTACTAATTATATACAGGGTGTATTGAATATATTTAGAATAGATGTCACCAAAGTAAAATTTAATGTAACTGCAGTAAAAATTATGGTTAATGTTATGAATAAATCTTGTTATTTTTTACTTAAATGAGATTAGTATGGTAATTCTACTAATTATATACAGGGTGTATTGAATATATTTAGAATAGATGTCACCAAAGTAAAATTTAATGTAACTGCAGTAAAAATTATGGTTAATGTTATGAATAAATGTTGTTATTTTTTATTTAAATGAGATTAGTAGTGTAATAATACTAAATATGTACAGGGCGTATTGAATATATTGAGAATAGATGTCACCAAAGTAAAATTTAATGTAACTGCAGTAAAAATTATGGTTAATGTTATGAATAAATCTTGTTATTTTTTATTTAAATGAGATTAGTATTGTAATACTACTAATTATATACAGGGTGTATTGAATATATTTAGAATAGATGTCACCAAAGTAAAATTTAATGTAACTGCAGTAAAAATTATGGTTAATGTTATAGTTAATGTTATGAATAAATCTTGTTATTTTTTATTTAAATGAGATTAGTATTGTAATACTACTAAATATATACAGGGCGTATTGAATATATTGAGAATAGATGTCACAGAACTTGAATTTAATGCAACAACAATTGCAATTATTGTGAATGTTATGAATAAATCGTGTTATTTTTTATTTAAATGAGAATACTATTGTAATACTACCTACTAATTATATACAGGGTGAATTGAATGTATTTAGAATAGATGTCCCCAAAGTAAAATTTAATGTAACTGCAGTAAAAATTATGGTTAATGTTATGAATAAATGTTGTTATTTTTTATTTAAATGAGATTAGTATTGTAATACTACTAATTATATACAGGGTGTATTGAATATATTTAGAATAGATGTCACCAAAGTAAAATCTAATGTAACTGCAGTAAAAATTATGGTTAATGTTATGAATAAATGTTGTTATTTTTTATTTAAATGAGAATAGTATTGTAATACTACAAATTATATACAGGGTGTATTGAATATATTTAGAATAGATGTCACCAAAGTAAAATTTAATGTAACTGCAGTAAAAATTATGGTTAATGTTATGAATAAATCTTGTTATTTTTTATTTAAATGAGATTAGTATTGTAATACTACTAATTATATACAGGGTGTATTGAATATATTTAGAATAGATGTCACCAAAGTAAAATTTAATGTAACTGCAGTAAAAATTATGGTTAATGTTATGAATAAATCTTGTTATTTCTTATTTAATTGAGATTAGTATTGTAATACTACTAATTATATACTGGGTGTATTGAATATATTTAGAATAGATGTCACCAAAGTAAAATTTAATGTAACTGCAGTAAAAATTATGGTTAATGTTATGAATAAATCTTGTTATTTTTTATTTAAATGAGATTATTATTGTAATACTACTAATTATATACATGGTGTATTGAATATATTTAGAATAGATGTCACCAAAGTAAAATTTAATGTAACTGCAGTAAAAATTATGGTTAATGTTATGAATAAATCTTGTTATTTTTTATTTAAATGAGATTAGTATTGTAATACTACTTATTATATACAGGGTGTATTGAATATATTTAGAATAGATGTCACCAAAGTAAAATTTAATGTAACTGCAGTAAAAATTATGGTTAATGTTATGAATAAATCTTGTTATTTTTTATTTAAATGAGATTAGTATTGTAATACTACTTATTATATACAGGGTGTATTGAATATATTTAGAATAGATGTCACCAAAGTAAAATTTAATGTAACTGCAGTAAACATTATGGTTAATGTTATGAATAAATGTTGTTATTTATTATTTAAATGAGATTAGTATTGTAATACTACTAATTATATACAGGGTGTATTGAATATATTTAGAATAGATGTCACCAAAGTAAAATTTAATGTAACTGCAGTAAAAAATATGGTTAATGTTATGAATAAATCTTGTTATTTTTTATTTAAATGAGATTAGTATAGTAATACTACTAATTATATACAGGGTGTATTGAATATATTTAGAATAGATGTCACCAAAGTAAAATTTAATGTAACTGCAGTAAAAATTATGGTTCATGTTATGACTAAATCTTGTTACTTTTTATTTAAATGAGATTAGTATTGTAATACTACTAAATATATACAGGGCGTATTGAATATATTTAGAATAGATGTCACAGAACTTGAATTTAATGCAACAACAATTGCAATTGTTGTGAATGTTAAGAATAAATCGTGTTATTTTTTATTTAAATGAGAATAGTATTGTAATACTACTAATTATATACAGGGTGAATTGAATATATTTAGAATAGATGTCACCAAAGTAAAATTTAATGTAACTGCAGTAAAAATTATGGTTAATGTGATAAATAAATGTTGTTATTTTTATTTAAATGAGATTAGTATAGTAATACTACTAATTATATACAGGGTGTATTGAATATATTTAGAATAGATGTCACCAAAGTAAAATTTAATGTAACTGCAGTAAAAATTATGGTTCATGTTATGACTAAATCTTGTTACTTTTTATTTAAATGAGATTAGTATTGTAATACTACTAAATATATACAGGGCGTATTGAATATATTTAGAATAGATGTCACATAACTTGAATTTAATGCAACAACAATTGCAATTGTTGTGAATGTTAAGAATAAATCGTGTTATTTTTTATTTAAATGAGAATAGTATTGTAATACTACTAATTATATACAGGGTGAATTGAATATATTTAGAATAGATGTCACCAAAGTAAAATTTAATGTAACTGCAGTAAAAATTATGGTTAATGTTATAAATAAATGTTGTTATTTTTATTTAAATGAGATTAGTATTGTAATACTACTAATTATATACAGGGTGTATTGAATATATTTAGAATAGATGTCACCAAAGTAAAATTTAATGTAACTGCAGTAAAAATTATGGTTCATGTTATGACTAAATCTTGTTACTTTTTATTTAAATGAGATTAGTATTGTAATACTACTAAATATATACAGGGCGTATTGAATATATTTAGAATAGATGTCACAGAACTTGAATTTAATGCAACAACAATTGCAATTGTTGTGAATGTTAAGAATAAATCGTGTTATTTTTTATTTAAATGAGAATAGTATTCTAATACTACTAATTATATACAGGGTGTAATGAATATATTTAGAATAGATGTCACCAAAATAAAATTTAATGTAACTGCAGTAAAAATTATGGTTAATGTTATGACTAAATCTTGTTACTTTTTATTTAAATGAGATTAGTATTGTAATACTACTAAATATATACAGGGCGTATTGAATATATTTAGAATAGATGTCACAGAACTTGAATTTAATGCAACAACAATTGCAATTATTGTGAATGTTAAGAATAAATCGTGTTATTTTTTATTTAAATGAGAATAGTATTGTAATACTACTAATTATATACAGGGTGAATTGAATATATTTAGAATAGATGTCACCAACGTAATATTTAATGTAACTGCAGTAAAAATTATGATTAATGTTATGAATAAATCTTGTTATTTTTTATTTAAATGAGATTAGTATTGTAATACTACTAATTATATACAGGGTGTATTGAATATATTTAGAATAGATGTCACCAAAGTAAAATTTAATGTAACTGCAGTAAAAATTATGGTTAATGTTATGACTAAATCTTGTTACTTTTTATTTAAATGAGATTAGTATTGTAATACTACTAAATATATACAGGGCGTATTGAATATATTTAGAATAGATGTCACAGAACTTGAATTTAATGCAACAACAATTGCAATTATTGTGAATGTTAAGAATAAATCGTGTTATTTTTTATTTAAATGAGAATAGTATTGTAATACTACTAATTATATACAGGGTGAATTGAATATATTTAGAATAGATGTCACCAACGTAATATTTAATGTAACTGCAGTAAAAATTATGATTAATGTTATGAATAAATCTTGTTATTTTTTATTTAAATGAGATTAGTATTGTAATACTACTAATTATATACAGGGTGTATTGAATATATTTAGAATAGATGTCACACAACTTGAATTTAATGCAACAAAAATTACAATTATTGTGAATGTTATGAATAAATCTTGTTATTTTTTATTTAAATGAGATTAGTATTGTAATACTACTAATTATATACAGGGTGTATTGAATATATTTAGAATAGATGTCACCAAAGTAAAATTTAATGTAACTGCAGTAAAAATTATGGTTAATGTTATGAATAAATCTTATTATTTTTTATTTAGATAAGATTAGTATTGTAATACTACTAATTATATACAGGGTGTATTGAATATATTTAGAATAGATGTCAGAGAACTTGAATTTAATGCAACAACAATTGCAATTATTGCGAATGTTATGAATAAATCTTGTTATTTTTTATTTAAATGAGATTAGTATTGTAATACTACTAATTATATACAGGGTGTATTGAATATATTTAGAATAGATGTCACAGAACCTAAATTTAATCTAACTGCAGTAAAAATTATAGTGAATGTTATGAATAAATATTGTTATTTTTTATTTAAATGACATTAGTATTGTAATACTACTAATTATATACAGGGCGTATTGAATATACTTAGAATAGATGTCACAGAATTTAAATTTAATATACCTGCAGTAAAAATTATGATTAATGTTCTGAATAAATCTTGTTATTTTTTATTTAAATGAGATTAGTATTGTAATACTACTAATTATATACAGGGCGTATTGAATATATTTAGAATAGATGTCACAGAACTTGAATTTAATGCAACAACAATTGCAATTATTGTGAATGTTAAGAATGAATCGTGTTATTTTTTATTTAAATGAGAATAATATTCTAATACTACTAATTATATACAGGGTGTAATGAATATATTTAGAATAGATGTCACCAAAATAAAATTTAATGTAACTGCAGTAAAAATTATGGTTAATGTTATGACTAAATCTTGTTACTTTTTATTTAAATGAGATTAGTATTGTAATACCACTAAATATATACAGGGCGTATTGAATATATTTAGAATAGATGTCACCAAAGTAAAATTTAATGTAACTGCAGTAAAAATTATGATTAATGTTATGAATAAATCTTGTTATTTTTTATTTAAAAGAGATTAGTATTGTAATACTACTAATTATATACAGGGTGTAATGAATATATTTAGAATAAATGTCACCAAAGTAAAATTTAATGTAACTGCAGTAAAAATTATGGTTAATGTTATTACTAAATCTTGTTACTTTTTATTTAAATGAGATTAGTATTGTAATACTACTAAATATATACAGGGCGTATTGAATATATTTAGAATAGATGTCACAGAACTTGAATTTAATGCAACAACAATTGCAATTATTGTGAATGTTAAGAATAAATCGTGTTATTTTTTATTTAAATGAGAATAGTATTGTAATACTACTAATTATATACAGGGTGTATTGAATATATTTAGAATAGATGTCACCAAAGTAAAATTTAATGTAACTGCAGTAAAAATTATGGTTAATGTTATGAATAAATCTTGTTATTTTTTATTTAAATGACATTAGTATTGTAATACTACTAATTATATACAGGGTGTATTCAATATATTTAGAATAGATGTCACCAAAGTAAAATTTAATGTAACTGCAGTAAAAATTATGGTTAATGTTATGAATAAATCTTGTTATTTTTTATTTAAATGAGATTAGTATTTTAATACTACTAATTATATACAGGGTGTATTGTATATATTTAGAATAGATGTCACCAAAGAAAATTTAATGTAACTGCAGTAAAAATTATGGTTAATGTTATAAATAAATGTTGTTATTTTTTATTTAAATGAGATTAGTATTGTAATACTACTAATTATATACAGGGTGTATTGAATATATTTAGAATAGATGTCACCAAAGTAAAATTTAATGTAACTGCAGTAAAAATTATGGTTAATGTTATGAATAAATCTTGTTATTTTTTATTTAAATGAGAATAGTATTGTAATACTACTAATTATATACAGGGTGTATTGAACATATTTGGAATAGATGTCACCAAAGTAAAATTTAATGTAACTGCAGTAAAAATTATGGTTAATGTTATGAATAAATCTTGTTATTTTTTATTTAAATGACATTAGTATTGTAATACTACTAATTATATACAGGGTGTATTCAATATATTTAGAATAGATGTCACCAAAGTAAAATTTAATGTAACTGCAGTAAAAATTATGGTTAATGTTATGAATAAATCTTGTTATTTTTTATTTAAATGAGATTAGTATTGTAATACTACTAATTATATACAGGGTGTATTGAATATATTTAGAATAGATGTCACCAAAGTAAAATTTAATGTAACTGCAGTAAAAATTATGGTTAATGTTATGAATAAATCTTGTTATTTTTTATTTAAATGAGAATAGTATTGTAATACTACTAATTATATACAGGGTGTATTGAACATATTTGGAATAGATGTCACCAAAGTAAAATTTAATGTAACTGCAGTAAAAATTATGGTTAATGTTATGAATAAATCTTGTTATTTTTTATTTAAATGAGATTAGTATTGTAATACTACTAATTATATACAGGGTGTATTGAATATATTTAGAATAGATGTCACCAAAGTAAAATTGAATGTAACTGCAGTAAAAATTATGGTTAATGTTATGAATAAATCTTGTTATATTTTATTTGAATGAGATTAGTATTATAATACTACTAATTATATACAGGGTGTAATGAATAAATTTAGAATAGATGTCACCAAAGTAAAATTTAATGTAATTGCAGTAAAAATTATGGTTAATATTATGAATAAATCTTGTTATTTTTTATTTAAATGAGATTAGTATTGTAATACTACTAAATATATACAGGGCGTATTGAATATATTTAGAATAGATTTCACAGAACTTGAATTTAATGCAACAACAATTGCAATTATTGTGAATGTTAAGAATAAATCGTGTTATTTTTTATTTAAATGAGAATAGTATTGTAATACTACTAATTATATACAGGGTGTATTGAATATATTTAGAATAGATGTCACCAAAGTAAAATTTAATGTAACTGCAGTAAAAATTATGGTTAATGTTATGAATAAATCTTGTTATTTTTTATTTAAATGAGATTAGTATTGTAAGACTACTAATTATATACAGGGTGTATTGAATATATTTAGAATAGATGTCACCAAAGTAAAATTTAATGTAACTGCAGTAAAAATTATGGTTAATGTTATGAATAAATCTTGTTATTTTTTATTTAAATGAGATTAGTATTGTAATACTACTAATTATATACAGGGTGTATTGAATATATTTAGAATAGATGTCACCAAAGTAAAATTGAATGTAACTGCAGTAAAAATTATGGTTAATGTTATGAATAAATCTTGTTATATTTTATTTGAATGATATTAGTATTATAATACTACTAATTATATACAGGGTGTAATGAATAAATTTAGAATAGATGTCACCAAAGTAAAATTTAATGTAATTGCAGTAAAAATTATGGTTAATATTATGAATAAATCTTGTTATTTTTTATTTAAATGAGATTAGTATTGTAATACTACTAAATATATACAGGGTGTATTGAATATATTTAGAATAGATGTCACCAAAGTAAAATTTAATGTAACTGCAGTAAAAAATATGGTTAATGTTATGAATAAATCTTGTTATTTTTTATTTAAATGAGATTAGTATTGTAATACTACTAATTATATACAGGGTGTATTGAATATATTTAGAATAGATGTCACCAAAGTAAAATTTAATGTAACTGCAGTAAAAATTATGGTTAATGTTATGAATAAATCGTGTTATTTTTTATTTAAATGAGATTAGTATTGTAATACTACTAATTATATACAGGGTGTATTGAATATATTTAGAATAGATGTCACCAAAGTAAAATTTAATGTAACTGCAGTAAAAAATATGGTTAATGTTATGAATAAATCTTGTTATTTTTTATTTAAATGAGATTAGTATTGTAATACTACTTATTATATACAGGGTGTATTGAATATATTTAGAATAGATGTCACCAAAGTAAAATTTAATGTAACTGCAGTAAAAAATATGGTTAATGTTATGAATAAATCTTGTTATTTTTTATTTAAATGAAATTAGTATTGTAATACTACTTATTATATACAGGGTGTATTGAATATATTTAGAATAGATGTCACCAAAGTAAAATTTAATGTAACTGCAGTAAAAATTATGGTTAATGTTATGAATAAATCTTGTTATTTTTCATTTAAATGAGATTATTATTGTAATACTACTAATTATATACAGGGTGTATTGAATATATTTAGAATAGATGTCACCAAAGTAAAATTTAATGTAACTGCAGTAAAAATTATGGTTAATGTTATGAATAAATCTTGTTATTTTTTATTTAAATGAGATTAGTATTGTAATACTACTTATTATATACAGGGTGTATTGAATATATTTAGAATAGATGTCACCAAAGTAAAATTTAATGTAACTGCAGTAAAAAATATGGTTAATGTTATGAATAAATCTTGTTATTTTTTATTTAAATGAAATTAGTATTGTAATACTACTTATTATATACAGGGTGTATTGAATATATTTAGAATAGATGTCACCAAAGTAAAATTTAATGTAACTGCAGTAAAAATTATGGTTAATGTTATGAATAAATCTTGTTATTTTTTATTTAAATGAGATTAGTATTGTAATACTACTTATTATATACAGGGTGTATTGAATATATTTAGAATAGATGTCACCAAAGTAAAATTTAATGTAACTGCAGTAAAAAATATGGTTAATGTTATGAATAAATCTTGTTATTTTTTATTTAAATGAAATTAGTATTGTAATACTACTTATTATATACAGGGTGTATTGAATATATTTAGAATAGATGTCACCAAAGTAAAATTTAATGTAACTGCAGTAAAAATTATGGTTAATGTTATGAATAAATCTTGTTATTTTTTATTTAAATGAGATTAGTATTTTAATACTACTAATTATATACAGGGTGTATTGAATATATTTAGAATAGATGTCACCAAAGTAAAATTTAATGTAACTGCAGTAAAAATTATGGTTAATGTTATGAATAAATCTTGTTATTTTTCATTTAAATGAGATTATTATTGTAATACTACTAATTATATACAGGGTGTATTGAATATATTTAGAATAGATGTCACCAAAGTAAAATTTAATGTAACTGCAGTAAAAATTATGGTTAATGTTATGAATAAATCTTGTTATTTTTTATTTAAATGAGATTAGTATTGTAATACTACTTATTATATACAGGGTGTATTGAATATATTTAGAATAGATGTCACCAAAGTAAAATTTAATGTAACTGCAGTAAAAAATATGGTTAATGTTATGAATAAATCTTGTTATTTTTTATTTAAATGAAATTAGTATTGTAATACTACTTATTATATACAGGGTGTATTGAATATATTTAGAATAGATGTCACCAAAGTAAAATTTAATGTAACTGCAGTAAAAATTATGGTTAATGTTATGAATAAATCTTGTTATTTTTTATTTAAATGAGATTAGTATTGTAATACTACTTATTATATACAGGGTGTATTGAATATATTTAGAATAGATGTCACCAAAGTAAAATTTAATGTAACTGCAGTAAAAATTATGGTTAATGTTATGAATAAATCTTGTTATTTTTTATTTAAATGAAATTAGTATTGTAATACTACTTATTATATACAGGGTGTATTGAATATATTTAGAATAGATGTCACCAAAGTAAAATTTAATGTAACTGCAGTAAAAATTATGGTTAATGTTATGAATAAATCTTGTTATTTTTCATTTAAATGAGATTATTATTGTAATACTACTAATTATATACAGGGTGTATTGAATATATTTAGAATAGATGTCACCAAAGTAAAATTTAATGTAACTGCAGTAAAAATTATGGTTAATGTTATGAATAAATCTTGTTATTTTTTATTTAAATGAGATTAGTATTGTAATACTACTTATTATATACAGGGTGTATTGAATATATTTAGAATAGATGTCACCAAAGTAAAATTTAATGTAACTGCAGTAAAAATTATGGTTAATGTTATGAATAAATCTTGTTATTTTTTATTTAAATGAAATTAGTATTGTAATACTACTTATTATATACAGGGTGTATTGAATATATTTAGAATAGATGTCACCAAAGTAAAATTTAATGTAACTGCAGTAAAAATTATGGTTAATGTTATGAATAAATCTTGTTATTTTTCATTTAAATGAGATTATTATTGTAATACTACTAATTATATACAGGGTGTATTGAATATATTTAGAATAGATGTCACCAAAGTAAAATTTAATGTAACTGCAGTAAAAATTATGGTTAATGTTATGAATAAATCTTGTTATTTTTTATTTAAATGAGATTAGTATTGTAATACTACTTATTATATACAGGGTGTATTGAATATATTTAGAATAGATGTCACCAAAGTAAAATTTAATGTAACTGCAGTAAAAAATATGGTTAATGTTATGAATAAATCTTGTTATTTTTTATTTAAATGAAATTAGTATTGTAATACTACTTATTATATACAGGGTGTATTGAATATATTTAGAATAGATGTCACCAAAGTAAAATTTAATGTAACTGCAGTAAAAATTATGGTTAATGTTATGAATAAATCTTGTTATTTTTTATTTAAATGAGATTAGTATTGTAATACTACTTATTATATACAGGGTGTATTGAATATATTTAGAATAGATGTCACCAAAGTAAAATTTAATGTAACTGCAGTAAAAAATATGGTTAATGTTATGAATAAATCTTGTTATTTTTTATTTAAATGAAATTAGTATTGTAATACTACTTATTATATACAGGGTGTATTGAATATATTTAGAATAGATGTCACCAAAGTAAAATTTAATGTAACTGCAGTAAAAATTATGGTTAATGTTATGAATAAATCTTGTTATTTTTTATTTAAATGAGATTAGTATTTTAATACTACTAATTATATACAGGGTGTATTGAATATATTTAGAATAGATGTCACCAAAGTAAAATTTAATGTAACTGCAGTAAAAATTATGGTTAATGTTATGAATAAATCTTGTTATTTTTCATTTAAATGAGATTATTATTGTAATACTACTAATTATATACAGGGTGTATTGAATATATTTAGAATAGATGTCACCAAAGTAAAATTTAATGTAACTGCAGTAAAAATTATGGTTAATGTTTTGACTAAATCTTGTTACTTTTTATTTAAATGAGATTAGTATTGTAATACTACTAAATATATACAGGGCGTATTGAATATATTTAGAATAGATGTCACAGAACTTGAATTTAATGCAACAACAATTGCAATTGTTGTGAATGTTAAGAATAAATCGTGTTATTTTTTATTTAAATGAGAATAGTATTGTAATACTACTAATTATATACAGGGTGAATTGAATATATTTAGAATAGATGTCACCAAAGTAAAATTTAATGTAACTGCAGTAAAAATTATGATTAATGTTATGAATAAATCTTGTTATTTTTTATTTAAATGAGATTAGTATTGTAATACTACTAATTATATACAGGGTGTATTGAATATATTTAGAATAGATGTCACCAAAGTAAAATTTAATGTAACTGCAGTAAAAATTATGGTTAATGTTATGAATAAATCTTATTATTTTTTATTTAAATAAGATTAGTATTGTACTACTACTAATTATATACAGGGTGTATTGAATATATTTAGAATAGATGTCAGAGAACTTGAATTTAATGCAACAACAATTGCAATTATTGCGAATGTTATGAATAAATCTTGTTATTTTTTATTTAAATGAGATTAGTATTGTAATACTACTAATTATATACAGGGTGTATTGAATATATTTAGAATATATGTCACAGAACCTAAATTTAATGTAACTGCAGTAAAAATTATAGTGAATGTTATGAATAAATATTGTTATTTTTTATTTAAATGAGATTAGTATTGTACTACTACTAATTATATACAGGGTGTATTGAATATATTTAGAATAGATGTCAGAGAACTTGAATTTAATGCAACAACAATTGCAATTATTGCGAATGTTATGAATAAATCTTGTTATTTTTTATTTAAATGAGATTAGTATTGTAATACTACTAATTATATACAGGGTGTATTGAATATATTTAGAATAGATGAATAAATCTTTTTATTTTTTATTTAAAAGAGATTAGTATTGTAATACTACTAATTATATACAGGGTGTAATGAATATATTTAGAATAGATGTCACCAAAATAAAATTTAATGTAACTGCAGAAAAAATTATGGTTAATGTTATGACTAAATCTTGTTACTTTTTATTTAAATGAGATTAGTATTGTAATACCACTAAATATATACAGGGCGTATTGAATATATTTAGAATAGATGTCACCAAAGTAAAATTTAATGTAACTGCAGTAAAAATTATGATTAATGTTATGAATAAATCTTGTTATTTTTTATTTAAATAAGATTAGTATTGTAATACTACAAATTATATACAGGGTGTATTGAATATATTTAGAATAGATGAATAAATCTTTTTATTTTTTATTTAAAAGAGATTAGTATTGTAATACTACTAATTATATACAGGGTGTAATGAATATATTTAGAATAGATGTCACCAAAGTAAAATTTAATGTAACTGCAGTAAAAATTATGGTTAATGTTATGAATAAATCTTGTTATTTTTTATTTAAATGACATTAGTATTGTAATACTACTAATTATATACAGGGTGTATTGAATATATTTAGAATAGATGTCAGAGAACTTGAATTTAATGCAACAACAATTGCAATTATTGCGAATGTTATGAATAAATCTTGTTACTTTTTATTTAAATGAAATTAGTATTGTAATACTACTAAATATATACAGGGTGTATTGAATATATTTAGAATAGATGTCACCAAAGTAAAATTTAATGTAACTGCAGTAAAAATTATGGTTAATGTTATGAATAAATGTTATTATTTTTTATTTAAATGAGATTAGTATTGTAATACTACAAATTATATACAGGGTGTATTGAATATATTTAGAATAGATGTCACCAAAGTAAAATTTAATGTAACTGCAGGAAAAATTATGGTTAATGTTATGAATAAATCTTGTTATTTCTTATTTAATTGAGATTAGCATTGTAATACTACTAATTATATACAGGGTGTATTGAATATATTTAGAATAGATGTCACCAAAGTAAAATTTAATGTAACTGCAGTAAAAATTATGGTTAATGTTATGAATAAATCTTGTTATTTTTTATTTAAATGAGATTAGTATTGTAATACTACTAATTATATACAGGGTGTATTGAATATATTTAGAATATATGTCACAGAACCTAAATTTAATGTAACTGCAGTAAAAATTATAGTGAATGTTATGAATAAATATTGTTATTTTTTATTTAAATGAGATTAGTATTGTAATACTACTAATTATATACAGGGCGTATTGAATATACTTAGAATAGATGTCAGAGAATTTAAATTTAATGTACCTGCAGTAAAAATTATGATTAATGTTCTGAATAAATCTTGTTATTTTTTATTTAAATGAGATTAGTATTGTAATACTACTAATTATATACAGGGCGTATTGAATATATTTAGAATAGATGTCACAGAACTTGAATTTAATGCAACAACAATTGCAATTATTGTGAATGTTAAGAATAAATCGTGTTATTTTTTATTTAAATGAGAATACTATTGTAATACTACTAATTATATACAGGGTGTAATGAATATATTTAGAATAGATGTCACCAAAATAAAATTTAATGTAACTGCAGTAAAAATTATGGTTAATGTTATGACTAAATCTTGTTACTTTTTATTTAAATGAGATTAGTATTGTAATACCACTAAATATATACAGGGCGTATTGAATATATTTAGAATAGATGTCACCAAAGTAAAATTTAATGTAACTGCAGTAAAAATTATGATTAATGTTATGAATAAATCTTGTTATTTTTGATTTAAATAAGATTAGTATTGTAATACTACAAATTATATACAGGGTGTATTGAATATATTTAGAATAGATGAATAAATCTTGTTATTTTTTATTTAAAAGAAATTAGTATTGTAATACTACTAATTATATACAGGGTGTAATGAATATATTTAGAATAGATGTCACCAAAGTAAAATTTAATGTAACTGCAGTAAAAATTATGGTTAATGTTATGAATAAATCTTGTTATTTTTTATTTAAATGACATTAGTATTGTAATACTACTAATTATATACAGGGTGTATTGAATATATTTAGAATAGATGTCAGAGAACTTGAATTTAATGCAACAACAATTGCAATTATTGCGAATGTTATGAATAAATCTTGTTACTTTTTATTTAAATGAAATTAGTATTGTAATACTACTAAATATATACAGGGTGTATTGAATATATTTAGAATAGATGTCACCAAAGTAAAATTTAATGTAACTGCAGTAAAAATTATGGTTAATGTTATGAATAAATGTTATTATTTTTTATTTAAATGAGATTAGTATTGTAATACTACAAATTATATACAGGGTGTATTGAATATATTTAGAATAGATGTCACCAAAGTAAAATTTAATGTAACTGCAGGAAAAATTATGGTTAATGTTATGAATAAATCTTGTTATTTCTTATTTAATTGAGATTAGCATTGTAATACTACTAATTATATACAGGGTGTATTGAATATATTTAGAATAGATGTCACCAAAGTAAAATTTAATGTAACTGCAGTAAAAATTATGGTTAATGTTATGAATAAATCTTGTTATTTTTTATTTAAATGAGATTAGTATTGTAATACTACTAATTATATACAGGGTGTATTGAATATATTTAGAATAGATGTCAGAGAACTTGAATTTAATGCAACAACAATTGCAATTATTGTGAATGTTATGAATAAATCGTGTTATTTTTTATTTAAATGAGAATACTATTGTAATACTACTTACTAATTATATATAGGGTGAATTGAATGTATTTAGAATAGATGTCCCCAAAGTAAAATTTAATGTAACTGCAGTAAAAATTATGGTTAATGTTATGAATAAATGTTGTTATTTTTTATTTAAATGAGATTAGTATTGTAATACTACAAATTATATACAGGGTGTATTGAATATATTTAGAATAGATGTCACCAAAGTAAAATTTAATGTAACTGCAGTAAAAATTATGGTTAATGTTATGAATAAATCTTGTTATTTCTTATTTAATTGAGATTAGTATTGTAATACTACTAATTATATACTGGGTGTATTGAATATATTTAGAATAGATGTCACCAAAGTAAAATTTAATGTAACTGCAGTAAAAATTATGGTTAATGTTATGAATAAATCTTGTTATTTTTTATTTAAATGAGATTATTATTGTAATACTACTAATTATATACATGGTGTATTGAATATATTTAGAATAGATGTCACCAAAGTAAAATTTAATGTAACTGCAGTAAAAATTATGGTTAATGTTATGAATAAATCTTGTTATTTTTTATTTAAATGAGATTAGTATTGTAATACTACTTATTATATACAGGGTGTATTGAATATATTTAGAATAGATGTCACCAAAGTAAAATTTAATGTAACTGCAGTAAAAATTATGGTTAATGTTATGAATATATTTAGAATACATGTCACCAAAGTAAAATTTAATGTAACTGCAGTAAAAATTATGGTTAATGTTGTGAATAAATGTTGTTATTTATTATTTAAATGAGATTAGTATTGTAATACTACTAATTATATACAGGGTGTATTGAATATATTTAGAATAGATGTCACCAAAGTAAAATTTAATGTAACTGCAGTAAAAAATATGGTTAATGTTATAAATAAATGTTGTTATTTTTTATTTAAATGAGATAAGTAGTGTAATACTACTAATTATATACAGGGTGTATTGAATATATTTAGAATAGATGTCATCAAAGTAAAATTTAATGTAACTGCAGTAAAAATTATGGTTAATGTTATGAATAAATCTTGTTACTTTTTATTTAAATGAGATTAGTATTATAATACCACTAAATATATACAGGGCGTATTGAATATATTTAGAATAGATGTCACCAAAGTAAAATTTAATGTAACTGCAGTAAAAATTATGATTAATGTTATGAATAAATCTTGTTATTTTTTATTTAAATAAGATTAGTATTGTAATACTACTTATTATATACAGGGTGTATTGAATATATTTAGAATAGATGTCAGAGAACTTGAATTTAATGCAACAACAATTGCAATTATTGCGAATGTTATGAATAAATCTTGTTACTTTTTATTTAAATGAAATTAGTATTGTAATACTACTAAATATATACAGGGTGTATTGAATATATTTAGAATAGATGTCACCAAAGTAAAATTTAATGTAACTGCAGTAAAAATTATGGTTAATGTTATGAATAAATCTTGTTATTTTTTATTTAAATGAGATTAGTATTGTAATACTACTAATTATATACAGGGTGTATTGAATATATTTAGAATAGATGTCACCAAAGTAAAATTTAATGTAACTGCAGTAAAAATTATGGTTAATGTTATAAATAAAAGTTGTTATTTTTTATTTAAATGAGATTAGTAGTGTAATACTACTAATTATATACAGGGTGTATTGAATATATTTAGAATAGATGTCACCAAAGTAAAATTTAATGTAACTGCAGTAAAAATTATGGTTAATGTTATGAATAAATGTTGTTATTTTTTATTTAAATGAGATTAGTATTGTAATACTACTAATTATATACAGGGTGTATTGAATATATTTAGAATAGATGTCACCAAAGTAAAATTTAATGTAACTGCAGTAAAAATTATGGTTAATGTTATGAATAAATCTTGTTATTTTTTATTTAAATGAGATTAGTATTGTAATACTACTAATTATATACAGGGTGTATTGAATATATTTAGAATAGATGTCACCAAAGTAAAATTTAATGTAACTGCAGTAAAAATTATGGTTAATGTTATGAATAAATGTTGTTATTTTTTATTTAAATGAGATTAGTATTGTAATACTACTAATTATATACAGGGTGTATTGAATATATTTAGAATAGATGTCACCAAAGTAAAATTTAATGTAACTGCAGTAAAAATTATGGTTAATGTTATGAATAAATCTTGTTATTTTTTATTTAAATGAGATTAGTATTGTAATACTACTAATTATATACAGGGTGTATTGAATATATTTAGAATAGATGTCACCAAAGTAAAATTTAATGTAACTGCAGTAAAAATTATGGTTAATGTTATAAATAAATGTTGTTATTTTTTATTTAAATGAGATTAGTAGAGTAATACTACTAATTATATACAGGGTGTATTGAATATATTTAGAATAGATGTCACCAAAGTAAAATTTAATGTAACTGCAGTAAAAATTATGGTTAATGTTATGAATAAATCTTGTTATTTTTTATTTAAATGAGATTAGTATTGTAATACTACTAATTATATACAGGGTGTATTGAATATATTTAGAATAGATGTCACCAAAGTAAAATTTAATGTAACTGCAGTAAAAATTATGGTTAATGTTATGAATAAATCTTGTTATTTTTTATTTAAATGAGATTAGTATTGTAATACTACTAATTATATACAGGGTGTATTGAATATATTTAGAATAGATGTCACCAAAGTAAAATTTAATGTAACTGCAGTAAAAATTATGGTTAATGTTATGAATAAATCTTGTTATTTCTTATTTAATTGAGATTAATATTGTAATACTACTAATTATATACAGGGTGTATTGAATATATTTAGAATAGATGTCACCAAAGTAAAATTTAATGTAACTGCAGTAAAAATTATGGTTAATGTTATGAATAAATCTTGTTATTTTTTATTTAAATGAGATTAGTATTGTAATACTACTAATTATATACAGGGTGTATTGAATATATTTAGAATAGATGTCACCAAAGTAAAATTTAATGTAACTGCAGTAAAAATTATAGTTAATGTTATGAATAAATCTTGTTCTTTTTTATTTAAATGAGATTAGTATTGTAATACTACTAAATATATACAGGGCGTATTGAATATATTGAGAATAGATGTCACAGAACTTGAATTTAATGCAACAACAATTGCAATTATTGTGAATGTTATGAATAAATCGTGTTATTTTTTATTTAAATGAGAATACTATTGTAATACTACTTACTAATTATATACAGGGTGAATTGAATGTATTTAGAATAGATGTCCCCAAAGTAAAATTTAATGTAACTGCAGTAAAAATTATGGTTACTGTTATGAATAAATGTTGTTATTTTTTATTTAAATGAGATTAGTATTGTAATACTACTAATTATATACAGGGCGTATTGAATATATATAGAATAGATGTCACAGAAATTGAATTTAATGCAACAACAATTGCAATTATTGTGAATGTTATGAATAAATCGTGTTATTTTTTATTTAAATGAGAATACTATTGTAATACTACTAATTATATACAGGGTGTATTGAATATATTTAGAATAGATGTCACCAAAGTAAAATTTAATGTAACTGCAGTAAAAATTATGGTTAATGTTATGA
This sequence comes from Lordithon lunulatus, assembly GCA_963942505.1. Classification (NCBI taxonomy): domain Eukaryota; kingdom Metazoa; phylum Arthropoda; class Insecta; order Coleoptera; family Staphylinidae; genus Lordithon; species Lordithon lunulatus. The sequence goes on from OZ012666.1 coordinate 41,094,917, forward strand.
ATAAATCTTGTTATTTCTTATTTAATTGAGATTAGTATTGTAATACTACTAATTATATACAGGGTGTATTGAATATATTTAGAATAGATGTCACCAAAGTAAAATTTAATGTAACTGCAGTAAAAATTATGGTTAATGTTATGAATAAATCTTGTTATTTTTTATTTAAATGAGATTAGTATTGTAATACTACTAATTATATACAGGGCGTATTGAATATATTTAGAATAGATGTCACAGAACTTGAATTTAATGCAACAACAATTGCAATTATTGTGAATGTTAAGAATAAATCGTGTTATTTTTTATTTAAATGAGAATACTATTGTAATACTACTAATTATATACAGGGTGTAATGAATATATTTAGAATAGATGTCACCAAAATAAAATTTAATGTAACTGCAGTAAAAATTATGGTTAATGTTATGACTAAATCTTGTTACTTTTTATTTAAATGAGATTAGTATTGTAATACCACTAAATATATACAGGGCGTATTGAATATATTTAGAATAGATGTCACCAAAGTAAAATTTAATGTAACTGCAGTAAAAATTATGATTAATGTTATGAATAAATCTTGTTATTTTTTATTTAAAAGAGATTAGTATTGTAATACTACTAATTATATACAGGGTGTAATGAATATATTTAGAATAGATGTCACCAAAGTAAAATTTAATGTAACTGCAGTAAAAATTATGGTTAATGTTATGAATAAATCTTGTTATTTTTTATTTAAATGACATTAGTATTGTAATACTACTAATTATATACAGGGTGTATTGAATATATTTAGAATAGATGTCAGAGAACTTGAATTTAATGCAACAACAATTGCAATTATTGCGAATGTTATGAATAAATCTTGTTACTTTTTATTTAAATGAAATTAGTATTGTAATACTACTAAATATATACAGGGTGTATTGAATATATTTAGAATAGATGTCACCAAAGTAAAATTTAATGTAACTGCAGTAAAAATTATGGTTAATGTTATGAATAAATGTTATTATTTTTTATTTAAATGAGATTAGTATTGTAATACTACAAATTATATACAGGGTGTATTGAATATATTTAGAATAGATGTCACCAAAGTAAAATTTAATGTAACTGCAGTAAAAATTATGGTTAATGTTATGAATAAATCTTGTTATTTCTTATTTAATTGAGATTAGTATTGTAATACTACTAATTATATACAGGGTGTATTGAATATATTTAGAATAGATGTCACCAAAGTAAAATTTAATGTAACTGCAGTAAAAATTATGGTTAATGTTATGAATAAATCTTGTTATTTTTTATTTAAATGAGATTAGTATTGTAATACTACTAATTATATACAGGGTGTATTGAATATATTTAGAATAGATGTCACCAAAGTAAAATTTAATGTAACTGCAGTAAAAATTATAGTTAATGTTATGAATAAATCTTGTTATTTTTTATTTAAATGATATTAGTATTGTAATACTACTAAATATATACAGGGCGTATTGAATATATTGAGAATAGATGTCACAGAACTTGAATTTAATGCAACAACAATTGCAATTATTGTGAATGTTATGAATAAATCGTGTTATTTTTTATTTAAATGAGAATACTATTGTAATACTACTTACTAATTATATACAGGGTGAATTGAATGTATTTAGAATAGATGTCCCCAAAGTAAAATTTAATGTAACTGCAGTAAAAAATATGGTTAATGTTATGAATAAATGTTGTTATTTTTTATTTAAATGAGATTAGTATTGTAATACTACAAATTATATACAGGGTGTATTGAATATATTTAGAATAGATGTCACCAAAGTAAAATTTAATGTAACTGCAGTAAAAATTATGGTTAATGTTATGAATAAATCTTGTTATTTCTTATTTAATTGAGATTAGTATTGTAATACTACTAATTATATACTGGGTGTATTGAATATATTTAGAATAGATGTCACCAAAGTAAAATTTAATGTAACTGCAGTAAAAATTATGGTTAATGTTATGAATAAATCTTGTTATTTTTTATTTAAATGAGATTATTATTGTAATACTACTAATTATATACATGGTGTATTGAATATATTTAGAATAGATGTCACCAAAGTAAAATTTAATGTAACTGCAGTAAAAATTATGGTTAATGTTATGAATAAATCTTGTTATTTTTTATTTAAATGAGATTAGTATTGTAATACTACTTATTATATACAGGGTGTATTGAATATATTTAGAATAGATGTCACCAAAGTAAAATTTAATGTAACTGCAGTAAAAATTATGGTTAATGTTATGAATATATTTAGAATACATGTCACCAAAGTAAAATTTAATGTAACTGCAGTAAAAATTATGGTTAATGTTATGAATAAATCTTGTTATTTTTTATTTAAATGAGATTAGTATTGTAATACTACTTATTATATACAGGGTGTATTGAATATATTTAGAATAGATGTCACCAAAGTAAAATTTAATGTAACTGCAGTAAAAATTATGGTTAATGTTATGAATAAATCTTGTTACTTTTTATTTAAATGAGATTAGTATTGTAATACCACTAAATATATACAGGGCGTATTGAATATATTTAGAATAGATGTCACCAAAGTAAAATTTAATGTAACTGCAGTAAAAATTATGATTAATGTTATGAATAAATCTTGTTATTTTTTATTTAAATAAGATTAGTATTGTAATACTACTTATTATATACAGGGTGTATTGAATATATTTAGAATAGATGTCACCAAAGTAAAATTTAATGTAACTGCAGTAAAAAATATGGTTAATGTTATGAATAAATCTTGTTATTTTTTATTTAAATGAGATTAGTATTGTAATACTACAAATTATATACAGGTTGTATTGAATATATTTAGAATAGATGTCACCAAAGTAAAATTTAATGTAACTGCAGTAAAAATTATGGTTAATGTTATGAATAAATGTTGTTATTTTTTATTTAAATGAGATTAGTATTGTAATACTACTAATTATATACAGGGTGTATTGAATATATTTAGAATAGATGTCACCAAAGTAAAATTTAATGTAACTGCAGTAAAAATTATGGTTAATGTTATGAATAAATCTTGTTATTTTTTATTTAAATGACATTAGTATTGTAATACTACTAATTATATACAGGGTGTATTGAATATATTTAGAATAGATGTCAGAGAACTTGAATTTAATGCAACAACAATTGCAATTATTGCGAATGTTATGAATAAATCTTGTTACTTTTTATTTAAATGAAATTAGTATTGTAATACTACTAAATATATACAGGGTGTATTGAATATATTTAGAATAGATGTCACCAAAGTAAAATTTAATGTAACTGCAGTAAAAATTATGGTTAATGTTATGAATAAATCTTGTTATTTTTTATTTAAATGAGATTAGTATTGTAATACTACTAATTATATACAGGGTGTATTGAATATATTTAGAATAGATGTCACCAAAGTAAAATTTAATGTAACTGCAGTAAAAATTATGGTTAATGTTATAAATAAAAGTTGTTATTTTTTATTTAAATGAGATTAGTAGTGTAATACTACTAATTATATACAGGGTGTATTGAATATATTTAGAATAGATGTCAGAGAACTTGAATTTAATGCAACAACAATTGCAATTATTGCGAATGTTATGAATAAATCTTGTTACTTTTTATTTAAATGAAATTAGTATTGTAATACTACTAAATATATACAGGGTGTATTGAATATATTTAGAATAGATGTCACCAAAGTAAAATTTAATGTAACTGCAGTAAAAATTATGGTTAATGTTATGAATAAATCTTGTTATTTTTTATTTAAATGAGATTAGTATTGTAATACTACTAATTATATACAGGGTGTATTGAATATATTTAGAATAGATGTCACCAAAGTAAAATTTAATGTAACTGCAGTAAAAATTATGGTTAATGTTATGAATAAATGTTGTTATTTTTTATTTAAATGAGATTAGTATTGTAATACTACTAATTATATACAGGGTGTATTGAATATATTTAGAATAGATGTCACCAAAGTAAAATTTAATGTAACTGCAGTAAAAATTATGGTTAATGTTATGAATAAATCTTGTTATTTTTTATTTAAATGAGATTAGTATTGTAATACTACTAATTATATACAGGGTGTATTGAATATATTTAGAATAGATGTCACCAAAGTAAAATTTAATGTAACTGCAGTAAAAATTATGGTTAATGTTATGAATAAATGTTGTTATTTTTTATTTAAATGAGATTAGTATTGTAATACTACTAATTATATACAGGGTGTATTGAATATATTTAGAATAGATGTCACCAAAGTAAAATTTAATGTAACTGCAGTAAAAATTATGGTTAATGTTATGAATAAATCTTGTTATTTTTTATTTAAATGAGATTAGTATTGTAATACTACTAATTATATACAGGGTGTATTGAATATATTTAGAATAGATGTCACCAAAGTAAAATTTAATGTAACTGCAGTAAAAATTATGGTTAATGTTATAAATAAATGTTGTTATTTTATATTTAAATGAGATTAGTAGTGTAATACTACTAATTATATACAGGGTGTATTGAATATATTTAGAATAGATGTCACCAAAGTAAAATTTAATGTAACTGCAGTAAAAATTATGGTTAATGTTATGAATAAATCTTGTTATTTTTTATTTAAATGAGATTAGTATTGTAATACTACTAATTATATACAGGGTGTATTGAATATATTTAGAATAGATGTCACCAAAGTAAAATTTAATGTAACTGCAGTAAAAATTATGGTTAATGTTATGAATAAATCTTGTTATTTTTTATTTAAATGAGATTAGTATTGTAATACTACTAATTATATACAGGGTGTATTGAATATATTTAGAATAGATGTCACCAAAGTAAAATTTAATGTAACTGCAGTAAAAATTATGGTTAATGTTATGAATAAATCTTGTTATTTCTTATTTAATTGAGATTAATATTGTAATACTACTAATTATATACAGGGTGTATTGAATATATTTAGAATAGATGTCACCAAAGTAAAATTTAATGTAACTGCAGTAAAAATTATGGTTAATGTTATGAATAAATCTTGTTATTTTTTATTTAAATGAGATTAGTATTGTAATACTACTAATTATATACAGGGTGTATTGAATATATTTAGAATAGATGTCACCAAAGTAAAATTTAATGTAACTGCAGTAAAAATTATAGTTAATGTTATGAATAAATCTTGTTCTTTTTTATTTAAATGAGATTAGTATTGTAATACTACTAAATATATACAGGGCGTATTGAATATATTGAGAATAGATGTCACAGAACTTGAATTTAATGCAACAACAATTGCAATTATTGTGAATGTTATGAATAAATCGTGTTATTTTTTATTTAAATGAGAATACTATTGTAATACTACTTACTAATTATATACAGGGTGAATTGAATGTATTTAGAATAGATGTCCCCAAAGTAAAATTTAATGTAACTGCAGTAAAAATTATGGTTACTGTTATGAATAAATGTTGTTATTTTTTATTTAAATGAGATTAGTATTGTAATACTACTAATTATATACAGGGCGTATTGAATATATTTAGAATAGATGTCACAGAAATTGAATTTAATGCAACAACAATTGCAATTATTGTGAATGTTATGAATAAATCGTGTTATTTTTTATTTAAATGAGAATACTATTGTAATACTACTAATTATATACAGGGTGTATTGAATATATTTAGAATAGATGTCACCAAAGTAAAATTTAATGTAACTGCAGTAAAAATTATGGTTAATGTTATGAATAAATCTTGTTATTTCTTATTTAATTGAGATTAGTATTGTAATACTACTAATTATATACAGGGTGTATTGAATATATTTAGAATAGATGTCACCAAAGTAAAATTTAATGTAACTGCAGTAAAAATTATGGTTAATGTTATGAATAAATCTTGTTATTTTTTATTTAAATGAGATTAGTATTGTAATACTACTAATTATATACAGGGTGTATTGAATATATTTAGAATAGATGTCACCAAAGTAAAATTTAATGTAACTGCAGTAACAATTATAGTTAATGTTATGAATAAATCTTGTTATTTTTTATTTAAATGATATTAGTATTGTAATACTACTAAATATATACAGGGCGTATTGAATATATTGAGAATAGATGTCACAGAACTTGAATTTAATGCAACAACAATTGCAATTATTGTGAATGTTATGAATAAATCGTGTTATTTTTTATTTAAATGAGAATACTATTGTAATACTACTTACTAATTATATACAGGGTGAATTGAATGTATTTAGAATAGATGTCCCCAAAGTAAAATTTAATGTAACTGCAGTAAAAATTATGGTTAATGTTATGAATAAATGTTGTTATTTTTTATTTAAATGAGATTAGTATTGTAATACTACAAATTATATACAGGGTGTATTGAATATATTTAGAATAGATGTCACCAAAGTAAAATTTAATGTAACTGCAGTAAAAATTATGGTTAATGTTATGAATAAATCTTGTTATTTCTTATTTAATTGAGATTAGTATTGTAATACTACTAATTATATACTGGGTGTATTGAATATATTTAGAATAGATGTCACCAAAGTAAAATTTAATGTAACTGCAGTAAAAATTATGGTTAATGTTATGAATAAATCTTGTTATTTTTTATTTAAATGAGATTATTATTGTAATACTACTAATTATATACATGGTGTATTTAATATATTTAGAATAGATGTCACCAAAGTAAAATTTAATGTAACTGCAGTAAAAATTATGGTTAATGTTATGAATAAATCTTGTTATTTTTTATTTAAATGAGATTAGTATTGTAATACTACTTATTATATACAGGGTGTATTGAATATATTTAGAATAGATGTCACCAAAGTAAAATTTAATGTAACTGCAGTAAAAATTATGGTTAATGTTATGAATATATTTAGAATACATGTCACCAAAGTAAAATTTAATGTAACTGCAGTAAAAATTATGGTTAATGTTATGAATAAATGTTGTTATTTATAATTTAAATGAGATTAGTATTGTAATACTACAAATTATATACAGGGTGTATTGAATATATTTAGAATAGATGTCACCAAAGTAAAATTTAATGTAACTGCAGTAAAAAATATGGTTAATGTTTTAAATAAATGTTGTTATTTTTTATTTAAATGAGATTAGTAGTGTAATACTACTAATTATATACAGGGTGTATTGAATATATTTAGAATAGATGTCACCAAAGTAAAATTTAATGTAACTGCAGTAAAAATTATGGTTAATGTTATGAATAAATCGTGTTATTTTTTATTTAAATGAGATTAGTATTGTAATACTACTAATTATATACAGGGTGTATTGAATATATTTAGAATAGATGTCACCAAAGTAAAATTTAATGTAACTGCAGTAAAAAATATGGTTAATGTTATGAATAAATCTTGTTATTTTTTATTTAAATGAGATTAGTATTGTAATACTACTAATTATATACAGGGTGTATTGAATATATTTAGAATAGATGTCACCAAAGTAAAATTTAATGTAACTGCAGTAAAAATTATGGTTAATGTTATGAATAAATGTTGTTATTTTTTATTTAAATGAGATTAGTATTGTAATACTACTAATTATATACAGGGTGTATTGAATATATTTAGAATAGATGTCACCAAAGTAAAATTTAATGTAACTGCAGTAAAAATTATGGTTAATGTTATGAATAAATCTTGTTATTTTTTATTTAAATGAGATTAGTATTGTAATACTACTTATTATATACAGGGTGTATTGAATATATTTAGAATAGATGTCACCAAAGTAAAATTTAATGTAACTGCAGTAAACATTATGGTTAATGTTATGAATAAATGTTGTTATTTATTATTTAAATGAGATTAGTATTGTAATACTACAAATTATATACAGGGTGTATTGAATATATTTAGAATAGATGTCACCAAAGTAAAATTTAATGTAACTGCAGTAAAAAATATGGTTAATGTTATAAATAAATGTTGTTATTTTTTATTTAAATGAGATTAGTAGTGTAATACTACTAATTATATACAGGGTGTATTGAATATATTTAGAATAGATGTCACCAAAGTAAAATTTAATGTAACTGCAGTAAAAATTATGGTTAATGTTATGAATAAATCGTGTTATTTTTTATTTAAATGAGATTAGTATTGTAATACTACTAATTATATACAGGGTGTATTGAATATATTTAGAATAGATGTCACCAAAGTAAAATTTAATGTAACTGCAGTAAAAAATATGGTTAATGTTATGAATAAATCTTGTATTTTTTATTTAAATGAGATTAGTATAGTAATACTACTAATTATATACAGGGTGTATTGAATATATTTAGAATAGATGTCACCAAAGTAAAATTTAATGTAACTGCAGTAAAAATTATGGTTCATGTTATGACTAAATCTTGTTACTTTTTATTTAAATGAGATTAGTATTGTAATACTACTAAATATATACAGGGCGTATTGAATATATTTAGAATAGATGTCACAGAACTTGAATTTAATGCAACAACAATTGCAATTGTTGTGAATGTTAAGAATAAATCGTGTTATTTTTTATTTAAATGAGAATAGTATTGTAATACTACTAATTATATACAGGGTGAATTGAATATATTTAGAATAGATGTCACCAAAGTAAAATTTAATGTAACTGCAGTAAAAATTATGGTTAATGTGATAAATAAATGTTGTTATTTTTATTTAAATGAGATTAGTATAGTAATACTACTAATTATATACAGGGTGTATTGAATATATTTAGAATAGATGTCACCAAAGTAAAATTTAATGTAACTGCAGTAAAAATTATGGTTCATGTTATGACTAAATCTTGTTACTTTTTATTTAAATGAGATTAGTATTGTAATACTACTAAATATATACAGGGCGTATTGAATATATTTAGAATAGATGTCACAGAACTTGAATTTAATGCAACAACAATTGCAATTGTTGTGAATGTTAAGAATAAATCGTGTTATTTTTTATTTAAATGAGAATAGTATTGTAATACTACTAATTATATACAGGGTGAATTGAATATATTTAGAATAGATGTCACCAAAGTAAAATTTAATGTAACTGCAGTAAAAATTATGGTTAATGTTATAAATAAATGTTGTTATTTTTATTTAAATGAGATTAGTATTGTAATACTACTAATTATATACAGGGTGTATTGAATATATTTAGAATAGATGTCACCAAAGTAAAATTTAATGTAACTGCAGTAAAAATTATGGTTCATGTTATGACTAAATCTTGTTACTTTTTATTTAAATGAGATTAGTATTGTAATACTACTAAATATATACAGGGCGTATTGAATATATTTAGAATAGATGTCACAGAACTTGAATTTAATGCAACAACAATTGCAATTGTTGTGAATGTTAAGAATAAATCGTGTTATTTTTTATTTAAATGAGAATAGTATTCTAATACTACTAATTATATACAGGGTGTAATGAATATATTTAGAATAGATGTCACCAAAATAAAATTTAATGTAACTGCAGTAAAAATTATGGTTAATGTTATGACTAAATCTTGTTACTTTTTATTTAAATGAGATTAGTATTGTAATACTACTAAATATATACAGGGCGTATTGAATATATTTAGAATAGATGTCACAGAACTTGAATTTAATGCAACAACAATTGCAATTATTGTGAATGTTAAGAATAAATCGTGTTATTTTTTATTTAAATGAGAATAGTATTGTAATACTACTAATTATATACAGGGTGAATTGAATATATTTAGAATAGATGTCACCAACGTAATATTTAATGTAACTGCAGTAAAAATTATGATTAATGTTATGAATAAATCTTGTTATTTTTTATTTAAATGAGATTAGTATTGTAATACTAACAATTATATACAGGGTGTATTGAATATATTTAGAATAGATGTCACCAAAGTAAAATTTAATGTAACTGCAGTAAAAATTATGGTTAATGTTATGACTAAATCTTGTTACTTTTTATTTAAATGAGATTAGTATTGTAATACTACTAAATATATACAGGGCGTATTGAATATATTTAGAATAGATGTCACAGAACTTGAATTTAATGCAACAACAATTGCAATTATTGTGAATGTTAAGAATAAATCGTGTTATTTTTTATTTAAATGAGAATAGTATTGTAATACTACTAATTATATACAGGGTGAATTGAATATATTTAGAATAGATGTCACCAACGTAATATTTAATGTAACTGCAGTAAAAATTATGATTAATGTTATGAATAAATCTTGTTATTTTTTATTTAAATGAGATTAGTATTGTAATACTACTAATTATATACAGGGTGTATTGAATATATTTAGAATAGATGTCACACAACTTGAATTTAATGCAAAAAAAATTACAATTATTGTGAATGTTATGAATAAATCTTGTTATTTTTTATTTAAATGAGATTAGTATTGTAATACTACTAATTATATACAGGGTGTATTGAATATATTTAGAATAGATGTCACCAAAGTAAAATTTAATGTAACTGCAGTAAAAATTATGGTTAATGTTATGAATAAATCTTATTATTTTTTATTTAGATAAGATTAGTATTGTAATACTACTAATTATATACAGGGTGTATTGAATATATTTAGAATAGATGTCAGAGAACTTGAATTTAATGCAACAACAATTGCAATTATTGCGAATGTTATGAATAAATCTTGTTATTTTTTATTTAAATGAGATTAGTATTGTAATACTACTAATTATATACAGGGTGTATTGAATATATTTAGAATAGATGTCACAGAACCTAAATTTAATCTAACTGCAGTAAAAATTATAGTGAATGTTATGAATAAATATTGTTATTTTTTATTTAAATGACATTAGTATTGTAATACTACTAATTATATACAGGGCGTATTGAATATACTTAGAATAGATGTCACAGAATTTAAATTTAATATACCTGCAGTAAAAATTATGATTAATGTTCTGAATAAATCTTGTTATTTTTTATTTAAATGAGATTAGTATTGTAATACTACTAATTATATACAGGGCGTATTGAATATATTTAGAATAGATGTCACAGAACTTGAATTTAATGCAACAACAATTGCAATTATTGTGAATGTTAAGAATGAATCGTGTTATTTTTTATTTAAATGAGAATAATATTCTAATACTGCTAATTATATACAGGGTGTAATGAATATATTTAGAATAGATGTCACCAAAATAAAATTTAATGTAACTGCAGTAAAAATTATGGTTAATGTTATGACTAAATCTTGTTACTTTTTATTTAAATGAGATTAGTATTGTAATACCACTAAATATATACAGGGCGTATTGAATATATTTAGAATAGATGTCACCAAAGTAAAATTTAATGTAACTGCAGTAAAAATTATGATTAATGTTATGAATAAATCTTGTTATTTTTTATTTAAAAGAGATTAGTATTGTAATACTACTAATTATATACAGGGTGTAATGAATATATTTAGAATAAATGTCACCAAAGTAAAATTTAATGTAACTGCAGTAAAAATTATGGTTAATGTTATGACTAAATCTTGTTACTTTTTATTTAAATGAGATTAGTATTGTAATACTACTAAATATATACAGGGCGTATTGAATATATTTAGAATAGATGTCACAGAACTTGAATTTAATGCAACAACAATTGCAATTATTGTGAATGTTAAGAATAAATCGTGTTATTTTTTATTTAAATGAGAATAGTATTGTAATACTACTATTTATATACAGGGTGTATTGAATATATTTAGAATAGATGTCACCAAAGTAAAATTTAATGTAACTGCAGTAAAAATTATGGTTAATGTTATGAATAAATCTTGTTATTTTTTATTTAAATGACATTAGTATTGTAATACTACTAATTATATACAGGGTGTATTCAATATATTTAGAATAGATGTCACCAAAGTAAAATTTAATGTAACTGCAGTAAAAATTATGGTTAATGTTATGAATAAATCTTGTTATTTTTTATTTAAATGAGATTAGTATTTTAATACTACTAATTATATACAGGGTGTATTGTATATATTTAGAATAGATGTCACCAAAGAAAATTTAATGTAACTGCAGTAAAAATTATGGTTAATGTTATAAATAAATGTTGTTATTTTTTATTTAAATGAGATTAGTATTGTAATACTACTAATTATATACAGGGTGTATTGAATATATTTAGAATAGATGTCACCATAGTAAAATTTAATGTAACTGCAGTAAAAATTATGGTTAATGTTATGAATAAATCTTGTTATTTTTTATTTAAATGAGAATAGTATTGTAATACTACTAATTATATACAGGGTGTATTGAACATATTTGGAATAGATGTCACCAAAGTAAAATTTAATGTAACTGCAGTAAAAATTATGGTTAATGTTATGAATAAATCTTGTTATTTTTTATTTAAATGACATTAGTATTGTAATACTACTAATTATATACAGGGTGTATTTAATATATTTAGAATAGATGTCACCAAAGTAAAATTTAATGTAACTGCAGTAAAAATTATGGTTAATGTTATGAATAAATCTTGTTATTTTTTATTTAAATGAGATTAGTATTGTAATACTACTAATTATATACAGGGTGTATTGAATATATTTAGAATAGATGTCACCAAAGTAAAATTTAATGTAACTGCAGTAAAAATTATGGTTAATGTTATGAATAAATCTTGTTATTTTTTATTTAAATGAGAATAGTATTGTAATACTACTAATTATATACAGGGTGTATTGAACATATTTGGAATAGATGTCACCAAAGTAAAATTTAATGTAACTGCAGTAAAAATTATGGTTAATGTTATGAATAAATCTTGTTATTTTTTATTTAAATGAGATTAGTATTGTAATACTACTAATTATATACAGGGTGTATTGAATATATTTAGAATAGATGTCACCAAAGTAAAATTGAATGTAACTGCAGTAAAAATTATGGTTAATGTTATGAATAAATCTTGTTATATTTTATTTGAATGAGATTAGTATTATAATACTACTAATTATATACAGGGTGTAATGAATAAATTTAGAATAGATGTCACCAAAGTAAAATTTAATGTAATTGCAGTAAAAATTATGGTTAATATTATGAATAAATCTTGTTATTTTTTATTTAAATGAGATTAGTATTGTAATACTACTAAATATATACAGGGCGTATTGAATATATTTAGAATAGATTTCACAGAACTTGAATTTAATGCAACAACAATTGCAATTATTGTGAATGTTAAGAATAAATCGTGTTATTTTTTATTTAAATGAGAATAGTATTGTAATACTACTAATTATATACAGGGTGTATTGAATATATTTAGAATAGATGTCACCAAAGTAAAATTTAATGTAACTGCAGTAAAAATTATGGTTAATGTTATGAATAAATCTTGTTATTTTTTATTTAAATGAGATTAGTATTGTAATACTACTAATTATATACAGGGTGTATTGAATATATTTAGAATAGATGTCACCAAAGTAAAATTGAATGTAACTGCAGTAAAAATTATGGTTAATGTTATGAATAAATCTTGTTATATTTTATTTGAATGATATTAGTATTATAATACTACTAATTATATACAGGGTGTAATGAATAAATTTAGAATAGATGTCACCAAAGTAAAATTTAATGTAATTGCAGTAAAAATTATGGTTAATATTATGAATAAATCTTGTTATTTTTTATTTAAATGAGATTAGTATTGTAATACTACTAAATATATACAGGGCGTATTGAATATATTTAGAATAGATTTCACAGAACTTGAATTTAATGCAACAACAATTGCAATTATTGTGAATGTTAAGAATAAATCGTGTTATTTTTTATTTAAATGAGAATAGTATTGTAATACTACTAATTATATACAGGGTGTATTGAATATATTTAGAATAGATGTCACCAAAGTAAAATTTAATGTAACTGCAGTAAAAATTATGGTTAATGTTATGAATAAATCGTGTTATTTTTTATTTAAATGAGATTAGTATTGTAATACTACTAATTATATACAGGGTGTATTGAATATATTTAGAATAGATGTCACCAAAGTAAAATTTAATGTAACTGCAGTAAAAAATATGGTTAATGTTATGAATAAATCTTGTTATTTTTTATTTAAATGAGATTAGTATTGTAATACTACTTATTATATACAGGGTGTATTGAATATATTTAGAATAGATGTCACCAAAGTAAAATTTAATGTAACTGCAGTAAAAATTATGGTTAATGTTATGAATAAATCTTGTTATTTTTTATTTAAATGAGATTAGTATTGTAATACTACTTATTATATACAGGGTGTATTGAATATATTTAGAATAGATGTCATCAAAGTAAAATTTAATGTAACTGCAGTAAAAAATATGGTTAATGTTATGAATAAATCTTGTTATTTTTTATTTAAATGAAATTAGTATTGTAATACTACTTATTATATACAGGGTGTATTGAATATATTTAGAATAGATGTCACCAAAGTAAAATTTAATGTAACTGCAGTAAAAATTACGGTTAATGTTATGAATAAATCTTGTTATTTTTTATTTAAATGAGATTAGTATTTTAATACTACTAATTATATACAGGGTGTATTGAATATATTTAGAATAGATGTCACCAAAGTAAAATTTAATGTAACTGCAGTAAAAATTATGGTTAATGTTATGAATAAATCTTGTTATTTTTCATTTAAATGAGATTATTATTGTAATACTACTAATTATATACAGGGTGTATTGAATATATTTAGAATAGATGTCACAGAACTTGAATTTAATGCAACAACAATTGCAATTGTTGTGAATGTTAAGAATAAATCGTGTTATTTTTTATTTAAATGAGAATAGTATTGTAATACTACTAATTATATACAGGGTGAATTGAATATATTTAGAATAGATGTCACCAAAGTAAAATTTAATGTAACTGCAGTAAAAATTATGGTTAATGTTATGAATAAATGTTGTTATTTTTTATTTAAATGAGATTAGTAGTGTAATACTACTAATTATATACAGGGTGTATTGAATATATTTAGAATAGATGTCACCAAAGTAAAATTTAATGTAACTGCAGTAAAAATTATGGTTAATGTTATGAATAAATGTTGTTATTTTTTATTTAAATGAGATTAGTATTGTAATACTACTAATTATATACAGGGTGTATTGAATATATTTAGAATAGATGTCACCAAAGTAAAATTTAATGTAACTGCAGTAAAAATTATGGTTAATGTTATGAATAAATCTTGTTATTTCTTATTTAATTGAGATTAGTATTGTAATACTACTAATTATATACAGGGTGTATTGAATATATTTAGAATAGATGTCACAGAACTTGAATTTAATGCAACAACAATTGCAATTATTGTGAATGTTAAGAATAAATCGTGTTATTTTTTATTTAAATGAGTATACTATTGTAATACTACTAATTATATACAGGGTGTAATGAATATATTTAGAATAGATGTCACCAAAATAAAATTTAATGTAACTGCAGTAAAAATTATGGTTAATGTTATGACTAAATCTTGTTACTTTTTATTTAAATGAGATTAGTATTGTAATACCACTAAATATATACAGGGCGTATTGAATATATTTAGAATAGATGTCACAGAACTTGAATTTAATGCAACAACAATTGCAATTATTGTGAATGTTAAGAATAAATCGTGTTATTTTTTATTTAAATGAGTATACTATTGTAATACTACTAATTATATACAGGGTGTAATGAATATATTTAGAATAGATGTCACCAAAATAAAATTTAATGTAACTGCAGAAAAAATTATGGTTAATGTTATGACTAAATCTTGTTACTTTTTATTTAAATGAGATTAGTATTGTAATACCACTAAATATATACAGGGCGTATTGAATATATTTAGAATAGATGTCACCAAAGTAAAATTTAATGTAACTGCAGTAAAAATTATGATTAATGTTATGAATAAATCTTGTTATTTTTTATTTAAATAAGATTAGTATTGTAATACTACAAATTATATACAGGGTGTATTGAATATATTTAGAATAGATGAATAAATCTTGTTATTTTTTATTTAAAAGAGATTAGTATTGTAATACTACTAATTATATACAGGGTGTAATGAATATATTTAGAATAGATGTCACCAAAGTAAAATTTAATGTAACTGCAGTAAAAATTATGGTTAATGTTATGAATAAATCTTGTTATTTTTTATTTAAATGACATTAGTATTGTAATACTACTAATTATATACAGGGTGTATTGAATATATTTAGAATAGATGTCAGAGAACTTGAATTTAATGCAACAACAATTGCAATTATTGCGAATGTTATGAATAAATCTTGTTACTTTTTATTTAAATGAAATTAGTATTGTAATACTACTAAATATATACAGGGTGTATTGAATATATTTAGAATAGATGTCACCAAAGTAAAATTTAATGTAACTGCAGTAAAAATTATGGTTAATGTTATGAATAAATGTTATTATTTTTTATTTAAATGAGATTAGTATTGTAATACTACAAATTATATACAGGGTGTATTGAATATATTTAGAATAGATGTCACCAAAGTAAAATTTAATGTAACTGCAGTAAAAATTATGGTTAATGTTATGAATAAATCTTGTTATTTCTTATTTAATTGAGATTAGTATTGTAATACTACTAATTATATACAGGGTGTATTGAATATATTTAGAATAGATGTCACCAAAGTAAAATTTAATGTAACTGCAGTAAAAATTATGGTTAATGTTATGAATAAATCTTGTTATTTTTTATTTAAATGAGATTAGTATTGTAATACTACAAATTATATACAGGGTGTATTGAATATATTTAGAATAGATGTCACCAAAGTAAAATTTAATGTAACTGCAGTAAAAATTATGGTTAATGTTATGAATAAATGTTATTATTTTTTATTTAAATGAGATTAGTATTGTAATACTACAAATTATATACAGGGTGTATTGAATATATTTAGAATAGATGTCACCAAAGTAAAATTTAATGTAACTGCAGTAAAAATTATGGTTAATGTTATGAATAAATCTTGTTATTTCTTATTTAATTGAGATTAGTATTGTAATACTACTAATTATATACAGGGTGTATTGAATATATTTAGAATAGATGTCAGAGAACTTGAATTTAATGCAACAACAATTGCAATTATTGTGAATGTTATGAATAAATCGTGTTATTTTTTATTTAAATGAGAATACTATTGTAATACTACTTACTAATTATATACAGGGTGAATTGAATGTATTTAGAATAGATGTCCCCAAAGTAAAATTTAATGTAACTGCAGTAAAAATTATGGTTAATGTTATGAATAAATGTTGTTATTTTTTATTTAAATGAGATTAGTATTGTAATACTACAAATTATATACAGGGTGTATTGAATATATTTAGAATAGATGTCACCAAAGTAAAATTTAATGTAACTGCAGTAAAAATTATGGTTAATGTTATGAATAAATCTTGTTATTTCTTATTTAATTGAGATTAGTATTGTAATACTACTAATTATATACTGGGTGTATTGAATATATTTAGAATAGATGTCACCAAAGTAAAATTTAATGTAACTGCAGTAAAAATTATGGTTAATGTTATGAATAAATCTTGTTATTTTTTATTTAAATGAGATTATTATTGTAATACTACTAATTATATACATGGTGTATTGAATATATTTAGAATAGATGTCACCAAAGTAAAATTTAATGTAACTGCAGTAAAAATTATGGTTAATGTTATGAATAAATCTTGTTATTTTTTATTTAAATGAGATTAGTATTGTAATACTACTTATTATATACAGGGTGTATTGAATATATTTAGAATAGATGTCACCAAAGTAAAATTTAATGTAACTGCAGTAAAAATTATGGTTAATGTTATGAATATATTTAGAATACATGTCACCAAAGTAAAATTTAATGTAACTGCAGTAAAAATTATGGTTAATGTTATGAATAAATGTTGTTATTTATTATTTAAATGAGATTAGTATTGTAATACTACTAATTATATACAGGGTGTATTGAATATATTTAGAATAGATGTCACCAAAGTAAAATTTAATGTAACTGCAGTAAAAAATATGGTTAATGTTATAAATAAATGTTGTTATTTTTTATTTAAATGAGATAAGTAGTGTAATACTACTAATTATATACAGGGTGTATTGAATATATTTAGAATAGATGTCATCAAAGTAAAATTTAATGTAACTGCAGTAAAAATTATGGTTAATGTTATGAATAAATCTTGTTACTTTTTATTTAAATGAGATTAGTATTGTAATACCACTAAATATATACAGGGCGTATTGAATATATTTAGAATAGATGTCACCAAAGTAAAATTTAATGTAACTGCAGTAAAAATTATGATTAATGTTATGAATAAATCTTGTTATTTTTTATTTAAATAAGATTAGTATTGTAATACTACTTATTATATACAGGGTGTATTGAATATATTTAGAATAGATGTCACCAAAGTAAAATTTAATGTAACTGCAGTAAAAAATATGGTTAATGTTATGAATAAATCTTGTTATTTTTTATTTAAATGAGATTAGTATTGTAATACTACAAATTATATACAGGTTGTATTGAATATATTTAGAATAGATGTCACCAAAGTAAAATTTAATGTAACTGCAGTAAAAATTATGGTTAATGTTATGAATAAATGTTGTTATTTTTTATTTAAATGAGATTAGTATTGTAATACTACTAATTATATACAGGGTGTATTGAATATATTTAGAATAGATGTCACCAAAGTAAAATTTAATGTAACTGCAGTAAAAATTATGGTTAATGTTATGAATAAATCTTGTTATTTTTTATTTAAATGACATTAGTATTGTAATACTACTAATTATATACAGGGTGTATTGAATATATTTAGAATAGATGTCAGAGAACTTGAATTTAATGCAACAACAATTGCAATTATTGCGAATGTTATGAATAAATCTTGTTACTTTTTATTTAAATGAAATTAGTATTGTAATACTACTAAATATATACAGGGTGTATTGAATATATTTAGAATAGATGTCACCAAAGTAAAATTTAATGTAACTGCAGTAAAAATTATGGTTAATGTTATGAATAAATCTTGTTATTTTTTATTTAAATGAGATTAGTATTGTAATACTACTAATTATATACAGGGTGTATTGAATATATTTAGAATAGATGTCACCAAAGTAAAATTTAATGTAACTGCAGTAAAAATTATGGTTAATGTTATAAATAAAAGTTGTTATTTTTTATTTAAATGAGATTAGTAGTGTAATACTACTAATTATATACAGGGTGTATTGAATATATTTAGAATAGATGTCACCAAAGTAAAATTTAATGTAACTGCAGTAAAAATTATGGTTAATGTTATGAATAAATGTTGTTATTTTTTATTTAAATGAGATTAGTATTGTAATACTACTAATTATATACAGGGTGTATTGAATATATTTAGAATAGATGTCACCAAAGTAAAATTTAATGTAACTGCAGTAAAAATTATGGTTAATGTTATGAATAAATCTTGTTATTTTTTATTTAAATGAGATTAGTATTGTAATACTACTAATTATATACAGGGTGTATTGAATATATTTAGAATAGATGTCACCAAAGTAAAATTTAATGTAACTGCAGTAAAAATTATGGTTAATGTTATGAATAAATGTTGTTATTTTTTATTTAAATGAGATTAGTATTGTAATACTACTAATTATATACAGGGTGTATTGAATATATTTAGAATAGATGTCACCAAAGTAAAATTTAATGTAACTGCAGTAAAAATTATGGTTAATGTTATGAATAAATCTTGTTATTTTTTATTTAAATGAGATTAGTATTGTAATACTACAAATTATATACAGGGTGTATTGAATATATATAGAATAGATGTCACCAAAGTAAAATTTAATGTAACTGCAGTAAAAATTATGGTTAATGTTATGAATAAATCTTGTTATTTCTTATTTAATTGAGATTAGTATTGTAATACTACTAATTATATACAGGGTGTATTGAATATATTTAGAATAGATGTCAGAGAACTTGAATTTAATGCAACAACAATTGCAATTATTGTGAATGTTATGAATAAATCGTGTTATTTTTTATTTAAATGAGAATACTATTGTAATACTACTTACTAATTATATACAGGGTGAATTGAATGTATTTAGAATAGATGTCCCCAAAGTAAAATTTAATGTAACTGCAGTAAAAATTATGGTTAATGTTATGAATAAATGTTGTTATTTTTTATTTAAATGAGATTAGTATTGTAATACTACAAATTATATACAGGGTGTATTGAATATATTTAGAATAGATGTCACCAAAGTAAAATTTAATGTAACTGCAGTAAAAATTATGGTTAATGTTATGAATAAATCTTGTTATTTCCTATTTAATTGAGATTAGTATTGTAATACTACTAATTATATACTGGGTGTATTGAATATATTTAGAATAGATGTCACCAAAGTAAAATTTAATGTAACTGCAGTAAAAATTATGGTTAATGTTATGAATAAATCTTGTTATTTTTTATTTAAATGAGATTATTATTGTAATACTACTAATTATATACATGGTGTATTGAATATATTTAGAATAGATGTCACCAAAGTAAAATTTAATGTAACTGCAGTAAAAATTATGGTTAATGTTATGAATAAATCTTGTTATTTTTTATTTAAATGAGATTAGTATTGTAATACTACTTATTATATACAGGGTGTATTGAATATATTTAGAATAGATGTCACCAAAGTAAAATTTAATGTAACTGCAGTAAAAATTATGGTTAATGTTATGAATATATTTAGAATACATGTCACCAAAGTAAAATTTAATGTAACTGCAGTAAAAATTATGGTTAATGTTATGAATAAATGTTGTTATTTATTATTTAAATGAGATTAGTATTGTAATACTACTAATTATATACAGGGTGTATTGAATATATTTAGAATAGATGTCACCAAAGTAAAATTTAATGTAACTGCAGTAAAAAATATGGTTAATGTTATAAATAAATGTTGTTATTTTTTATTTAAATGAGATTAGTAGTGTAATACTACTAATTATATACAGGGTGTATTGAATATATTTAGAATAGATGTCACCAAAGTAAAATTTAATGTAACTGCAGTAAAAATTATGGTTAATGTTATGAATAAATCGTGTTATTTTTTATTTAAATGAGATTAGTATTGTAATACTACTAATTATATACAGGGTGTATTGAATATATTTAGAATAGATGTCACCAAAGTAAAATTTAATGTAACTGCAGTAAAAAATATGGTTAATGTTATGAATAAATCTTGTTATTTTTTATTTAAATGAGATTAGTATTGTAATACTACTTATTATATACAGGGTGTATTGAATATATTTAGAATAGATGTCACCAAAGTAAAATTTAATGTAACTGCAGTAAAAATTATGGTTAATGTTATAAATAAATGTTGTTATTTTTTATTTAAATGAGATTAGTAGTGTAATACTACTAATCATATACAGGGTGTATTGAATATATTTAGAATAGATGTCACCAAAGTAAAATTTAATGTAACTGCAGTAAAAATTATGGTTCATGTTATGACTAAATCTTGTTACTTTTTATTTAAATGAGATTAGTATTGTAATACTACTAAATATATACAGGGCGTATTGAATATATTTAGAATAGATGTCACAGAACTTGAATTTAATGCAACAACAATTGCAATTGTTGTGAATGTTAAGAATAAATCGTGTTATTTTTTATTTAAATGAGAATAGTATTGTAATACTACTAATTATATACAGGGTGAATTGAATATATTTAGAATAGATGTCACCAAAGTAAAATTTAATGTAACTGCAGTAAAAATTATGGTTAATGTTATAAATAAATGTTGTTATTTTTATTTAAATGAGATTAGTATAGTAATACTACTAATTATATACAGGGTGTATTGAATATATTTAGAATAGATGTCACCAAAGTAAAATTTAATGTAACTGCAGTAAAAATTATGGTTCATGTTATGACTAAATCTTGTTACTTTTTATTTAAATGAGATTAGTATTGTAATACTACTAAATATATACAGGGCGTATTGAATATATTTAGAATAGATGTCACAGAACTTGAATTTAATGCAACAACAATTGCAATTGTTGTGAATGTTAAGAATAAATCGTGTTATTTTTTATTTAAATGAGAATAGTATTGTAATACTACTAATTATATACAGGGTGAATTGAATATATTTAGAATAGATGTCACCAAAGTAAAATTTAATGTAACTGCAGTAAAAATTATGATTAATGTTATGAATAAATCTTGTTATTTTTTATTTAAATGAGATTAGTATTGTAATACTACTAATTATATACAGGTTGTATTGAATATATTTAGAATAGATGTCACCAAAGTAAAATTTAATGTAACTGCAGTAAAAATTATGGTTAATGTTATGAATAAATCTTATTATTTTTTATTTAAATGAGATTAGTATTGTAATACTACAAATTATATACAGGCTGTATTGAATATATTTAGAATAGATGAATAAATCTTGGTATTTTTTATTTAAAAGAGATTAATATTGTAATACTACTAATTATATACAGGGTGTATTGAATATATTTAGAATAGATGTCACCAAAGTAAAATTTAATGTAACTGCAGTAAAAATTATGGTTAATGTTATTAATAAATCTTATTATTTTTTATTTAAATGAGATTAGTATTGTAATACTACAAATTATATACAGGCTGTATTGAATATATTTAGAATAGATGAATAAATCTTGGTATTTTTTATTTAAAAGAGATTAATATTGTAATACTACTAATTATATACAGGGTGTAATGAATATATTTAGAATAGATGTCACCAAAGTAAAATTTAATGTAACTGCAGTAAAAATTATGGTTAATGTTATTACTAAATCTTGTTACTTTTTATTTAAATGAGATTAGTATTGTAATACTACTAAATATATACAGGGCGTATTGAATATATTTAGAATAGATGTCACAGAACTTGAATTTAATGCAACAACAATTGCAATTATTGTGAATG
Organism: Lordithon lunulatus; assembly: GCA_963942505.1. Classification (NCBI taxonomy): domain Eukaryota; kingdom Metazoa; phylum Arthropoda; class Insecta; order Coleoptera; family Staphylinidae; genus Lordithon; species Lordithon lunulatus. The sequence continues at coordinate 41,118,239 of OZ012666.1, forward strand.
TTAAGAATAAATCGTGTTATTTTTTATTTAAATGAGAATAGTATTGTAATACTACTAATTATATACAGGATGTATTGAATATATTTAGAATAGATGTCACCAAAGTAAAATTTAATGTAACTGCAGTAAAAATTATGGTTAATGTTATGAATAAATCTTGTTATTTTTTATTTAAATGACATTAGTATTGTAATACTACTAATTATATACAGGGTGTATTGAATATATTTAGAATAGATGTCACCAAAGTAAAATTTAATGTAACTGCAGTAAAAATTATGGTTAATGTTATGAATAAATCTTATTATTTTTTATTTAAATGAGATTAGTATTTTAATACTACTAATTATATACAGGGTGTATTGAATATATTTAGAATAGATGTCACCAAAGTAAAATTTAATGTAACTGCAGTAAAAATTATGGTTAATGTTATGAATAAATCTTGTTATTTTTCATTTAAATGAGATTATTATTGTAATACTACTAATTATATACAGGGTGTATTGAATATATTTAGAATAGATGTCACCAAAGTAAAATTTAATGTAACTGCAGTAAAAATTATGGTTAATGTTATGAATAAATCTTGTTATTTTTTATTTAAATGAGATTAGTATTGTAATACTACTAATTATATACAGGGTGTATTGAATATATTTAGAATAGATGTCACCAAAGTAAAATTTAATGTAACTGCAGTAAAAATTATGGTTAATGTTATGAATAAATGTTGTTATTTTTTATTTAAATGAGATTAGTATTGTAATACTACTAATTATATACAGGGTGTATTGAATATATTTAGAATAGATGTCACCAAAGTAAAATTTAATGTAACTGCAGTAAAAATTATGGTTAATGTTATGAATAAATCTTGTTATTTTTTATTTAAATGAGATTAGTATTGTAATACTACTAATTATATACAGGGTGTATTGAATATATTTAGAATAGATGTCACCAAAGTAAAATTTAATGTAACTGCAGTAAAAATTATGGTTAATGTTATGAATAAATGTTGTTATTTTTTATTTAAATGAGATTAGTATTGTAATACTACTAATTATATACAGGGTGTATTGAATATATTTAGAATAGATGTCACCAAAGTAAAATTTAATGTAACTGCAGTAAAAATTATGGTTAATGTTATGAATAAATCTTGTTATTTTTTATTTAAATGAGATTAGTATTGTAATACTACTAATTATATACAGGGTGTATTGAATATATTTAGAATAGATGTCACCAAAGTAAAATTTAATGTAACTGCAGTAAAAATTATGGTTAATGTTATAAATAAATGTTGTTATTTTTTATTTAAATGAGATTAGTAGTGTAATACTACTAATTATATACAGGGTGTATTGAATATATTTAGAATAGATGTCACCAAAGTAAAATTTAATGTAACTGCAGTAAAAATTATGGTTAATGTTATGAATAAATCTTGTTATTTTTTATTTAAATGAGATTAGTATTGTAATACTACTAATTATATACAGGGTGTATTGAATATATTTAGAATAGATGTCACCAAAGTAAAATTTAATGTAACTGCAGTAAAAATTATGGTTAATGTTATGAATAAATCTTGTTATTTTTTATTTAAATGAGATTAGTATTGTAATACTACTAATTATATACAGGGTGTATTGAATATATTTAGAATAGATGTCACCAAAGTAAAATTTAATGTAACTGCAGTAAAAATTATGGTTAATGTTATGAATAAATCTTGTTATTTCTTATTTAATTGAGATTAATATTGTAATACTACTAATTATATACAGGGTGTATTGAATATATTTAGAATAGATGTCACCAAAGTAAAATTTAATGTAACTGCAGTAAAAATTATGGTTAATGTTATGAATAAATCTTGTTATTTTTTATTTAAATGAGATTAGTATTGTAATACTACTAATTATATACAGGGTGTATTGAATATATTTAGAATAGATGTCACCAAAGTAAAATTTAATGTAACTGCAGTAAAAATTATAGTTAATGTTATGAATAAATCTTGTTCTTTTTTATTTAAATGAGATTAGTATTGTAATACTACTAATTATATACAGGGTGTATTGAATATATTTAGAATAGATGTCACCAAAGTAAAATTTAATGTAACTGCAGTAAAAATTATGGTTAATGTTATGAATAAATCGTGTTATTTTTTATTTAAATGAGATTAGTATTGTAATACTACTAATTATATACAGGGTGTATTGAATATATTTAGAATAGATGTCACCAAAGTAAAATTTAATGTAACTGCAGTAAAAATTATGGTTAATGTTATGAATAAATCTTATTATTTTTTATTTAAATGAGATTAGTATTTTAATACTACTAATTATATACAGGGTGTATTGAATATATTTAGAATAGATGTCACCAAAGTAAAATTTAATGTAACTGCAGTAAAAATTATGGTTAATGTTATGAATAAATCGTGTTATTTTTTATTTAAATGAGATTAGTATTGTAATACTACTAATTATATACAGGGTGTATTGAATATATTTAGAATAGATGTCACCAAAGTAAAATTTAATGTAACTGCAGTAAAAATTATGGTTAATGTTATAAATAAAAGTTGTTATTTTTTATTTAAATGAGATTAGTAGTGTAATACTACTAATTATATACAGGGTGTATTGAATATATTTAGAATAGATGTCACCAAAGTAAAATTTAATGTAACTGCAGTAAAAATTATGGTTAATGTTATGAATAAATGTTGTTATTTTTTATTTAAATGAGATTAGTATTGTAATACTACTAATTATATACAGGGTGTATTGAATATATTTAGAATAGATGTCACCAAAGTAAAATTTAATGTAACTGCAGTAAAAATTATGGTTAATGTTATGAATAAATCTTGTTATTTTTTATTTAAATGAGATTAGTATTGTAATACTACTAATTATATACAGGGTGTATTGAATATATTTAGAATAGATGTCACCAAAGTAAAATTTAATGTAACTGCAGTAAAAATTATGGTTAATGTTATGAATAAATGTTGTTATTTTTTATTTAAATGAGATTAGTATTGTAATACTACTAATTATATACAGGGTGTATTGAATATATTTAGAATAGATGTCACCAAAGTAAAATTTAATGTAACTGCAGTAAAAATTATGGTTAATGTTATGAATAAATCTTGTTATTTTTTATTTAAATGAGATTAGTATTGTAATACTACTAATTATATACAGGGTGTATTGAATATATTTAGAATAGATGTCACCAAAGTAAAATTTAATGTAACTGCAGTAAAAATTATGGTTAATGTTATAAATAAATGTTGTTATTTTTTATTTAAATGAGATTAGTAGTGTAATACTACTAATTATATACAGGGTGTATTGAATATATTTAGAATAGATGTCACCAAAGTAAAATTTAATGTAACTGCAGTAAAAATTATGGTTAATGTTATGAATAAATCTTGTTATTTTTTATTTAAATGAGATTAGTATTGTAATACTACTAATTATATACAGGGTGTATTGAATATATTTAGAATAGATGTCACCAAAGTAAAATTTAATGTAACTGCAGTAAAAATTATGGTTAATGTTATGAATAAATCTTGTTATTTTTTATTTAAATGAGATTAGTATTGTAATACTACTAATTATATACAGGGTGTATTGAATATATTTAGAATAGATGTCACCAAAGTAAAATTTAATGTAACTGCAGTAAAAATTATGGTTAATGTTATGAATAAATCTTGTTATTTCTTATTTAATTGAGATTAATATTGTAATACTACTAATTATATACAGGGTGTATTGAATATATTTAGAATAGATGTCACCAAAGTAAAATTTAATGTAACTGCAGTAAAAATTATGGTTAATGTTATGAATAAATCTTGTTATTTTTTATTTAAATGAGATTAGTATTGTAATACTACTAATTATATACAGGGTGTATTGAATATATTTAGAATAGATGTCACCAAAGTAAAATTTAATGTAACTGCAGTAAAAATTATAGTTAATGTTATGAATAAATCTTGTTCTTTTTTATTTAAATGAGATTAGTATTGTAATACTACTAAATATATACAGGGCGTATTGAATATATTGAGAATAGATGTTACAGAACTTGAATTTAATGCAACAACAATTGCAATTATTGTGAATGTTATGAATAAATCGTGTTATTTTTTATTTAAATGAGAATACTATTGTAATACTACTTACTAATTATATACAGGGTGAATTGAATGTATTTAGAATAGATGTCCCCAAAGTAAAATTTAATGTAACTGCAGTAAAAATTATGGTTACTGTTATGAATAAATGTTGTTATTTTTTATTTAAATGAGATTAGTATTGTAATACTACTAATTATATACAGGGCGTATTGAATATATTTAGAATAGATGTCACAGAAATTGAATTTAATGCAACAACAATTGCAATTATTGTGAATGTTATGAATAAATCGTGTTATTTTTTATTTAAATGAGAATACTATTGTAATACTACTAATTATATACAGGGTGTATTGAATATATTTAGAATAGATGTCACCAAAGTAAAATTTAATGTAACTGCAGTAAAAATTATGGTTAATGTTATGAATAAATCTTGTTATTTCTTATTTAATTGAGATTAGTATTGTAATACTACTAATTATATACAGGGTGTATTGAATATATTTAGAATAGATGTCACCAAAGTAAAATTTAATGTAACTGCAGTAAAAATTATGGTTAATGTTATGAATAAATCTTGTTATTTTTTATTTAAATGAGATTAGTATTGTAATACTACTAATTATATACAGGGTGTATTGAATATATTTAGAATAGATGTCACCAAAGTAAAATTTAATGTAACTGCAGTAAAAATTATAGTTAATGTTATGAATAAATCTTGTTATTTTTTATTTAAATGATATTAGTATTGTAATACTACTAAATATATACAGGGCGTATTGAATATATTGAGAATAGATGTCACAGAACTTGAATTTAATGCAACAACAATTGCAATTATTGTGAATGTTATGAATAAATCGTGTTATTTTTTATTTAAATGAGAATACTATTGTAATACTACTTACTAATTATATACAGGGTGAATTGAATGTATTTAGAATAGATGTCCCCAAAGTAAAATTTAATGTAACTGCAGTAAAAATTATGGTTAATGTTATGAATAAATGTTGTTATTTTTTATTTAAATGAGATTAGTATTGTAATACTACAAATTATATACAGGGTGTATTGAATATATTTAGAATAGATGTCACCAAAGTAAAATTTAATGTAACTGCAGTAAAAATTATGGTTAATGTTATGAATAAATGTTGTTATTTATTATTTAAATGAGATTAGTATTGTAATACTACTAATTATATACAGGGTGTATTGAATATATTTAGAATAGATGTCACCAAAGTAAAATTTAATGTAACTGCAGTAAAAAATATGGTTAATGTTATAAATAAATGTTGTTATTTTTTATTTAAATGAGATTAGTAGTGTAATACTACTAATTATATACAGGGTGTATTGAATATATTTAGAATAGATGTCACCAAAGTAAAATTTAATGTAACTGCAGTAAAAATTATGGTTAATGTTATGAATAAATCGTGTTATTTTTTATTTAAATGAGATTAGTATTGTAATACTACTAATTATATACAGGGTGTATTGAATATATTTAGAATAGATGTCACCAAAGTAAAATTTAATGTAACTGCAGTAAAAAATATGGTTAATGTTATGAATAAATCTTGTTATTTTTTATTTAAATGAGATTAGTATTGTAATACTACTTATTATATACAGGGTGTATTGAATATATTTAGAATAGATGTCACCAAAGTAAAATTTAATGTAACTGCAGTAAAAATTATGGTTAATGTTATAAATAAATGTTGTTATTTTTTATTTAAATGAGATTAGTAGTGTAATACTACTAATCATATACAGGGTGTATTGAATATATTTAGAATAGATGTCACCAAAGTAAAATTTAATGTAACTGCAGTAAAAATTATGGTTAATGTTATAAATAAATGTTGTTATTTTTATTTAAATGAGATTAGTATAGTAATACTACTAATTATATACAGGGTGTATTGAATATATTTAGAATAGATGTCACCAAAGTAAAATTTAATGTAACTGCAGTAAAAATTATGGTTCATGTTATGACTAAATCTTGTTACTTTTTATTTAAATGAGATTAGTATTGTAATACTACTAAATATATACAGGGCGTATTGAATATATTTAGAATAGATGTCACAGAACTTGAATTTAATGCAACAACAATTGCAATTGTTGTGAATGTTAAGAATAAATCGTGTTATTTTTTATTTAAATGAGAATAGTATTGTAATACTACTAATTATATACAGGGTGAATTGAATATATTTAGAATAGATGTCACCAAAGTAAAATTTAATGTAACTGCAGTAAAAATGATGGTTCATGTTATGACTAAATCTTGTTACTTTTTATTTAAATGAGATTAGTATTGTAATACTACTAAATATATACAGGGCGTATTGAATATATTTAGAATAGATGTCACAGAACTTGAATTTAATGCAACAACAATTGCAATTGTTGTGAATGTTAAGAATAAATCGTGTTATTTTTTATTTAAATGAGAATAGTATTGTAATACTACTAATTATATACAGGGTGAATTGAATATATTTAGAATAGATGTCACCAAAGTAAAATTTAATGTAACTGCAGTAAAAATTATGGTTCATGTTATGACTAAATCTTGTTATTTTTTATTTAAATGAGATTAGTATTGTAATACTACTTATTATATACAGGGTGTATTGAATATATTTAGAATAGATGTCACCAAAGTAAAATTTAATGTAACTGCAGTAAAAATTATGGTTAATGTTATAAATAAATGTTGTTATTTTTATTTAAATGAGATTAGTATTGTAATACTACTAATTATATACAGGGTGTATTGAATATATTTAGAATAGATGTCACCAAAGTAAAATTTAATGTAACTGCAGTAAAAATTATGGTTCATGTTATGACTAAATCTTGTTACTTTTTATTTAAATGAGATTAGTATTGTAATACTACAAATTATATACAGGGTGTATTGAATATATATAGAATAGATGTCACCAAAGTAAAATTTAATGTAACTGCAGTAAAAATTATGGTTAATGTTATGAATAAATCTTGTTATTTCTTATTTAATTGAGATTAGTATTGTAATACTACTAATTATATACAGGGTGTATTGAATATATTTAGAATAGATGTCACCAAAGTAAAATTTAATGTAACTGCAGTAAAAATTATGGTTAATGTTATGAATAAATCTTGTTATTTTTTATTTAAATGAGATTAGTATTGTAATACTACTAATTATATACAGGGTGTATTGAATATATTTAGAATAGATGTCACCAAAGTAAAATTTAATGTAACTGCAGTAAAAATTATAGTTAATGTTATGAATAAATCTTGTTATTTTTTATTTAAATGATATTAGTATTGTAATACTACTAAATATATACAGGGCGTATTGAATATATTGAGAATAGATGTCACAGAACTTGAATTTAATGCAACAACAATTGCAATTATTGTGAATGTTATGAATAAATCGTGTTATTTTTTATTTAAATGAGAATACTATTGTAATACTACTTACTAATTATATACAGGGTGAATTGAATGTATTTAGAATAGATGTCCCCAAAGTAAAATTTAATGTAACTGCAGTAAAAATTATGGTTAATGTTATGAATAAATGTTGTTATTTTTTATTTAAATGAGATTAGTATTGTAATACTACAAATTATATACAGGGTGTATTGAATATATTTAGAATAGATGTCACCAAAGTAAAATTTAATGTAACTGCAGTAAAAATTATGGTTAATGTTATGAATAAATCTTGTTATTTCCTATTTAATTGAGATTAGTATTGTAATACTACTAATTATATACTGGGTGTATTGAATATATTTAGAATAGATGTCACCAAAGTAAAATTTAATGTAACTGCAGTAAAAATTATGGTTAATGTTATGAATAAATCTTGTTATTTTTTATTTAAATGAGATTATTATTGTAATACTACTAATTATATACATGGTGTATTGAATATATTTAGAATAGATGTCACCAAAGTAAAATTTAATGTAACTGCAGTAAAAATTATGGTTAATGTTATGAATAAATCTTGTTATTTTTTATTTAAATGAGATTAGTATTGTAATACTACTTATTATATACAGGGTGTATTGAATATATTTAGAATAGATGTCACCAAAGTAAAATTTAATGTAACTGCAGTAAAAATTATGGTTAATGTTATGAATATATTTAGAATACATGTCACCAAAGTAAAATTTAATGTAACTGCAGTAAAAATTATGGTTAATGTTATGAATAAATGTTGTTATTTATTATTTAAATGAGATTAGTATTGTAATACTACTAATTATATACAGGGTGTATTGAATATATTTAGAATAGATGTCACCAAAGTAAAATTTAATGTAACTGCAGTAAAAAATATGGTTAATGTTATAAATAAATGTTGTTATTTTTTATTTAAATGAGATTAGTAGTGTAATACTACTAATTATATACAGGGTGTATTGAATATATTTAGAATAGATGTCACCAAAGTAAAATTTAATGTAACTGCAGTAAAAATTATGGTTAATGTTATGAATAAATCGTGTTATTTTTTATTTAAATGAGATTAGTATTGTAATACTACTAATTATATACAGGGTGTATTGAATATATTTAGAATAGATGTCACCAAAGTAAAATTTAATGTAACTGCAGTAAAAAATATGGTTAATGTTATGAATAAATCTTGTTATTTTTTATTTAAATGAGATTAGTATTGTAATACTACTTATTATATACAGGGTGTATTGAATATATTTAGAATAGATGTCACCAAAGTAAAATTTAATGTAACTGCAGTAAAAATTATGGTTAATGTTATAAATAAATGTTGTTATTTTTTATTTAAATGAGATTAGTAGTGTAATACTACTAATCATATACAGGGTGTATTGAATATATTTAGAATAGATGCCACCAAAGTAAAATTTAATGTAACTGCAGTAAAAATTATGGTTAATGTTATAAATAAATGTTGTTATTTTTATTTAAATGAGATTAGTATAGTAATACTACTAATTATATACAGGGTGTATTGAATATATTTAGAATAGATGTCACCAAAGTAAAATTTAATGTAACTGCAGTAAAAATTATGGTTCATGTTATGACTAAATCTTGTTACTTTTTATTTAAATGAGATTAGTATTGTAATACTACTAAATATATACAGGGCGTATTGAATATATTTAGAATAGATGTCACAGAACTTGAATTTAATGCAACAACAATTGCAATTGTTGTGAATGTTAAGAATAAATCGTGTTATTTTTTATTTAAATGAGAATAGTATTGTAATACTACTAATTATATACAGGGTGAATTGAATATATTTAGAATAGATGTCACCAAAGTAAAATTTAATGTAACTGCAGTAAAAATTATGGTTAATGTTATAAATAAATGTTGTTATTTTTATTTAAATGAGATTAGTATAGTAATACTACTAATTATATACAGGGTGTATTGAATATATTTAGAATAGATGTCACCAAAGTAAAATTTAATGTAACTGCAGTAAAAATTATGGTTCATGTTATGACTAAATCTTGTTACTTTTTATTTAAATGAGATTAGTATTGTAATACTACTAAATATATACAGGGCGTATTGAATATATTTAGAATAGATGTCACAGAACTTGAATTTAATGCAACAACAATTGCAATTGTTGTGAATGTTAAGAATAAATCGTGTTATTTTTTATTTAAATGAGAATAGTATTGTAATACTACTAATTATATACAGGGTGAATTGAATATATTTAGAATAGATGTCACCAAAGTAAAATTTAATGTAACTGCAGTAAAAATTATGATTAATGTTATGAATAAATCTTGTTATTTTTTATTTAAATGAGATTAGTATTGTAATACTACTAATTATATACAGGTTGTATTGAATATATTTAGAATAGATGTCACCAAAGTAAAATTTAATGTAACTGCAGTAAAAATTATGGTTAATGTTATGAATAAATCTTATTATTTTTTATTTAAATGAGATTAGTATTGTAATACTACAAATTATATACAGGCTGTATTGAATATATTTAGAATAGATGAATAAATCTTGGTATTTTTTATTTAAAAGAGATTAATATTGTAATACTACTAATTATATACAGGGTGTATTGAATATATTTAGAATAGATGTCACCAAAGTAAAATTTAATGTAACTGCAGTAAAAATTATGGTTAATGTTATTAATAAATCTTATTATTTTTTATTTAAATGAGATTAGTATTGTAATACTACAAATTATATACAGGCTGTATTGAATATATTTAGAATAGATGAATAAATCTTGGTATTTTTTATTTAAAAGAGATTAATATTGTAATACTACTAATTATATACAGGGTGTAATGAATATATTTAGAATAGATGTCACCAAAGTAAAATTTAATGTAACTGCAGTAAAAATTATGGTTAATGTTATTACTAAATCTTGTTACTTTTTATTTAAATGAGATTAGTATTGTAATACTACTAAATATATACAGGGCGTATTGAATATATTTAGAATAGATGTCACAGAACTTGAATTTAATGCAACAACAATTGCAATTATTGTGAATGTTAAGAATAAATCGTGTTATTTTTTATTTAAATGAGAATAGTATTGTAATACTACTAATTATATACAGGATGTATTGAATATATTTAGAATAGATGTCACCAAAGTAAAATTTAATGTAACTGCAGTAAAAATTATGGTTAATGTTATGAATAAATCTTGTTATTTTTTATTTAAATGACATTAGTATTGTAATACTACTAATTATATACAGGGTGTATTGAATATATTTAGAATAGATGTCACCAAAGTAAAATTTAATGTAACTGCAGTAAAAATTATGGTTAATGTTATGAATAAATCTTATTATTTTTTATTTAAATGAGATTAGTATTTTAATACTACTAATTATATACAGGGTGTATTGAATATATTTAGAATAGATGTCACCAAAGTAAAATTTAATGTAACTGCAGTAAAAATTATGGTTAATGTTATGAATAAATCTTGTTATTTTTCATTTAAATGAGATTATTATTGTAATACTACTAATTATATACAGGGTGTATTGAATATATTTAGAATAGATGTCACCAAAGTAAAATTTAATGTAACTGCAGTAAAAATTATGGTTAATGTTATGAATAAATCTTGTTATTTTTTATTTAAATGAGATTAGTATTGTAATACTACTAATTATATACAGGGTGTATTGAATATATTTAGAATAGATGTCACCAAAGTAAAATTTAATGTAACTGCAGTAAAAATTATGGTTAATGTTATGAATAAATCTTGTTATTTTTTATTTAAATGAGAATAGTATTGTAATACTACTAATTATATACAGGGTGTACTGAATATATTTGGAATAGATGTCACCAAAGTAAAATTTAATGTAACTGCAGTAAAAATTATGGTTAATGTTATGAATAAATCTTGTTATTTTTTATTTAATTGAGATTAGTATTGTAATACTACTAATTATATACAGGGTGTATTGAATATATTTAGAATATATGTCACCAAAGTAAAATTTAATGTAACTGCAGTAAAAATTATGGTTAATGTTATGAATAAATCTTGTTATTTTTTATTTAAATGAGATTAGTATTGTAATACTACTAATTATATACAGGGTGTATTGAATATATTTAGAATATATGTCACCAAAGTAAAATTTAATGTAACTGCAGTAAAAATTATGGTTAATGTTATGAATAAATCTTGTTATTTTTTATTTAAATGAGATTAGTATTGTAATACTACTAATTATATACAGGGTGTATTGAATATATTTAGAATAGATGTCACCAAAGTAAAATTTAATGTAACTGCAGTAAAAATTATGGTTAATGTTATGAATAAATCTTGTTATTTTTTATTTAAATGAGATTAGTATTGTAATACTACTAATTATATACAGGGTGTATTGAATATATTTAGAATAGATGTCACCAAAGTAAAATTTAATGTAACTGCAGTAAAAATTATGGTTAATGTTATGAATAAATCTTGTTATTTTTTATTTAAATGAGATTAGTATTGTAATACTACTAATTATATAGAGGGTGTATTGAATATATTTAGAATAGATGTCTCCAAAGTAAAATTTAATGTAACTGCAGTAAAAATTATGGTTAATGTTATGAATAAATCTTGTTATTTTTTATTTAAATGAGAATAGTATTGTAATACTACTAATTATATACAGGGTGTATTGAATATATTTGGAATAGATGTCACCAAAGTAAAATTTAATGTAACTGCAGTAAAAATTATGGTTAATGTTATGAATAAATCTTGTTATTTTTTATTTAAATGAGATTAGTATTGTAATACTACTAATTATATACAGGGTGTATTGAATATATTTAGAATAGATGTCACCAAAGTAAAATTTAATGTAACTGCAGTAAAAATTATGGTTAATGTTTTGACTAAATCTTGTTACTTTTTATTTAAATGAGATTAGTATTGTAATACTACTAAATATATACAGGGCGTATTGAATATATTTAGAATAGATGTCACAGAACTTGAATTTAATGCTACAACAATTGCAATTGTTGTGAATGTTAAGAATAAATCGTGTTATTTTTTATTTAAATGAGAATAGTATTGTAATACTACTAATTATATACAGGGTGAATTGAATATATTTAGAATAGATGTCACCAACGTAATATTTAATGTAACTGCAGTAAAAATTATGATTAATGTTATGAATAAATCTTGTTATTTTTTATTTAAATGAGATTAGTATTGTAATACTACTAATTATATACAGGGTGTATTGAATATATTTAGAATAGATGTCAACCAACTTGAATTTAATGCAACAAAAATTACAATTATTGTGAATGTTATGAATAAATCTTGTTATTTTTTATTTAAATGAGATTAGTATTGTAATACTACTAATTATATACAGGGTGTATTGGCTATATTTAGAATAGATGTCACCAAAGTAAAATTTAATGTAACTGCAGTAAAAATTATGGTTAATGTTATGAATAAATCTTATTATTTTTTATTTAGATAAGATTAGTATTGTAATACTACTAATTATATACAGGGTGTATTGAATATATTTAGTATAGATGTCAGAGAACTTGAATTTAATGCAACAATAATTGCAATTATTGCGAATGTTATGAATAAATCTTGTTATTTTTTATTTAAATGAGATTAGTATTGTAATACTACTAATTATATACAGGGTGTATTGAATATATTTAGAATAGATGTCACAGAACCTAAATTTAATCTAACTGCAGTAAAAATTATAGTGAATGTTATGAATAAATATTGTTATTTTTTATTTAAATGACATTAGTATTGTAATACTACTAATTATATACAGGGCGTATTGAATATACTTAGAATAGATGTCACAGAATTTAAATTTAATATACCTGCAGTAAAAATTATGATTAATGTTCTGAATAAATCTTGTTATTTTTTATTTAAATGAGATTAGTATTGTAATACTACTAATTATATACAGGGCGTATTGAATATATTTAGAATAGATGTCACAGAACTTGAATTTAATGCAACAACAATTGCAATTATTGTGAATGTTAAGAATGAATCGTGTTATTTTTTATTTAAATGAGAATAGTATTCTAATACTACTAATTATATACAGGGTGTAATGAATATATTTAGAATAGATGTCACCAAAATAAAATTTAATGTAACTGCAGTAAAAATTATGGTTAATGTTATGACTAAATCTTGTTACTTTTTATTTAAATGAGATTAGTATTGTAATACTACTAAATATATACAGGGCGTATTGAATATATTTAGAATAGATGTCACAGAACTTGAATTTAATGCAACAACAATTGCAATTATTGTGAATGTTAAGAATAAATCGTGTTATTTTTTATTTAAATGAGAATAGTATTGTAATACTACTAATTATATACAGGCTGTATTGAATATATTTAGAATAGATGTCACCAAAGTAAAATTTAATGTAACTGCAGTAAAAATTATGGTTAATGTTATGAATAAATCTTGTTATTTTTTATTTAAATGACATTAGTATTGTAATACTACTAATTATATACAGGGTGTATTCAATATATTTAGAATAGATGTCACCAAAGTAAAATTTAATGTAACTGCAGTAAAAATTATGGTTAATGTTATGAATAAATCTTGTTATTTTTTATTTAAATGAGATTAGTATTTTAATACTACTAATTATATACAGGGTGTATTGTATATATTTAGAATAGATGTCACCAAAGAAAATTTAATGTAACTGCAGTAAAAATTATGGTTAATTTTATGAATTAATCTTGTTACTTTTTATTTAAATGAGATTAGTATTGTAATACTACTAAATATATACAGGGCGTATTGAATATATTTAGAATAGATGTCACAGAAATTAAATTTAATGTAACTGCAGTATAAAAATAGATGTCACAGAAATTAAATTTAATGTAACTGCAGTAAAAAATATGATAAATGTTATGGATAAATCTTGTTATTTTTTATTTAAATGAGATTAGTATTGTAATACTACTAATTATATACAGGGTGTATTGAATATATTTAGAATATATGTCACCAAAGTAAAATTTAATGTAACTGCAGTAAAAATTATGGTTAATGTTATGAATAAATCTTGTTATTTTTTATTTAAATGACATTAGTATTGTAATACTACTAATTATATACAGGGTGTATTCAATATATTTAGAATAGATGTCACCAAAGTAAAATTTAATGTAACTGCAGTAAAAATTATGGTTAATGTTATGAATAAATCTTGTTATTTTTTATTTAAATGAGATTAGAATTGTAAGACTACTAATTATATACAGGGTGTATTGAATATATTTAGAATAGATGTCACCAAAGTAAAATTTAATGTAACTGCAGTAAAAATTATGGTTAATGTTATGAATAAATCTTGTTATTTTTTATTTAAATGAGATTAGTATTGTAATACTACTAATTATATACAGGGTGTATTGAATATATTTAGAATAGATGTCACCAAAGTAAAATTTAATGTAACTGCAGTAAAAATTATGGTTAATGTTATGAATAAATCTTGTTATTTTTTATTTAAATGAGAATAGTATTGTAATACTACTAATTATATACAGGGTGTATTGAACATATTTGGAATAGATGTCACCAAAGTAAAATTTAATGTAACTGCAGTAAAAATTATGGTTAATGTTATGAATAAATCTTGTTATTTTTTATTTAAATGAGATTAGTATTGTAATACTACTAATTATATACAGGGTGTATTGAATATATTTAGAATATATGTCACCAAAGTAAAATTTAATGTAACTGCAGTAAAAATTATGGTTAATGTTATGAATAAATCTTGTTATTTTTTATTTAAATGACATTAGTATTGTAATACTACTAATTATATACAGGGTGTATTCAATATATTTAGAATAGATGTCACCAAAGTAAAATTGAATGTAACTGCAGTAAAAATTATGGTTAATGTTATGAATAAATCTTGTTATATTTTATTTGAATGAGATTAGTATTATAATACTACTAATTATATACAGGGTGTAATGAATAAATTTAGAATAGATGTCACCAAAGTAAAATTTAATGTAATTGCAGTAAAAATTATGGTTAACATTATGAATAAATCTTGTTATTTTTTATTTAAATGAGATTAGTATTGTAATACTACTAAATATATACAGGGCGTATTGAATATATTTAGAATAGATTTCACAGAACTTGAATTTAATGCAACAACAATTGCAATTATTGTGAATGTTAAGAATAAATCGTGTTATTTTTTATTTAAATGAGAATAGTATTGTAATACTACTAATTATATACAGGGTGTAATGAATATATTTAGAATAGATGTCACCAAAATAAAATTTAATGTAACTGCAGTAAAAATTATGGTTAATGTTATGACTAAATCTTGTTACTTTTTATTTAAATGAGATTAGTATTGTAATACTACTAATTATATACAGGGTGTATTGAATATATTTAGAATAGATGTCACCAAAGTAAAATTTAATGTAACTGCAGTAAAAAATATGGTTAATGTTATAAATAAATGTTGTTATTTTTTATTTAAATGAGATTAGTAGTGTAATACTACTAATTATATACAGGGTGTATTGAATATATTTAGAATAGATGTCACCAAAGTAAAATTTAATGTAACTGCAGTAAAAATTATGGTTAATGTTATGAATAAATCGTGTTATTTTTTATTTAAATGAGATTAGTATTGTAATACTACTAATTATATACAGGGTGTATTGAATATATTTAGAATAGATGTCACCAAAGTAAAATTTAATGTAACTGCAGTAAAAAATATGGTTAATGTTATGAATAAATCTTGTTATTTTTTATTTAAATGAGATTAGTATTGTAATACTACTTATTATATACAGGGTGTATTGAATATATTTAGAATAGATGTCACCAAAGTAAAATTTAATGTAACTGCAGTAAAAATTATGGTTAATGTTATAAATAAATGTTGTTATTTTTTATTTAAATGAGATTAGTAGTGTAATACTACTAATCATATACAGGGTGTATTGAATATATTTAGAATAGATGTCACCAAAGTAAAATTTAATGTAACTGCAGTAAAAATTATGGTTAATGTTATGAATAAATCTTGTTATTTTTTATTTAAATGAGATTAGTATTGTAATACTACTAATTATATACAGGGTGTATTGAATATATTTAGAATAGATGTCACCAAAGTAAAATTTAATGTAACTGCAGTAAAAATTATGGTTAATGTTATGAATAAATCTTGTTATTTTTTATTTAAATGAGAATAGTATTGTAATACTACTAATTATATACAGGGTGTATTGAACATATTTGGAATAGATGTCACCAAAGTAAAATTTAATGTAACTGCAGTAAAAATTATGGTTAATGTTATGAATAAATCTTGTTATTTTTTATTTAAATGAGAATAGTATTGTAATACTACTAATTATATACAGGGTGTATTGAACATATTTGGAATAGATGTCACCAAAGTAAAATTTAATGTAACTGCAGTAAAAATTATGGTTAATGTTATGAATAAAACTTGTTATTTTTTATTTAAATGAGATTAGTATTGTAATACTACTAATTATATACAGGGTGTATTGAATATATTTAGAATAGATGTCACCAAAGTAAAATTTAATGTAACTGCAGTAAAAATTATGGTTAATGTTATGAATAAATCGTGTTATTTTTTATTTAAATGAGATTAGTATTGTAATACTACTAATTATATACAGGGTGTATTGAATATATTTAGAATAGATGTCACCAAAGTAAAATTTAATGTAACTGCAGTAAAAAATATGGTTAATGTTATGAATAAATCTTGTTATTTTTTATTTAAATGAGATTAGTATTGTAATACTACTTATTATATACAGGGTGTATTGAATATATTTAGAATAGATGTCACCAAAGTAAAATTTAATGTAACTGCAGTAAAAATTATGGTTAATGTTATGAATAAATCTTGTTATTTT
Organism: Lordithon lunulatus; assembly: GCA_963942505.1. Classification (NCBI taxonomy): domain Eukaryota; kingdom Metazoa; phylum Arthropoda; class Insecta; order Coleoptera; family Staphylinidae; genus Lordithon; species Lordithon lunulatus. The sequence goes on from OZ012666.1 coordinate 41,135,991, forward strand.
TTATTTAAATGAGATTAGTATTGTAATACTACTTATTATATACAGGGTGTATTGAATATATTTAGAATAGATGTCACCAAAGTAAAATTTAATGTAACTGCAGTAAAAAATATGGTTAATGTTATGAATAAATCTTGTTATTTTTTATTTAAATGAGATTAGTATTGTAATACTACTAATTATATACAGGGTGTATTGAATATATTTAGAATAGATGTCTCCAAAGTAAAATTTAATGTAACTGCAGTAAAAATTATGGTTAATGTTATGAATAAATCTTGTTATTTTTTATTTAAATGAGAATAGTATTGTAATACTACTAATTATATACAGGGTGTATTGAATATATTTGGAATAGATGTCACCAAAGTAAAATTTAATGTAACTGCAGTAAAAATTATGGTTAATGTTATGAATAAATCTTGTTATTTTTTATTTAAATGAGATTAGTATTGTAATACTACTAATTATATACAGGGTGTATTGAATATATTTAGAATAGATGTCACCAAAGTAAAATTTAATGTAACTGCAGTAAAAATTATGGTTAATGTTTTGACTAAATCTTGTTACTTTTTATTTAAATGAGATTAGTATTGTAATACTACTAAATATATACAGGGCGTATTGAATATATTTAGAATAGATGTCACAGAACTTGAATTTAATGCTACAACAATTGCAATTGTTGTGAATGTTAAGAATAAATCGTGTTATTTTTTATTTAAATGAGAATAGTATTGTAATACTACTAATTATATACAGGGTGAATTGAATATATTTAGAATAGATGTCACCAACGTAATATTTAATGTAACTGCAGTAAAAATTATGATTAATGTTATGAATAAATCTTGTTATTTTTTATTTAAATGAGATTAGTATTGTAATACTACTAATTATATACAGGGTGTATTGAATATATTTAGAATAGATGTCACACAACTTGAATTTAATGCAACAAAAATTACAATTATTGTGAATGTTATGAATAAATCTTGTTATTTTTTATTTAAATGAGATTAGTATTGTAATACTACTAATTATATACAGGGTGTATTGAATATATTTAGAATAGATGTCACCAAAGTAAAATTTAATGTAACTGCAGTAAAAATTATGGTTAATGTTATGAATAAATCTTATTATTTTTTATTTAGATAAGATTAGTATTGTAATACTACTAATTATATACAGGGTGTATTGAATATATTTAGTATAGATGTCAGAGAACTTGAATTTAATGCAACAATAATTGCAATTATTGCGAATGTTATGAATAAATCTTGTTATTTTTTATTTAAATGAGATTAGTATTGTAATACTACTAATTATATACAGGGTGTATTGAATATATTTAGAATAGATGTCACAGAACCTAAATTTAATCTAACTGCAGTAAAAATTATAGTGAATGTTATGAATAAATATTGTTATTTTTTATTTAAATGACATTAGTATTGTAATACTACTAATTATATACAGGGCGTATTGAATATACTTAGAATAGATGTCACAGAATTTAAATTTAATATACCTGCAGTAAAAATTATGATTAATGTTCTGAATAAATCTTGTTATTTTTTATTTAAATGAGATTAGTATTGTAATACTACTAATTATATACAGGGCGTATTGAATATATTTAGAATAGATGTCACAGAACTTGAATTTAATGCAACAACAATTGCAATTATTGTGAATGTTAAGAATGAATCGTGTTATTTTTTATTTAAATGAGAATAGTATTCTAATACTACTAATTATATACAGGGTGTAATGAATATATTTAGAATAGATGTCACCAAAATAAAATTTAATGTAACTGCAGTAAAAATTATGGTTAATGTTATGACTAAATCTTGTTACTTTTTATTTAAATGAGATTAGTATTGTAATACCACTAAATATATACAGGGCGTATTGAATATATTTAGAATAGATGTCACCAAAGTAAAATTTAATGTAACTGCAGTAAAAATTATGATTAATGTTATGAATAAATCTTGTTATTTTTTATTTAAAAGAGATTAGTATTGTAATACTACTAATTATATACAGGGTGTAATGAATATATTTAGAATAAATGTCACCAAAGTAAAATTTAATGTAACTGCAGTAAAAATTATGGTTAATGTTATGACTAAATCTTGTTACTTTTTATTTAAATGAGATTAGTATTGTAATACTACTAAATATATACAGGGCGTATTGAATATATTTAGAATAGATGTCACAGAACTTGAATTTAATGCAACAACAATTGCAATTATTGTGAATGTTAAGAATAAATCGTGTTATTTTTTATTTAAATGAGAATAGTATTGTAATACTACTAATTATATACAGGCTGTATTGAATATATTTAGAATAGATGTCACCAAAGTAAAATTTAATGTAACTGCAGTAAAAATTATGGTTAATGTTATGAATAAATCTTGTTATTTTTTATTTAAATGACATTAGTATTGTAATACTACTAATTATATACAGGGTGTATTCAATATATTTAGAATAGATGTCACCAAAGTAAAATTTAATGTAACTGCAGTAAAAATTATGGTTAATGTTATGAATAAATCTTGTTATTTTTTATTTAAATGAGATTAGTATTGTAATACTACTAATTATATACAGGGTGTATTGAATATATTTAGAATAGATGTCACCAAAGTAAAATTTAATGTAACTGCAGTAAAAATTATGGTTAATGTTATGAATAAATCTTGTTATTTTTCATTTAAATGAGAATAGTATTGTAATACTACTAATTATATACAGGGTGTATTGAATATATTTGGAATAGATGTCACCAAAGTAAAATTTAATGTAACTGCAGTAAAAATTATGGTTAATGTTATGAATAAATCTTGTTATTTTTTATTTAAATGAGATTAGTATTGTAATACTACTAATTATATACAGGGTGTATTGAATATATTTAGAATAGATGTCACCAAAGAAAATTTAATGTAACTGCAGTAAAAATTATGGTTAATTTTATGAATTAATCTTGTTACTTTTTATTTAAATGAGATTAGTATTGTAATACTACTAAATATATACAGGGCGTATTGAATATATTTAGAATAGATGTCACAGAAATTAAATTTAATGTAACTGCAGTATAAAAATAGATGTCACAGAAATTAAATTTAATGTAACTGCAGTAAAAAATATGATAAATGTTATGGATAAATCTTGTTATTTTTTATTTAAATGAGATTAGTATTGTAATACTACTAATTATATACAGGGTGTATTGAATATATTTAGAATATATGTCACCAAAGTAAAATTTAATGTAACTGCAGTAAAAATTATGGTTAATGTTATGAATAAATCTTGTTATTTTTTATTTAAATGACATTAGTATTGTAATACTACTAATTATATACAGGGTGTATTCAATATATTTAGAATAGATGTCACCAAAGTAAAATTTAATGTAACTGCAGTAAAAATTATGGTTAATGTTATGAATAAATCTTGTTATTTTTTATTTAAATGAGATTAGTATTGTAAGACTACTAATTATATACAGGGTGTATTGAATATATTTAGAATAGATGTCACCAAAGTAAAATTTAATGTGACTGCAGTAAAAATTATGGTTAATGTTATGAATAAATCTTGTTATTTTTTATTTAAATGAGATTAGTATTTTAATACTACTAATTATATACAGGGTGTATTGTATATATTTAGAATAGATGTCACCAAAGAAAATTTAATGTAACTGCAGTAAAAATTATGGTTAATTTTATGAATTAATCTTGTTACTTTTTATTTAAATGAGATTAGTATTGTAATACTACTAAATATATACAGGGCGTATTGAATATATTTAGAATAGATGTCACAGAAATTAAATTTAATGTAACTGCAGTATAAAAATAGATGTCACAGAAATTAAATTTAATGTAACTGCAGTAAAAAATATGATAAATGTTATGGATAAATCTTGTTATTTTTTATTTAAATGAGATTAGTATTGTAATACTACTAATTATATACAGGGTGTATTGAATATATTTAGAATATATGTCACCAAAGTAAAATTTAATGTAACTGCAGTAAAAATTATGGTTAATGTTATGAATAAATCTTGTTATTTTTTATTTAAATGACATTAGTATTGTAATACTACTAATTATATACAGGGTGTATTCAATATATTTAGAATAGATGTCACCAAAGTAAAATTTAATGTAACTGCAGTAAAAATTATGGTTAATGTTATGAATAAATCTTGTTATTTTTTATTTAAATGAGATTAGTATTGTAAGACTACTAATTATATACAGGGTGTATTGAATATATTTAGAATAGATGTCACCAAAGTAAAATTTAATGTAACTGCAGTAAAAATTATGGTTAATGTTATGAATAAATCTTGTTATTTTTTATTTAAATGAGATTAGTATTGTAATACTACTAATTATATACAGGGTGTATTGAATATATTTAGAATAGATGTCACCAAAGTAAAATTTAATGTAACTGCAGTAAAAATTATGGTTAATGTTATGAATAAATCTTGTTATTTTTTATTTAAATGAGAATAGTATTGTAATACTACTAATTATATACAGGGTGTATTGAACATATTTGGAATAGATGTCACCAAAGTAAAATTTAATGTAACTGCAGTAAAAATTATGGTTAATGTTATGAATAAATCTTGTTATTTTTTATTTAAATGAGATTAGTATTGTAATACTACTAATTATATACAGGGTGTATTGAATATATTTAGAATAGATGTCACCAAAGTAAAATTGAATGTAACTGCAGTAAAAATTATGGTTAATGTTATGAATAAATCTTGTTATATTTTATTTGAATGAGATTAGTATTATAATACTACTAATTATATACAGGGTGTAATGAATAAATTTAGAATAGATGTCACCAAAGTAAAATTTAATGTAATTGCAGTAAAAATTATGGTTAACATTATGAATAAATCTTGTTATTTTTTATTTAAATGAGATTAGTATTGTAATACTACTAAATATATACAGGGCGTATTGAATATATTTAGAATAGATTTCACAGAACTTGAATTTAATGCAACAACAATTGCAATTATTGTGAATGTTAAGAATAAATCGTGTTATTTTTTATTTAAATGAGAATAGTATTGTAATACTACTAATTATATACAGGGTGTAATGAATATATTTAGAATAGATGTCACCAAAATAAAATTTAATGTAACTGCAGTAAAAATTATGGTTAATGTTATGACTAAATCTTGTTACTTTTTATTTAAATGAGATTAGTATTGTAATACTACTAATTATATACAGGGTGTATTGAATATATTTAGAATAGATGTCACAGAAATTAAATTTAATGTAACTGCAGTATAAAAATAGATGTCACAGAAATTAAATTTAATGTAACTGCAGTAAAAAATATGATAAATGTTATGGATAAATCTTGTTATTTTTTATTTAAATGAGATTAGTATTGTAATACTACTAATTATATACAGGGTGTATTGAATATATTTAGAATATATGTCACCAAAGTAAAATTTAATGTAACTGCAGTAAAAATTATGGTTAATGTTATGAATAAATCTTGTTATTTTTTATTTAAATGACATTAGTATTGTAATACTACTAATTATATACAGGGTGTATTGAATATATTTAGAATAGATGTCACCAAAGTAAAATTTAATGTAACTGCAGTAAAAATTATGGTTAATGTTATGAATAAATCTTGTTATTTTTCATTTAAATGAGAATAGTATTGTAATACTACTAATTATATACAGGGTGTATTGAATATATTTGGAATAGATGTCACCAAAGTAAAATTTAATGTAACTGCAGTAAAAATTATGGTTAATGTTATGAATAAATCTTGTTATTTTTTATTTAAATGACATTAGTATTGTAATACTACTAATTATATACAGGGTGTATTCAATATATTTAGAATAGATGTCACCAAAGTAAAATTTAATGTAACTGCAGTAAAAATTATGGTTAATGTTATGAATAAATCTTGTTATTTTTTATTTAAATGAGATTAGTATTGTAATACTACTAATTATATACAGGGTGTATTGAATATATTTAGAATAGATGTCACCAAAGTAAAATTTAATGTAACTGCAGTAAAAATTATGGTTAATGTTATGAATAAATCTTGTTATTTTTCATTTAAATGAGAATAGTATTGTAATACTACTAATTATATACAGGGTGTATTGAATATATTTGGAATAGATGTCACCAAAGTAAAATTTAATGTAACTGCAGTAAAAATTATGGTTAATGTTATGAATAAATCTTGTTATTTTTTATTTAAATGAGATTAGTATTGTAATACTACTAATTATATACAGGGTGTATTGAATATATTTAGAATAGATGTCACCAAAGAAAATTTAATGTAACTGCAGTAAAAATTATGGTTAATTTTATGAATTAATCTTGTTACTTTTTATTTAAATGAGATTAGTATTGTAATACTACTAAATATATACAGGGCGTATTGAATATATTTAGAATAGATGTCACAGAAATTAAATTTAATGTAACTGCAGTATAAAAATAGATGTCACAGAAATTAAATTTAATGTAACTGCAGTAAAAAATATGATAAATGTTATGGATAAATCTTGTTATTTTTTATTTAAATGAGATTAGTATTGTAATACTACTAATTATATACAGGGTGTATTGAATATATTTAGAATATATGTCACCAAAGTAAAATTTAATGTAACTGCAGTAAAAATTATGGTTAATGTTATGAATAAATCTTGTTATTTTTTATTTAAATGACATTAGTATTGTAATACTACTAATTATATACAGGGTGTATTCAATATATTTAGAATAGATGTCACCAAAGTAAAATTTAATGTAACTGCAGTAAAAATTATGGTTAATGTTATGAATAAATCTTGTTATTTTTTATTTAAATGAGATTAGTATTGTAAGACTACTAATTATATACAGGGTGTATTGAATATATTTAGAATAGATGTCACCAAAGTAAAATTTAATGTAACTGCAGTAAAAATTATGGTTAATGTTATGAATAAATCTTGTTATTTTTTATTTAAATGAGATTAGTATTTTAATACTACTAATTATATACAGGGTGTATTGTATATATTTAGAATAGATGTCACCAAAGAAAATTTAATGTAACTGCAGTAAAAATTATGGTTAATTTTATGAATTAATCTTGTTACTTTTTATTTAAATGAGATTAGTATTGTAATACTACTAAATATATACAGGGCGTATTGAATATATTTAGAATAGATGTCACAGAAATTAAATTTAATGTAACTGCAGTATAAAAATAGATGTCACAGAAATTAAATTTAATGTAACTGCAGTAAAAAATATGATAAATGTTATGGATAAATCTTGTTATTTTTTATTTAAATGAGATTAGTATTGTAATACTACTAATTATATACAGGGTGTATTGAATATATTTAGAATATATGTCACCAAAGTAAAATTTAATGTAACTGCAGTAAAAATTATGGTTAATGTTATGAATAAATCTTGTTATTTTTTATTTAAATGACATTAGTATTGTAATACTACTAATTATATACAGGGTGTATTCAATATATTTAGAATAGATGTCACCAAAGTAAAATTTAATGTAACTGCAGTAAAAATTATGGTTAATGTTATGAATAAATCTTGTTATTTTTTATTTAAATGAGATTAGTATTGTAAGACTACTAATTATATACAGGGTGTATTGAATATATTTAGAATAGATGTCACCAAAGTAAAATTTAATGTAACTGCAGTAAAAATTATGGTTAATGTTATGAATAAATCTTGTTATTTTTTATTTAAATGAGATTAGTATTGTAATACTACTAATTATATACAGGGTGTATTGAATATATTTAGAATAGATGTCACCAAAGTAAAATTTAATGTAACTGCAGTAAAAATTATGGTTAATGTTATGAATAAATCTTGTTATTTTTTATTTAAATGAGAATAGTATTGTAATACTACTAATTATATACAGGGTGTATTGAACATATTTGGAATAGATGTCACCAAAGTAAAATTTAATGTAACTGCAGTAAAAATTATGGTTAATGTTATGAATAAATCTTGTTATTTTTTATTTAAATGAGATTAGTATTGTAATACTACTAATTATATACAGGGTGTATTGAATATATTTAGAATAGATGTCACCAAAGTAAAATTGAATGTAACTGCAGTAAAAATTATGGTTAATGTTATGAATAAATCTTGTTATATTTTATTTGAATGAGATTAGTATTATAATACTACTAATTATATACAGGGTGTAATGAATAAATTTAGAATAGATGTCACCAAAGTAAAATTTAATGTAATTGCAGTAAAAATTATGGTTAACATTATGAATAAATCTTGTTATTTTTTATTTAAATGAGATTAGTATTGTAATACTACTAAATATATACAGGGCGTATTGAATATATTTAGAATAGATTTCACAGAACTTGAATTTAATGCAACAACAATTGCAATTATTGTGAATGTTAAGAATAAATCGTGTTATTTTTTATTTAAATGAGAATAGTATTGTAATACTACTAATTATATACAGGGTGTAATGAATATATTTAGAATAGATGTCACCAAAATAAAATTTAATGTAACTGCAGTAAAAATTATGGTTAATGTTATGACTAAATCTTGTTACTTTTTATTTAAATGAGATTAGTATTGTAATACTACTAATTATATACAGGGTGTATTGAATATATTTAGAATAGATGTCACCAAAGTAAAATTTAATGTAACTGCAGTAAAAAATATGGTTAATGTTATAAATAAATGTTGTTATTTTTTATTTAAATGAGATTAGTAGTGTAATACTACTAATTATATACAGGGTGTATTGAATATATTTAGAATAGATGTCACCAAAGTAAAATTTAATGTAACTGCAGTAAAAATTATGGTTAATGTTATGAATAAATCTTGTTATTTTTTATTTAAATGAGATTAGTATTGTAATACTACTAATTATATACAGGGTGTATTGAATATATTTAGAATAGATGTCACCAAAGTAAAATTTAATGTAACTGCAGTAAAAATTATGGTTAATGTTATGAATAAATCTTGTTATTTTTCATTTAAATGAGAATAGTATTGTAATACTACTAATTATATACAGGGTGTATTGAATATATTTGGAATAGATGTCACCAAAGTAAAATTTAATGTAACTGCAGTAAAAATTATGGTTAATGTTATGAATAAATCTTGTTATTTTTTATTTAAATGAGATTAGTATTGTAATACTACTAATTATATACAGGGTGTATTGAATATATTTAGAATAGATGTCACCAAAGTAAAATTTAATGTAACTGCAGTAAAAATTATGGTTAATGTTATGAATAAATCTTGTTATTTTTCATTTAAATGAGAATAGTATTGTAATACTACTAATTATATACAGGGTGTATTGAATATATTTGGAATAGATGTCACCAAAGTAAAATTTAATGTAACTGCAGTAAAAATTATGGTTAATGTTATGAATAAATCTTGTTATTTTTTATTTAAATGAGATTAGTATTGTAATACTACTAATTATATACAGGGTGTATTGAATATATTTAGAATAGATGTCACCAAAGTAAAATTTAATGTAACTGCAGTAAAAATTATGGTTAATGTTATGAATAAATCTTGTTATTTTTCATTTAAATGAGAATAGTATTGTAATACTACTAATTATATACAGGGTGTATTGAATATATTTGGAATAGATGTCACCAAAGTAAAATTTAATGTAACTGCAGTAAAAATTATGGTTAATGTTATGAATAAATCTTGTTATTTTTTATTTAAATGAGATTAGTATTGTAATACTACTAATTATATACAGGGTGTATTGAATATATTTAGAATAGATGTCACCAAAGTAAAATTTAATGTAACTGCAGTAAAAATTATGGTTAATGTTATGAATAAATCTTGTTATTTTTTATTTAAATGAGAATAGTATTGTAATACTACTAATTATATACAGGGTGTATTGAATATATTTGGAATAGATGTCACCAAAGTAAAATTTAATATAACTGCAGTAAAAATTATGGTTAATGTTATGAATAAATCTTGTTATTTTTTATTTAAATGAGATTAGTATTGTAATACTACTAATTATATACAGGGTGTATTGAATATATTTAGAATAGATGTCACCAAAGTAAAATTTAATGTAACTGCAGTAAAAATTATGGTTAATGTTATGAATAAATCTTGTTATTTTTCATTTAAATGAGAATAGTATTGTAATACTACTAATTATATACAGGGTGTATTGAATATATTTGGAATAGATGTCACCAAAGTAAAATTTAATGTAACTGCAGTAAAAATTATGGTTAATGTTATGAATAAATCTTGTTATTTTTTATTTAAATGAGATTAGTATTGTAATACTACTAATTATATACAGGGTGTATTGAATATATTTAGAATAGATGTCACCAAAGTAAAATTTAATGTAACTGCAGTAAAAATTATGGTTAATGTTATGAATAAATCTTGTTATTTTTCATTTAAATGAGAATAGTATTGTAATACTACTAATTATATACAGGGTGTATTGAATATATTTGGAATAGATGTCACCAAAGTAAAATTTAATGTAACTGCAGTAAAAATTATGGTTAATGTTATGAATAAATCTTGTTATTTTTTATTTAAATGAGATTAGTATTGTAATACTACTAATTATATACAGGGTGTATTGAATATATTTAGAATAGATGTCACCAAAGTAAAATTTAATGTAACTGCAGTAAAAATTATGGTTAATGTTATGAATAAATCTTGTTATTTTTCATTTAAATGAGAATAGTATTGTAATACTACTAATTATATACAGGGTGTATTGAATATATTTGGAATAGATGTCACCAAAGTAAAATTTAATGTAACTGCAGTAAAAATTATGGTTAATGTTATGAATAAATCTTGTTATTTTTTATTTAAATGAGATTAGTATTGTAATACTACTAATTATATACAGGGTGTATTGAATATATTTAGAATAGATGTCACCAAAGTAAAATTTAATGTAACTGCAGTAAAAATTATGGTTAATGTTATGAATAAATCTTGTTATTTTTCATTTAAATGAGAATAGTATTGTAATACTACTAATTATATACAGGGTGTATTGAATATATTTGGAATAGATGTCACCAAAGTAAAATTTAATGTAACTGCAGTAAAAATTATGGTTAATGTTATGAATAAATCTTGTTATTTTTTATTTAAATGAGATTAGTATTGTAATACTACTAATTATATACAGGGTGTATTGAATATATTTAGAATAGATGTCACCAAAGTAAAATTTAATGTAACTGCAGTAAAAATTATGGTTAATGTTATGAATAAATCTTGTTATTTTTTATTTAAATGAGAATAGTATTGTAATACTACTAATTATATACAGGGTGTATTGAATATATTTGGAATAGATGTCACCAAAGTAAAATTTAATATAACTGCAGTAAAAATTATGGTTAATGTTATGAATAAATCTTGTTATTTTTTATTTAAATGAGATTAGTATTGTAATACTACTAATTATATACAGGGTGTATTGAATATATTTAGAATATATGTCACAGAACCTAAATTTAATGTAACTGCAGTAAAAATTATAGTGAATGTTATGAATAAATATTGTTATTTTTTATTTAAATGAGATTAGTATTGTAATACTACTAATTATATACAGGGCGTATTGAATATACTTAGAATAGATGTCACAGAATTTAAATTTAATGTACCTGCAGTAAAAATTATGATTAATGTTCTGAATAAATCTTGTTATTTTTTATTTCAATGAGATTAGTATTGTAATACTACTAATTATATACAGGGCGTATTGAATATATTTAGAATAGATGTCACAGAACTTGAATTTAATGCAACAACAATTGCAATTATTGTGAATGTTAAGAATAAATCGTGTTATTTTTTATTTAAATGAGAATAGTATTGTAATACTACTAATTATATACAGGGTGTATTGAATATATTTAGAATAGATGACACCAAAGTAAAATTTAATGTAACTGCAGTAAAAATTATGGTTAATGTTATGAATATATCTTGTTATTTTTTATTTAAATGACATTAGTATTGTAATACTACTAATTATATACAGGGTGTATTGAATATATTTGGAATAGATGTCACCAAAGTAAAATTTAATGTAACTGCAGTAAAAATTATGGTTAATGTTATGAATAAATCTTATTATTTTTTATTTAAAAGAGATTAGTATTGTAATACTACTAATTATATACAGGGTGTAATGAATATATTTAGAATAGATGTCACCAAAGTAAAATTTAATGTAACTGCAGTAAAAATTATGGTTAATGTTATGAATTAATCTTGTTACTTTTTATTTAAATGAGATTAGTATTGTAATACTACTAAATATATACAGGGCGTATTGAAAATATTTATAATAGATGTCACAGAAATTAAATTTAATGTAACTGCAGTAAAAAAATAGATGTCACAGAAATTAAATTTAATGTAACTGCAGTAAAAAATATGATAAATGTTATGGATAAATCTTGTTATTTTTTATTTAAATGAGATTAGTATTGTAATACTACTAATTATATACAGGGTGTATTGAATATATTTAGAATATATGTCACCAAAGTAAAATTTAATGTAACTGCAGTAAAAATTATGGTTAATGTTATGAATAAATCTTGTTATTTTTTATTTAAATGAGATTAGTATTGTAATACTACTAACTATATACAGGGTGTATTGAATATATTTAGAATAGATGTCACCAAAGTAAAATTTAATGTAACTGCAGTAAAAATTATGGTTAATGTTATGAATAAATCTTGTTATTTTTCATTTAAATGAGAATAGTATTGTAATACTACTAATTATATACAGGGTGTATTGAATATATTTGGAATAGATGTCACCAAAGTAAAATTTAATGTAACTGCAGTAAAAATTATGGTTAATGTTATGAATAAATCTTGTTATTTTTTATTTAAATGAGATTAGTATTGTAATACTACTAATTATATACAGGGTGTATTGAATATATTTAGAATAGATGTCACCAAAGTAAAATTTAATGTAACTGCAGTAAAAATTATGGTTAATGTTATGAATAAATCTTGTTATTTTTCATTTAAATGAGAATAGTATTGTAATACTACTAATTATATACAGGGTGTATTGAATATATTTGGAATAGATGTCACCAAAGTAAAATTTAATGTAACTGCAGTAAAAATTATGGTTAATGTTATGAATAAATCTTGTTATTTTTTATTTAAATGAGATTAGTATTGTAATACTACTAATTATATACAGGGTGTATTGAATATATTTAGAATAGATGTCACCAAAGTAAAATTTAATGTAACTGCAGTAAAAATTATGGTTAATGTTATGAATAAATCTTGTTATTTTTTATTTAAATGAGATTAGTATTGTAATACTACTAATTATATACAGGGTGTATTGAATATATTTAGAATAGATGTCACCAAAGTAAAATTTAATGTAACTGCAGTAAAAATGGTGGTTAATGTTATGAATAAATCTTGTTATTTTTTATTTAAATGAGATAGTATTGTAATACTACTAATTATATACAGGGTGTATTGAATATATTTAGAATAGATGTCACCAAAGTAAAATTTAATGTAACTGCAGTAAAAATTATGGTTAATGTTATAAATAAATCTTGTTATTTTTATTTAAATGAGATTAGTATAGTAATACTACTAATTATATACAGGGTGTATTGAATATATTTAGAATAGATGTCACCAAAGTAAAATTTAATGTAACTGCAGTAAAAATTATGGTTAATGTTTTGACTAAATCTTGTTACTTTTTATTTAAATGAGATTAGTATTGTAATACTACTAAATATATACAGGGTGTATTGAATATATTTAGAATAGATGTCACAGTACTTGAATTTATTGCAACAACAATTGCAATTATTGTGAATGTTAAGAATAAATCGTGTTATTTTTTATTTAAATGAGAATAGTATTGTAATACTACTAATTATATACAGGGTGTATTGAATATATTTAGAATAGATGTCACACAACTTGAATTTAATGCAACAAAAATTACAATTATTGTGAATGTTATGAATAAATCTTGTTATTTTTTATTTAAATGAGATTAGTATTGTAATACTACTAATTATATACAGGGTGTATTGAATATATTTAGAATAGATGTCACCAAAGTAAAATTTAATGTAACTGCAGTAAAAATTATGGTTAATGTTATGAATAAATCTTATTATTTTTTATTTAAATAAGATTAGTATTGTAATACTACTAATTATATACAGGGTGTATTGAATATATTTAGAATAGATGTCAGAGAACTTGAATTTAATGCAACAACAATTGCAATTATTGCGAATGTTATGAATAAATCTTGTTATTTTTTATTTAAATGAGATTAGTATTGTAATACTACTAATTATATACAGGGTGTATTGAATATATTTAGAATAGATGTCACCAAAGTAAAATTTAATGTAACTGCAGTAAAAATTATGGTTAATGTTATGAATAAATCTTATTATTTTTTATTTAAATAAGATTAGTATTGTAATACTACTAATTATATACAGGGTGTATTGAATATATTTAGAATAGATGTCAGAGAACTTGAACATAATGCAACAACAATTGCAATTATTGCGAATGTTATGAATAAATCTTGTTATTTTTTATTTAAATGAGATTAGTATTGTAATACTACTAATTATATACAGGGTGTATTGAATATATTTAGAATATATGTCACCAAAGTAAAATTTAATGTAACTGCAGTAAAAATTATGGTTAATGTTATGAATAAATCTTGTTATTTTTTATTTAAATGAGATTAGTATTGTAATACTACTAATTATATACAGGGTGTATTGAATATATTTAGAATAGATGTCACCAAAGTAAAATTTAATGTAACTGCAGTAAAAATTATGGTTAATGTTATGAATAAATCTTGTTATTTTTTATTTAAATGAGATTAGTATTGTAATACTACTAATTATATACAGGGTGTATTGAATATATTTAGAATAGATGTCACAGTACTTGAATTTATTGCAACAACAATTGCAATTATTGTGAATGTTAAGAATAAATCGTGTTATTTTTTATTTAAATGAGAATAGTATTGTAATACTACTAATTATATACAGGGTGTATTGAATATATTTAGAATAGATGTCACACAACTTGAATTTAATGCAACAAAAATTACAATTATTGTGAATGTTATGAATAAATCTTGTTATTTTTTATTTAAATGAGATTAGTATTGTAATACTACTAATTATATACAGGGTGTATTGAATATATTTAGAATAGATGTCACCAAAGTAAAATTTAATGTAACTGCAGTAAAAATTATGGTTAATGTTATGAATAAATCTTATTATTTTTTATTTAAATAAGATTAGTATTGTAATACTACTAATTATATACAGGGTGTATTGAATATATTTAGAATAGATGTCAGAGAACTTGAATTTAATGCAACAACAATTGCAATTATTGCGAATGTTATGAATAAATCTTGTTATTTTTTATTTAAATGAGATTAGTATTGTAATACTACTAATTATATACAGGGTGTATTGAATATATTTAGAATAGATGTCACCAAAGTAAAATTTAATGTAACTGCAGTAAAAATTATGGTTAATGTTATGAATAAATCTTATTATTTTTTATTTAAATAAGATTAGTATTGTAATACTACTAATTATATACAGGGTGTATTGAATATATTTAGAATAGATGTCAGAGAACTTGAACATAATGCAACAACAATTGCAATTATTGCGAATGTTATGAATAAATCTTGTTATTTTTTATTTAAATGAGATTAGTATTGTAATACTACTAATTATATACAGGGTGTATTGAATATATTTAGAATATATGTCACCAAAGTAAAATTTAATGTAACTGCAGTAAAAATTATGGTTAATGTTATGAATAAATCTTGTTATTTTTTATTTAAATGAGATTAGTATTGTAATAATACTAATTATATACAGGGTGTATTGAATATATTTAGAATAGATGTCACCAAAGTAAAATTTAATGTAACTGCAGTAAAAATTATGGTTAATGTTATGAATAAATCTTGTTATTTTTTATTTAAATGAGATTAGTATTGTAATACTACTAATTATATACAGGGTGTATTGAATATATTTAGAATAGATGTCACCAAAGTAAAATTTAATGTAACTGCAGTAAAAATTATGGTTAATGTTATGAATAAATCTTGTTATTTTTTATTTAAATGAGAATAGTATTGTAATACTACTAATTATATACAGGGTGTACTGAATATATTTGGAATAGATGTCACCAAAGTAAAATTTAATGTAACTGCAGTAAAAATTATGGTTAATGTTATGAATAAATCTTGTTATTTTTTATTTAATTGAGATTAGTATTGTAATACTACTAATTATATACAGGGTGTATTGAATATATTTAGAATATATGTCACCAAAGTAAAATTTAATGTAACTGCAGTAAAAATTATGGTTAATGTTATGTATAAATCTTGTTATTTTTTATTTAAATGAGATTAGTATTGTAATACTACTAATTATATACAGGGTGTATTGAATATATTTAGAATATATGTCACCAAAGTAAAATTTAATGTAACTGCAGTAAAAATTATGGTTAATGTTATGAATAAATCTTGTTATTTTTTATTTAAATGAGATTAGTATTGTAATACTACTAATTATATACAGGGTGTATTGAATATATTTAGAATAGATGTCACCAAAGTAAAATTTAATGTAACTGCAGTAAAAATTATGGTTAATGTTATGAATAAATCTTGTTATTTTTTATTTAAATGAGATTAGTATTGTAATACTACTAATTATATAGAGGGTGTATTGAATATATTTAGAATAGATGTCTCCAAAGTAAAATTTAATGTAACTGCAGTAAAAATTATGGTTAATGTTATGAATAAATCTTGTTATTTTTTATTTAAATGAGAATAGTATTGTAATACTACTAATTATATACAGGGTGTATTGAATATATTTGGAATAGATGTCACCAAAGTAAAATTTAATGTAACTGCAGTAAAAATTATGGTTAATGTTATGAATAAATCTTGTTATTTTTTATTTAAATGAGATTAGTATTGTAATACTACTAATTATATACAGGGTGTATTGAATATATTTAGAATAGATGTCACCAAAGTAAAATTTAATGTAACTGCAGTAAAAATTATGGTTAATGTTATGAATAAATCTTATTATTTTTTATTTAAATAAGATTAGTATTGTAATACTACTAATTATATACAGGGTGTATTGAATATATTTAGAATAGATGTCAGAGAACTTGAATTTAATGCAACAACAATTGCAATTATTGCGAATGTTATGAATAAATCTTGTTATTTTTTATTTAAATGAGATTAGTATTGTAATACTACTAATTATATACAGGGTGTATTGAATATATTTAGAATAGATGTCACACAACTTGAATTTAATGCAACAAAAATTACAATTATTGTGAATGTTATGAATAAATCTTGTTATTTTTTATTTAAATGAGATTAGTATTGTAATACTACTAATTATATACAGGGTGTATTGAATATATTTAGAATAGATGTCACCAAAGTAAAATTTAATGTAACTGCAGTAAAAATTATGGTTAATGTTATGAATAAATCTTATTATTTTTTATTTAAATAAGATTAGTATTGTAATACTACTAATTATATACAGGGTGTATTGAATATATTTAGAATAGATGTCAGAGAACTTGAATTTAATGCAACAACAATTGCAATTATTGCGAATGTTATGAATAAATCTTGTTATTTTTTATTTAAATGAGATTAGTATTGTAATACTACTAATTATATACAGGGTGTATTGAATATATTTAGAATAGATGTCACAGAACCTAAATTTAATCTAACTGCAGTAAAAATTATAGTGAATGTTATGAATAAATATTGTTATTTTTTATTTAAATGACATTAGTATTGTAATACTACTAATTATATACAGGGCGTATTGAATATACTTAGAATAGATGTCACAGAATTTAAATTTAATATACCTGCAGTAAAAATTATGATTAATGTTCTGAATAAATCTTGTTATTTTTTATTTAAATGAGATTAGTATTGTAATACTACTAAATATATACAGGGCGTATTGAATATATTTAGAATAGATGTCACAGAACTTGAATTTAATGCAACAACAATTGCAATTATTGTGAATGTTAAGAATGAATCGTGTTATTTTTTATTTAAATGAGAATAGTATTCTAATACTACTAATTATATACAGGGTGTAATGAATATATTTAGAATAGATGTCACCAAAGTAAAATTTAATGTAACTGCAGTAAAAATTATGATTAATGTTATGAATAAATCTTGTTATTTTTTATTTAAAAGAGATTAGTATTGTAATACTACTAATTATATACAGGGTGTAATGAATATATTTAGAATAAATGTCACCAAAGTAAAATTTAATGTAACTGCAGTAAAAATTATGGTTAATGTTATGACTAAATCTTGTTACTTTTTATTTAAATGAGATTAGTATTGTAATACTACTAAATATATACCGGGCGTATTGAATATATTTAGAATAGATGTCACAGAACTTGAATTTAATGCAACAACAATTGCAATTATTGTGAATGTTAAGAATAAATCGTGTTATTTTTTATTTAAATGAGAATAGTATTGTAATACTACTAATTATATACAGGGTGTATTGAATATATTTAGAATAGATGTCACCAAAGTAAAATTTAATGTAACTGCAGTAAAAATTATGGTTAATGTTATGAATAAATCTTGTTATTTTTTATTTAAATGACATTAGTATTGTAATACTACTAATTATATACAGGGTGTATTCAATATATTTAGAATAGATGTCACCAAAGTAAAATTTAATGTAACTGCAGTAAAAATTATGGTTAATGTTATGAATAAATCTTGTTATTTTTTATTTAAATGAGATTAGTATTTTAATACTACTAATTATATACAGGGTGTATTGTATATATTTAGAATAGATGTCACCAAAGAAAATTTAATGTAACTGCAGTAAAAATTATGGTTAATTTTATGAATTAATCTTGTTACTTTTTATTTAAATGAGATTAGTATTGTAATACTACTAAATATATACAGGGCGTATTGAATATATTTAGAATAGATGTCACAGAAATTAAATTTAATGTAACTGCAGTATAAAAATAGATGTCACAGAAATTAAATTTAATGTAACTGCAGTAAAAATATGATAAATGTTATGGATAAATCTTGTTATTTTTTATTTAAATGAGATTAGTATTGTAATACTACTAATTATATACAGGGTGTATTGAATATATTTAGAATATATGTCACCAAAGTAAAATTTAATGTAACTGCAGTAAAAATTATGGTTAATGTTATGAATAAATCTTGTTATTTTTTATTTAAATGAGATTAGTATTGTAAGACTACTAATTATATACAGGGTGTATTGAATATATTTAGAATAGATGTCACCAAAGTAAAATTTAATGTAACTGCAGTAAAAATTATGGTTAATGTTATGAATAAATCTTGTTATTTTTTATTTAAATGAGATTAGTATTGTAATACTACTAATTATATACAGGGTGTATTGAATATATTTAGAATAGATGTCACCAAAGTAAAATTTAATGTAACTGCAGTAAAAATTATGGTTAATGTTATGAATAAATCTTATTATTTTTTATTTAAATAAGATTAGTATTGTAATACTACTAATTATATACAGGGTGTATTGAATATATTTAGAATAGATGTCAGAGAACTTGAACATAATGCAACAACAATTGCAATTATTGCGAATGTTATGAATAAATCTTGTTATTTTTTATTTAAATGAGATTAGTATTGTAATACTACTAATTATATACAGGGTGTATTGAATATATTTAGAATATATGTCACCAAAGTAAAATTTAATGTAACTGCAGTAAAAATTATGGTTAATGTTATGAATAAATCTTGTTATTTTTTATTTAAATGAGATTAGTATTGTAATACTACTAATTATATACAGGGTGTATTGAATATATTTAGAATAGATGTCACCAAAGTAAAATTTAATGTAACTGCAGTAAAAATTATGGTTAATGTTATGAATAAATCTTGTTATTTTTTATTTAAATGAGATTAGTATTGTAATACTACTAATTATATACAGGGTGTATTGAATATATTTAGAATAGATGTCACCAAAGTAAAATTTAATGTAACTGCAGTAAAAATTATGGTTAATGTTATGAATAAATCTTGTTATTTTTTATTTAAATGAGAATAGTATTGTAATACTACTAATTATATACAGGGTGTACTGAATATATTTGGAATAGATGTCACCAAAGTAAAATTTAATGTAACTGCAGTAAAAATTATGGTTAATGTTATGAATAAATCTTGTTATTTTTTATTTAATTGAGATTAGTATTGTAATACTACTAATTATATACAGGGTGGATTGAATATATTTAGAATATATGTCACCAAAGTAAAATTTAATGTAACTGCAGTAAAAATTATGGTTAATGTTATGTATAAATCTTGTTATTTTTTATTTAAATGAGATTAGTATTGTAATACTACTAATTATATACAGGGTGTATTGAATATATTTAGAATATATGTCACCAAAGTAAAATTTAATGTAACTGCAGTAAAAATTATGGTTAATGTTATGAATAAATCTTGTTATTTTTTATTTAAATGAGATTAGTATTGTAATACTACTAATTATATACAGGGTGTATTGAATATATTTAGAATAGATGTCACCAAAATAAAATTTAATGTAACTGCAGTAAAAATTATGGTTAATGTTATGAATAAATCTTGTTATTTTTTATTTAAATGAGATTAGTATTGTAATACTACTAATTATATACAGGGTGTATTGAATATATTTAGAATAGATGTCACCAAAGTAAAATTTAATGTAACTGCAGTAAAAATTATGGTTAATGTTATGAATAAATCTTGTTATTTTTTATTTAAATGAGATTAGTATTGTAATACTACTAATTATATAGAGGGTGTATTGAATATATTTAGAATAGATGTCTCCAAAGTAAAATTTAATGTAACTGCAGTAAAAATTATGGTTAATGTTATGAATAAATCTTGTTATTTTTTATTTAAATGAGAATAGTATTGTAATACTACTAATTATATACAGGGTGTATTGAATATATTTGGAATAGATGTCACCAAAGTAAAATTTAATGTAACTGCAGTAAAAATTATGGTTAATGTTATGAATAAATCTTGTTATTTTTTATTTAAATGAGATTAGTATTGTAATACTACTAATTATATACAGGGTGTATTGAATATATTTAGAATAGATGTCACCAAAGTAAAATTTAATGTAACTGCAGTAAAAATTATGGTTAATGTTATAAATAAATCTTGTTATTTTTATTTAAATGAGATTAGTATGGTAATACTACTAATTATATACAGGGTGTATTGAATATATTTAGAATAGATGTCACCAAAGTAAAATTTAATGTAACTGCAGTAAAAATTATGGTTAATGTTTTGACTAAATCTTGTTACTTTTTATTTAAATGAGATTAGTATTGTAATACTACTAAATATATACAGGGCGTATTGAATATATTTAGAATAGATGTCACAGAACTTGAATTTAATGCAACAACAATTGCAATTATTGTGAATGTTAAGAATGAATCGTGTTATTTTTTATTTAAATGAGAATAGTATTCTAATACTACTAATTATATACAGGGTGTAATGAATATATTTAGAATAGATGTCACCAAAGTAAAATTTAATGTAACTGCAGTAAAAATTATGATTAATGTTATGAATAAATCTTGTTATTTTTTATTTAAAAGAGATTAGTATTGTAATACTACTAATTATATACAGGGTGTAATGAATATATTTAGAATAAATGTCACCAAAGTAAAATTTAATGTAACTGCAGTAAAAATTATGGTTAATGTTATGACTAAATCTTGTTACTTTTTATTTAAATGAGATTAGTATTGTAATACTACTAAATATATACAGGGCGTATTGAATATATTTAGAATAGATGTCACAGAACTTGAATTTAATGCAACAACAATTGCAATTATTGTGAATGTTAAGAATAAATCGTGTTATTTTTTATTTAAATGAGAATAGTATTGTAATACTACTAATTATATACAGGGTGTATTGAATATATTTAGAATAGATGTCACCAAAGTAAAATTTAATGTAACTGCAGTAAAAATTATGGTTAATGTTATGAATAAATCTTGTTATTTTTTATTTAAATGACATTAGTATTGTAATACTACTAATTATATACAGGGTGTATTCAATATATTTAGAATAGATGTCACCAAAGTAAAATTTAATGTAACTGCAGTAAAAATTATGGTTAATGTTATGAATAAATCTTGTTATTTTTTATTTAAATGAGATTAGTATTTTAATACTACTAATTATATACAGGGTGTATTGTATATATTTAGAATAGATGTCACCAAAGAAAATTTAATGTAACTGCAGTAAAAATTATGGTTAATTTTATGAATTAATCTTGTTACTTTTTATTTAAATGAGATTAGTATTGTAATACTACTAAATATATACAGGGCGTATTGAATATATTTAGAATAGATGTCACAGAAATTAAATTTAATGTAACTGCAGTATAAAAATAGATGTCACAGAAATTAAATTTAATGTAACTGCAGTAAAAATATGATAAATGTTATGGATAAATCTTGTTATTTTTTATTTAAATGAGATTAGTATTGTAATACTACTAATTATATACAGGGTGTATTGAATATATTTAGAATATATGTCACCAAAGTAAAATTTAATGTAACTGCAGTAAAAATTATGGTTAATGTTATGAATAAATCTTGTTATTTTTTATTTAAATGAGATTAGTATTGTAAGACTACTAATTATATACAGGGTGTATTGAATATATTTAGAATAGATGTCACCAAAGTAAAATTTAATGTAACTGCAGTAAAAATTATGGTTAATGTTATGAATAAATCTTGTTATTTTTTATTTAAATGAGAATAGTATTGTAATACTACTAATTATATACAGGGTGTATTGAACATATTTGGAATAGATGTCACCAAAGTAAAATTTAATGTAACTGCAGTAAAAATTATGGTTAATGTTATGAATAAATCTTGTTATATTTTATTTGAATGAGATTAGTATTATAATACTACTAATTATATACAGGGTGTATTGAATAAATTTAGAATAGATGTCACCAAAGTAAAATTTAATGTAATTGCAGTAAAAATTATGGTTAATGTTATGAATAAATCTTGTTATTTTTTATTTAAATGAGAATAGTATTGTAATACTACTAATTATATACAGGGTGTATTGAACATATTTGGAATAGATGTCACCAAAGTAAAATTTAATGTAACTGCAGTAAAAATTATGGTTAATGTTATGAATAAATCTTGTTATTTTTTATTTAAATGAGAATAGTATTGTAATACTACTAATTATATACAGGGTGTATTGAACATATTTGGAATAGATGTCACCAAAGTAAAATTTAATGTAACTGCAGTAAAAATTATGGTTAATGTTATGAATAAATCTTGTTATATTTTATTTGAATGAGATTAGTATTATAATACTACTAATTATATACAGGGTGTATTGAATAAATTTAGAATAGATGTCACCAAAGTAAAATTTAATGTAACTGCAGTAAAAATTATGGTTAATGTTATGAATAAATCTTGTTATTTTTTATTTAAATGAGAATAGTATTGTAATACTACTAATTATATACAGGGTGTACTGAATATATTTGGAATAGATGTCACCAAAGTAAAATTTAATGTAACTGCAGTAAAAATTATGGTTAATGTTATGAATAAATCTTGTTATTTTTTATTTAATTGAGATTAGTATTGTAATACTACTAATTATATACAGGGTGGATTGAATATATTTAGAATATATGTCACCAAAGTAAAATTTAATGTAACTGCAGTAAAAATTATGGTTAATGTTATGTATAAATCTTGTTATTTTTTATTTAAATGAGATTAGTATTGTAATACTACTAATTATATACAGGGTGTATTGAATATATTTAGAATATATGTCACCAAAGTAAAATTTAATGTAACTGCAGTAAAAATTATGGTTAATGTTATGAATAAATCTTGTTATTTTTTATTTAAATGAGATTAGTATTGTAATACTACTAATTATATACAGGGTGTATTGAATATATTTAGAATAGATGTCACCAAAATAAAATTTAATGTAACTGCAGTAAAAATTATGGTTAATGTTATGAATAAATCTTGTTATTTTTTATTTAAATGAGATTAGTATTGTAATACTACTAATTATATACAGGGTGTATTGAATATATTTAGAATAGATGTCACCAAAGTAAAATTTAATGTAACTGCAGTAAAAATTATGGTTAATGTTATGAATAAATCTTGTTATTTTTTATTTAAATGAGATTAGTATTGTAATACTACTAATTATATAGAGGGTGTATTGAATATATTTAGAATAGATGTCTCCAAAGTAAAATTTAATGTAACTGCAGTAAAAATTATGGTTAATGTTATGAATAAATCTTGTTATTTTTTATTTAAATGAGAATAGTATTGTAATACTACTAATTATATACAGGGTGTATTGAATATATTTGGAATAGATGTCACCAAAGTAAAATTTAATGTAACTGCAGTAAAAATTATGGTTAATGTTATGAATAAATCTTGTTATTTTTTATTTAAATGAGATTAGTATTGTAATACTACTAATTATATACAGGGTGTATTGAATATATTTAGAATAGATGTCACCAAAGTAAAATTTAATGTAACTGCAGTAAAAATTATGGTTAATGTTATAAATAAATCTTGTTATTTTTATTTAAATGAGATTAGTATGGTAATACTACTAATTATATACAGGGTGTATTGAATATATTTAGAATAGATGTCACCAAAGTAAAATTTAATGTAACTGCAGTAAAAATTATGGTTAATGTTTTGACTAAATCTTGTTACTTTTTATTTAAATGAGATTAGTATTGTAATACTACTAAATATATACAGGGCGTATTGAATATATTTAGAATAGATGTCACAGAACTTGAATTTAATGCAACAACAATTGCAATTATTGTGAATGTTAAGAATGAATCGTGTTATTTTTTATTTAAATGAGAATAGTATTCTAATACTACTAATTATATACAGGGTGTAATGAATATATTTAGAATAGATGTCACCAAAGTAAAATTTAATGTAACTGCAGTAAAAATTATGATTAATGTTATGAATAAATCTTGTTATTTTTTATTTAAAAGAGATTAGTATTGTAATACTACTAATTATATACAGGGTGTAATGAATATATTTAGAATAAATGTCACCAAAGTAAAATTTAATGTAACTGCAGTAAAAATTATGGTTAATGTTATGACTAAATCTTGTTACTTTTTATTTAAATGAGATTAGTATTGTAATACTACTAAATATATACAGGGCGTATTGAATATATTTAGAATAGATGTCACAGAACTTGAATTTAATGCAACAACAATTGCAATTATTGTGAATGTTAAGAATAAATCGTGTTATTTTTTATTTAAATGAGAATAGTATTGTAATACTACTAATTATATACAGGGTGTATTGAATATATTTAGAATAGATGTCACCAAAGTAAAATTTAATGTAACTGCAGTAAAAATTATGGTTAATGTTATGAATAAATCTTGTTATTTTTTATTTAAATGACATTAGTATTGTAATACTACTAATTATATACAGGGTGTATTCAATATATTTAGAATAGATGTCACCAAAGTAAAATTTAATGTAACTGCAGTAAAAATTATGGTTAATGTTATGAATAAATCTTGTTATTTTTTATTTAAATGAGATTAGTATTTTAATACTACTAATTATATACAGGGTGTATTGTATATATTTAGAATAGATGTCACCAAAGAAAATTTAATGTAACTGCAGTAAAAATTATGGTTAATTTTATGAATTAATCTTGTTACTTTTTATTTAAATGAGATTAGTATTGTAATACTACTAAATATATACAGGGCGTATTGAATATATTTAGAATAGATGTCACAGAAATTAAATTTAATGTAACTGCAGTATAAAAATAGATGTCACAGAAATTAAATTTAATGTAACTGCAGTAAAAATATGATAAATGTTATGGATAAATCTTGTTATTTTTTATTTAAATGAGATTAGTATTGTAATACTACTAATTATATACAGGGTGTATTGAATATATTTAGAATATATGTCACCAAAGTAAAATTTAATGTAACTGCAGTAAAAATTATGGTTAATGTTATGAATAAATCTTGTTATTTTTTATTTAAATGAGATTAGTATTGTAAGACTACTAATTATATACAGGGTGTATTGAATATATTTAGAATAGATGTCACCAAAGTAAAATTTAATGTAACTGCAGTAAAAATTATGGTTAATGTTATGAATAAATCTTGTTATTTTTTATTTATATGAGATTAGTATTGTAATACTACTAATTATATACAGGGTGTATTGAATATATTTAGAATAGATGTCACCAAAGTAAAATTTAATGTAACTGCAGTAAAAATTATGGTTAATGTTATGAATAAATCTTGTTATTTTTTATTTAAATGAGAATAGTATTGTAATACTACTAATTATATACAGGGTGTATTGAACATATTTGGAATAGATGTCACCAAAGTAAAATTTAATGTAACTGCAGTAAAAATTATGGTTAATGTTATGAATAAATCTTGTTATTTTTTATTTAAATGAGATTAGTATTGTAATACTACTAATTATATACAGGGTGTATTGAATATATTTAGAATAGATGTCACCAAAGTAAAATTTAATGTAACTGCAGTAAAAATTATGGTTAATGTTATGAATAAATCTTGTTATATTTTATTTGAATGAGATTAGTATTATAATACTACTAATTATATACAGGGTGTATTGAATAAATTTAGAATAGATGTCACCAAAGTAAAATTTAATGTAATTGCAGTAAAAATTATGGTTAATATTATGAATAAATCTTGTTATTTTTTATTTAAATGAGATTAGTATTGTAATACTACTAAATATATACAGGGCGTATTGAATATATTTAGAATAGATTTCACAGAACTTGAATTTAATGCAACAACAATTGCAATTATTGTGAATGTTAAGAATAAATCGTGTTATTTTTTATTTAAATGAGAATAGTATTGTAATACTACTAATTATATACAGGGTGTAATGAATATATTTAGAATAGATGTCACCAAAATAAAATTTAATGTAACTGCAGTAAAAATTATGGTTAATGTTATGACTAAATCTTGTTACTTTTTATTTAAATGAGATTAGTATTGTAATACTACTAAATATATACAGGGCATATTAAATATATTTAGAATAGAAATTATCACAGAAATTAAATTTAATGTAACTGCAGTAAAAAATATGATAAATGTTATGGATAAATCTTGTTATTTTTTATTTAAATGAGATTAGTATTGTAATACTACTAATTATATACAGGGTGTATTGAATATATTTAGAATATATGTCACCAAAGTAAAATTTAATGTAACTGCAGTAAAAATTATGGTTAATGTTATGAATAAATCTTGTTATTTTTTATTTAAATGACATTAGTATTGTAATACTACTAATTATATACAGGGTGTATTCAATATATTTAGAATAGATGTCACCAAAGTAAAATTTAATGTAACTGCAGTAAAAATTATGGTTAATGTTATGAATAAATCTTGTTATTTTTTATTTAAATGAGATTAGAATTGTAAGACTACTAATTATATACAGGGTGTATTGAATATATTTAGAATAGATGTCACCAAAGTAAAATTTAATGTAACTGCAGTAAAAATTATGGTTAATGTTATGAATAAATCTTGTTATTTTTTATTTAAATGAGATTAGTATTGTAATACTACTAATTATATACAGGGTGTATTGAATATATTTAGAATAGATGTCACCAAAGTAAAATTTAATGTAACTGCAGTAAAAATTATGGTTAATGTTATGAATAAATCTTGTTATTTTTTATTTAAATGAGAATAGTATTGTAATACTACTAATTATATACAGGGTGTATTGAACATATTTGGAATAGATGTCACCAAAGTAAAATTTAATGTAACTGCAGTAAAAATTATGGTTAATGTTATGAATAAATCTTGTTATTTTTTATTTAAATGAGATTAGTATTGTAATACTACTAATTATATACAGGGTGTATTGAATATATTTAGAATATATGTCACCAAAGTAAAATTTAATGTAACTGCAGTAAAAATTATGGTTAATGTTATGAATAAATCTTGTTATTTTTTATTTAAATGACATTAGTATTGTAATACTACTAATTATATACAGGGTGTATTCAATATATTTAGAATAGATGTCACCAAAGTAAAATTGAATGTAACTGCAGTAAAAATTATGGTTAATGTTATGAATAAATCTTGTTATATTTTATTTGAATGAGATTAGTATTATAATACTACTAATTATATACAGGGTGTAATGAATAAATTTAGAATAGATGTCACCAAAGTAAAATTTAATGTAATTGCAGTAAAAATTATGGTTAACATTATGAATAAATCTTGTTATTTTTTATTTAAATGAGATTAGTATTGTAATACTACTAAATATATACAGGGCGTATTGAATATATTTAGAATAGATTTCACAGAACTTGAATTTAATGCAACAACAATTGCAATTATTGTGAATGTTAAGAATAAATCGTGTTATTTTTTATTTAAATGAGAATAGTATTGTAATACTACTAATTATATACAGGGTGTAATGAATATATTTAGAATAGATGTCACCAAAATAAAATTTAATGTAACTGCAGTAAAAATTATGGTTAATGTTATGACTAAATCTTGTTACTTTTTATTTAAATGAGATTAGTATTGTAATACTACTAATTATATACAGGGTGTATTGAATATATTTAGAATAGATGTCACCAAAGTAAAATTTAATGTAACTGCAGTAAAAAATATGGTTAATGTTATAAATAAATGTTGTTATTTTTTATTTAAATGAGATTAGTAGTGTAATACTACTAATTATATACAGGGTGTATTGAATATATTTAGAATAGATGTCACCAAAGTAAAATTTAATGTAACTGCAGTAAAAATTATGGTTAATGTTATGAATAAATCGTGTTATTTTTTATTTAAATGAGATTAGTATTGTAATACTACTAATTATATACAGGGTGTATTGAATATATTTAGAATAGATGTCACCAAAGTAAAATTTAATGTAACTGCAGTAAAAAATATGGTTAATGTTATGAATAAATCTTGTTATTTTTTATTTAAATGAGATTAGTATTGTAATACTACTTATTATATACAGGGTGTATTGAATATATTTAGAATAGATGTCACCAAAGTAAAATTTAATGTAACTGCAGTAAAAATTATGGTTAATGTTATAAATAAATGTTGTTATTTTTTATTTAAATGAGATTAGTAGTGTAATACTACTAATCATATACAGGGTGTATTGAATATATTTAGAATAGATGTCACCAAAGTAAAATTTAATGTAACTGCAGTAAAAATTATGGTTAATGTTATGAATAAATCTTGTTATTTTTTATTTAAATGAGATTAGTATTGTAATACTACTAATTATATACAGGGTGTATTGAATATATTTAGAATAGATGTCACCAAAGTAAAATTTAATGTAACTGCAGTAAAAATTATGGTTAATGTTATGAATAAATCTTGTTATTTTTTATTTAAATGAGAATAGTATTGTAATACTACTAATTATATACAGGGTGTATTGAACATATTTGGAATAGATGTCACCAAAGTAAAATTTAATGTAACTGCAGTAAAAATTATGGTTAATGTTATGAATAAATCTTGTTATTTTTTATTTAAATGAGAATAGTATTGTAATACTACTAATTATATACAGGGTGTATTGAACATATTTGGAATAGATGTCACCAAAGTAAAATTTAATGTAACTGCAGTAAAAATTATGGTTAATGTTATGAATAAAACTTGTTATTTTTTATTTAAATGAGATTAGTATTGTAATACTACTAATTATATACAGGGTGTATTGAATATATTTAGAATAGATGTCACCAAAGTAAAATTTAATGTAACTGCAGTAAAAATTATGGTTAATGTTATGAATAAATCGTGTTATTTTTTATTTAAATGAGATTAGTATTGTAATACTACTAATTATATACAGGGTGTATTGAATATATTTAGAATAGATGTCACCAAAGTAAAATTTAATGTAACTGCAGTAAAAAATATGGTTAATGTTATGAATAAATCTTGTTATTTTTTATTTAAATGAGATTAGTATTGTAATACTACTTATTATATACAGGGTGTATTGAATATATTTAGAATAGATGTCACCAAAGTAAAATTTAATGTAACTGCAGTAAAAATTATGGTTAATGTTATGAATAAATCTTGTTATTTTTTATTTAAATGAGATTAGTATTGTAATACTACTTATTATATACAGGGTGTATTGAATATATTTAGAATAGATGTCACCAAAGTAAAATTTAATGTAACTGCAGTAAAAAATATGGTTAATGTTATGAATAAATCTTGTTATTTTTTATTTAAATGAGATTAGTATTGTAATACTACTAATTATATACAGGGTGTATTGAATATATTTAGAATAGATGTCTCCAAAGTAAAATTTAATGTAACTGCAGTAAAAATTATGGTTAATGTTATGAATAAATCTTGTTATTTTTTATTTAAATGAGAATAGTATTGTAATACTACTAATTATATACAGGGTGTATTGAATATATTTGGAATAGATGTCACCAAAGTAAAATTTAATGTAACTGCAGTAAAAATTATGGTTAATGTTATGAATAAATCTTGTTATTTTTTATTTAAATGAGATTAGTATTGTAATACTACTAATTATATACAGGGTGTATTGAATATATTTAGAATAGATGTCACCAAAGTAAAATTTAATGTAACTGCAGTAAAAATTATGGTTAATGTTTTGACTAAATCTTGTTACTTTTTATTTAAATGAGATTAGTATTGTAATACTACTAAATATATACAGGGCGTATTGAATATATTTAGAATAGATGTCACAGAACTTGAATTTAATGCTACAACAATTGCAATTGTTGTGAATGTTAAGAATAAATCGTGTTATTTTTTATTTAAATGAGAATAGTATTGTAATACTACTAATTATATACAGGGTGAATTGAATATATTTAGAATAGATGTCACCAACGTAATATTTAATGTAACTGCAGTAAAAATTATGATTAATGTTATGAATAAATCTTGTTATTTTTTATTTAAATGAGATTAGTATTGTAATACTACTAATTATATACAGGGTGTATTGAATATATTTAGAATAGATGTCACACAACTTGAATTTAATGCAACAAAAATTACAATTATTGTGAATGTTATGAATAAATCTTGTTATTTTTTATTTAAATGAGATTAGTATTGTAATACTACTAATTATATACAGGGTGTATTGAATATATTTAGAATAGATGTCACCAAAGTAAAATTTAATGTAACTGCAGTAAAAATTATGGTTAATGTTATGAATAAATCTTATTATTTTTTATTTAGATAAGATTAGTATTGTAATACTACTAATTATATACAGGGTGTATTGAATATATTTAGTATAGATGTCAGAGAACTTGAATTTAATGCAACAATAATTGCAATTATTGCGAATGTTATGAATAAATCTTGTTATTTTTTATTTAAATGAGATTAGTATTGTAATACTACTAATTATATACAGGGTGTATTGAATATATTTAGAATAGATGTCACAGAACCTAAATTTAATCTAACTGCAGTAAAAATTATAGTGAATGTTATGAATAAATATTGTTATTTTTTATTTAAATGACATTAGTATTGTAATACTACTAATTATATACAGGGCGTATTGAATATACTTAGAATAGATGTCACAGAATTTAAATTTAATATACCTGCAGTAAAAATTATGATTAATGTTCTGAATAAATCTTGTTATTTTTTATTTAAATGAGATTAGTATTGTAATACTACTAATTATATACAGGGCGTATTGAATATATTTAGAATAGATGTCACAGAACTTGAATTTAATGCAACAACAATTGCAATTATTGTGAATGTTAAGAATGAATCGTGTTATTTTTTATTTAAATGAGAATAGTATTCTAATACTACTAATTATATACAGGGTGTAATGAATATATTTAGAATAGATGTCACCAAAATAAAATTTAATGTAACTGCAGTAAAAATTATGGTTAATGTTATGACTAAATCTTGTTACTTTTTATTTAAATGAGATTAGTATTGTAATACCACTAAATATATACAGGGCGTATTGAATATATTTAGAATAGATGTCACCAAAGTAAAATTTAATGTAACTGCAGTAAAAATTATGATTAATGTTATGAATAAATCTTGTTATTTTTTATTTAAAAGAGATTAGTATTGTAATACTACTAATTATATACAGGGTGTAATGAATATATTTAGAATAAATGTCACCAAAGTAAAATTTAATGTAACTGCAGTAAAAATTATGGTTAATGTTATGACTAAATCTTGTTACTTTTTATTTAAATGAGATTAGTATTGTAATACTACTAAATATATACAGGGCGTATTGAATATATTTAGAATAGATGTCACAGAACTTGAATTTAATGCAACAACAATTGCAATTATTGTGAATGTTAAGAATAAATCGTGTTATTTTTTATTTAAATGAGAATAGTATTGTAATACTACTAATTATATACAGGCTGTATTGAATATATTTAGAATAGATGTCACCAAAGTAAAATTTAATGTAACTGCAGTAAAAATTATGGTTAATGTTATGAATAAATCTTGTTATTTTTTATTTAAATGACATTAGTATTGTAATACTACTAATTATATACAGGGTGTATTCAATATATTTAGAATAGATGTCACCAAAGTAAAATTTAATGTAACTGCAGTAAAAATTATGGTTAATGTTATGAATAAATCTTGTTATTTTTTATTTAAATGAGATTAGTATTTTAATACTACTAATTATATACAGGGTGTATTGTATATATTTAGAATAGATGTCACCAAAGAAAATTTAATGTAACTGCAGTAAAAATTATGGTTAATTTTATGAATTAATCTTGTTACTTTTTATTTAAATGAGATTAGTATTGTAATACTACTAAATATATACAGGGCGTATTGAATATATTTAGAATAGATGTCACAGAAATTAAATTTAATGTAACTGCAGTATAAAAATAGATGTCACAGAAATTAAATTTAATGTAACTGCAGTAAAAAATATGATAAATGTTATGGATAAATCTTGTTATTTTTTATTTAAATGAGATTAGTATTGTAATACTACTAATTATATACAGGGTGTATTGAATATATTTAGAATATATGTCACCAAAGTAAAATTTAATGTAACTGCAGTAAAAATTATGGTTAATGTTATGAATAAATCTTGTTATTTTTTATTTAAATGACATTAGTATTGTAATACTACTAATTATATACAGGGTGTATTCAATATATTTAGAATAGATGTCACCAAAGTAAAATTTAATGTAACTGCAGTAAAAATTATGGTTAATGTTATGAATAAATCTTGTTATTTTTTATTTAAATGAGATTAGTATTGTAAGACTACTAATTATATACAGGGTGTATTGAATATATTTAGAATAGATGTCACCAAAGTAAAATTTAATGTAACTGCAGTAAAAATTATGGTTAATGTTATGAATAAATCTTGTTATTTTTTATTTAAATGAGATTAGTATTGTAATACTACTAATTATATACAGGGTGTATTGAATATATTTAGAATAGATGTCACCAAAGTAAAATTTAATGTAACTGCAGTAAAAATTATGGTTAATGTTATGAATAAATCTTGTTATTTTTTATTTAAATGAGAATAGTATTGTAATACTACTAATTATATACAGGGTGTATTGAACATATTTGGAATAGATGTCACCAAAGTAAAATTTAATGTAACTGCAGTAAAAATTATGGTTAATGTTATGAATAAATCTTGTTATTTTTTATTTAAATGAGATTAGTATTGTAATACTACTAATTATATACAGGGTGTATTGAATATATTTAGAATAGATGTCACCAAAGTAAAATTGAATGTAACTGCAGTAAAAATTATGGTTAATGTTATGAATAAATCTTGTTATATTTTATTTGAATGAGATTAGTATTATAATACTACTAATTATATACAGGGTGTAATGAATAAATTTAGAATAGATGTCACCAAAGTAAAATTTAATGTAATTGCAGTAAAAATTATGGTTAACATTATGAATAAATCTTGTTATTTTTTATTTAAATGAGATTAGTATTGTAATACTACTAAATATATACAGGGCGTATTGAATATATTTAGAATAGATTTCACAGAACTTGAATTTAATGCAACAACAATTGCAATTATTGTGAATGTTAAGAATAAATCGTGTTATTTTTTATTTAAATGAGAATAGTATTGTAATACTACTAATTATATACAGGGTGTAATGAATATATTTAGAATAGATGTCACCAAAATAAAATTTAATGTAACTGCAGTAAAAATTATGGTTAATGTTATGACTAAATCTTGTTACTTTTTATTTAAATGAGATTAGTATTGTAATACTACTAATTATATACAGGGTGTATTGAATATATTTAGAATAGATGTCACCAAAGTAAAATTTAATGTAACTGCAGTAAAAAATATGGTTAATGTTATAAATAAATGTTGTTATTTTTTATTTAAATGAGATTAGTAGTGTAATACTACTAATTATATACAGGGTGTATTGAATATATTTAGAATAGATGTCACCAAAGTAAAATTTAATGTAACTGCAGTAAAAATTATGGTTAATGTTATGAATAAATCTTGTTATTTTTTATTTAAATGAGATTAGTATTGTAATACTACTAATTATATACAGGGTGTATTGAATATATTTAGAATAGATGTCACCAAAGTAAAATTTAATGTAACTGCAGTAAAAATTATGGTTAATGTTATGAATAAATCTTGTTATTTTTCATTTAAATGAGAATAGTATTGTAATACTACTAATTATATACAGGGTGTATTGAATATATTTGGAATAGATGTCACCAAAGTAAAATTTAATGTAACTGCAGTAAAAATTATGGTTAATGTTATGAATAAATCTTGTTATTTTTTATTTAAATGAGATTAGTATTGTAATACTACTAATTATATACAGGGTGTATTGAATATATTTAGAATAGATGTCACCAAAGTAAAATTTAATGTAACTGCAGTAAAAATTATGGTTAATGTTATGAATAAATCTTGTTATTTTTCATTTAAATGAGAATAGTATTGTAATACTACTAATTATATACAGGGTGTATTGAATATATTTGGAATAGATGTCACCAAAGTAAAATTTAATGTAACTGCAGTAAAAATTATGGTTAATGTTATGAATAAATCTTGTTATTTTTTATTTAAATGAGATTAGTATTGTAATACTACTAATTATATACAGGGTGTATTGAATATATTTAGAATAGATGTCACCAAAGTAAAATTTAATGTAACTGCAGTAAAAATTATGGTTAATGTTATGAATAAATCTTGTTATTTTTCATTTAAATGAGAATAGTATTGTAATACTACTAATTATATACAGGGTGTATTGAATATATTTGGAATAGATGTCACCAAAGTAAAATTTAATGTAACTGCAGTAAAAATTATGGTTAATGTTATGAATAAATCTTGTTATTTTTTATTTAAATGAGATTAGTATTGTAATACTACTAATTATATACAGGGTGTATTGAATATATTTAGAATAGATGTCACCAAAGTAAAATTTAATGTAACTGCAGTAAAAATTATGGTTAATGTTATGAATAAATCTTGTTATTTTTTATTTAAATGAGAATAGTATTGTAATACTACTAATTATATACAGGGTGTATTGAATATATTTGGAATAGATGTCACCAAAGTAAAATTTAATATAACTGCAGTAAAAATTATGGTTAATGTTATGAATAAATCTTGTTATTTTTTATTTAAATGAGATTAGTATTGTAATACTACTAATTATATACAGGGTGTATTGAATATATTTAGAATAGATGTCACCAAAGTAAAATTTAATGTAACTGCAGTAAAAATTATG
The DNA here is from genome assembly GCA_963942505.1 of Lordithon lunulatus. NCBI lineage: Eukaryota > Metazoa > Arthropoda > Insecta > Coleoptera > Staphylinidae > Lordithon > Lordithon lunulatus. The sequence continues at coordinate 41,172,533 of OZ012666.1, forward strand.
GTTAATGTTATGAATAAATCTTGTTATTTTTCATTTAAATGAGAATAGTATTGTAATACTACTAATTATATACAGGGTGTATTGAATATATTTGGAATAGATGTCACCAAAGTAAAATTTAATGTAACTGCAGTAAAAATTATGGTTAATGTTATGAATAAATCTTGTTATTTTTTATTTAAATGAGATTAGTATTGTAATACTACTAATTATATACAGGGTGTATTGAATATATTTAGAATAGATGTCACCAAAGTAAAATTTAATGTAACTGCAGTAAAAATTATGGTTAATGTTATGAATAAATCTTGTTATTTTTCATTTAAATGAGAATAGTATTGTAATACTACTAATTATATACAGGGTGTATTGAATATATTTGGAATAGATGTCACCAAAGTAAAATTTAATGTAACTGCAGTAAAAATTATGGTTAATGTTATGAATAAATCTTGTTATTTTTTATTTAAATGAGATTAGTATTGTAATACTACTAATTATATACAGGGTGTATTGAATATATTTAGAATAGATGTCACCAAAGTAAAATTTAATGTAACTGCAGTAAAAATTATGGTTAATGTTATGAATAAATCTTGTTATTTTTCATTTAAATGAGAATAGTATTGTAATACTACTAATTATATACAGGGTGTATTGAATATATTTGGAATAGATGTCACCAAAGTAAAATTTAATGTAACTGCAGTAAAAATTATGGTTAATGTTATGAATAAATCTTGTTATTTTTTATTTAAATGAGATTAGTATTGTAATACTACTAATTATATACAGGGTGTATTGAATATATTTAGAATAGATGTCACCAAAGTAAAATTTAATGTAACTGCAGTAAAAATTATGGTTAATGTTATGAATAAATCTTGTTATTTTTCATTTAAATGAGAATAGTATTGTAATACTACTAATTATATACAGGGTGTATTGAATATATTTGGAATAGATGTCACCAAAGTAAAATTTAATGTAACTGCAGTAAAAATTATGGTTAATGTTATGAATAAATCTTGTTATTTTTTATTTAAATGAGATTAGTATTGTAATACTACTAATTATATACAGGGTGTATTGAATATATTTAGAATAGATGTCACCAAAGTAAAATTTAATGTAACTGCAGTAAAAATTATGGTTAATGTTATGAATAAATCTTGTTATTTTTTATTTAAATGAGAATAGTATTGTAATACTACTAATTATATACAGGGTGTATTGAATATATTTGGAATAGATGTCACCAAAGTAAAATTTAATATAACTGCAGTAAAAATTATGGTTAATGTTATGAATAAATCTTGTTATTTTTTATTTAAATGAGATTAGTATTGTAATACTACTAATTATATACAGGGTGTATTGAATATATTTAGAATATATGTCACAGAACCTAAATTTAATGTAACTGCAGTAAAAATTATAGTGAATGTTATGAATAAATATTGTTATTTTTTATTTAAATGAGATTAGTATTGTAATACTACTAATTATATACAGGGCGTATTGAATATACTTAGAATAGATGTCACAGAATTTAAATTTAATGTACCTGCAGTAAAAATTATGATTAATGTTCTGAATAAATCTTGTTATTTTTTATTTCAATGAGATTAGTATTGTAATACTACTAATTATATACAGGGCGTATTGAATATATTTAGAATAGATGTCACAGAACTTGAATTTAATGCAACAACAATTGCAATTATTGTGAATGTTAAGAATAAATCGTGTTATTTTTTATTTAAATGAGAATAGTATTGTAATACTACTAATTATATACAGGGTGTATTGAATATATTTAGAATAGATGACACCAAAGTAAAATTTAATGTAACTGCAGTAAAAATTATGGTTAATGTTATGAATATATCTTGTTATTTTTTATTTAAATGACATTAGTATTGTAATACTACTAATTATATACAGGGTGTATTGAATATATTTGGAATAGATGTCACCAAAGTAAAATTTAATGTAACTGCAGTAAAAATTATGGTTAATGTTATGAATAAATCTTATTATTTTTTATTTAAAAGAGATTAGTATTGTAATACTACTAATTATATACAGGGTGTAATGAATATATTTAGAATAGATGTCACCAAAGTAAAATTTAATGTAACTGCAGTAAAAATTATGGTTAATGTTATGAATTAATCTTGTTACTTTTTATTTAAATGAGATTAGTATTGTAATACTACTAAATATATACAGGGCGTATTGAAAATATTTATAATAGATGTCACAGAAATTAAATTTAATGTAACTGCAGTAAAAAAATAGATGTCACAGAAATTAAATTTAATGTAACTGCAGTAAAAAATATGATAAATGTTATGGATAAATCTTGTTATTTTTTATTTAAATGAGATTAGTATTGTAATACTACTAATTATATACAGGGTGTATTGAATATATTTAGAATATATGTCACCAAAGTAAAATTTAATGTAACTGCAGTAAAAATTATGGTTAATGTTATGAATAAATCTTGTTATTTTTTATTTAAATGAGATTAGTATTGTAATACTACTAACTATATACAGGGTGTATTGAATATATTTAGAATAGATGTCACCAAAGTAAAATTTAATGTAACTGCAGTAAAAATTATGGTTAATGTTATGAATAAATCTTGTTATTTTTCATTTAAATGAGAATAGTATTGTAATACTACTAATTATATACAGGGTGTATTGAATATATTTGGAATAGATGTCACCAAAGTAAAATTTAATGTAACTGCAGTAAAAATTATGGTTAATGTTATGAATAAATCTTGTTATTTTTTATTTAAATGAGATTAGTATTGTAATACTACTAATTATATACAGGGTGTATTGAATATATTTAGAATAGATGTCACCAAAGTAAAATTTAATGTAACTGCAGTAAAAATTATGGTTAATGTTATGAATAAATCTTGTTATTTTTCATTTAAATGAGAATAGTATTGTAATACTACTAATTATATACAGGGTGTATTGAATATATTTGGAATAGATGTCACCAAAGTAAAATTTAATGTAACTGCAGTAAAAATTATGGTTAATGTTATGAATAAATCTTGTTATTTTTTATTTAAATGAGATTAGTATTGTAATACTACTAATTATATACAGGGTGTATTGAATATATTTAGAATAGATGTCACCAAAGTAAAATTTAATGTAACTGCAGTAAAAATTATGGTTAATGTTATGAATAAATCTTGTTATTTTTTATTTAAATGAGATTAGTATTGTAATACTACTAATTATATACAGGGTGTATTGAATATATTTAGAATAGATGTCACCAAAGTAAAATTTAATGTAACTGCAGTAAAAATGGTGGTTAATGTTATGAATAAATCTTGTTATTTTTTATTTAAATGAGATAGTATTGTAATACTACTAATTATATACAGGGTGTATTGAATATATTTAGAATAGATGTCACCAAAGTAAAATTTAATGTAACTGCAGTAAAAATTATGGTTAATGTTATAAATAAATCTTGTTATTTTTATTTAAATGAGATTAGTATAGTAATACTACTAATTATATACAGGGTGTATTGAATATATTTAGAATAGATGTCACCAAAGTAAAATTTAATGTAACTGCAGTAAAAATTATGGTTAATGTTTTGACTAAATCTTGTTACTTTTTATTTAAATGAGATTAGTATTGTAATACTACTAAATATATACAGGGTGTATTGAATATATTTAGAATAGATGTCACAGTACTTGAATTTATTGCAACAACAATTGCAATTATTGTGAATGTTAAGAATAAATCGTGTTATTTTTTATTTAAATGAGAATAGTATTGTAATACTACTAATTATATACAGGGTGTATTGAATATATTTAGAATAGATGTCACACAACTTGAATTTAATGCAACAAAAATTACAATTATTGTGAATGTTATGAATAAATCTTGTTATTTTTTATTTAAATGAGATTAGTATTGTAATACTACTAATTATATACAGGGTGTATTGAATATATTTAGAATAGATGTCACCAAAGTAAAATTTAATGTAACTGCAGTAAAAATTATGGTTAATGTTATGAATAAATCTTATTATTTTTTATTTAAATAAGATTAGTATTGTAATACTACTAATTATATACAGGGTGTATTGAATATATTTAGAATAGATGTCAGAGAACTTGAATTTAATGCAACAACAATTGCAATTATTGCGAATGTTATGAATAAATCTTGTTATTTTTTATTTAAATGAGATTAGTATTGTAATACTACTAATTATATACAGGGTGTATTGAATATATTTAGAATAGATGTCACCAAAGTAAAATTTAATGTAACTGCAGTAAAAATTATGGTTAATGTTATGAATAAATCTTATTATTTTTTATTTAAATAAGATTAGTATTGTAATACTACTAATTATATACAGGGTGTATTGAATATATTTAGAATAGATGTCAGAGAACTTGAACATAATGCAACAACAATTGCAATTATTGCGAATGTTATGAATAAATCTTGTTATTTTTTATTTAAATGAGATTAGTATTGTAATACTACTAATTATATACAGGGTGTATTGAATATATTTAGAATATATGTCACCAAAGTAAAATTTAATGTAACTGCAGTAAAAATTATGGTTAATGTTATGAATAAATCTTGTTATTTTTTATTTAAATGAGATTAGTATTGTAATACTACTAATTATATACAGGGTGTATTGAATATATTTAGAATAGATGTCACCAAAGTAAAATTTAATGTAACTGCAGTAAAAATTATGGTTAATGTTATGAATAAATCTTGTTATTTTTTATTTAAATGAGATTAGTATTGTAATACTACTAATTATATACAGGGTGTATTGAATATATTTAGAATAGATGTCACAGTACTTGAATTTATTGCAACAACAATTGCAATTATTGTGAATGTTAAGAATAAATCGTGTTATTTTTTATTTAAATGAGAATAGTATTGTAATACTACTAATTATATACAGGGTGTATTGAATATATTTAGAATAGATGTCACACAACTTGAATTTAATGCAACAAAAATTACAATTATTGTGAATGTTATGAATAAATCTTGTTATTTTTTATTTAAATGAGATTAGTATTGTAATACTACTAATTATATACAGGGTGTATTGAATATATTTAGAATAGATGTCACCAAAGTAAAATTTAATGTAACTGCAGTAAAAATTATGGTTAATGTTATGAATAAATCTTATTATTTTTTATTTAAATAAGATTAGTATTGTAATACTACTAATTATATACAGGGTGTATTGAATATATTTAGAATAGATGTCAGAGAACTTGAATTTAATGCAACAACAATTGCAATTATTGCGAATGTTATGAATAAATCTTGTTATTTTTTATTTAAATGAGATTAGTATTGTAATACTACTAATTATATACAGGGTGTATTGAATATATTTAGAATAGATGTCACCAAAGTAAAATTTAATGTAACTGCAGTAAAAATTATGGTTAATGTTATGAATAAATCTTATTATTTTTTATTTAAATAAGATTAGTATTGTAATACTACTAATTATATACAGGGTGTATTGAATATATTTAGAATAGATGTCAGAGAACTTGAACATAATGCAACAACAATTGCAATTATTGCGAATGTTATGAATAAATCTTGTTATTTTTTATTTAAATGAGATTAGTATTGTAATACTACTAATTATATACAGGGTGTATTGAATATATTTAGAATATATGTCACCAAAGTAAAATTTAATGTAACTGCAGTAAAAATTATGGTTAATGTTATGAATAAATCTTGTTATTTTTTATTTAAATGAGATTAGTATTGTAATAATACTAATTATATACAGGGTGTATTGAATATATTTAGAATAGATGTCACCAAAGTAAAATTTAATGTAACTGCAGTAAAAATTATGGTTAATGTTATGAATAAATCTTGTTATTTTTTATTTAAATGAGATTAGTATTGTAATACTACTAATTATATACAGGGTGTATTGAATATATTTAGAATAGATGTCACCAAAGTAAAATTTAATGTAACTGCAGTAAAAATTATGGTTAATGTTATGAATAAATCTTGTTATTTTTTATTTAAATGAGAATAGTATTGTAATACTACTAATTATATACAGGGTGTACTGAATATATTTGGAATAGATGTCACCAAAGTAAAATTTAATGTAACTGCAGTAAAAATTATGGTTAATGTTATGAATAAATCTTGTTATTTTTTATTTAATTGAGATTAGTATTGTAATACTACTAATTATATACAGGGTGTATTGAATATATTTAGAATATATGTCACCAAAGTAAAATTTAATGTAACTGCAGTAAAAATTATGGTTAATGTTATGTATAAATCTTGTTATTTTTTATTTAAATGAGATTAGTATTGTAATACTACTAATTATATACAGGGTGTATTGAATATATTTAGAATATATGTCACCAAAGTAAAATTTAATGTAACTGCAGTAAAAATTATGGTTAATGTTATGAATAAATCTTGTTATTTTTTATTTAAATGAGATTAGTATTGTAATACTACTAATTATATACAGGGTGTATTGAATATATTTAGAATAGATGTCACCAAAGTAAAATTTAATGTAACTGCAGTAAAAATTATGGTTAATGTTATGAATAAATCTTGTTATTTTTTATTTAAATGAGATTAGTATTGTAATACTACTAATTATATAGAGGGTGTATTGAATATATTTAGAATAGATGTCTCCAAAGTAAAATTTAATGTAACTGCAGTAAAAATTATGGTTAATGTTATGAATAAATCTTGTTATTTTTTATTTAAATGAGAATAGTATTGTAATACTACTAATTATATACAGGGTGTATTGAATATATTTGGAATAGATGTCACCAAAGTAAAATTTAATGTAACTGCAGTAAAAATTATGGTTAATGTTATGAATAAATCTTGTTATTTTTTATTTAAATGAGATTAGTATTGTAATACTACTAATTATATACAGGGTGTATTGAATATATTTAGAATAGATGTCACCAAAGTAAAATTTAATGTAACTGCAGTAAAAATTATGGTTAATGTTATGAATAAATCTTATTATTTTTTATTTAAATAAGATTAGTATTGTAATACTACTAATTATATACAGGGTGTATTGAATATATTTAGAATAGATGTCAGAGAACTTGAATTTAATGCAACAACAATTGCAATTATTGCGAATGTTATGAATAAATCTTGTTATTTTTTATTTAAATGAGATTAGTATTGTAATACTACTAATTATATACAGGGTGTATTGAATATATTTAGAATAGATGTCACACAACTTGAATTTAATGCAACAAAAATTACAATTATTGTGAATGTTATGAATAAATCTTGTTATTTTTTATTTAAATGAGATTAGTATTGTAATACTACTAATTATATACAGGGTGTATTGAATATATTTAGAATAGATGTCACCAAAGTAAAATTTAATGTAACTGCAGTAAAAATTATGGTTAATGTTATGAATAAATCTTATTATTTTTTATTTAAATAAGATTAGTATTGTAATACTACTAATTATATACAGGGTGTATTGAATATATTTAGAATAGATGTCAGAGAACTTGAATTTAATGCAACAACAATTGCAATTATTGCGAATGTTATGAATAAATCTTGTTATTTTTTATTTAAATGAGATTAGTATTGTAATACTACTAATTATATACAGGGTGTATTGAATATATTTAGAATAGATGTCACAGAACCTAAATTTAATCTAACTGCAGTAAAAATTATAGTGAATGTTATGAATAAATATTGTTATTTTTTATTTAAATGACATTAGTATTGTAATACTACTAATTATATACAGGGCGTATTGAATATACTTAGAATAGATGTCACAGAATTTAAATTTAATATACCTGCAGTAAAAATTATGATTAATGTTCTGAATAAATCTTGTTATTTTTTATTTAAATGAGATTAGTATTGTAATACTACTAAATATATACAGGGCGTATTGAATATATTTAGAATAGATGTCACAGAACTTGAATTTAATGCAACAACAATTGCAATTATTGTGAATGTTAAGAATGAATCGTGTTATTTTTTATTTAAATGAGAATAGTATTCTAATACTACTAATTATATACAGGGTGTAATGAATATATTTAGAATAGATGTCACCAAAGTAAAATTTAATGTAACTGCAGTAAAAATTATGATTAATGTTATGAATAAATCTTGTTATTTTTTATTTAAAAGAGATTAGTATTGTAATACTACTAATTATATACAGGGTGTAATGAATATATTTAGAATAAATGTCACCAAAGTAAAATTTAATGTAACTGCAGTAAAAATTATGGTTAATGTTATGACTAAATCTTGTTACTTTTTATTTAAATGAGATTAGTATTGTAATACTACTAAATATATACCGGGCGAATTGAATATATTTAGAATAGATGTCACAGAACTTGAATTTAATGCAACAACAATTGCAATTATTGTGAATGTTAAGAATAAATCGTGTTATTTTTTATTTAAATGAGAATAGTATTGTAATACTACTAATTATATACAGGGTGTATTGAATATATTTAGAATAGATGTCACCAAAGTAAAATTTAATGTAACTGCAGTAAAAATTATGGTTAATGTTATGAATAAATCTTGTTATTTTTTATTTAAATGACATTAGTATTGTAATACTACTAATTATATACAGGGTGTATTCAATATATTTAGAATAGATGTCACCAAAGTAAAATTTAATGTAACTGCAGTAAAAATTATGGTTAATGTTATGAATAAATCTTGTTATTTTTTATTTAAATGAGATTAGTATTTTAATACTACTAATTATATACAGGGTGTATTGTATATATTTAGAATAGATGTCACCAAAGAAAATTTAATGTAACTGCAGTAAAAATTATGGTTAATTTTATGAATTAATCTTGTTACTTTTTATTTAAATGAGATTAGTATTGTAATACTACTAAATATATACAGGGCGTATTGAATATATTTAGAATAGATGTCACAGAAATTAAATTTAATGTAACTGCAGTATAAAAATAGATGTCACAGAAATTAAATTTAATGTAACTGCAGTAAAAATATGATAAATGTTATGGATAAATCTTGTTATTTTTTATTTAAATGAGATTAGTATTGTAATACTACTAATTATATACAGGGTGTATTGAATATATTTAGAATATATGTCACCAAAGTAAAATTTAATGTAACTGCAGTAAAAATTATGGTTAATGTTATGAATAAATCTTGTTATTTTTTATTTAAATGAGATTAGTATTGTAAGACTACTAATTATATACAGGGTGTATTGAATATATTTAGAATAGATGTCACCAAAGTAAAATTTAATGTAACTGCAGTAAAAATTATGGTTAATGTTATGAATAAATCTTGTTATTTTTTATTTAAATGAGATTAGTATTGTAATACTACTAATTATATACAGGGTGTATTGAATATATTTAGAATAGATGTCACCAAAGTAAAATTTAATGTAACTGCAGTAAAAATTATGGTTAATGTTATGAATAAATCTTATTATTTTTTATTTAAATAAGATTAGTATTGTAATACTACTAATTATATACAGGGTGTATTGAATATATTTAGAATAGATGTCAGAGAACTTGAACATAATGCAACAACAATTGCAATTATTGCGAATGTTATGAATAAATCTTGTTATTTTTTATTTAAATGAGATTAGTATTGTAATACTACTAATTATATACAGGGTGTATTGAATATATTTAGAATATATGTCACCAAAGTAAAATTTAATGTAACTGCAGTAAAAATTATGGTTAATGTTATGAATAAATCTTGTTATTTTTTATTTAAATGAGATTAGTATTGTAATACTACTAATTATATACAGGGTGTATTGAATATATTTAGAATAGATGTCACCAAAGTAAAATTTAATGTAACTGCAGTAAAAATTATGGTTAATGTTATGAATAAATCTTGTTATTTTTTATTTAAATGAGATTAGTATTGTAATACTACTAATTATATACAGGGTGTATTGAATATATTTAGAATAGATGTCACCAAAGTAAAATTTAATGTAACTGCAGTAAAAATTATGGTTAATGTTATGAATAAATCTTGTTATTTTTTATTTAAATGAGAATAGTATTGTAATACTACTAATTATATACAGGGTGTACTGAATATATTTGGAATAGATGTCACCAAAGTAAAATTTAATGTAACTGCAGTAAAAATTATGGTTAATGTTATGAATAAATCTTGTTATTTTTTATTTAATTGAGATTAGTATTGTAATACTACTAATTATATACAGGGTGGATTGAATATATTTAGAATATATGTCACCAAAGTAAAATTTAATGTAACTGCAGTAAAAATTATGGTTAATGTTATGTATAAATCTTGTTATTTTTTATTTAAATGAGATTAGTATTGTAATACTACTAATTATATACAGGGTGTATTGAATATATTTAGAATATATGTCACCAAAGTAAAATTTAATGTAACTGCAGTAAAAATTATGGTTAATGTTATGAATAAATCTTGTTATTTTTTATTTAAATGAGATTAGTATTGTAATACTACTAATTATATACAGGGTGTATTGAATATATTTAGAATAGATGTCACCAAAATAAAATTTAATGTAACTGCAGTAAAAATTATGGTTAATGTTATGAATAAATCTTGTTATTTTTTATTTAAATGAGATTAGTATTGTAATACTACTAATTATATACAGGGTGTATTGAATATATTTAGAATAGATGTCACCAAAGTAAAGTTTAATGTAACTGCAGTAAAAATTATGGTTAATGTTATGAATAAATCTTGTTATTTTTTATTTAAATGAGATTAGTATTGTAATACTACTAATTATATAGAGGGTGTATTGAATATATTTAGAATAGATGTCTCCAAAGTAAAATTTAATGTAACTGCAGTAAAAATTATGGTTAATGTTATGAATAAATCTTGTTATTTTTTATTTAAATGAGAATAGTATTGTAATACTACTAATTATATACAGGGTGTATTGAATATATTTGGAATAGATGTCACCAAAGTAAAATTTAATGTAACTGCAGTAAAAATTATGGTTAATGTTATGAATAAATCTTGTTATTTTTTATTTAAATGAGATTAGTATTGTAATACTACTAATTATATACAGGGTGTATTGAATATATTTAGAATAGATGTCACCAAAGTAAAATTTAATGTAACTGCAGTAAAAATTATGGTTAATGTTATAAATAAATCTTGTTATTTTTATTTAAATGAGATTAGTATGGTAATACTACTAATTATATACAGGGTGTATTGAATATATTTAGAATAGATGTCACCAAAGTAAAATTTAATGTAACTGCAGTAAAAATTATGGTTAATGTTTTGACTAAATCTTGTTACTTTTTATTTAAATGAGATTAGTATTGTAATACTACTAAATATATACAGGGCGTATTGAATATATTTAGAATAGATGTCACAGAACTTGAATTTAATGCAACAACAATTGCAATTATTGTGAATGTTAAGAATGAATCGTGTTATTTTTTATTTAAATGAGAATAGTATTCTAATACTACTAATTATATACAGGGTGTAATGAATATATTTAGAATAGATGTCACCAAAGTAAAATTTAATGTAACTGCAGTAAAAATTATGATTAATGTTATGAATAAATCTTGTTATTTTTTATTTAAAAGAGATTAGTATTGTAATACTACTAATTATATACAGGGTGTAATGAATATATTTAGAATAAATGTCACCAAAGTAAAATTTAATGTAACTGCAGTAAAAATTATGGTTAATGTTATGACTAAATCTTGTTACTTTTTATTTAAATGAGATTAGTATTGTAATACTACTAAATATATACAGGGCGTATTGAATATATTTAGAATAGATGTCACAGAACTTGAATTTAATGCAACAACAATTGCAATTATTGTGAATGTTAAGAATAAATCGTGTTATTTTTTATTTAAATGAGAATAGTATTGTAATACTACTAATTATATACAGGGTGTATTGAATATATTTAGAATAGATGTCACCAAAGTAAAATTTAATGTAACTGCAGTAAAAATTATGGTTAATGTTATGAATAAATCTTGTTATTTTTTATTTAAATGACATTAGTATTGTAATACTACTAATTATATACAGGGTGTATTCAATATATTTAGAATAGATGTCACCAAAGTAAAATTTAATGTAACTGCAGTAAAAATTATGGTTAATGTTATGAATAAATCTTGTTATTTTTTATTTAAATGAGATTAGTATTTTAATACTACTAATTATATACAGGGTGTATTGTATATATTTAGAATAGATGTCACCAAAGAAAATTTAATGTAACTGCAGTAAAAATTATGGTTAATTTTATGAATTAATCTTGTTACTTTTTATTTAAATGAGATTAGTATTGTAATACTACTAAATATATACAGGGCGTATTGAATATATTTAGAATAGATGTCACAGAAATTAAATTTAATGTAACTGCAGTATAAAAATAGATGTCACAGAAATTAAATTTAATGTAACTGCAGTAAAAATATGATAAATGTTATGGATAAATCTTGTTATTTTTTATTTAAATGAGATTAGTATTGTAATACTACTAATTATATACAGGGTGTATTGAATATATTTAGAATATATGTCACCAAAGTAAAATTTAATGTAACTGCAGTAAAAATTATGGTTAATGTTATGAATAAATCTTGTTATTTTTTATTTAAATGAGATTAGTATTGTAAGACTACTAATTATATACAGGGTGTATTGAATATATTTAGAATAGATGTCACCAAAGTAAAATTTAATGTAACTGCAGTAAAAATTATGGTTAATGTTATGAATAAATCTTGTTATTTTTTATTTATATGAGATTAGTATTGTAATACTACTAATTATATACAGGGTGTATTGAATATATTTAGAATAGATGTCACCAAAGTAAAATTTAATGTAACTGCAGTAAAAATTATGGTTAATGTTATGAATAAATCTTGTTATTTTTTATTTAAATGAGAATAGTATTGTAATACTACTAATTATATACAGGGTGTATTGAACATATTTGGAATAGATGTCACCAAAGTAAAATTTAATGTAACTGCAGTAAAAATTATGGTTAATGTTATGAATAAATCTTGTTATTTTTTATTTAAATGAGATTAGTATTGTAATACTACTAATTATATACAGGGTGTATTGAATATATTTAGAATAGATGTCACCAAAGTAAAATTTAATGTAACTGCAGTAAAAATTATGGTTAATGTTATGAATAAATCTTGTTATATTTTATTTGAATGAGATTAGTATTATAATACTACTAATTATATACAGGGTGTATTGAATAAATTTAGAATAGATGTCACCAAAGTAAAATTTAATGTAATTGCAGTAAAAATTATGGTTAATATTATGAATAAATCTTGTTATTTTTTATTTAAATGAGATTAGTATTGTAATACTACTAAATATATACAGGGCGTATTGAATATATTTAGAATAGATTTCACAGAACTTGAATTTAATGCAACAACAATTGCAATTATTGTGAATGTTAAGAATAAATCGTGTTATTTTTTATTTAAATGAGAATAGTATTGTAATACTACTAATTATATACAGGGTGTAATGAATATATTTAGAATAGATGTCACCAAAATAAAATTTAATGTAACTGCAGTAAAAATTATGGTTAATGTTATGACTAAATCTTGTTACTTTTTATTTAAATGAGATTAGTATTGTAATACTACTAAATATATACAGGGCATATTAAATATATTTAGAATAGATGTCACCAAAGTAAAATTTAATGTAACTGCAGTAAAAATTATGGTTAATGTTATGAATAAATCTTGTTATTTTTTATTTAAATGAGATTAGTATTGTAATACTACTAATTATATACAGGGTGTATTGAATATATTTAGAATAGATGTCACCAAAGTAAAATTTAATGTAACTGCAGTAAAAATTATGGTTAATGTTATGAATAAATCTTGTTATTTTTTATTTAAATGAGATTAGTATTGTAATACTACTAATTATATACAGGGTGTATTGAATATATTTAGAATAGAGGTCACATAACTTGAATTTAATGCAACAACAATTGCAATTATTGTGAATGTTATGAATAAAACTTGTTATTTTTTATTTAAATGAGATTAGTATTGTAATACTACTAATTATATACAGGGTGTATTGAATATATTTAGAATAGATGTCACCAAAGTAAAAGTTAATATAACTGCAGTAAAAATTATGGTTAATGTTATGAATAAATCTTGTTATTTTTTATTTAAATGAGATTAGTATTGTAATACTACTAATTATATACAGGGTGTATTGAATATATTTAGAATAGATGTCACCAAAGTAAAATTTAATGTAACTACAGTAAAAATTATGGTTAATGTTATGAATAAATCTTGTTATTTTTTATTTAAATGAGAATAGTATTGTAATACTAGTAATTATATACAGGGTGTATTGAATATATTTAGAATAGATGTCACCAAAGAAAAATTTAATGTAACTGCAGTAAACATTATGGTTAATGTTATGAATAAATCTTGTTATTTTTTATTTAAATGAGATTAGTATTGTAATACTACTAATTATATACAGGGTGTATTGAATATATTTAGAATAGATGTCACCAAAGTAAAATTTAATGTAACTGCAGTAAAAATTATGGTTAATGTTATGAATAAATCTTGTTATTTTTTATTTAAATGAGATTAGTATTGTAATACTACTAATTATATACAGGGTGTATTGAATATATTTAGAATAGATGTCACCAAAGTAAAATTTAATGTAACTGCAGTAAAAATGATGGTTAATGTTATGAATAAATTTTGTTATTTTTTATTTAAATGAGAATGGTATTGTAATACTACTAATTATATACAGGGTGAATTCAATATATTTAGAATAGATGTCACATAACTTGAATTTAATGCAACAACAATTGCAATTATTGTGAATGTTACGAATAAATCTTGTTATTTTTTATTTAAATGAGATTAGTATTGAAATACTACTAAATACATACAGGGTGTATTGAATATATTTAGAATAGATGTCACATAACTTGAATTTAATGCAACAACAATTGCAATTATTGTGAATGTTATGAATAAATCTTGTTATTTTTTATTTAAATGAGATTAGTATTGTAATACTACTAATTATATACAGGGTGTATTGAATATATTTAGAATAGATGTCACCAAAGTAAAATTTAATGTAACTGCAGTAAAAATGATGGTTAATGTTATGAATAAATCTTGTTATTTTTTATTTAAATGAGATTAGTATTGTAATACCACTAAATATATACAGGGCGTATTGAATATATTTAGAATAGATTTCACAGAACTTGAATTTAATGCAACAACAATTGCAATTATTGTGAATGTTATGAATAAATCTTGTTATTTTTTATTTAAATGAGATTAGTATTGAAATACTACTAAATACATACAGGGTGTATTGAATATATTTAGAATAGATGTCACATAACTTGAATTTAATGCAACAACAATTGCAATTATTGTGAATGTTATGAATAAATCTTGTTATTTTTTATTTAAATGAGATTAGTATTGTAATACTACTAATTATATACAGGGTGTATTGAATATATTTAGAATAGATGTCACCAAAGTAAAATTTAATGTAACTGCAGTAAAAATGATGGTTAATGTTATGAATAAATCTTGTTATTTTTTATTTAAATGAGATTAGTATTGTAATACCACTAAATATATACAGGGCGTATTGAATATATTTAGAATAGATTTCACAGAACTTGAATTTAATGCAACAACAATTGCAATTATTGTGAATGTTATGAATAAATCTTGTTATTTTTTATTTAAATGAGATTAGTATTGAAATACTACTAAATACATACAGGGTGTATTGAATATATTTAGAATAGATGTCACATAACTTGAATTTAATGCAACAACAATTGCAATTATTGTGAATGTTATGAATAAATCTTGTTATTTTTTATTTAAATGAGATTAGTATTGAAATACTACTAAATACATACAGGGTGTATTGAATATATTTAGAATAGATGTCACATAACTTGAATTTAATGCAACAACAATTGCAATTATTGTGAATGTTATGAATAAATCTTGTTATTTTTTATTTAAATGAGATTAGTATTGTAATACTACTAATTATATACAGGGTGTATTGAATATATTTAGAATAGATGTCACCAAAGTAAAATTTAATGTAACTGCAGTAAAAATGATGGTTAATGTTATGAATAAATCTTGTTATTTTTTATTTAAATCAGAATAGTATTGAAATACTACTAATTATATACAGGGTGTATTGAATATATTTAGAATAGATGTCACCAAAGTAAAATTTAATGTAACTGCAGTAAAAATTATGGTTAATGTTATGAATAAATCTTGTTATTTTTTATTTAAATGAGAATAGTATTGTAATACTACTAATTATGTACAGGGTGAATTGAATATATTTAGAATAGATGTCACCAAAGTAAAATTTAATGTAACTGCAGTAAAAATGATGGTTAATGTTATGAATACATTTTGTTATTTTTTATTTAAATGAGAATGGTATTGTAATACTACTAATTATATACAGGGTGAATTCAATATATTTAGAATAGACGTCACATAACTTGAATTTAATGCAACAACAATTGCAATTATTGTGAATGTTATGAATAAATCTTGTTATTTTTTATTTAAATGAGATTAGTATTGAAATACTACTAAATACATACAGGGTGTATTGAATATATTTAGAATAGATTTCACATAACTTGAATTTAATGCAACAACAATTGCAATTATTGTGAATGTTATGAATAAATCTTGTTATTTTTTATTTAAATGAGATTAGTATTGTAATACTACTAATTATATACAGGGTGTATTGAATATATTTAGAATAGATGTCACCAAAGTAAAATTTAATGTAACTGCAGTAAAAATTATGGTTAATGTTATGAATAAATCTTGTTATTTTTTATTTAAATCAGAATAGTATTGAAATACTACTAATTATATACAGGGTGTATTGAACATATTTAGAATAGATGTCACCAAAGTAAAATTTAATGTAACTGCAGTAAAAATGATGGTTAATGTTATGAATAAATTTTGTTATTTTTTATTTAAATGAGAATGGTATTGTAATACTACTAATTATATACAGGGTGAATTCAATATATTTAGAATAGATGTCACATAACTTGAATTTAATGCAACAACAATTGCAATTATTGTGAATGTTATGAATAAATCTTGTTATTTTTTATTTAAATGAGATTAGTATTGAAATACTACTAAATACATACAGGGTGTATTGAATATATTTAGAATAGATGTCACATAACTTGAATTTAATGCAACAACAATTGCAATTATTGTGAATGTTATGAATAAATCTTGTTATTTTTTATTTAAATGAGATTAGTATTGTAATACTACTAATTATATACAGGGTGTATTGAATATATTTAGAATAGATGTCACCAAAGTAAAATTTAATGTAACTGCAGTAAAAATTATGGTTAATGTTATGAATAAATCTTGTTATTTTTTATTTAAATCAGAATAGTATTGAAATACTACTAATTATATACAGGGTGTATTGAATATATTTAGAATAGATGTCACCAAAGTAAAATTTAATGTAACTGCAGTAAAAATTATGGTTAATGTTATGAATAAATCTTGTTATTTTTTATTTAAATGAGATTAGTATTGTAATACCACTAAATATATACAGGGCGTATTGAATATATTTAGAATAGATTTCACAGAACTTGAATTTAATGCAACAACAATTGCAATTATTGTGAATGTTATGAATAAATCTTGTTATTTTTTATTTAAATGAGATTAGTATTGAAATACTACTAAATACATACAGGGTGTATTGAATATATTTAGAATAGATGTCACATAACTTGAATTTAATGCAACAACAATTGCAATTATTGTGAATGTTATGAATAAATCTTGTTATTTTTTATTTAAATGAGATTAGTATTGTAATACTACTAATTATATACAGGGTGTATTGAATATATTTAGAATAGATGTCACCAAAGTAAAATTTAATGTAACTGCAGTAAAAATTATGGTTAATGTTATGAATAAATCTTGTTATTTTTTATTTAAATCAGAATAGTATTGAAATACTACTAATTATATACAGGGTGTATTGAATATATTTAGAATAGATGTCACCAAAGTAAAATTTAATGTAACTGCAGTAAAAATTATGGTTAATGTTATGAATAAATCTTGTTATTTTTTATTTAAATGAGAATAGTATTGTAATACTACTAATTATGTACAGGGTGAATTGAATATATTTAGAATAGATGTCACCAAAGTAAAATTTAATGTAACTGCAGTAAAAATGATGGTTAATGTTATGAATAAATTTTGTTATTTTTTATTTAAATGAGAATGGTATTGTAATACTACTAATTATATACAGGGTGAATTCAATATATTTAGAATAGATGTCACATAACTTGAATTTAATGCAACAACAATTGCAATTATTGTGAATGTTATGAATAAATCTTGTTATTTTTTATTTAAATGAGATTAGTATTGAAATACTACTAAATACATACAGGGTGTATTGAATATATTTAGAATAGATGTCACATAACTTGAATTTAATGCAACAACAATTGCAATTATTGTGAATGTTATGAATAAATCTTGTTATTTTTTATTTAAATGAGATTAGTATTGTAATACTACTAATTATATACAGGGTGTATTGAATATATTTAGAATAGATGTCACCAAAGTAAAATTTAATGTAACTGCAGTAAAAATTATGGTTAATGTTATGAATAAATCTTGTTATTTTTTATTTAAATCAGAATAGTATTGAAATACTACTAATTATATACAGGGTGTATTGAATATATTTAGAATAGATGTCACCAAAGTAAAATTTAATGTAACTGCAGTAAAAATTATGGTTAATGTTATGAATAAATCTTGTTATTTTTTATTTAAATCAGAATAGTATTGAAATACTACTAATTATATACAGGGTGTATTGAATATATTTAGAATAGATGTCACCAAAGTAAAATTTAATGTAACTGCAGTAAAAATTATGGTTAATGTTATGAATAAATCTTGTTATTTTTTATTTAAATGAGAATAGTATTGTAATACTACTAATTATGTACAGGGTGAATTGAATATATTTAGAATAGATGTCACCAAAGTAAAATTTAATGTAACTGCAGTAAAAATGATGGTTAATGTTATGAATAAATTTTGTTATTTTTTATTTAAATGAGAATGGTATTGTAATACTACTAATTATATACAGGGTGAATTCAATATATTTAGAATAGATGTCACATAACTTGAATTTAATGCAACAACAATTGCAATTATTGTGAATGTTATGAATAAATCTTGTTATTTTTTATTTAAATGAGATTAGTATTGAAATACTACTAAATACATACAGGGTGTATTGAATATATTTAGAATAGATGTCACATAACTTGAATTTAATGCAACAACAATTGCAATTATTGTGAATGTTATGAATAAATCTTGTTATTTTTTATTTAAATGAGATTAGTATTGTAATACTACTAATTATATACAGGGTGTATTGAATATATTTAGAATAGATGTCACCAAAGTAAAATTTAATGTAACTGCAGTAAAAATTATGGTTAATGTTATGAATAAATCTTGTTATTTTTTATTTAAATCAGAATAGTATTGAAATACTACTAATTATATACAGGGTGTATTGAATATATTTAGAATAGATGTCACCAAAGTAAAATTTAATGTAACTGCAGTAAAAATTATGGTTAATGTTATGAATAAATCTTGTTATTTTTTATTTAAATGAGAATAGTATTGTAATACTACTAATTATGTACAGGGTGAATTGAATATATTTAGAATAGATGTCACCAAAGTAAAATTTAATGTAACTGCAGTAAAAATGATGGTTAATGTTATGAATAAATTTTGTTATTTTTTATTTAAATGAGAATGGTATTGTAATACTACTAATTATATACAGGGTGAATTCAATATATTTAGAATAGATGTCACATAACTTGAATTTAATGCAACAACAATTGCAATTATTGTGAATGTTATGAATAAATCTTGTTATTTTTTATTTAAATGAGATTAGTATTGAAATACTACTAAATACATACAGGGTGTATTGAATATATTTAGAATAGATGTCACATAACTTGAATTTAATGCAACAACAATTGCAATTATTGTGAATGTTATGAATAAATCTTGTTATTTTTTATTTAAATGAGATTAGTATTGTAATACTACTAATTATATACAGGGTGTATTGAATATATTTAGAATAGATGTCACCAAAGTAAAATTTAATGTAACTGCAGTAAAAATTATGGTTAATGTTATGAATAAATCTTGTTATTTTTTATTTAAATCAGAATAGTATTGAAATACTACTAATTATATACAGGGTGTATTGAATATATTTAGAATAGATGTCACCAAAGTAAAATTTAATGTAACTGCAGTAAAAATTATGGTTAATGTTATGAATAAATCTTGTTATTTTTTATTTAAATGAGAATAGTATTGTAATACTACTAATTATGTACAGGGTGAATTGAATATATTTAGAATAGATGTCACCAAAGTAAAATTTAATGTAACTGCAGTAAAAATGATGGTTAATGTTATGAATAAATTTTGTTATTTTTTATTTAAATGAGAATGGTATTGTAATACTACTAATTATATACAGGGTGAATTCAATATATTTAGAATAGATGTCACATAACTTGAATTTAATGCAACAACAATTGCAATTATTGTGAATGTTATGAATAAATCTTGTTATTTTTTATTTAAATGAGATTAGTATTGAAATACTACTAAATACATACAGGGTGTATTGAATATATTTAGAATAGATGTCACATAACTTGAATTTAATGCAACAACAATTGCAATTATTGTGAATGTTATGAATAAATCTTGTTATTTTTTATTTAAATGAGATTAGTATTGTAATACTACTAATTATATACAGGGTGTATTGAATATATTTAGAATAGATGTCACCAAAGTAAAATTTAATGTAACTGCAGTAAAAATGATGGTTAATGTTATGAATAAATTTTGTTATTTTTTATTTAAATGAGAATGGTATTGTAATACTACTAATTATATACAGGGTGAATTCAATATATTTAGAATAGATGTCACATAACTTGAATTTAATGCAACAACAATTGCAATTATTGTGAATGTTACGAATAAATCTTGTTATTTTTTATTTAAATGAGATTAGTATTGAAATACTACTAAATACATACAGGGTGTATTGAATATATTTAGAATAGATGTCACATAACTTGAATTTAATGCAACAACAATTGCAATTATTGTGAATGTTATGAATAAATCTTGTTATTTTTTATTTAAATGAGATTAGTATTGTAATACTACTAATTATATACAGGGTGTATTGAATATATTTAGAATAGATGTCACCAAAGTAAAATTTAATGTAACTGCAGTAAAAATGATGGTTAATGTTATGAATAAATCTTGTTATTTTTTATTTAAATGAGATTAGTATTGTAATACCACTAAATATATACAGGGCGTATTGAATATATTTAGAATAGATTTCACAGAACTTGAATTTAATGCAACAACAATTGCAATTATTGTGAATGTTATGAATAAATCTTGTTATTTTTTATTTAAATGAGATTAGTATTGAAATACTACTAAATACATACAGGGTGTATTGAATATATTTAGAATAGATGTCACATAACTTGAATTTAATGCAACAACAATTGCAATTATTGTGAATGTTATGAATAAATCTTGTTATTTTTTATTTAAATGAGATTAGTATTGTAATACTACTAATTATATACAGGGTGTATTGAATATATTTAGAATAGATGTCACCAAAGTAAAATTTAATGTAACTGCAGTAAAAATGATGGTTAATGTTATGAATAAATCTTGTTATTTTTTATTTAAATGAGATTAGTATTGTAATACCACTAAATATATACAGGGCGTATTGAATATATTTAGAATAGATTTCACAGAACTTGAATTTAATGCAACAACAATTGCAATTATTGTGAATGTTATGAATAAATCTTGTTATTTTTTATTTAAATGAGATTAGTATTGAAATACTACTAAATACATACAGGGTGTATTGAATATATTTAGAATAGATGTCACATAACTTGAATTTAATGCAACAACAATTGCAATTATTGTGAATGTTATGAATAAATCTTGTTATTTTTTATTTAAATGAGATTAGTATTGAAATACTACTAAATACATACAGGGTGTATTGAATATATTTAGAATAGATGTCACATAACTTGAATTTAATGCAACAACAATTGCAATTATTGTGAATGTTATGAATAAATCTTGTTATTTTTTATTTAAATGAGATTAGTATTGTAATACTACTAATTATATACAGGGTGTATTGAATATATTTAGAATAGATGTCACCAAAGTAAAATTTAATGTAACTGCAGTAAAAATGATGGTTAATGTTATGAATAAATCTTGTTATTTTTTATTTAAATCAGAATAGTATTGAAATACTACTAATTATATACAGGGTGTATTGAATATATTTAGAATAGATGTCACCAAAGTAAAATTTAATGTAACTGCAGTAAAAATTATGGTTAATGTTATGAATAAATCTTGTTATTTTTTATTTAAATGAGAATAGTATTGTAATACTACTAATTATGTACAGGGTGAATTGAATATATTTAGAATAGATGTCACCAAAGTAAAATTTAATGTAACTGCAGTAAAAATGATGGTTAATGTTATGAATACATTTTGTTATTTTTTATTTAAATGAGAATGGTATTGTAATACTACTAATTATATACAGGGTGAATTCAATATATTTAGAATAGACGTCACATAACTTGAATTTAATGCAACAACAATTGCAATTATTGTGAATGTTATGAATAAATCTTGTTATTTTTTATTTAAATGAGATTAGTATTGAAATACTACTAAATACATACAGGGTGTATTGAATATATTTAGAATAGATTTCACATAACTTGAATTTAATGCAACAACAATTGCAATTATTGTGAATGTTATGAATAAATCTTGTTATTTTTTATTTAAATGAGATTAGTATTGTAATACTACTAATTATATACAGGGTGTATTGAATATATTTAGAATAGATGTCACCAAAGTAAAATTTAATGTAACTGCAGTAAAAATTATGGTTAATGTTATGAATAAATCTTGTTATTTTTTATTTAAATCAGAATAGTATTGAAATACTACTAATTATATACAGGGTGTATTGAACATATTTAGAATAGATGTCACCAAAGTAAAATTTAATGTAACTGCAGTAAAAATGATGGTTAATGTTATGAATAAATTTTGTTATTTTTTATTTAAATGAGAATGGTATTGTAATACTACTAATTATATACAGGGTGAATTCAATATATTTAGAATAGATGTCACATAACTTGAATTTAATGCAACAACAATTGCAATTATTGTGAATGTTATGAATAAATCTTGTTATTTTTTATTTAAATGAGATTAGTATTGAAATACTACTAAATACATACAGGGTGTATTGAATATATTTAGAATAGATGTCACATAACTTGAATTTAATGCAACAACAATTGCAATTATTGTGAATGTTATGAATAAATCTTGTTATTTTTTATTTAAATGAGATTAGTATTGTAATACTACTAATTATATACAGGGTGTATTGAATATATTTAGAATAGATGTCACCAAAGTAAAATTTAATGTAACTGCAGTAAAAATTATGGTTAATGTTATGAATAAATCTTGTTATTTTTTATTTAAATCAGAATAGTATTGAAATACTACTAATTATATACAGGGTGTATTGAATATATTTAGAATAGATGTCACCAAAGTAAAATTTAATGTAACTGCAGTAAAAATTATGGTTAATGTTATGAATAAATCTTGTTATTTTTTATTTAAATGAGATTAGTATTGTAATACCACTAAATATATACAGGGCGTATTGAATATATTTAGAATAGATTTCACAGAACTTGAATTTAATGCAACAACAATTGCAATTATTGTGAATGTTATGAATAAATCTTGTTATTTTTTATTTAAATGAGATTAGTATTGAAATACTACTAAATACATACAGGGTGTATTGAATATATTTAGAATAGATGTCACATAACTTGAATTTAATGCAACAACAATTGCAATTATTGTGAATGTTATGAATAAATCTTGTTATTTTTTATTTAAATGAGATTAGTATTGTAATACTACTAATTATATACAGGGTGTATTGAATATATTTAGAATAGATGTCACCAAAGTAAAATTTAATGTAACTGCAGTAAAAATTATGGTTAATGTTATGAATAAATCTTGTTATTTTTTATTTAAATCAGAATAGTATTGAAATACTACTAATTATATACAGGGTGTATTGAATATATTTAGAATAGATGTCACCAAAGTAAAATTTAATGTAACTGCAGTAAAAATTATGGTTAATGTTATGAATAAATCTTGTTATTTTTTATTTAAATGAGAATAGTATTGTAATACTACTAATTATGTACAGGGTGAATTGAATATATTTAGAATAGATGTCACCAAAGTAAAATTTAATGTAACTGCAGTAAAAATGATGGTTAATGTTATGAATAAATTTTGTTATTTTTTATTTAAATGAGAATGGTATTGTAATACTACTAATTATATACAGGGTGAATTCAATATATTTAGAATAGATGTCACATAACTTGAATTTAATGCAACAACAATTGCAATTATTGTGAATGTTATGAATAAATCTTGTTATTTTTTATTTAAATGAGATTAGTATTGAAATACTACTAAATACATACAGGGTGTATTGAATATATTTAGAATAGATGTCACATAACTTGAATTTAATGCAACAACAATTGCAATTATTGTGAATGTTATGAATAAATCTTGTTATTTTTTATTTAAATGAGATTAGTATTGTAATACTACTAATTATATACAGGGTGTATTGAATATATTTAGAATAGATGTCACCAAAGTAAAATTTAATGTAACTGCAGTAAAAATTATGGTTAATGTTATGAATAAATCTTGTTATTTTTTATTTAAATCAGAATAGTATTGAAATACTACTAATTATATACAGGGTGTATTGAATATATTTAGAATAGATGTCACCAAAGTAAAATTTAATGTAACTGCAGTAAAAATTATGGTTAATGTTATGAATTAATCTTGTTACTTTTTATTTAAATGAGATTAGTATTGTAATACTACTAAATATATACAGGGCGTATTGAATATATTTAGAATAGATGTCACCGAAGTAAAATTTAATGTTACTGCAGTAAAAATTATGGTTAATGTTATGAATAAATCTTGTTATATTTTATTTGAATGAGATTAGTATTATAATACTACTAATTATATACAGGGTGTATTGAATATATTTAGAATAGATGTCACCAAAGTAAAATTTAATGTAACTGCAGTAAAAATTATGGTTAATGTTATGAATAAATCTTGTTATTTTTTATTTAAATCAGAATAGTATTGAAATACTACTAATTATATACAGGGTGTATTGAATATATTTAGAATAGATGTCACCAAAGTAAAATTTAATGTAACTGCAGTCAAAATTATGATTAATGTTATAAATAAATCTTGTTATTTTTTATTTAAATGACATTAGTATTGTAATACTACTAATTATATACAGGCTGTATTGAATATATTTAGAATAGATGTCACCAAAGTAAAATTTAATGTAACTGCAGTAAAAATTATGGTTAATGTTATGAATTAATCTTGTTACTTTTTATTTAAATGAGATTAGTATTGTAATACTACTAAATATATACAGGGCGTATTGAATATATTTGGAATAGATGTCACAGAAATTAAATTTAATGTAACTGCAGTAAAAAATATGGTTAATGTTATGAATAAATCTTGTTATTTTTTATTTAAATGACATTAGTATTGTAATACTACTAATTATATACAGGGTGTATTGAATATATTTAGAATAGATGTCACCAAAGTAAAATTTAATGTAACTGCAGTCAAAATTATGGTTAATGTTATAAATAAATCTTGTTATTTTTTATTTAAATGACATTAGTATTGTAATACTACTAATTATATACAGGCTGTATTGAATATATTTAGAATAGATGTCACCAAAGTAAAATTTAATGTAACTGCAGTAAAAATTATGGTTAATGTTATGAATTAATCTTGTTACTTTTTATTTAAATGAGATTAGTATTGTAATACTACTAAATATATACAGGGCATATTGAATATATTTAGAATAGATGTCACCAAAGTAAAATTTAATGTAACTGCAGTAAAAATTATGGTTAATGTTATGAATTAATCTTGTTACTTTTTATTTAAATGAGATTAGTATTGTAATACTACTAAATATATACAGGGCGAATTGAATATATTTGGAATAGATGTCACAGAAATTAAATTTTATGTAACTGCAGTAAAAAATATGGTTAATGTTATGAATAAATCTTGTTATTTTTTATTTAAATGAGATTAGTATTGTAATACTACTAATTATATACAGGGTGTATTGAATATATTTAGAATAGATGTCACCAAAGTAAAATTTAATGTAACTGCAGTCAAAATTATGGTTAATGTTATAAATAAATCTTGTTATTTTTTATTTAAATGACATTAGTATTGTAATACTACTAATTATATACAGGCTGTATGGAATATATTTAGAATAGATGTCACCAAAGTAAAATTTAATGTAACTGCAGTAAAAATTATGGTTAATGTTATGAATTAATCTTGTTACTTTTTATTTAAATGAGATTAGTATTGTAATACTACTAAATATATACAGGGCATATTGAATATATTTAGAATAGATGTCACCAAAGTAAAATTTAATGTAACTGCAGTAAAAATTATGGTTAATGTTATGAATTAATCTTGTTACTTTTTATTTAAATGAGATTAGTATTGTAATACTACTAAATATATACAGGGCGTATTGAATATATTTGGAATAGATGTCACAGAAATTAAATTTAATGTAACTGCAGTAAAAAATATGGTTAATGTTATGAATAAATCTTGTTATTTTTTATTTAAATGACATTAGTATTGTAATACTACTAATTATATACAGGGTGTATTGAATATATTTAGAATAGATGTCACCAAAGTAAAATTTAATGTAACTGCAGTCAAAATTATGGTTAATGTTATAAATAAATCTTGTTATTTTTTATTTAAATGACATTAGTATTGTAATACTACTAATTATATACAGGCTGTATTGAATAGATTTAGAATAGATGTCACCAAAGTAAAATTTAATGTAACTGCAGTAAAAATTATGGTTAATGTTATGAATTAATCTTGTTACTTTTTATTTAAATGAGATTAGTATTGTAATACTACTAAATATATACAGGGCATATTGAATATATTTAGAATAGATGTCACCAAAGTAAAATTTAATGTAACTGCAGTAAAAATTATGGTTAATGTTATGAATAAATCTTGTTATTTTTTATTTAAATGAGAATAGTATTGTAATACTACTAATTATGTACAGGGTGAATTGAATATATTTAGAATAGATGTCACCAAAGTAAAATTTAATGTAACTGCAGTAAAAATGATGGTTAATGTTATGAATAAATTTTGTTATTTTTTATTTAAATGAGAATGGTATTGTAATACTACTAATTATATACAGGGTGAATTCAATATATTTAGAATAGACGTCACATAACTTGAATTTAATGCAACAACAATTGCAATTATTGTGAATGTTATGAATTAATCTTGTTACTTTTTATTTAAATGAGATTAGTATTGTAATACTACTAAATATATACAGGGCGTATTGAATATATTTGGAATAGATGTCACAGAAATTAAATTTAATGTAACTGCAGTAAAAAATATGGTTAATGTTATGAATAAATCTTGTTATTTTTTATTTAAATGACATTAGTATTGTAATACTACTAATTATATACAGGGTGTATTGAATATATTTAGAATAGATGTCACCAAAGTAAAATTTAATGTAACTGCAGTAAAAATTATGGTTAATGTTATGAATAAATCTTGTTATTTTTTATTTAAGTAAGATTAGTATTGTAATTGTTTTTTCTATATAAACCTCAAGACATCAATTAATATGAATATATAGTTGTTGTATATAGTAGTATGAAGTCAAAAATAATAAAGGTTGTTTTAGACAAGACAATTTCTTGACTCAAAAGCTAGTCAATATGCGAGACAATCTAAATTGTCTCGTATCATAAAGCAAATTGTTTGAAATATTGAATTGGATTGTAGATTGAATGGAAAAATAAAACGTGTTCTATTTCTCAAGGACAAATTGTATGGGAGTTGCGCCGAACATTTTCATTTGGCGTTATGTTACGTTGTTTACAATTCTCGAGTTCCGTTTATTTTAGTTAATACCCCTTGTTTTGGGGCAAATATGTTAACCGTTTGCTAGGGCGCTGAAATAGTGCGTCTAGTCTTATTCACTTAAAAAAACACTTATCTATTTATTTATAATATACAGAAAATATATGCATTATATGCATAAACAGAACATGTCTGCATATTTGGGGATACAGGATGTTTACTGTACACACAAATATGCAGACATGTTCTGTTTAAAAGTTCAAGCAAGTGCAAAACAGGCATGAAACAATTAGTATTGATTTTGTTTTGAGACTATTCATTGTGATTATTACATACATAGCCTGTATTTGTTCTGCTGAATTGTTTGAAGTGGAAAGTACTATTATTAAAAATTAATTTCTATTCGGTTATGCCTAAATATACTTTTTTCACTACTTTTCTTGTTGCTAAATTGCAAACAAAATAAATAAATTAGAGGCACCTTTAAAGATATATTATTATATTTCTACTTTCCGAAAAACAGCATTTATTATCATGAACAAATTTGAAATGAAAAGATATCATATATACACAACTTTTCAAAACAACTAATATTAAATCAGAATTGAAAACAATTTATTCAGAAATAATTTAATGATAATTTTACAGATTTATCTGCGTAGAATTTTCTCCCACACTTTTATTTAAATAATTTTTGACAAGATTCAAATATCTGGATAGTTCTGGATAGTTGGCTGGAGGGTAGCGTAGCTACACACACTTAGGCCTCAAAATGGGCCCATTGTGAAACCTCCTTTTAAGGCTACTCACTCGTCCCACCAGTCAATTTTGCGTGCGAGCTGCACAACTCTGGCGGGTGAGGAGTTACCAATGCTGGTCATACTAGGCCAGCACTCCCGTAGTGTTTACTAGAGCTGGACAGAGGCATATTACATGCTCTGCTGTTTCTAATTCTTCATTGCACCCTCTACATAACGGGCTGTCCACCAGACCCATCGTGTGTAGGTGTTTGTTTAGCATAGCAAAGTGACTGTCAGTGGCCAATTAGAATGTTGGTCAATAATTTCAGATTAGTGTTAGATAAGTTAAGGCGCACCGTGGCTGCAATTTTACAAGGTTATCTAATTGCTGCCTTTGATTGCTTGCAGCCCGGTGTCTCTCGCCATCTTACCTTGTGTATAGCATATGTCCTATGCTCTATTATTTTTTTCAGAGTACCTGCAGAAAGTATCTCATCCTCTTGGGTTGTTAGAGGATGGGAGGATTCCTTCCTGGCATGCTCATCTGCTATTTTATTACCCTCGATGCCACTATGTCCTTTGATCCAGCAGAGTTCTAGTTTGTTATGCTTAGCTAGTTTCTCCAGGCTATGTAGACATGAATATAGCTCTTTTTGACACAAATGTGTTGGCATTTAGTGCTGCTTTGCTGTCGGTGAGTATTTGGATATGTTTATCCTTAATATTCCGTTCAGCTAAAATTTGAACACACTTTAGTATTCCTGTTAATTCAGCTTGGAAGACTGAAATGAGTCTACCAAGTGGTGCACTTATCTTGAGATCGAGTTCTGGTGAGAATATTCCATAGCCAGCCCTCGTCTTAGTTTTGGATCCATCACTATACATGGTTATGTTGGCGCCTTGTGGGATACCATCCAGTGTGATGATGGTCTGAAAATGTTTGACAAAACTGTAGTTTTAAGTTTAGTTTAGTTTAGTTTTTTTAGTTAGAATTCTGTTATCGCAATTACCTTCTATGAGGGGGTCTAGTTTGATAGCTTCACTCAATGTGCTCCTGTGTCCAATGATTCTACCTTTATCATGCCACAGGTTGAGTGAAGATAGCCTTAATGCACGGAGATAGGTCAAAGTGACTTTTATACCCAAACCAGGCAAAGTATATTACACACTTGCCAAGTCATTCAGGCCCATCAGCCTAACATCATTTCTATTGAAGACATTGGAAAGGCTCTGTGCAGCCAATTTTTCTCATCAGGTAGATGGGGATCAGATACTATGTTGGGACCTCCAAATTTATTGCCAGGAAAGTGGGTGTCTAAGAGTACCTCGATAGTTTGGGAGGGTGTTACCGTGAAGGTGCAATCCTACCGTTTTAGCGAATTGAGTTGTCAGAGTCTTTAGAGAGTACTCTCTTCAAACGCGCAGCTGCTGCTGTGGATTCAATGCCATTGCAGTAGGCTCTCCATGTATTTCTTTGTCGCTTCCTGACTTCACTTTTGAATTGTCTTCGGGCTTCCCTAAAGGTTTCCCATAGAACTATATCATTATTGTTTTTGGCCTTGTTGAAAGTTTTCCTGGCATTGGATCGAAGGCAGTTGATCTCTGCACTCCACCAAGGAGGTGCAGAGGCTCATGCTCGCCTTTCTCAAGGGACAGGAGTCCTCATATGATGAAATCAGTGATTTTTGGAGCTGTTTCACACAGGCCTCCAAGTCGTCCACTGATTCTGGAAGGTTGTCTACTGTATCAAGATACTCCATCCTATTCGATAGGTATCTGCAAAATAGTTGTTTATTAGTTTATTGTGGATTTCTGTAGAACGGTAGTTCAAGTGGTACGAAATCTAGGTCGTAGCGTATCAGTCGGTGTGCAGACATGGATACCTGACTTGATACGTGCCAGTTTTTTATTTTGCTTGAGATATTGCCCAGTGTTAGACTGATGTCTATTACCTCGGCTCGTTTATGTGTTACGGACGTTGGTTCGCACCCTCTGTTTAGTATCTCTATTTTTGTACTGGTTATGTACTCAATTAGAGCCTTTCCTCTACTGTTGATGTTGCTGCCCCACACCACATGGTGAGCATTAGCATCACATCCGATGATGAGGTCAATCTTTAGTTTTTCGCAGTGTTCCACCAGGTGTACCAGTTCTGGGCTGGGAGGTGGTCGGGCTGCGTCGTACGGTAGATACGCAGAGGCTATGTAGATCTCTGCGTTGTCGTCCGTTTTCAGTCTGACAACTGTGAGGTCTGCAGAGCTGAATTGGTGTAGGACTTTACCTGTAACTTTAGAAGAGGTTAAGATACATGTCCTAGGATTCAAATATCAATAAATTCTAATTATTTTGGAGAGAAAAAATGTTTCAATCAATTTTCAACAGTTCAATTTTATTGACTCTGTTTAGGTTTTAATGTTAATTCTTTTTTGTAATTGCAGCATGAAAATGAATATGATTTACTACAGAATGGGCCTTTGTAGGAATTCCCCTGAAATTCTAAAAATAAGCAGATCACCAATAAGGTGCTGTTGCACAGAGGAAAATGCCAGTGAAGGCATCTAATGAAGATTTTACTGTTGGCCAGTGTTGGCAACTCTCAAAAGATGCATTCAATGCTTTAACTGTGGGCCAACTGAAAAAATGGACGAAGGAGAATGATTGGAGTTTAAAATTAAATTGCTGCAGGTTATCAATAAAGGATTATATAATAATCCAATTGATATTGTTTTAATAATTATATTTCTTTACCCACTACATAATTCTATACCATTACTTTATTCTGCCATTTAACAAATCCAATAGGAGCATACAAATATTCACAAATTGGTTAGGGTGGCATGATGATATGGTAGGTACAATGTCTATATCATCGCCTAAGCAGCAACACCACACATCTAAAATTTTCTTTGAGGTTGAAAAACTGATTATAAAACGCTTATTGGAATTATTTTAACCCAATGAAGTTATAATTTTTTTATTTTATTGCTTATATTTTATATTTTTAACTAGAGTAATTTAGTTACTCCAATAAACATTTTATCATCAGGTTTCTCTCTCCTGTCAACCTCAAATAAAATTTTAGATGTGCAGTGTTGCTGCTTAGATGATATATCTCCGGTTTCTAGTGGCAAAACAATTGTGTAAGACAATATGTTAATATTAAAATCTGAACTTAAGCTGATACAGGTATGAAAAAAATTAGAATCTGTTGCTCATTATATCAAAAATATTTTTAACAAACAGTTCAGATTATGTATCAGGTTTTAATAATCTTGTTGACAATGGGAAGAAATTATCTAATACAATTATATTTGGAATGATAACTCTTTTATATAGGAAGATATTATCTATGGAAAATTCAAAATATTGTCGTCAATTAGACATTGCTGTCTTTAAAAACACCATCACTCATTCTACCATTTATTCCAAGATCAACATATATAAATGTATAATGTATCTAATCATGCTAATATTTGCTATGGGAACCTTTTGTACCTGTATCAAAATTACTATATGGTGCTTTGAACTACATGTGTTTGCCAGCACCAACACACATAGGGAAGTCTGGCAAATATAGGAAATCAGTAGCAATGTTGTTTTACTCTTGAGAAGAAAGTAAGAGGCATCTACAATATAACTCATTTTAAAATTAATACAAATATTCTCAAATACTAGTTTAAAATTTAATTTGATGTGGTATCAGTCTATTATAGCTTGACACACTTCTGGTAGTCATAAACTCATGGATTTTAATAGCAAAAGTCTCAGTAGCTATCGCCTAAAGCTAAAAAACAGTGCTAGAACACAGTATACAGTGTATAAATGAGAAACAAAAGGCATTTTAACTGATACAGGTTCAATGTGTGTATATTGTTTTTCAATATTCACTTTCATTAAATTGAGTAATTCTCTGAAGTTGCTATAATCCATTCTAAAAAATTCCAATATGACTCAGGATTTATTAACAGCTCTTGCTGCTTATTTTTCATTTTTATTCTTCTTTCTAATATTTGTATTAAGTGAAATAAGCCACTAACACACCGAATTACCACACATTATTGTTATTGTTGAATATTGTTTAATATATTTTCATTACAATAAACAAAACAAACATGTAACCTTAAGTTCATGACAGCACTATGACAACAAGCGAAATGCGCATGATCGAGACCCAAATCGTATTCCAGAAATATTGTTTCGTTTCATACAGATATTTTGAGTAATCAAGACAATTTCTTAGTTAATATATTAGTTCATTTCTTGAACATTTGAGTCAAGAAATTGTCTTCCCTAAAACGACCTTAAGTCTGAATTTTACCTACAGTCCTACAATTTTGTTCTATTTAATACATAGACATTAAAAAATATTAATCACATAACAAGGATAAGCTAGTCACACAACTAAAGATCAGTAAATCAACAAAAATAATCGACTGTTCATTGATTACTTACAGTCTACAATTTTGTTCTATTTAATACATAGACATTAAAAAATATTAATCACATAACAAGGATAAGCTAGTCACACAACTAAAGATCAGTAAATCAACAAAAATAATCGACTGTTCATTGATTACTTTGAGTAAAACTGGTACTTTATTAATTTTTAAGAAATATATACCATTTTAGTGTTTGCTAAAAGCTTAATACAATTACAAAATAACAATAACAAAAGGTATAGATAGGTCCTACCCTTAATGCACACTTTTGTTATAATTATAATAAGAGGTATTTATTTACTAAGGTATTTATGAATCTAGAAATAATAAAATACATATTATAATTATAACAAAATTGTGTGTGTACATTAAGGGTGGGATTAATCTATATGTAGATCACACAACAGCAACGATTATATAAACGAAAGAGTAACTAAGGTAGCATGAATGTACCATAATTTAAGCAAGAAGGCAATAGCCAAAAAAGGAATAAGTACAAAAACAAAAATGGCGGTGGGTTTTAACAAATGCAATAAAAGTAATATTCAGGCAATCAAATGTACCATAGAAAAGTAATGGGAGTAATACAAATAAATAAAATAAGATATGACACCACAAGAGAGCAACTAAAAGTTGAATCTATATCTCACTGATTTATTTTTATTGTTATGTGATCAGTTTCATTTAACAACACAAGATGCTTTAATGTGATATCAACTAACATTTGTTGTTTTATGGTCAAAAATATTAACAACATAAGCTGCTTTAACAGTGGAATCACAACTACTCTTATGGCACTAATTGTGAAAATGTATCGAGTTTTAGCAAAAACTATGCAATGGAATTGAAAAATTTTAGTACTTAGTTGTTAATAATATGAAACTTATTTTGTAAGTATTAATACCCATCATTGATAGAATGTCAAAGAACAATAAATATTATAAAATAAGTTTCCAAGCAAACAAAAATCTCTTTTTATTAGTACAAAATTGTATACCATTCCATTGCAATTTTGGCTAAAAGCTCAACACATATCATTTCTGCCAAGAGAAAGGCACACATTTGCTCCAGCCATTCAAACAGCTTATGTTATTAAAAATGCTGTACACAAAACAACAAAGATCAACTGTCCCACCCTTAAAAAAGGTTGTGTAGTTATAAAATTAGATCACACAGCAATAAAAAATAATATGATCACAAAACAAATATCAGCTGTTCACCTAGTAGTTTAAAAAAGCCAGTTTATGAAATATTTATTATTTATAAACAATCTAATTTTAACGTAGTTTTGGCCTTAAGGAAAAACGTTTAGGTTTACGCGGGAGGACGATGTTTACCACTTAAACCCCAACGGTTTTCGTTGAAGCCAAAACGATAATATTTTAAGAATTTTCAGTCAAAAGTACAGTTGTAGTACTGATATTAAAATAAAACTAATATTAGACTATGATTTCTGTTAAAAAAGCTACAAAATCAAAATAAATTTGCATAATTACCTGAAACATGAGAACGGGGTCCATGTGGGGTAATATGGGCACCTCCCTCATGAGTAACGCCCCAGGTGAGATTAGGCGGGCGCCATCACTGCGAGCCGGTGATTCTTAAATTCAACGAATACGAAGCCGCCGTTGGAATGAGGGTACTCATGCGATTAACATAATCTTCTGGATGTCGTACACGCATTTGGTGAGCTCGTTCGAGACTCCGTCCTTGTTCCGCTCCACGAGTAACCTGCCAACAAACAGGCGACAATTGTCGATAGATTTATAAATTTCAATCTTTGCATGCATTTCGATGCCGTGCAAAATAGTAACGGCCATTGTTGCTACCTCCGCGTTATTATAGATAACGAACGTATATCCGCGGATCAAACGGTAAAATCTATCATTAAAATGGTTTGCTGAATTTGTCCGATTCTCTCGAACAACGCTACAATCCGTCCTCAAAAATGCCTCGCGGTAGTTCATCCGCGAGAATCTCGCAGCCCTTGGAGAGTTGCTTTTTCGACCAAGGATGGCAATAAATACACTTCACTTGTATTACCTCAAAGCCCGTACACTCTAACAATTAATTTAATCGTTCGTGAATAGGTACTTCCGAATTTAATTGGCGGTTCATATTGAATGCTAACACTCCCAGTCGGTAGGATACGTTGCTAACGAGGGGAATTATGGCGCGGACCTGCGATAGCACATGTGCGATTTTCTCCTACCCCTCGCATTCTCCTACTACCGGATTCGTCTTTTTACAAGTTAGTAACGGTCGCGAGGTCAAAATCTATTGGTTATTAGACAGTGGCCCGGGAAATTTAAATTGAAACTCAATAGGAATAAGTTAACAGTACAATTGTAAACGTTGTAAAGGACTTGTTAAGCATAGGTAAATTATCTAGGGTAATTGTCTCACGGTATCAATTGAATTTATTCAGTGAAATCAAAACAATTAACAATTTTCTAAGAATAAAAACGATTTGAATGTTAAAAATTAGAAAACTAATCAAATAAACTAGCCATATTATCTAGGTCCGCAGAAGATATTAATCGTGCTCTATGACTCGAAAATTTCCTTAAGTGACCTATGTTGACCTATCATAATATGCATCGCTAATCGCAGAAAAATAATCCATTTAAGAATCCGCAATAAAAAATGGGGTTATCGTTTGAAAAAATTATGGATGACATCATTGCTCATTCAAAATGGGCGAAAAAATTGCTTTCATTAAGAAATTAAAATTTAAAATCGACGTGTCCAGGCAAAAAAAAGGTTTTCTCGAATTTATTCCATACTTTAGTGACACCCTGTATACCCAATTATGGTGCATTGGTTTTGTAAAAACTCAATACTATTACACTATTCACACCATAAGTAATTGCTTATATTTTTATCCTGATCTTTGCTGTTGTGTGATCTGCATATATTAATTGTTGTGTGATCAGCTGTCTATTTCCGTTTGGTTTATTTTGATGTTTGTCTGTATTTTATTTTTATTTGATATGGTCATAATTTTGGTTTTTGTTTCATTGATGGTTAATAAATTGTTAGAGAACCATTGTAGAAGGTTGTTCATATCTCTATTTACTTTGTTTTCTATTTCAAGCATATTTGCTCCGCCTTGTAGTATGCCCTATTCTGGCATATTTGTGTCACTTAGTGTATTTCCAATTCTTGTCTGTTGTTTTCTGTTGTGTAGATACGTCTTGAATAATTATAAGTTCTGTTCCTTGAATTCCGTTGTTTTTTAATTTTGTTATTAGTCGTTCTTTTTTTAGATCAATGAACAGTACTGTGGCGTATTCGTTATTGTCTGTTATCTTTTGGATGTCTAGTATCATATCTGTTGTGGCTGACGTTGTTCCGGATCTTTTTTGATAGACATATTGTTTTTTGGTTACTATGGTTTCTTTTTCAAGATAGTGGCTCAATCGGGTGTGTATTATTTTTGAGAACACTGACAGTAACGCGATTGGGCGATAATTTTCTGCTTGTATTCTTGATCCTGTTTTGTGTACTGAAATTATTATTGTTTCCTTTAAGCAAAGTAAATGTTTCACAAATTTATTTGTTATTTTATCCTTTCCAGGTGCCGAGAAATCTTTTAGGTCTTTTATGATGTAGTTTACCTCTGATTCCGTTGTTAAATCAAAATCTGCTTTTGTTAAGTCCTATTTCTGAGAAGTATTTATTTATTTCGTTTGAGATTTCTTTTTCATCATGTGGTGTCGTTAAATCTTCTTTTTCCAGTTTTGTTATTCCTCTGATACATTTATGTTTGTTAGTTCAATTTAGCATTTTCCTTTTGCGTTATTTATCTTGTTTCTGTAGTAGTTAATTTTTGATCTTTAATTGTTTGCTTGCTTTGGTCTCTTCATATCTTCGTTTCAGGAACTGGTTTGTGGGATTATTTTTGTGTCGTTGGAAATAATAATTCCGTTCTTTTATTTTTTTTAATTACTTCTACGTTGACCCAGTCATTCTGCTCTTTTTTTTAAATGTCGTTCTTTTGGTATTGTTTTGTATTAGGTTTATCAATATTCGTATGAGTTCCTCAAAGGTTTCAATCGATTTTAGTTGTTTATTAAATTCGTTTTTAATTGAGTCATAATTGGATTTTAGTTTATTTATTCTTTACAAAAATTAATTTTCTTTGTTATTTAGTGACCACTCTGTTACATAGCGTTATGATCAGATAGGTTTAGTTCATCTATTTGTATGTTACGTAATAGATTTGTGTTATTGGTTATCACATGATCGATTCTTGATTTGATTATGTTGTTTTTTTGTCGCGTCTTGTGACGCTCAAGTCTTTGTTCATTATTGTATAATCTGGTTCCACAATTATCTCGTTTTATTTTTGTGTACATTTATTTGTGTTGGTAATATTTATATTGAAGTCTCCTAATACAATGTGATTCTTTTTTTCATTGAGTATTGTTGTTCGAGAGTTTTCAAAAAAGTGTCATTTTCTACATGTGGCGGTTTGACTAATGTGAGATACGTATTGTGTTTTTCGAGTAATATTTTAAATAGTTCAATATTGTTAATAGTTGTGTTCAAGATTGTGTGAACTTGTATGTTGTTGTTTAAATATAATGATATACCTCCTCCTCGTGTTTTCCTGCAATTATGTATATGTCTATAATTTGTGATTTCAAACTTTATGGTTTCATCAGTGTAAAGCCATGTTTCAGTAAAATCCATGATATCTAGGTTCTTATATCATTTTGGTAGTAGAATTATTTCGTCGAATTTCGTTCGTATGCTCCGTATATTTTGCAATAATATGTTAGTTATGGTGGAATTCATTTTTGGTTTGTTGTTTATTATATTGTTATATTTATTTAGTTGTTTTGTAATTTCTCAATATCGATGAAGTTGTTAATTACTGTCACCTTTTCATCATCAGATTTTCTTGCAAAGATTTGTCCCTCCTTTGTCCGTATGTATTTATATCCGTTTGTTTTCTTCAACTGTCTATCCTCGAACAACTAGTTGCTATTTTTGCTGGTAAGTTCGTTATTTATGTAAATTGTTGCATTAGTACCTTTCAGATTACATTATCTCTGTTTTCTTTTTTCCATTATTTTAGTTTTTTCTCTCGCGTTGCTTAGTTTTATTATAACCGGGCCTGCATTGTTTTTATTTGTTTTTCTGTATGCATCTAATACGCTTTGTGAGTGTACTTCAATACCCATACCCTTTATAATTTTTTTTTTCGTCTTTACCTTGATTGGGGACTCCCGCTATGACTATATTATTTTTTATTTGTTGTTGTTCCAATGTTGCATGTGCAGTCCAGATCTTCGATGTGTTCTTTTAGTTCAGCATTCTCTTTTTTCGTTTCTTTTAATAGTTTCATTAGTTTTTTATTTTGTTCCTGAGTTTCTTCGAAGTGTTTAGACATGATTCAATTGACCGTTTCATTTCTTTTAAGGTGTTTTTTATCTCGAGAATATCTCCGTTGTTTTCGATGGTTTCTTCCTTCACTGGTGGATTTTATCGATTTTTTCTTGCTTTTCCCTGTGGTCGGCATTACAGGCTGTTCGGATATGCGTTTGTTTAGATGCGGATTTAAATAAACTGCGCGCGCATTAATATATTATTGATGTAGTTTTATGATAAGTTCCACGAGGTACACTTAATTTCTGTTTAGTTCGTTTCTGTTAGGTTGTAGGGTTTCCATTTTATGATAAGTTAACTTTATATATTATTTACTGTTAGGTTTATTTTTATCTCGGCTTTTTTGTTCTCCGGCGTTATCTTACAACAAGAAGAAATCAGTTGATCACACAATAAAATTCAGTTCATCATACAATAAATAGCAGCTGTTCACCTACTAGTATAAAGAAAGTCGTTTTTTTAAATATTTATTTTATGTCCTACAACAATACAACCATTTCAATGCATTCAAAACCAGAAATACAATGAAGAAGACAGTATATTCTAGAAGCCCATTGGGCATCAACTCTTATTGAGCATCCTTAAGACATTCGCAAGAAAGAGCCTGCTAAACCAGGGTAACCTACTATTTTTCTATTCCCAAATATTTTGAAATTCCGACAATTTGTTTATATCGCAACAGCAATAATGATATTATTATTCCATTTATCTAGGGCAACGACTTAATTATGGCAAGTTTCTGTGGCATTTATAGCGCCATCTCCTCAACCAAGGTTGGTTCCAATTGCTTAACATGCTTGCAAAAAGTTATTTTCAACTTAGAATTATGAAGCGACATGATTTTTTTTATCGAAAAAAAAAGCAGTAGCCTGAAAAATATCCATTGGGATATACTGTGAATTAGACCTGGGTATACTACTGGGATCCTACAACGAAACAAGAGTCCATATAATGGGTTCGTAAGGGCTCTTCACTTCCGAAGACCAAGAACAGGGAATGTCTACAAACACACATTTAAGAACATGAAATCGAATATTCAAGAAAAAGACCCCACAATTATGATCAGAAAACCCTACTTCTGCACGACAGCTGCAGAGTACATAAAGCACGAATTGTTCAAGAAGTAGTCAATGAATGTGGCTTTAAGGAATTAAAACATCCCCTTACAATCCTGACCTCGCCCCCTGTGACTATTATCTCTCTGCAAATCTCAACAAATATATGCCATGTCACGACTTGGAAAACACTGTGGAAAAAAAACGTTGAAAAACTCGTAATGATTCTTATGATGAAAAATAAAATGTTGATTGTCCCTTATTTTCTTAGCTAGGTAGATAATATAAAAAATCGAAACATGATGATGTCAGTATCAAGACGCGATGATCTAATATCAAATATACTGAAATAAAAATTCTATTCTGCATTAAATAAAGGTAAAAACTCGGCTCCTGGTCCAGATCTGATACAAAAATTGCTACTGAGACAATTTTTTTGTCTTGAAAGACGCCCGGGAGGTTATTTTTTTTTTTTAAATTAAATTTATTTATTCATTTTTTTCCCCCTGTCCATACATATACAGTATAATATTTAACTATTTATATAATTGTAAAAATTAAAATGAATTGCATATCTACAAATAAAAGAAAAAGATAAAAAATAAAATTGTAATTTTCTTCCCTCGGTCCTTGCCTCGAGGTTTGTGGTGGTGAATCCTCCTCGGGCTGCGGGTATTGAGGGTTTGTGTTAGGTATTTTTTTGTGTCCGTGTCCATCTCTGTTTGTTGCGATATGTTTACTATTATTATATTTTGTTGTTCAGCAGTAGATTTTTAATTTTCAATTTGAAAGGAACGTATGCCAGTGCTTTGATTTCGTTGGGTAGTTCGTTGTATTTTTGTATTATTTCGGTTGTTAGTATTGGTGAGTATTTTGTTTTTCTGTATTTGCTCGTTCTCAGTTTCGATTTTCTTCTTGTTTGGTGTTTATGAATTTCTTTGTTTTGTTTTAGTGTTATGTTCGTTTTTATTTTGTTGTTTTGAATTTTGTATAGTAGTAGTAATTTATTTAGTGTTATCATGTTTTTTATGGTTAGTTCCTGTGTCTGTTGATATAGTTCTCTGGTGTTGGTTTTCTTGTCGAGTTTGTATAGTATTTTCAGTATTTTTTTTGTTGTATTTGTAGTTTATTTAAATTTTTTATGCTTGTGTTTCCCCATCAATACATTCTCTCCGGGAAGCTAAACCCCACCTTGATTCTCAAACGAATATTTTCCTAACTATGGAATCCACATTTCTGTATAACTTCATATTTAGGTGGCTACAAATTCTCAATTTAACATGTTTTTTTATCCATGCCATTGTTTTAAATTTATTTATTTATTTAAATTTATATATTTTTAATTAATTAATTTTTTCATAAATTTAAATTCCTCATTACACTTGTCTCAGTTCTACATTCAAATTTTGTCCATCTCTCCTCATATGCTTTTGTCTCATTATTCTTTCTGTTATTTTTAACATCCCAGTGACCACTTGCAATAAATTTTGAAAAAAATTCGTTAGTCAGTTCATCACCTAATAAAAGTCTTAGTTACAACTGTTCACTAAACCATCTACTACAATTCTGAATGTGTTCTGCATTATCATTAAAAACATTACAGTAAAAACACTTTACTTTTTTATATTTAAATAAATATGAATAGAAACACCCATGACCGGAGAGGAATTGGTGTTCTACATTTTTTAGCCCCTTTTCATAACCATATCCTAATATCTGGTAGTAATTTATTTGTTCAAT
Source organism: Lordithon lunulatus (assembly GCA_963942505.1). Taxonomy (NCBI): domain Eukaryota; kingdom Metazoa; phylum Arthropoda; class Insecta; order Coleoptera; family Staphylinidae; genus Lordithon; species Lordithon lunulatus. Next base: position 41,214,585 of record OZ012666.1, read on the forward strand.
TCCTTTCGATGAATTATTCCAAATTTGTTAACAAATATCTAAAGTGTTTTCGCATGATATTTTTTGCTGTAAATATTATTTCTAATTTTTGATCTTTTGAAAATTAGAAATTCTAATGTAATTAAACCACCAACAATTCTAAGATCATCGTTCGAAATAGTTCTGTATGCACAAATTACTCTTAAGGCAATTTATCTGTGGCAGTTAATTATCATATTTTTAAATTTCTTATGATTTATAATTACATTTTGCCAAAATATATGAACGTATTATTGAATTTGAAACATTTGCTAAAATTTTTCTTTTATCACTTGAACGGTTGATTTTGAATTGTTTTTTCCGAAACATTTTTAACATAGTTTGTAAATTTTAATCCTTTATCTAGCCAAACGCATAAATATTTAATTTACGTTTAATAACATTGTTACTTATATTTAAATTAAATTTCTTCTACCTTCGGGGATAATTAATTCTGTGTTTCCACTTAACAAAGTTAGTTCATTCGTTATCATCCATAGCTCAATTTTATTTATAGTTTCTATTGTCAAATTTATGAGCTGAAGTTAATTTTTACCAGATATCAAGAGTGCTATATAATTAGCATAGCTAACAATTTTAACACCTAAAGCTAACTTTAAATTAATACGCTATCATAAAAAATGTTCTATAAAAGGGGTCCAAGAACGGATCAACATTTAAGATAATACCTGGAATTTCATATATTAAAATGTTAATTATTTCATTTGGAATATTATAATTTCCTGGAGCTTTCTTATTTTTCAACCCACTATTAGCATTTTTTAATCCAAAATTAATTTTTTCCTAAATTTTCTGAATTCGAAATAGTTGTATAGTGATCAGGAAGTAAATCTCTTGCAATTTTGTATTGTTAAACAGATTGAATAATTTTTTTTTTCTTTTGAAATTTGTTGCAAATAAGTTTGCATGCTTTTCCCCATAAATTGTTTTCTAAATCATCACAAACAATTTTCCAGTTACTTTGCTTTGATTTTAAAATCAAATCTTTAAGTATATTTTTACTTGTATTATATTCTAGATTATTTATAATTATTTATTTCTAAAATTTCATTATTTTTTGTTTTGTAGTATTTTTTATTTTCTCTTGTAACTTTTCTCTTTATTTTTATAAGTTTCCTGCTTTCATTAATTTTATTATTCCACCAATATTTACCTTTGAATTTAAAATCATTATTATTTAATAAATATTTATCAAATAAATTTACTATATCATCATTCATTTGTTTTCCGTCGTTCTTTCTTTCATACACCTTTGTGTGTTTTAGCCTTTTCTACAATCTTTCTCCATTCATTCCTGTGATGTACTTTTTCTTTTCAGTTTTGTACTCCTAGTTTTTTAGGTCTTGTTCTACATTGTCTGTCCACTTTGTCCTTGGTATTCCTCTCCTTCTGTTTTCCGTTGGTTTCCATTCCATCATTCCTCTTATTATTGCATTTCTGTCTTTCCTCTGTACATGTCCAAACCATTGTATTCTCCGCGCTTTATTTTTTTACTATGTCTGTTCCTCCATTTTGATCTAGTATTTCTATGTTCATTAGTGGTATCCATTCTCCGTTTACTTTGTCTGCTTCGAGGATTGCTCTCATTACTCGTCTTTCGAAGATTCTGATTCTTCCTCGTCTTATTTCCTCGTGCTTGTCGTTTCTAGTGTGTATGTTACCGCTGGTTTTACCACTGTTTTATTGATTCTTACTTTGGACCCCTTACTAAGGCTTTCCTTTCTTCTGATTATCATGTATTTTGTTTTTTTTCTTTGTTTATGTGTAGTCCTGCTTCTTTTGCTGCGACTCTCAGCATTCTGAAGGCCTCTTCCAGCCACCTTTTGCTCCTACTTCTGATCACTATGGCATCTACATATGCCAGTATTTGTGTCCTTTTTGTCGCTAGTTTTCAATGTCCTTTTATCTTTCTTATAGCCCCTTGCAGGGCCACGAGTGTTGTTGATAGTTCGACCCCTGGTCTTACTCCTGTATTTATATTTGGGTTTTATGTTCCTTGTCTTGTTCGCACTGCCGCGTTGAATCCCTCCATTGTCATTCTCGTTAAATTTATAAGTTTTTGTGTTATGTTCATGTTTTGCATCTCCCCTAGTGTTTTCTTCCTGCTCACTGTGTCAAAAGCGGCTTTAAAGTCTATGAAAAGTATGTGGGCTACCATAATATTTGTTAAATCTAATGCAGTATCGATTTCATAGTAGTAGATTCGAAAAATTTGATTGAATTCCATTTTTTAAATTTAAAATATTATTTTAATTTGAAACATACTTATTATCACAGATACTATAATTATGTTTTTCCTTTAAATTATTTTCTATAACCTCAAAATAAATGTATTTATGATCACTCAGGGTTTCTAACCTTCCAATTTTTAATTTTGTTTCTTAAATGTTCATCAAATAATGTGGTACCAAATTTGATTCTTGAGCTCGTTAAAGGTTGCGGTAGTACCTGTATTACCTACCAATAAATTATTGCTATTGATCATTTCTTCTAAAATATTACCTTGGACATCAGTTAAATTTGAACCCCATAATTTTAATTTGGCATTAAAATTACCACCTATTATAAATTTTTTGGTACTTACTATTTATAATAATTATTTCAAGGAATTAAATGAAGATATTAAAAGTATATCATGCACCAAATTTCCATATGATTCACAAGCCATACTATCTGCTCTATATGAACCATTACATGTATAGCAGTACTGGGATTATAGCAATTATTAGTTTTGTGATTATCATCTCCACAATGTAGACATTTCCGTTTTCTTTTTTCTTTCTTACAATCTGATGAAAAATTACCCAAACTTTTGGCAGTTAAAGCATTTTATTTTTCACCGAACTAATTCACATATTTCATAGTATCAGTTGGGTTTAAAAAAGCAAATTCAACAATTCATCCACTTTGCACACTAACAACATTCAGGCCAGCCATTTATAAAACAGGCGATCTACAGCGTTATTCATTGACATTAACAAAACATTGGACTTGGAGTGTGGCCTAAAGGTCTCATATGAATGAAGTCACATCTATTAGAAATTATTGACAGTTTCCTTAACTAAGGGTAAGAATTAACAGACATAACACATCTTACTGTACCGCCCTTCCATGTATACCCCAATGCTCTGTTATCACAAGTACTATATAATTTATATTGCTCTGATAGATAGTTTCAATATAGCACACATGAACGATATAAACTTTAACAGCAAATACTTCAATGTGCCGATGATACCGAATTTTTATCCCATCGCAAACACGAAACAATGAGACAACTACAGATACTAACAAGTTAATGGAATGAACGAAATATACCGATAACGAAATATCATTAGATTAGGTGGTAGATAGGCGGAGATAGAGACACTGAACCATAAGATCCAGGTGAGAAGGGCATTAGAACTGGGGAAGACAGTAACATCTATATTGACGACTTGACCATATGACATAATTTTTATTATACCCAGATGATTTTTATGAAAGGGTTATATCAAATCATTGTTGTTATTTATATATAAACCTCAAGACATCAATTAATATCAATATATGGTTGCTATAAAGGACTTACATTTTAATGCTCCTCCTCTGCTGCGTCTCTATTAGTAACGTGGATACATGCATAATCTTTTATTTTATGCATTTTTATATCATCAGTATTGTTCCCCAAGCAGTTCATCCAATTCATGATTGTCCATCTCAATTCTCAATATTCTTATATATAATTTGGTCACCTAAAAAGAAACATGATATCAAATAAAAGTTATGAATAATAAAGACAATAATAATATCAAAAACATTTCTATTTCTATTCAAAATAATGGATTATTGTAAGTATTTTATGTAGATTAATATTAATAATAAAGCATTTCTAAGCAGGCAAAATTACATACAATTACAGCCAAAATTACATACAATTACAGGCAAAAATTATCATTTACAAGTATGATTTTTTTATTGCAATTACTTATTTTCTGATGTATCTGTCATAAATTTCCCATGCAATTGGATTTTGTTTTGTCTGTTGGGAAATTATGCTTTATTATTATTATTATTCTATATAAATCACCCAAAATATGTCATTATTGATAACAGAGAACATAGAAAAGAGAGAGGGCCAGATAGAGGGCAGAGAGAAGAGACATAGTGAGTTTGCTGGAGACTTGCAGCAGGATGAGACAGGGGGCAACGAAAGAAGCTAGGATTGGGAGGGCCAAGAGAGAAGGTAGGGTAGGGAGAGATAAGGTGAGGAAGGCCAAATGAGGAGTTGCGATGGAAGTGAAGAAGATAGTGGGAAGACACAAAGGGGAGTCAAAATGCGGTAATTACAACCACGTTATTTACCGCTTTTTGAATCAAAGCTGGCAAAGTACAAGAAAAAAATGGACGAAATTTGTTCATGAATTATAGATATCTTAAAAAGTATGCTTATGTCTAAGTAATTGTAACATACCTTATTTCAAAGGTTACTATTTACAAATAAAGAAAAAGATTTTTCCAAACTGGTGATCAGCTGATATTTGCTGTTGTGTGATCTGTAGATCTTAATTGTTTTGTGAACCACTGACACTTATTGTTGTGTGATCAACTGATTTATTTTTATTGTTATGTGATCAGCTTTTTAACAACACAAGCTACTTTAAGGTGATATCAACTGACATTTGATGTTGTATGATCAAAAATTTTAACAACATAAGCTGCTTTAACAGTCAAATCACAACTATATATCTCTTATGGCACTAATTGTGAAAATGTATTGAGTTTTAGAAAACTGTGCACTGGAATCGTATCAATTTTTAGTATTTAGTTGTTGAATATGAAACTTATTTTATAAGGATTAATATGTATCATTAATAGAATGTGAAAGATCAATATATATATATATATTATAAAATAAGCTTCCAAGCAGACAAAAATCTATTTTTATTGGTACAAAATTCTTGCTTGTTAAGTATATGTAAATTAACTAGGGTAATTGTCTCACTGTATCAATTGCATTTATTGAGCGAAATGAAAACAAGTAACCAGTGAGTAAGGAAAAAAAATCGATTTGAATGTTAAAAATTTGAAAACTAATGAAATAAAGTAGCCATATTATCTAGATCTGCTACATAACTTTATTCATGGTTTTGTGTGCTGCAGATTACTAGTATTAATCTTAAATAATAATAATGCAATTTATTAAATACAATGTTACAATCTTGTTATTATAAATATATGCACTAAAAGCACTAAATAATTTTAGAATAAATGTGAAAAAAATAATAATAGATAAAACAATAATTACAAATAATTAATTTAATTTAAAATTGAGAATGTGGAAGATCAATATATATTATAAAATAAGTTTCTAAGCCAACAAAAATCTATTTTTATTGGTACATAATTATATGCCATTCCATTGCAGTTTTGGCTAAAAGCTCAATACATACAATTTCTGCTATGAGAAAGGTACACATCTGCTCCAGCCATTCAAACAGCTTATGTTATTAAAAATGCTGTACATAAAACAACAAAGATCAACTGATTCCACCCTTCGTAAAGAAGCTTCTGTTATAAAATTAGATCACACAGCAATAAAAAATAATATTATCACAAAACAAATATCAGCTGTTCACCTAGTAGTTAAAAGAAAGCCAGCTTATAAATTTTTTATTATTTATAAACAATATCTAATTTTAGCGTATTTTGGATTTAAAGAAAGACGTTTGGCCTTACGCGGGAGGACGGTACTTCCCGCTTAAACCCCAACGGTTTTCGTTGAAGCCAAACGATACTATTTTAGGAATTTTCAGTCAAAAGTACTGTTGCTGTAGTACTTATATTAAAATAAAACTAATATTAGACTGTGACTGCTGTTAAAAAAGCTCAAAAATAAAAATAAATTTGCATAATTACCTGAAACATGAGAACGTGGTCCTGTCGAGTAATATGGGCCTCCCTCATGAGTAACGCCCCAGTAGAGATTAGGCGAGCGCCATCACTACAGGCCTGTGATTCTCAAATTCGACGAATACGAAGCCGCGGTTGGAATGAGGGTCCCATGCGATTAACATAATCTTCTGGAAGCCGTACACGCATTTGGTGAGCTCGTTCGAGACTTCGTCCTTGTGCCGCTCCACGGGTAACCTGCCAACAAACAGGCGACAATTGTCGATAGATTTATAAATTTCAATCTTCTTACCCCGCCGCATTTCGCTGCCCAGCAAAATAGTAACTGTCATTGTTGCCAACTCCGGGTTATTGTAGATAACAAAGGCATATCTGCGGATCAAACGGTAAACTCCATCATCAAAGGGGTTTGCTGGATTTGCCCTCGAGAACCTCGCAGCCCATGGACAGTTTCTTTTTCGACCAAGGATCGAAAAACACACTTCACTTCACTTGTATTATCTCAAAGCCGGTACAACACTCACAGTCGGAAGGATACTTTGCTAGTGACGGGAGTTATGGCGCGAACCTGCGATAGCGCATGTGCGATTTCCTCCTACCCCTCGCATTCACCTTCTACCGAATTCGCCGTTTTACGAGTTTGAAACGGTCGCGAGGTCAAAATCTATTGGTTATCAGACAGTGGTCCGGGAAATTTAAATTGAAATCTGTATAGGACTAAATTAACAGTACAATTCTAAACGTTGTAAAGGGCTTGTTAAGTATATGTAAATTAACTAGGGTAATTGTCTCACTGTATCAATTGCATTTATTGAGCGAAATCAAAACAAGTAACCAGTGAGTAAGAACAAAAAAATCGATTTGAATGTTAAAAATTAGAAAACTAATGAAATAAACTAGCCATATATATTATCTAGATCCGCTACATAACTTATATTCATGGTTTCGAGTGCTGCGGATTACTGACATTAATCTTAAATAATAATAATGCAATTTATTAAATACAATCTTACATTCTTGTTATTATAAATATATGCACTAAAAGAATAATAATTTTAGAATAAATGTGAAAAAAATAATAATAATAGATAAAACAAAAATTACAAATAATTAATTTAATTTAAAATTGGATGCATTTTAAATGCATATTTAAAACGTCGATTTCAAGTTGAAATTATGGATGCAATATTTAAACAAAATTTTAAAACATACTAGCCTATATATAATGCAAGTATATTTTTATTTTTCATATATAAAACAAAAAATTTTGAAAGGAAAAAATGTATATTATATGAACAGGGGCGTTTCCAACCAACTGGTCAAGGGGTGTGGGGTGATTAAAAAAAAGTGAAATATATATATTATTATGTATTAATTAGAGATATTTGGATATGCGGTCAAAAAAGCTTCGAGGATATTATAAAATGCCCTTAATTCTTGACAACGTTTCGAGCAAATTCTGCTCTTCTTCAGGTTACTGAAAGCATAGCTGGTAATATATATATATATATATATATATATATATATATATATATATATATATATATATATGTGTAAGCACTCCCAGAAAATGGGTTTCATAAAATGCTCGCATCATTATTAAGTACGAACAAATTTTCAGTGTAAGTATTAGCAGTATTAGAACGAAACTGTTCTATAGATATTATCATTATACTGAAGATGTTACGGCTTTCAAATTAATTTTGTCAGATAAGGATTGAATTAATGTCATCCAAAATTGTCAAAATAAATAATCAAATGAGATGATCAACTGACATTTAATTGTTGTTTTTGTGGCTTCAGCAAGTTGGTGTAAATTAGGCTTGAGTCCCTTGATGTCTGTCTTGGAGTTCATGGTGTTGGGTATGTTGAAAATGAAAATATGAACCATATATATATATATATTTATATTTAGTGGCGACTCGTGGTTTTACGGAATGGGAGGGCGACAACTAAAAGTTATCCATTTTGTATGTTTTATTAATGGGTTTTCTATATTTTGTACTTCGCGAACAGCTACTACAGTATACGGAAGTATTGTGAGTATCTTTCGTTTCGCTAATTTTGAAATTTCACATCATATTAGTTTAAATAAACTATTTTCTACATACGTTTATAGCTGTGTTGACAAGAACTGGATTGATTTTCGGCGAAATATAACCTTGGGAGGGTATTATGCAATAAGAGCAATTGCTTTTACTTTATTGTACGAACATTTTGTCGGGAAATTGTATATGTATTTTGATTTCATATATTTGATATACATTTAGATTGAAACATATTTAATTAAAAGATTTAAATATAAATTCAACACGTCGCTGCTTTAGTTGAGAAAAATAATTTATTACGCGAGTATTGAAGTCCGGCGTATTTTCTATTAACTCTTTTTCAATAGAGCACATAGCTAACGCAGAAAGTCGATCCTGCGCCATTCTTAAAAATGTTTCAATTCGTTTTAAAGTTGTTAAATTCTTGCTTTAGCTTAGCTTTATCTAGACATGTATAAACTTGAGTAGCTGTTTGAAACGTATTTTCTGGAAAACTGAATCTGTATTCTCTAAACATTTCAGAGCACATAAGTAAAGCAAGAGATAAACGGTCGGAGAAGTTAAATCTATCTTCAGCACAGGTTGAAATAATATCGCACACTTCGTTTGCGATCATTTTGTTGTTGTCTTCCATTCTTGGTCGTTTTGAAGATGTTGAAATCGACATAGCGTCAGTGTCACACATAGTATCAACAACATCACGAACAACTTGCACAACTCCGACACATATTGTTTAACTTTTAATGGATGAATTTTTCTTTGTTGCAATTGATTATATATATAAAATGTCTATGTGGGGCATAATCTTATTAAAAAATTGCAATTTAAAAATAAAGTCGGCATCATGCAAAGTATTTTTTTAGCCCAATTGTTTTTATAATTGTCGCATTATCTGTTTCCATGTTGATAATTTCATCAAAACATTGTAGTAAGGCTTCCTTATAAGTGTAAATTGTAGTAACCGATCGTATATGGAAATTCCACCTAGTGGACGATGCTCTTGGTATTCGTTTTTTCATAACCTTATTTAGAATGCTTGTACGTTTAGCTAACCGCGAAAATAATGCAGGAAAGCCTTCTAAATTAGCAAAAAATATTCAATCAAAAATCAAATTTAATTGGTGGGCATGACAGTGTATGAAATGTGCTTCCTTATAAATATTCTTTATTTTCATCTGTACACCACCGGCACTACCTCTTATTACCGCTGCTCCGTCATAACTTTGACTTATTAGTTTATTTGGCGTTCTATAAATGTTGACTTCTTGGCACTGTTGTAAAATGACGTTACTAAGGCCGTCAGCAGTACTATTTTCTGGGCAGAGGAATCCCCAAAATAGTTCGTAAATGTTTCCATTAAGTACATATCTGTATATTAATACCATCTGCTGCATATTGACAGAATCTGTTGTCTCGTCAGCTTGTAAAGTAAAAAAATCTTCTGTGTCAATTTCACTTTTAATTATATCACGACAAACGTGTAAGATTGTGTCTAAAATGACATTTTGAATTGTTTTTGAAAGACCAATGAATGCACTGTTACTATTAAGATGTTCTTTTAAAATGTTATCCACTTCCGATAGTAAATTTATGAGTCCTCTAAAAATTCCGGGATTTTTAGATTCTTCACTTTCATCATGTCCTTTCAAATCCAATTCAAAGGCGCCACAGAATTTTATGCAATCTATTATTTTATTTAAAATATAGAGGGTTGTTTACTTTTCCATTGTGCTCTTTAATAGAAAGGCGATATGCCGAATCTAGTTGCGTCTGTATATTTGAGCAACCCAGCATGGCAAACTCAATTTCATTATGCAAATGTTTCGCACTAATACGATGTTTTTTTATTTTTTCTCCTAAATGTTTTAAATTCCTCACCATTTTCCATCCAAGCATCGTCCGATTGACCAGAATTTATTATTACACATGTATAACAGAAAAAATCATTTCTTATATCACTACCACATAACCAATTTGCCTGATTATACATGGACTTGTTAAATTTTCTATCATACGTTCCCTTTCGTTTGTATTGTTTTCATTACAATTTTTTCTTCGTAACTAAGTGTCAATAAGGCATACTATTAATACTAACGATGACATACCTGTTTACACAAAGTCATATCCCTGAAATCCACAGAAATTAAGTTAGAAAACAAATAAACGAAATGCTTGAACAACACGGCCTAATAATGCCGTCATACAGTCCTTTGTCTTCCCCGATTTGGGTTGTTACAAAAAAATTAGACGCGCCCGGGAAAAAGTAATGGCGTGTAGTAATCGACTACCGTAAGTTAAATGATAAAACAATAGGCGATCGTTACCCACTTCCAAATATAACCGATCTACTCGATAAACTCGGTCGATGCCAGTATTTCACTACACTCGACCTCGCATCCGGTTTTCATCAGATCGAGATGACAGAAAAAGATATTGCGAAAACTGCTTTTAATATATCATTTTGAATTTTTAAGAATGCCATTCGGATTAAAGAACGCACCGGCGACATACCAACGCGTCATGGACAATATCCTACGCGGAATACAAAATAAAAAATACTTAGTTTATCTCGATGATATAATTATTTTCAGTACAAGTTTGCAAGAGCATGTCGAAAGGCTCAAAGAAGTTTTTAATCGGTTAAGGAAATCTAACTTTAAAATACAGTTAGATAAATCCGAATTTCTACGAAAAGAAGTCGCGTCTTAGGGCACATCGTAACGCCAGTAGGAGTCAGACCGAACCCTGACAAGATTAAAGCCATTCAAAATTATCCCATTCCCAAAGCAACCAAGCAAATAAAAGGATTTCTAGGCCTTCTCGGATATTACCGAAAAATTAGAAAGGGAATTTGCTAAATTAACAAAACCTCTTACTAAATACCTTAAAAAAGATGCTATTATCGATATAGATAATGTTGACTATAAAAATAGTTTTAATTTATGTAAACATTTTTAATAAATGAGCCGATACTTCAGTATCCGGATTTTAATAAAGAATTTAACTTAACAACAGATGTTAGCAATTACGCCATTGGCGCTGTTTTGTCTCAAGGTAAAATAGGTTCAGATTTACCTATTGCTTATGCGAGTCGTTCGTTAAATGCACAAGAAACAAACTATTCTACTATTGAAAAAGAACTCCTTGCTATTGTTTGGGCTGTGAAATATTTCAAACCCTATTTATTCGTTAGAGCATTTAAGATTATTTGTGATCATAAACCACTTGAATGGTTATTTAATATAAAAGACCCCAATTCTAAAATGATTAGATGGCGTTTAAAACTTGCCGAATATGATTATAAAATTGTATATAAAAAATATATATAAATGTAAATGAATATAATGATAATCATGCTTATTTGAAAAATGTATTCGAACAATTAGTAGACGGTTACTCTTTAGTTGTAGAGCCAGACGACTCAATTGATTTAAAAGTAGGGGAACATGATAAAACCATACATTCCAATATAGAAGATCCTATATTTAGTATTCCTATCATAGATAAACCTGTGAATATCGGAGCGAATCAAATAATCATTTCCGAAGTTAAGTATTTACCTTGTGAACCAAAAATTAAATCATTATTTAATAATAAAAATCAACGAATACTTTTACAATTATCTAAGTTAGATTTTGAATACGATATTTTAAAATTTATTAAGGAATATATTACTCCTAAAATAAAATATCATTTATACTTCCAAAGTGACGTATACGATAAATTATGTACCATTTTACAACACCATTGTAAATAATAAATTAATTTTGTAAAATGTACAAGTATATTAATGGATATTGAAAATGAAGAAAATATTGATAATACTATCAAAATGTATCATGAAGGTAAAACCAACCATCGTGGCATCGATGACACTGATGCATAAATCAAACGTAAATTCTATTGGCCGTATCAACGGCGTAGCATCCAGAAATATATTAAAGAATGTGAAATTTGCGATGTAAGCAAATACGATACGAGTCCATTAAAATAAAAATATAATATAACCCCAACTCCTACTCGCCCTTTCGAAATTATACACATCGATAGTATATCGTTAGAAGGTGTACAATTTCTAACAATAATTGATGCGTTTTCCAAATACACACAATATATAGATTAAATTCGCAGCAAGCGATCGAAATTGTAAATAAAATGATTATATTCTTTAGCCACCATGGCATACCCGAACAAGTTATCGTGAATAATCATTTAGAATTCAAAAACTCTGTTTTAAAAGAATTATTTGATTTACATAAGGTAAAGTTACATTTTATCAGCTCTCAACATCCCGAATCAAACGGTATGGTTGAACGTGTTAATTCAACAATAATAGAACATATATGTTTATTAAATAATCAATAGGTCTATAAAAAAGAACCCATTGAAAAAAAAATAAAAAATAAAAAATAAATTATGCAATTATGGTTTAAAATAATACAATACATTCTGTAACCAAACTAAAACCTATTGAAATAATATATGGACATATTAATACAGATAATAGTGCATTTAATATTGTCATTGAAACTCTTGATAACTTGATAATTATATAATTAATCACAAAAATAAAGTAAAAATGTTATATCAAAATCTAAATGACGAAATGCAGGCAAATAAAGAAAAATTATTATGTCTCGCGAAGACACGCCTGAATTACCTTGTAATGTTTTTGTAAAAAAATAAGCAGAAACAATCAAAAACTAAGAATAAGTTTAAACCAGAAATTATTGAGTCATTAGATCTTCATATGAAAACAGCAAATATAAAAACGAAACACCACCATACGGTCGATAAAATTCACTTATAATACAATTAATAGTTACGAAATATATAAAAATTACTTGAATACATTCTAATATAATTAATGATAATTTTAATGAAACAAGAAAAAATATATTTCGCGCACCAGAAGACTTTTCTTTAGCGCACTAACTAACTGTCAGTTCCGACTTAAAAATGAATGCTGGAATAGCAATAAAATTTAACACACGTTTCGGTAGATTGAAATCACTTAAGGATCGGAATGCAAAATTACATTCTCTATGTTATTTAAAGAATACTAATGGTTATATAATTTATTTAATAACAAAGAATAATTATTAAGATAAACCATCACTCGAAGATTGATTTAAAACACTAATTTCTTTGAAAGAATTATACATTAAAAATAAAATAAAAAATCTAGCTTAGGTTGTGGTGTTGACAAATTAAATTATGAAAATGTTAAAAAAATTATTCAATATATTTTTAACGATACATCACGATGGCATACGGTGTAAAAATCAAAAACATAACTAGAAATTTAGGAATACTTCCAAATCATTTAGGACTAGCAAAGTTACAGCCGTTTTCGTGTCAACAAACGCACTTGTTTGAATTGTTTTTCGACTCACACTGGCAATGTTCATGTTTCAAACAAATCGCACCCCAGACAGTTTGACAGTTTCCAATTACAACGTCCAATTGTTTATTATTTTCAATTGTTATTAGAATCTTTCACCTTGCTTTCAGTGGTTATGATTTTACATTGTCTTATATCGTACTTAACCGCCTGCAGCCGATAACAAATAAAGCATCGTCGCCCTATATGTACACATGGCATTTGTTTGCTAGTTGAAATAATCGTTGAGAACTCAATTTTGCTGTAGTTATTTAATAACCAGCAGTTTCCACCGAATAATTCCTAGTAATCCCCTGCCACCTCCAATGGGGCAAAGTGTTTATAATTTTCAATTGATATTAGAATCTTCTTCCCCGTTTCTGGTGGTAACTATTTCGCATAGTATTCGCACTAGTTGGAACGATTGTTAATAACACAATATTTCTGTAGCTATTTAATAACCAGCAGTTTCCCCCAAGTGATTCCTAGTAATTCCCTGCCACTTCCAATCAGACGAAGTGGCCTTAAATGTCATAGCAAACAACTACCAGTTGTACCATTATATGGTTTGTCAGTTTCTATTTGCAACAGCTTATTGTTTATAATTTTCAATTGATATTATAGTCTGTTTCCCCGTTTATAGGGGTTGCGTTTTATGGCCCTTGGTCGCCTATAGTCTATAACAAATAGAACTGCGCCTTCCAAAATAAAGCCAGGGAATTTGTTTGCTAGCTTGAACAATTCTTCATAATACAAGTTTGCTGCAGCTATGTAATAACCAGCAGTTTCCCTCGAGTGATTCCTAGTAATAAGCTGCCACTTCCAATGGAGCGAAGTGGCCTTAAATGTTATAGCAAACAACTAAAAGTTGCACCATTACATGTTTTATGAGTTTCTATATGCCTATTGTTTATAAGTTTCAATTGTCATTAGAGTCTGTTTCCCCGTTTTTCGAGGTTTCGATCTGGCATAGCATTTTTTGATCCGTGACCGCCTATAGTCTTTAACAAATAGAACTGCGCCGTCCAAAATTAATACAGTGCATTTGTTTTCTAGTTGCAGTCGAAAGGGTTAATCAGGCGGAGAGAGAGTTCGAGAGTACGTGCGAGAGGAAAAAAATAGAGGAGTTGCAGAAAGTGGAAAAGAGGTTGAGGGAGTGTGTGGTGGAGAAACGGATGTGGGAGATCTTAAAGAGAAGGGTGAATCAGGGCACAGTGAACATGGAGTGGGAGAGGAGTTGTAAACAGATGGCGGGGTCTGAGGTGGAGCTGGGCAGTTCGAGTGCGAGACAAGTGGCACGAAGGGAGGCGTTTTTGCCGAAAGAGGTGGAGGTGGCCCTGGCACAGTTAAAACTAGGAAAGGCAGCGGGGGAAGATGGGCTGAAGGCAGAGGCTTTCAAAAAGCTACCGGAGGAAGGAAGGGAGAAGGTGCGGCAGATTATTAAGAAGGTGTGGAGTGGAGAGGAGGAAGTGCCGGAAGAGTGGGGGTGGTGGTCCCGGTACGTAAAGGGGGAGCGGCCGCGGACGTAAAAAACTATAGGGGGATCAGCATTATGAGTGCCGGTTATAAATTGATGATGACTATGGTGAAAAATAGAATGGATGGGGAAGTGGAACAAAAAGGGCTGCTGCCGGAATGCCAGGGTGGGTTCAGAAGAGGGACGAGGGAGCAGATTTTCACGCTGGCGAGAATGGTGGAGGAAGCGCTGGAATGAAAAGGGAGAGTGTATGCGGTGTTTGTGAATTTAAAAGCGGCGTATGACTCAGTTCCTAGGGGTAAACTGATAGAATATATGGATAGATTGGGTATGGAAGAGGAAGGAGTGGAGTGGGTGAGAAGGATGTATAAAGAATCATGGGAAAAAGCAAGATTGAATGGAGAAATATCTGAGAAATTTAGGGTGAATGTGGGGATTGCGTGAATAATAGTTAATAGAAAGGGA
This sequence comes from Lordithon lunulatus, assembly GCA_963942505.1. NCBI lineage: Eukaryota > Metazoa > Arthropoda > Insecta > Coleoptera > Staphylinidae > Lordithon > Lordithon lunulatus. The sequence continues at coordinate 41,229,889 of OZ012666.1, forward strand.
GCAAGGTTGGTTCCTGAAGAATATGCTAGAGCTTGAAAGGTCGACACCGAGGGCAGTGTCGTATGAGTATGTGATGGGAGTCGTGCGTGAGGGTTGTGAAGTTTGAGGAAAGATTGCAAGATTTGAGCGAGGAAAGACTGGTACGGGAGGTATGGATGAGGTGTAAGAGTAGAAGAGAGAGTGGATGGAGGAAGGATAGAGAAAGGATGTATGTAAGAGTGGGTATGTCTGAGTTGTGGGTAGACGAGAAGCTGAGAGAAAGGGGTAGCCTAGGAACTGAGATAAGGGAGATTTTGAGGGATATTGAGTGGCAAGAAAGGCAAGTGAGAATGGCTGAGAGCTCATACAATCCGGGCTACGTAGAGTGGCAAGTACAGGGGAAACTCCCGAGCTACTTAGCCAAGGGAGAGTGGAGCAGAGAGGACAAAGTATGCATGGCAAGAGCGAGGTGTGGGTCAGAAGAGCGAGGAAGAAAAGTGTGGATGAAGCTGGGGTACACTGCGTGTGCGCTGTATAGGAAGGGGAGTGACACGTGGTGGCACCTTAGCAGAGAATGTGAGGGAGTAAAAGCAGAGTGGGTTGGAGAGTGCAGAAAGCTGAACGAATGGTTAGGAGAGGATGGGAAATGCGTGAAAATCTGCAAGAGGCTGTCGTGGGAAAGCAAATTGGCGAGGGCAGAGGGGGTTTATTTTAGTGGTTAGAAAAATGATGTATTTTATGTTAATTTGTATTTTTTGGTTTCTTTTTTATTTCTTTCTGTGAAAGTATTGTTTTTTTTCGCCTGGAATGTGTGTAAAAGGGAAAGGTTGGGCTGATATGCCAAATAAAGGTCTTTTTATTTCTAGTTTGAACAATTGCTGAGAACACAAGTTTGATGTAGGTATGTAATAACCAGCAGTTTCCTTCGAGTGATTTCTAGTAATCCCCTGCCACTTCCAATGATGTGAAGAGGCCTTAAATGTCATATCAAACAACTACCAGTTGTACCATTATATGGTTTGTGAGTTTCTATATGTAACGGCCTATTGTTTATAATTTTTAATTGTCATTAGAGTCTGTTCGCCCGTTTCTAGGGTTTATGACCTGGCATAGCGTTTTATGGCAATTGACCGCCTATAGTCTATAACAAATAGAACTGCTACGTCCAAAATGAATAGGCATGTTTGCAGTTTCTCTCGAGTGATTCCTAGTAATCCGCTGCCACTTTCAATGGGGTGAAATGGCCTTAAATGTCATACATACACTACCAGTTGTACCATTATATGGTTTGTGATTTTCTATATTGTTATTAGAGTCTGTTTCTCAGTTTGTAGGGGTTACGATCTAGTATAGATTTTTATGGGCCTTAACCACCTAGATTCTGTAACAAATAGAACTGTGCCGTCCAAAATGAAGACAGGCCATTTGTTTGGCCGGAGTGAACTTATCCCCTATGATTCCAGCCTCTATACCGCGCGGCGCCGTGGGTCCGCGCGCACGACAGATTGTTTGCGGGTCTGTACTGACCAATTGGGGTGACCAATAAAATCCAAATTTTGAGCAATTCTTTATTAATGTGTTGCCGATCATAATATATATATCTAAACAATTTTTGAATAATTTTTATAGGCGTTTTTGTATAATATATGTTGTAACGTAAATTATTATTTTTGACCATGATGCGCAACGTTCCTGGATTTGAAAGAAATTGCCTAATGTTTATAACAATATGATAAAGTAAAATGGCAAATCTGTATACCGGCAGGTTGGTTTTTCTATTTTTTTTTTAATTTTAAACTTTTACGCTCATGTCTGGATAATCCGATTTTAGAGGCTGAGTCCATAAAAAAATAATGCAACATATTTTGTTTAATTTTTTTTGGATCTTGGTTCAGGACATAGCAGTGCATCAGATGGCCAAAGGAAATTGGAAAATTTTGATTCTAAGTATTTATTTTTTCGGCGACAAAGTCGAGTATGTTTCATTATTATTATTTTTAAAATTCCACCGTCATACAATTGATTTGAAAAAATTACACAATATTTATAACAAAATGTCAATTAGAAAATGGAAAGTCCCAACCCGAGCACGTAGTTTCTTCTATTTTTATTTTTAACTTTTTCGCTCCCATCTGGACGAAGGCAAAGTCAAAATTGTTGAATTTTCCATCATAGCCCACGGAGTTTTTTTTTCAAATTTTCACCATTCACCGCCTCTAAAATCGGATTATCCAGACATGAGCGTAAAAGTTTAAAATTTAAAAAAAAAATAGAAAAACCAACCTGCCCGTATACAGACTTTCCATTTTACTTTATCATATTGTTATAAACATTAGGCAATTTCTTTCAAATCCAGGAACATTGCGCATCATGGTCAAAAATAATAATAATGATATAAAAAAAATTTAAAAAATAGAAAAACAAATTTGCCGGTATACAGACTTTCCATTTTACTTTATTATATTGTTATAAACATTAAGCAATTTTTTTCAAATCCAGAAACATTGCGCATCATGGTCAAAAATAATACTAATGATATAAAAGTTAGTCGCCAAAAAAAAAAACTTAGAATCAAAATTTTCCAATTTCCTTCGGCCATCTGATGCAATGCTATGTCCTGAACCAATATCCAAAAAAAATTAAACAAAATATGTTGCATTATTTTTTTATGGACTCCGCCTCTAAAATCGGATTATCCAGACATGAGCGTAAAAGTTTAAAATTAAAAAAAAAATAGAAAACCCAACCTGCCGGTATACAGACTTTCCATTTTACTTTATCATATTGTTATAAATATTAGGCAATTTCTTTCAAATCCAGGAACATTGCGCATCATGGTCAACAATAATAATAATGATATAAAAAAATAGAAACACAAATTTGCCGGTATACAGACTTTCCATTTTACTTTATCATATTGTTATAAACATTAAGCAATTTTTTTCAAATCCAGGAACATTGCGCATCATGGTCAAAAATGTCCTGAACCAAGATCCACAAAAAAATTAAACAAAATATGTTATTATTTTTTTATGGACTCAGTCTCTAAAATCGAATTATTCAGATATGAGCGTAAAAGTATAAAATTTAAAAAAAAAAATAGAAAAAACAATTTGCCGGTATACAGACTTTCCATTTTACTTTATCATATTGTTATAAACATTAGGCAATTTTTTTCAAATCCAGGAACATTGCGCATCATGATCAAAAATAATAATTTACGTTACAACATATATTGTACAAAAACGCATATAAAAGTTATTAAAATTTTTTTAGATATATATATATATATATATATATATATATATATATATATTATGATCGGCAAGACATTAGTAAAGAATTCCTCAAAATTTGGATTTTATTGGTCACCCCAATTGGTCAGTACAGACCCGCAAACAATCTGCCGTGCGCGCGGACCCACGGCGCCGCGCGGTATAGAGGCTGGGATCATAGGGGATAAGTTCACTGCGGTATTTGTTTGCTAGTTTTCAATTGTTGATAATCTAAGTTTGCTGTAGCTATGTAATAACCAGCAGTTTCTCTCGAATGATTCCTAGTAATCTGCTGCCACTTCCAATTGGGCGAAGTGGCCTTAAATATCATGGCACGACCTATTGTGTATAATTTTCAATTGTTATTACAGTCTGTTTGCCCGTTTCAAGGGGTTACGATCTCGCTAAGCGTTTATGGCCCTTGACCGCCGACAGTCTAGAACAACTAGAACTGCGGCGTCCAAAATGTACACAGGGCATTTGTTAGCGAGTTTGAACAATTGTTGATACCACAACATTGCTGTAGCTATAACTAGCAGTTTCCCTGGAGTGATTCCTAGTAATCCGCTGCCACTTTCAATGAGTCAAAGTGGCCTTAAATGTCATAGCAAATAACTACCATCATATGGTTTGCCAGTTTCTATTTGCACCGGCCTATTTACAATTTTCAATTGTTATTAGAGTATGTTTTCCCTTTTGTAGGGGTTACGATATCGCATAGCGTTTTATGGCCCTTGACCGCCTATATTCTATAACAATTAGAACTGCGCTGTCCGAAATGAACACAGGGCATTTGTTTGCTAGTTTGAACAATTGTTTATAAGTCATGTTTGCTGTAGCTATGGTATAACCAACAGTTTTCCTCGAGTAATTTTTAAATGAGGCGAAGTGGCCTGAAATGTAATTGCAAACTACTACTACTTGTACCGTTATATGGTTTATCAGCTTCTATTTGCAACGGTCTATTGTGTATAATTTTCAATTGTTATTACAGTCTGTTTCCCCGTTTCTAGAGGTTACGATCTCGCATAGCATTTTATGGCTCTTGGCCGTCTATAGTCTATAACAATTACAACTGCGCCATGCAATATGACCACAGGGTATTTGTTTGCTAATTGGAATAATCGTTGATAATACAATTTTGCTGTAGCTATGTAATAAACTGCAGTTTCCCTCGAGTGGTTTCTAGTAATCCCCTGCCACCTCCAATGAGGCGGAGTGGCCTTATTTATACCAAACAACTACTAATAATACCATTAAATTGTCTGTTTGTCTGTTTCCATTTGCAATGGCCAATTGTTTATAATTTTTAATTGTTATTAGAATATTCTTCCTCGTTTCTAGTGGTTACTATCTTGCATATCGTTTTATTTCCCTTGACCGCCTATAGTCTATAATAAATAGAACTGCTCCGTCCAAAATGAACACAGGGTATTTGTTTGCTAGTTGGAACCATTCTTGGTAACAGAATTTTGCTGTAGACATGTAATAACCAGCAGTTTTCCTCGAGTATTTCCTAGTATTCTCCTGCCACTCCCAATTCGTCTCATTGGCCTTAAATGTCAAAGAAAACAACTACCAGTTGTCACTTTAGATGGTTTCTCGTTTCCAGCCCGGTTTGCGACCACATGTGGTACCCGGATTGCTCTTATTACATCGTGGCAATATGTCTTATCTAGCCATCCCCTCAGAGATTTTAGTCCTGTATATTACTAGTTTTCAGATAGTATTTAAGTAAATGTTAATTGTAAAATATTCAAGTTCCTTTTTAAACTTTCAATAATGTTGTTAGCAACTGTGCTATAATAAACTTCCGTTCTTATATTACTTAAAATTATAAGTTGCAATTTACGCCTGCAGCACATAAAATCAATTTAAGTGTCTAGCACACTGTTGTATATGGTAGATATAGTTATGCACTCTATTCTTTTACTCTCCACCTTCGATCCACAATTCGGCGGAAAAGTCTGCCGGAACATTTCCCGTTTCTAGGGGTTACGATCTTGAATAGCGTTTTATGGCCCTTGACGACCTATGGTCTATAACAAATAGAACTGCGACGTCCAAAATGAAGACAGAGCATCTGTTTCCTGGTTTGAACAATTGTTGATAACACAACTTTGTATAATGATAGTAAATAGCAGATAAACAATTAAATTAGATGTAAAGATTGACAATATTAGTCCTATATATAAGGGAACCTAGTACTGATTGTATAATGCATGATTGTGGCAATTAAGTGTAGATGGACAATGCCTAGTATGACGTGGACCATCAGATAATTATATGTAAACAGTAACAGTAACGCTAGTTTTTCAAATTTTGCACCATTATAATACTTCGTATGGTACAGAAAAATATTTATACTGCACATTTAGTACCAGAGTTAAATAAATTTATAGACATTAATTTACTTATTACAAGTATGGGGAGATTACAATTAATTTAATGTTAAAACTGAATGCAATAAGGATGAAACTAATCCATGTCGGACATACAAATATTGATATTTTATATTACTTCAAACAATTATTCAAAATCGTAAACAGTGAGTTCTATAAATGTACTTTTGTAATTAGAAAATATTTTGAATTTGTGTTCTACCTTACATTATTTATTGGTTATTAAACGGCCGTGTGCACGTTTGGAAAAATTAATCATATGTTTGTATATTATTGTATTTTCTAGATTAAGCTAAATGACGTTTTGGAACAACAACATGGAATCTAAACCTTTTTAGAAAAAAAAATTCTAGAAAATTTATGTATTGCTCGAAATCATCGATGCAAGATTAAGCAGAAAAATGCCAATCAGTGGCGTTCGGTCCATATGTGCAGGGTGTGCAATATACACCATTTATTTATTAAATTTGAAATGCGTCTGTATACAACAGGGCCAAGAATATTGGTAATTTTGCAAGAAAATTAAGCTGTATTTGTCCTTATTAGCATAGACCACATCAAGCACTAGAGGTGTAGGAAACAACCTGCACGCACGGCTCCGCATTGATAGTCGTACCAGGGGTCGTACTGGTCGTACAAGTCGTACATCGCGATTAGTCTACGAAATAGTATGAGCGAGATAGATTTTCCAAAAAAACGTATCGCCCATCTCTGCTGCTGCACCATGCACATTTTAATACGACACATCCCGAATACACTCAACGTTTACTTTTCGTTCGCCAGTGCTAACTGGATTAAAACAATATTTCACATTTATTAATTGGTTGAGTTTTGTTGTTAGTTTTATATTTCTGTGTGTTTGTGCCATAGAAAGTAACATTTACATAATTTGTAAATTGTAATTCATTTATAAAAATGTCCTTGTATTATATAAAAAACTATTCAATTTTAGTTTTTCATGATATTCATATTTTCATCATTATTCATTCATTTCATTTCATTAAATAAATCATATGGAAAATATTTTAATAATGTGAAACTAAGAAATTAATTGCATGTATAATAATATATTAATAAAAGAGATTTCATCTAGTAAAGTAAATCGCCTAGCTATGTTAAATGTAGAATAACTTGTTCTATTGCTACAGTAGAGAGATAATTTTTTGCATAAAAAATAATGAAACGGTTTAAGTACTTTAGTACTTATTACAATTGCAAAGGAAAAGACCTTCATTGGCATTTTCCTCACCGCCCTTCCACATCACAAACCACAACAAAAATATACAAAAATAAAAATGAAATTGCAAAGAAATTATTTACATTTCTAACTAGAAAAGAATAGAAACTAATTTACCACCACCTAATTCAGAGATTACTAATTTCAATGTATTTTAATTTCATGTTATATTTTTCTGCACACCCTACATCCACTGATGGCAATAGAAATACTCAATACTCAATGGCTAATTAGCCGTAACTTAAATTATGATTTGTTAAAGAGTTGTTTTAAATATTTTTCTATTAATGTTTTTCAGCCAGTTTAATTGTGAGAAAATCATACAATAATACTTTATTCTATGTTGTGCCTTTTATACTGATTATTAATCTATACAATATTAAGGTGACCAACTATTATTTGTTCAAAAAGAGTACACTTTGCAAGTATTTCATAGGTGGAAAAAAAGAAGAAAAAACGATAAAAACTTTATTTTCTTTTAAAACCATATTTTTCTTCGGAGTGGATTTTATTTGCTAAATGAGGATGTTCGTCTAATAATGAAGCCACATCCGAACAACTTTCATTTTGCATATTAAATTTGACTGTTAAGACGACAGATAATGTTTTTACAGAAAGTTGCGACTTCTCACTGCTCCAATAATCATTCCCTAGTGAAAATACCCTTTCAACAGCAGCATTAGTGCCTGGACAACATAAGGAAATTTCTATTAAAACTTTTAAATTTTCATGTGGGATATGTTCTACTCTAAAATGCCGAAAGATTTCTACCCATTTTTTGTCAAGTTCTATTTTCACATCGTTCCATTTCTTCAATGTTTCTTCATTTAAATATAAATTTACTCTTCGAATTTCTTCAAAGAGAAAATTGTCATTAATAACAATATCTTTTACTTCCTTCATTACAAATTCGACTGCTGAAGAAACTTCTTTCCATTCAATTTTACTATGAGTATAAAATTATACAAATGAGTACTTTCAGAGTACAGGATTTGAAAAGAGTACAGTTTGCGAAAAAAGAGTACAAAACTCTGTAAATGAGTATAGTTGGTCACCTTATCAATATACAAGTGGAGTTTTTCATAGTTATGATTTGCTTCTAGTGCAGTGCTTCGGAAAGTCAACTAATAAATAAATAAAAAAGATGTGGCCACTAGAAATTACTTTATCATAAGTATCATAGTAATCAAGGTTTTAAACAAATAATATTTTATTTGTACACTTTTCGTTTATTTTTATAATTTTCAGGTAACAATCGCTTAAAGAGCTGTATGTGCCTAATTTTTAATTTCGAATGACTAGTTTTTAGAACTTCTGGATATTAAAAAAAAACACACACATTACCTAAATGAAATGTATGTAATTTCAGTCCAAAATATATTTTTTTTTTTCATTTCCAATAAACGATTACAAACAATCGATTTTCGACGATTATCCATACTTCGTATATATAAAGTAATTATTATTAAGCTAAAAAATTGAGATGATGGAATACTCATGTATTCAAGAAATGTATTATTCATGTATTTCAAGAAATCGGAGCCGCAATGAGCCGACGATTTTATATTTCAGGCCGTGCAACTCACTTGAAATATGAACCCAACTATAGTTTCTCCGCGGATTTTGTATTTGCCTACACAGAAATTGTCGCACCTTGGCCTTACAGGGTATAGTTCTGTCGTTTTATGATGATTTAATTTGTAAAGTGTTAGACCGGTTTTAAATAATATACGTTGTAAGAAGAATTAATTAGGAAATAATACAGTTATGCAACAAAACTAATAACAATGCTTTCATAGAAAAGTAGGACCCGGCCAAGTTAATTTTCATCTGTTTTTAAGTTTCTTTCTAGTACATTTAGAAATTAATCAAATGTCGGTGTTTCAAAATGATAATGGTTTATTGTTGATAAATAATAACATTATAACCTATACTTTTTTATCATGGTTAATTTGTGCACAATTACATGTAATGGTATTTATTTTTTCAACATGTTTAAACAGAGGAAACAGTAGCAACTGTTTTGAAACACCATGCCATTTCATACAAAATTGTGGCATTCTCAGCAAGCGTATTTTTTTGTCGATTTGGTAATTCATAATTAAATAAGACAATCGCCGTTCGAGGGGAGATTAAGAATTAATGCGATGTGTTTTCTGTTTCTCTACACATTTTGTTTATAGCAAGTTACTCTACATATTGGTAAATTTGAAAAATTATGTATATAAAAAATATGTATGTTTGTCAACTTGATGTTTAAAAAAAAAACAGGGATTAAATAGCAATTGTTATAACACTAAGCCATTTCATCAAAAAATATATTTATTTCACAAAGTGGAAACTATTTTTTTAACCTGTTTGAGATAGAGGAAATTTGAATAAAAAGATATATATATATATATAGTATATTTAATACTCAAATATTGTGCCAATGAATAAAAAAGAGTGGCTTTATGATCGGTTTGGATCATTTTCATTATATATATATATATATATATATATATATATATATATATATATATATATATATATATATATATATATATATATATAATTGCGGAAGACAATTTGATAGAAATTAAATGACCTATAACATTCTAGGATTTGCACCCTCTGGAGGCAACATATTCTTCTTTAGGTGCCATCTCCGATACGAAGGTCGGCAATCATCAAGGCGATCTTCACTTTTGAAACCGCATTTCTAAATAATTGGTTGCTAGTACAGCCAAACCACTCTCTAAGGTTTTTCATCCATGAGTTTCGTCTCCTTCCTATGGACCTCTTTCCTCTAATTTTCCCCTGCATAATTACTTGTAGTATTTGATATTTTTCTCCTCTCATGATATGTCCTATATATTCCAGTTTTCTTTGCTTAGTGGTCAGAATTACTTCTTTTTCTTTATTCATACGTCTCATCACTTCTACATTGGTTGTTTTCTCTACCCACGAGATCCTCAGTATTCTTCGATATATCCATATCTCGAATGCCTCCAGTCTCTTTATGTCGATTGCTTTCAATGTCCAGGATTCCATTCCGTAGTATAGTATTGATAGTACGTAGCATCTCATCATTCGAATTTTTAGATCGAGGTTTAGATGTCGGCAACTGAACAGGCTCTTCATTTTAGAAAAGGAGCTTCTTGCCTGTTCGATTCTGATTCGAATTTCTTGGGAGCTATCATTATTTTCATTAACGGTTGTGCCTAGGTATTTGTATTCTCTTACCCTTTCAATAGGCTGGTTCTTTACATATACTCGATGGTTGTCCTGAGTTGTTTTAGTTATTAGCATGTATTTTGTTTTGTTTATGTTCAGTGATAGCCCATATTCTTCACTTTCTGTGACTATTTATTAATTAGCGTCTGTAGGTCTTCGAGCGTTTCAGCTAAAAGAACCGTATCGTCGGCGTACCTCAGATTATTTATTGACATGCCGTTAATTTTAATGCCTATGTCTTGATCATCGAGTGCTTTATTTACTATGTCCTCTGAGTAGAGATTAAAGAGGGTTGGTGAGAGAATACACCCTTGACGGACACCTCTCTGTATTTCTATTTCTTCAGATGTTGTGTCTTCTACTCTTATTGCTGCCTTCTGGTTGTAGTAGAGGTTTGAGATTATTCTTATGTCTCTAAGGTCTATCTTTCTCTTTATTAGCGTATCTATTAGTTTGTCATGTCTAACTTTGTCAAAGGCTTTGTTATAGTCTATGAAGCAAACGTGTAGGTCTTGATTCATATCTAGGCATCTTTGCGACAGGACAACATATAAAAAAAATATTAAGATGCTGAGATTCGAGATGTTCAACTATTTTTAAATAGGAGGCTCTCTTATTTTTATCAAATTCAAGGACAGTTAAATATATGTGTCATTTTATTATCTGGTCTCCAAAGGGAATACTAGTTGAACATGTAAATATATTATATATAATTGTTTAATAAGAATATTCTAAATATTTTTGTTGTTAGATTGAACGAGATGAACATTTATGGATCAACATGTTACTTAAATTAACAAATTTCTATTTATTATGTATATTGCCAGAAATAATCGATCCTAGAAAGAAACGGCATTTGAAATTGCGGATCCTCCGCAAGAAATGACAGTACTATCGTCAATTGAAGTGTTTATAGTTTATTTTTACACCGCTGCTGATTTTTACGATTTTTTTATGAGACTGTACACAATTTTATATTGTCTATTATTCATTTTTGTAATTTTTCTCAACATTTACGCACTTTATCTATATCGAATGTTAATTTTTTAATAATATTTATATAATTGTCAATAGGGTTTATAATTTTCTAGAATTTTCTTTAACCGAAAATCCTATTTAAATGGCAACAGAATTCAGTCGAAATGTCATTTTAACAGAGTTATTGTGCTATTAGATATTATTATGATTAAAATAAAAATAGTTTCATTATTAATCCAATACTCATTCATCCTGAATCTCTAGGTGGTATAGATATTTAATTCGGTGTGTGCCGAAAAAATTCTACAATTGTTTACTCATGCCTTGGTAACCATAAAATAAGAAAAAAACGAATTTAAGTTAATTTTGTTAGCTATTATTCAAACTAGTCACTCACACAACCAGTTTGCAATCAAAATGAAACCTCACACTGCTCACACCGCACACGAGCGCGACTGATTCTGGATCAGTTGTATCAGAGCGGTCCACAATTGCTGATATTGCATAATATTTAGTATCGCTCACTAAGTTATTTTGAAACTTTCATCATTTCTTTAGAATTTGTTTGCTTCACCAAGGGTACTACTTTTTCAATTGATTTTAAACTTTTACATGTGAATTGGCGCCGTGGTAAAATATCTATCAAAGCGAGTATAAACAAAATAATGAGTTGATATTAAATTTACAGATGTAACTGTCTGTAGGTCCCTGACTGCTCATAAATAGCAATAAATAAACAATACACAGTATACTGCACAACAACTCTATTTGTTAGACATACATTATATTTGACGATTGTTAATACTTGTAGGTTATGTTTATTGCATATGATATTGATAATGTATATGATACAGTACGAAAATATGTGCATTATCGTGAGAAAAAAATATAGAAATTAAAATTATGATATTACTGTACTGTTTTCGTAATTTGTACCTGAATCTTCGAAATATGTTCAATAGAATTATTGGGGGATTATTATTTTCTGCCGCACAGGGACATCGTTAAGGTACAATAATGCGCAATTGAACGCATTGGCCATTCAGGTACAAATTACGAAAACAGTACAGTAATATCATAAGTTTAGTTTCGGAGCGCGGCAATAAATATTACGCTTATAAAATCCATACTTCTGCCGTTTTACCCTCACTTTCTTAACAAGCAGGTATTTTTGTTATTAAGTGCGTGCGTAAAGAACGTCCATGCAACAATATTTATAATTTGTGTTATTATAAATATTGCAGAATTAAAAATGTTTTTTTTTATTACAAAAATCGTATAAAAATAATAATTATATCAATATTATCAATATCGATATTGAAGAGTCAAATTACTGTATAATCACTTACTTTTATACATATATTACAATAAATATATTACAATTTCGTACAAATAACAATTTATAACAACTATTGCATTTTAAATCAAAGTTGGCCGGAATAAATTTTTACAAGTAAAAACAAAATGTTTCAAAGCTAAAGGTTGTTTTAGACAAGGCAATTTCTTAGCTTAAAAGTTGTTCAAGAAATTATTTCATATATCCTCCTCCCATATAATTTGTCATTGACAAATAGAACGCGTTATATTTTTTTAATTCGATCACCATCCAATCCAATATTTCAATTAATTTGCTGTATGATACGAGACAATTTAGATTGTTTCGCATCTTGACTAACACTAATGTGATACTCATATACCGATAGTTGTTGACCAAGATAATACAAAGTCTAAATAAGTTGTGATAAGAACGATTACTGTACTTTATATTCACTATATATTGGGGGTTTATACACAAAATAATAATTAATAAATTAAATAATAAATTAGATAAAACAAATCAGTTCAAATAAGGAATATTTTTTATTATTTTACTAACAAAATAAGAATGTTCTTAGTACTTATTTTGTCACAATATACAATATTATGGGAAATATTTCTCTGAGTATGAGTTCTTATTTATTATATTATGTCAGCATAAACCCAGTTTAGATCTTACAAGTAAAATTCAATCTTTATAGGGCTATCAGTCGTGAGGCTTTTCCGCCTGTAAAGGGAGCTCAGACCAGTTTAATCACCCGGTATTTACCTTATCATCACAAAAAACCTAAACCTAAACAACTGCGACGGTGATTAAATCTTTATATTATTTATATAAATTTAAATAAATTATTATGGATAAGAGATATATCCACCGGTGTGAAGATAGCCCCTATGATCCCAGCCTCTATACCGCGCGGCGCCGTGGGGCCGCGCGCACGGCAGATTGTTTGCGGGTCTGTACTGACCAACTGGGGTGACCAATAAAATCCAAATTTTGAGGAATTCTTTATTAATGCCTTGCCAATCATAATATATATATATAAATTTTTTTTAAAAATTTTTATAGGCGTTTTTGTATAATATATGTTGTAACGTAAATGATTATTTTTGACCATCACCCGCAATGTTCCTGGATTTGAAAAAAATTGCCTAATGTTTATAATAATATGATAAAGTAAACTGGAAAGTCTGTATCCCCGGCAAGTTGTTTTTTCTATTTTTTTTTAAATTTTATACTTTTACGCTCATATCTGAATAATTCGATTTTCCATAAAAAAAATAATGCAACATATTTTGTTTAATTTGTTTTTGGATCTTGGTTCAGAACATATCAGTGCACCAGTTGGCCGAAGGAAATTGAAAAATTTTGATTCTAAGTATTTTTTTTTTGGCGACTAACTTTTATATCATTATTATTATTTTTGACCATGTTCCGCAATGTTCCTGGATTTGAGAGAAATTGCCTAATGTTTATAACAATATGATAAAGTAAAGTGGAAAGTCTGGATACCGGAAAATTTGTTTTTCTATTTTTTTAATTTTTTTTTTATCATTATTATTATTTTTGACCATGTTCCGCAATGTTCCTGGATTTGAGAGAAATTGCCTAATGTTTATAACAATATGGTAAAGTAAAACGGAAAGTCTGTATCCCCGGCCACTTGGTTTTTCTATTTTTTTTTAAATTTTAAACTTTTACGTTCATATCTGGATAATCCGATTTTAGAGGCTGAGTCCATAAAAAAATAATGCAACATATTTTGTTTAATTTTTTTCTGGATCTTGGTTCAGAACATATCAGTGCACCAGTTGGCCGAAGGAAATTGAAAAATTTTGATTCTAAGTATTTTTTTTTTGGCGACTAACTTTTATATCATTATTATTATTTTTGACCATGATGTGCAATGTTTCTGGTTTTGAAAAAAATTGCTTAATGTTTATAACAATATGATAAAGTAAAGTGGAAAGTCTGGATACCGGAAAATTTGTTTTTCTATTTTTTTAATATTTTTTTTATCATTATTATTATTTTTGACCATGTTCCGCAATGTTCCTGGATTTGAGAGAAATTGCCTAATGTTTATAACAATATGGTAAAGTAAAATGGAAAGTCTGTATCCCCGGTAAGTTGGTTTTTCTATTTTTTTTTTAATTTTAAACTTTTACGCTCGTATCTGGATAATTCGGTTTTAGAGGCTGAGTCCATAAAAAAATAATGCAACGTATTTTGTTTAATTTTTTTCTGGATCTTGGTTCAGAACATATCAGTGCACCAGTTGGCCGAAGGAAATTGAAAAATTTTGATTCTAAGTATTTTTTTTTTGGCGACTAACTTTTATATCATTATTATTATTTTTGACCATGATGTGCAATGTTTCTGGTTTTGAAAAAAATTGCTTAATGTTTATAACAATATGATAAAGTAAAGTGGAAAGTCTGGATACCGGAAAATTTGTTTTTCTATTTTTTTAATATTTTTTTTATCATTATTATTATTTTTGACCATGTTCCGCAATGTTCCTGGATTTGAGAGAAATTGCCTAATGTTTATAACAATATGGTAAAGTAAAACGGAAAGTCTGTATCCCCGGCCACTTGGTTTTTCTATTTTTTTTTAAATTTTAAACTTTTACGTTCATATCTGGATAATCCGATTTTAGAGGCTGAGTCCATAAAAAAAATAATGCAACATATTTTGTTTAATTTTTTTCTGGATCTTGGTTCAGAACATATCAGTGCACCAGTTGGCCGAAGGAAATTGAAAAATTTTGATTCTAAGTATTTTTTTTTTGGCGACTAACTTTTATATCATTATTATTATTTTTGACCATGATGTGCAATGTTTCTGGTTTTGAAAAAAATTGCTTAATGTTTATAACAATATGATAAAGTAAAGTGGAAAGTCTGGATACCGGAAAATTTGTTTTTCTATTTTTTTAATTTTTTTTTTATCATTATTATTATTTTTGACCATGTTCCGCAATGTTCCTGGATTTGAGAGAAATTGCCTAATGTTTATAATAATATGGTAAAGTAAAATGGAAAGTCTGTATCCCCGGCAAGTTGGTTTTTCTATTTTTTTTTTTAATTTTAAACTTTTACGCTCGTATCTGGATAATTCGGTTTTAGAGGCTGAGTCCATAAAAAAATAATGCAACGTATTTTGTTTAATTTTTTTTGGATCTTGGTTTAGAACATATCAGTGCATCAGATGGCCGAAGAAAATTGGAAAATATTGATTCTAAGTATTTTTTTATCGGCGACCAAGTCGAATATGTTTCATTATTATTATTTTTAAAATTCACTGGCATACAATTGATTTGAAAAAATTACACAATATTTATAACAAAATGACAATTAGAAAACGGAAAGTCCCAACCCGAGCACGTTGTTCCTTCTATTTTATTTTTATTTTTAACTTTTCCGCTCCTATCTGGACTAGGGCAAAGTCAAAATTATTTAATTTTCCATCATAGCCCACGGAGTTTTTTTTTTTTCAAATTTTCACTATTTGTTGCTAACCCAATAGTGGTTACAAAAAGTATTTTTTAGATTGACACGGATCCAGTTTTATATATTTTTACAGGCCTTTTACGTAGTTTGATCATTTAAATGGCTGCGCGTAATTCCAATGTCCGATTGGAATTATTATTACTTATTAATAAACTCCCTACTTTAAGGATTACAATTCATTCAAAATACTTATTTTACCAATAGTATTATGAGTTACAATGTGTAAAAAGGCTACTCCCTTGACGGTGATTCGAACCTCGACTCTGTGTTTTATAATGACAGCAGAAGAATTTAACAAACGATAGGTCGGACTAAAAACATTGACTACGATTTTATATACAGTTTTTTATGCAATAGACATATTCTGGATGCGTATGTTATGATAATATAGGATAATTGTGCACTACAAATTATATTGGAATGAAATGTGCCTCAATTAATTACCTCGAAGAATGCCTTACTAATAAAAGGATCAATTAGAAATTCCCATTTCCGATTGGGATTATTATTACTTATTAATCAACTCCCTACTTTAAGGATAATAATTCATTAAAAATACTTATTTTACCAATAGTATTATGAGTTACAATGTGTAAAAAGGCTACACCCTCGACGGTGATTCGAACCCTCGACTCTGAGTTTTATAATGACAGCAGAAGAATTTAGCAAACGATAGGTCGGACTAAAAACATTGACTACGATTTTATATACAGTTTTTTATGCAATAGACATATTCTGGATGCGTATGTTATGATAACATAGGATAATTGTGCACTACAAATTATATTGGAATGAAATGTGCCTCAATTAATTACCTCGAAGAATGCCTTACCAATAAAATGGATTAATATTTTCCTATATAGTGAAATAGATGTTGAGTACTTTTCCTGGAATTCTGCTGTCATTATAAAACACAGAGTCGAAGGTTCGAATCACCGTCAAGAGAGTAGCCTTTTTACACATTGTAACTCATAATACTATTGGTAAAATAAGTATTTTGAATGAATTGTAATCCTTAAAATAGGGAGTTTATTAATAAGTAATAATAATTCCAATCGGACATTGGAATTACGCGCAGCCATTTAAATAATCAAACTACGTAAAAGGCCTGTACAAATATATAAAACTGGATCCGTGTCAATCTAAAAAATACTTTTTGTAACCACTATTGGGTTAGCAACAAATAGTGAAAATTTGAAAAAAAAAACTCCGTAGGCTATGATGGAAAATTAAATAATTTTCACTTTGCCCTCGTCCAGATAGGAGCGGAAAAGTTAAAAATAAAAATAAAATAGAAGGAACAACGTGCTCGGGTTGGGACTTTCCGTTTTCTTAATTGTCATTTTGTTATAAATATTGTGTAATTTTTTCAAATCAATTGTATGCCAGTGAATTTTAAAAATAATAATTGATGTGTAGAACACCGGGGTTTCGCTGCCACCACCTCAGGATTGAGGAAAACTCGTACAAGTTTAAATTTGTTTATTGTATAATGTTTATAACTATTTGAAGTGAGAGCTAACTACTATAGCTCGGTGATGTTGGCTGGTTCTCTTCGGAGAGTCGTGTGGGCTCCTAGCAAAAATGACAATTGAATATATATTACCTGACCTAACTGGTCTAATAGATATCGGCAATTCAAGGGCTATAATGCGTTAGGGTGAAAGTCTGGTAATGAGGTTGTTTCCGTAATGCCCGTCCGCTAATGGGTTAGAAATATGCGATGTCTCCTGATTATGTATATACACAACACCTCCCCCCGTAGAAATAAAATATTTTATGGTTTACAAATAAAATATTTTTCGACGTCCTCGTCGAATGTAGAAAAACTGGGCGCACCTTAGAAGTCATTAACACAATCTCCAATCAATTGCAAAACAAAGAAAACAATAAAAATATATGGCACACATAGCTAAATTAATTTAAATATTAAACTTACTAATTTTTACCTAGGTTTACTCGCTTGAATAATTTTATAATTAATAGTTTGAAATTTGATCCTTTTTTTTTTTAAATAATACTAGAATATAATAATTGTTTGTTATTCTAAAATATTCTGTATTTTAATTAACTCTAATATGGATTATTCATAAAAATGTTTAATTCTATTACAATGTACAGTTGTAGTTTTATATCCCATTTTGATCTTATAATTAACAGGCGATATTTGTTCCAATACAGTATATGGGCCTATCCAGATCGGGTCTAATTTTGCACTACGGCCTCTCCTAACTGATTCATCGTGCAATAAAACTTTATCGCCAATATTGAAATGTTTTGAATTTACTTTTTTGTCGTAATACTGTTTTGAGCTTTCCTTGTGAACTAATAATTTTTCTCTAGCAATTTGGTGCGTAGTATTGAATTTGAATTTTAAATTTTCTATGTAATCATCATAATTGTATGAAAATGAAGGCGCGGATGAAATGGAATTTGGAATGTTCGCTTTAAATCCGAAAATCAACTCAAATGGAGCATATCCTGTGGCCGAATGTGGCGTTGTATTGTATGTGAAAATGGCTTTAGAAATGTATTGGTCCCAATTATTTTGATCTTGATTTATAAAATTTCTAAAATATTCTTTGAAAGTTCTATGGCTTCTTTCGAGCGCACCATTTGTTTGGGGATGATAAGCTGAACTCGTAATTTTCTTAATTTTTAATATTTTACAAATATTTTTGAATAGGTCACTCATAAAGTTTGTGCCTTGATCGGTTAAAATTTTCTGGGGAATTCCATATCTGCAAATAAACCTATCTATGAAAGCATCTGCTACTGTAGCAGCTTCTTGATTCTCTAATGGAAAAGCTTCGGAATATTTTGTTAAATCATCTTGCATTGTTACGATATATTTATAACCATTTACTGCTTCAGGAAGAGGACCTACGATGTCTAAAAATACTTTTTGGAATGGCTTATTTGACGTAGTAGTTATTTCCATTGGCATCTTTGTACGTTTTGATACTTTATTTCTTTGACAACTTGGGCATTTCTTTATGTAATTTTCTAAATCTTTTAGCATGGTTGGCCATTGGTAATATTGTTTTATTCGTTTGAGAGTTCTTTGAAAACCCACATGACCACCTAACGGCGTATCATGATGTTCATGAATAATTGTAGCAATCTGTTCGTCAGTGAGATCATCTTCAATTATATTAGAATAAATAATAACTTCTATCTCTGTTTCTTTAAAAATATATCTTAACATGGGCCGTATTAGATCCCATTTTAATTTAGGCGTATATTCGCAATTAATAAATGATAAATGATTAATTTTTCCTCTCAAACATAAGTTTTTAACTTCCAAGAGTCCTTTCCAAATAATTTCGTAATCAACATTATCGGCTTTAAAATGTGTTGCTATTGCCGTAAATACCTTATTTTTAAAGTTTATACAATCACCTAATTCTAAATCGTCTAAATTATTGTGTATGTATTTAAAAATATCTTGCATATTAAATTTATTATGTTCACTAGCTTTCTCGATATGTTTTGTTATGAATGTAGCCACAACTTGATCTTTACTAATTTTAGATATATGATTGTTACTTTCTTTGATATTTGAGTTAATTACTATATTGTTTTCTAAAAATAATTTAAAATCTGCATAATTAGTTATAGTGTCTACATGATAAATATATCTACTTAAACAATCAGCATTTGTATTTATTTTTCCTGCTTTATATACTACGTCAAAATTATACTCTGCTAATTTTATTCGCATGTGCGTTAATCTCGAACCTGGGTCTTTTACATTAAAAATACTAGTTAAGGGTTTATGGTCTGTTACTACTGAAAATTTAGTACCATAAACATACGGCCTAAAATGTTTGCAAGCCCACTGAACAGCTAACATTTCCTTTTCTGTTGTTGAATAATTAATTTCGGCTTTATTTAATGTTCTACTAGCAAAAGAAACTGGCAAATCTTTTCCTATTCTTCCCTGAGATAAAATAGCTCCTATGGCAAAGTTACTAGCGTCTGTTGTTATAATAAAATTTTGTGAAAAATCTGGGAATTGTAATATAGGCTGACAAGTTATCATACCTTTTAATTTCTCAAAAGATTCTTGGCATGCATCTGACCAAATAAAAGGAACATTGTTCTTTAATAAATTTGTCATCGGTAGCGCAATTTTGGAAAAACCTTCAATAAATCGTCTATAATAACCGACGAGACCTATAAATTGTTTAATTTGTTTCTGATTACTAGGTGGTTTAAATTCAATGACTGTCTTGATATTATCGTGGTTTGGTTTAATTCCACTTTCTGTGATTACATGCCCTAAATACGATACTTCTTTTCTTAAAAAATTACATTTTTCTGGTTGTAGCTTTAAATTAAATTTTCTGAATCTTAAAAATACATCTTTTAATTTGGAATAATGTTCTGATAAATTATTTGAATAAACAACGACATCGTCTAAATAAATAAAACAACGCTCACCCTCCAAACCACTCAGAGCTGTGTTCATTAACCTTTGGAAAGTAGCTGGGGCTCCTTTTAACCCAAAAGGCATTCTATTAAACTCAAAGTGACCGCTTGGCGTACTGAATGCTGTTTTATATTTATCTTTCGGATGCATAAGTACTTGATGGTAACCACTCGCTAAATCAAGAGTAGAAAAATATTTAGCATTACCCAGTTGATCAAGAATATCTGTAATATTGGGAAGTGGATATGCATCACCAACAGTTATTTCATTTAGCTTACGGTAATCGACAACTACTCTCCATTTTTTATTTCCATCTTGGTCCGATTTTTTGGGAACAATTAATAAAGGTGAATTGAAAGGGCTAATACTATGTTGAATGACTCCATCTTTTAACATATTATCGGTGTGTTCTTTAATTATAGATTTTTGTGATTGTGGCAATCGATAGGGCCTAATATTAATGGGTGAACTATTCGAATTAGTAGTAATTTGATGTGAAATTCCATTGCAATGTGTTAATTGTTCATGTTCTAAATGAAATACATCGCTAAACTCTGCAATTAATGTGTTTATTAAGTCTCTTTCTTCTGAATTTAAATGATTTGAATTTATTAATGTTTTTAAATTTTGAATTTTGCCACTATTAGCCAATGCCTGTGTAGGAGAATTGAAATGATTTATTTGTGCAGAATCAACTTTAATTAATTTTATGTTAGGGACTGGTAAAATAATATCATTTTCAGTAATATTTAAAATTGAAACTATACATTTATAATTTTTCGAATTAGTAAAGCAAGATGCTACGAAAACCCCTTCTCTTAAATTATTAGTTTCACATATTCCTTCGCCATCTTTAATATTGCAATTACCTTCAACTATTGTTTCTGAACGTGCCTTTAAAATAATGTGATTTTTGGGATATATATTCCAACTAAAATTTTCAATAGAAATTTGCCCTGTTTCGTAGTTGATGTTACATTTATTTCTTGAAAAGAAATCCAGACCTAATATACCGTCATGTTGAATGGGAAAATCATTATCTACTACAGAAAAATTATGTTGTAATACCTCGTCATTATTTAATAAAATATCTAGCGTACAACTACCCAATGTCATAACTGCGATATTGCTAATACCAACCAATTGTGTAACTTTAGTTTTGTCAATTAAAACGTTTTTATCTAAAATTTTATGTTTTATTAAACTAACTTCAGCACCTGTATCAATAATTAAATTCAGTGTTTCTTCATTTTTGTTTTTAATTTTAAATTGAATAATTTGTAATCGCGTTTGAGTTGCATTTTTTACATTCACTTTTACTTGCTCATCAATTTGCTTTGTTGGTAATTTATTAAACGGATTTGAATTATTTTGTATTAATATTAGTTCGTCATAAGTTAAACGTCTTTTATTGTGGCGATTATTGTACAACAAATTATTTGTATTTGTATAATATCTATGAGTACTTCTAACATGTTGATTATGATGAACAAATTGATTATTGATTTCAGAACTTCTTGAATTACTGCCTGGGTAAACATTTTGGTTTATTGTATAACAATAGCTTTTTGTTCTAAACGAATTGTAATTATTATTGACATTTGCATGATTAAATTTATGATGTTTCGGTAACTTTTTATATTGGTAATTTGGAAAATTTTCTACATCTGTCCTTGAATGAAATTTATCTGAATTTAAAATTTGTGAGTCTATGTTCTGACAATATTCCATATTTTCCGATAGAGTTGTAATTTCCATACTTTTTGTGAAACAAGTTGCCTGAGTTCTTTCATTGCGAAGACCTTTTCTAAATTTGCTTACTACATATGCTTCCAGTACTGAGTCAATCTCGAGTGAACGTTCATTAGAAATAATAGATTCTGGATAATTTAATCTTTTAAAATCTTCGTAAATTTCTTTAATTCTTACCCCAAAATCAATAACGGTTTCTGTTTCTTCTTGACGAACATTTTCTAATATATTTAAAGATCTGTGACTACTTGTACTTTTATAATAATTATAAATTTTTGTTTTGAATTCCATAAAGTTGGAAAATCTGTCTTTAATGTAAATTTGAATTTTATCGGTAAGTTTGTAACAGTAAATAAGTTTTAAAACCATATATTTATGATTCTCCGCTGTAAATTCAAGCGCAGCCTCACATTGATTCAAAAATGAGTTTAAATTTTGCCTATTCACCGAGCATATAGGTTGTACTAAGCTTAATACATCACTAATAGTGTTTGCCATATTTATACGTTTTCAAAGGTTCAACAAATGAAATAGCGAAAGTGATTAATGACTTACCCTTTGCAAGTTTAATATAACGCCTCAGTTGCTGTTGACCGATGCGGTATGCGTTCTCTTCATAGACGTGGATGATGCTTTGTCGTGGTACGGGAAAACGTTATCACCAAACGAAAAGACCACCGCGGCCGCCAAATTTGATGTGTAGAACACCGGGGTTTCGCTGCCACCACCTCAGGATTGAGGAAAACTCGTACAAGTTTAAATTTGTTTATTGTATAATGTTTATAACTATTTGAAGTGAGAGCTAACTACTATAGCTCGGTGATGTTGGCTGGTTCTCTTCGGAGAGTCGTGTGGGCTCCTAGCAAAAATGACAATTGAATATATATTACCTGACCTAACTGGTCTAATAGATATCGGCAATTCAAGGGCTATAATGCGTTAGGGTGAAAGTCTGGTAATGAGGTTGTTTCCGTAATGCCCGTCCGCTAATGGGTTAGAAATATGCGATGTCTCCTGATTATGTATATACACAACATAATAATGAAACATATTCGACTTGGTCGCCAAAAAAAAATACTTAGAATCAAAATTTTTCAATTTCCTTCGGCCAACTGGTGCACTGATATGTTCTGAACCAAGTTCCAAAAAAAAATTAAACAAAATATGTTGCATTATTATTTTATGGACTCAGCCTCTAAAATCGGATTATCCAGATATGAGCGTAAAAGTTTAAAATTTAAAAAAAAAATAGAAAAACCAACTTGCCGGGATACAGACTTTCCATTTTACTTTATCATATTGTTATAAACATTAAGCATTTTTTTTCAAATCCAGAAACATTGCACATCATGGTCAAAAATAATAATAATGATATAAAAGTTAGTCGCCAAAAAAAAAATACTTAGAATCAAAATTTTTCAATTTCCTTCGGCCAACTGGTGCACTGATATGTTCTGAACCAAGATCCAGAAAAAAATTAAACAAAATATGTTGCATTATTTTTTTATGGACTCAGCCTCTAAAATCGGATTATCCAGATATGAACGTAAAAGTTTAAAATTTAAAAAAAAAATAGAAAAACCAAGTGGCCGGGGATACAGACTTTCCGTTTTACTTTACCATATTGTTATAAACATTAGGCAATTTCTCTCAAATCCAGGAACATTGCGGAACATGGTCAAAAATAATAATAATGATAAAAAAAAAAATTAAAAAAATAGAAAAACAAATTTTCCGGTATCCAGACTTTCCACTTTACTTTATCATATTGTTATAAACCTTAAGCAATTTTTTTCAAAACCAGAAACATTGCACATCATGGTCAAAAATAATAATAATGATATAAAAGTTAGTCGCCAAAAAAAAAATACTTAGAATCAAAATTTTTCAATTTCCTTCGGCCAACTGGTGCACTGATATATTCTGAACCAAGATCCAGAAAAAAATTAAACAAAATATGTTGCATTATTTTTTATGGACTCAGCCTCTAAAATCGGATTATCCAGATATGAACGTAAAAGTTTAAAATTTAAAAAAAAATAGAAAAACCAAGTGGCCGGGGATACAGACTTTCCGTTTTACTTTACCATATTGTTATAAACATTAGGCAATTTCTCTCAAATCCAGGAACATTGCGGAACATGGTCAAAAATAATAATAATGATAAAAAAAAAATTAAAAAAATAGAAAAACAAATTTTCCGGTATCCAGACTTTCCACTTTACTTTATCATATTGTTATAAACATTAAGCAATTTTTTTCAAAACCAGAAACATTGCACATCATGGTCAAAAATAATAATAATGATATAAAAGTTAGTCGCCAAAAAAAAAATACTTAGAATCAAAATTTTTCAATTTCCTTCGGCCAACTGGTGCACTGATATATTCTGAACCAAGATCCAGAAAAAAATTAAACAAAATACGTTGCATTATTTTTTTATGGACTCAGCCTCTAAAACCGAATTATCCAGATATGAACGTAAAAGTTTAAAATTTAAAAAAAAATAGAAAAACCAAGTGGCCGGGGATACAGACTTTCCGTTTTACTTTACCATATTGTTATAAACATTAGGCAATTTCTCTCAAATCCAGGAACATTGCGGAACATGGTCAAAAATAATAATAATGATAAAAAAATAATTAAAAAAATAGAAAAACAAATTTTCCGGTATCCAGACTTTCCACTTTACTTTATCATATTGTTATAAACATTAAGCAATTTTTTTCAAAACCAGAAACATTGCACATCATGGTCAAAAATAATAATAATGATATAAAAGTTAGTCGCCAAAAAAAAATACTTAGAATCAAAATTTTTCAATTTCCTTCGGCCAACTGGTGCACTGATATGTTCTGAACCAAGATCCAGAAAAAAATTAAACAAAATATGTTGCATTATTTTTTTATGGACTCAGCCTCTAAAATCGGATTATCCAGATATGAACGTAAAAGTTTAAAATTTAAAAAAAAATAGAAAAACCAAGTGGCCGGGGATACAGACTTTCCGTTTTACTTTACCATATTGTTATAAACATTAGGCAATTTCTCTCAAATCCAGGAACATTGCGGAACATGGTCAAAAATAATAATAATGATAAAAAAAAACTAAAAAAATAGAAAAACAAATTTTCCGGTATCCAGACTTTCCACTTTACTTTATCATATTGTTATAAACATTAAGCAATTTTTTTCAAAACCAGAAACATTGCACATCATGGTCAAAAATAATAATAATGATATAAAAGTTAGTCGCCAAAATAAAAATACTTAGAATCAAAATTTTTCAATTTCCTTCGGCCAACTGGTGCACTGATATGTTCTGAACCAAGATCCAGAAAAAAATTAAACAAAATATGTTGCATTATTTTTTTATGGGCTCAGCCTCTAAAATCGGATTATCCAGATATGAACGTAAAAGTTTAAAATTAAAAAAAAATAGAAAAACCAAGTGGCCGGGGATACAGACTTTCCGTTTTACTTTACCATATTGTTATAAACATTAGGCAATTTCTCTCAAATCCAGGAACTTTGCGGAACATGGTCAAAAATAATAATAATGATAAAAAAAAATTAAAAAAATAGAAAAACAAATTTTCCGGTATCCAGACTTTCCACTTTACTTTATCATATTGTTATAAACATTAAGCAATTTTTTTCAAAACCAGAAACATTGCACATCATGGTCAAAAATAATAATAATGATATAAAAGTTAGTCGCCAAAAAAAAAATACTTAGAATCAAAATTTTTCAATTTTCTTCGGCCAACTGGTGCACTGATATGTTCTGAACCAAGATCCAGAAAAAAATTAAACAAAATATGTTGCATTATTTTTTTATGGACTCAGCCTCTAAAATCGGATTATCCAGATATGAACGTAAAAGTTTAAAATTAAAAAAAAAATAGAAAAACCAAGTGTCCGGGGATACAGACTTTCCGTTTTACTTTACCATATTGTTATAAACATTAGGCAATTTCTCTCAAATCCAGGAACATTGTGGAACATGGTCAAAAATAATAATAATGATATAAAAGTTAGTCGCCAAAAAAAAAATACTTAGAATCAAAATTTTTCAATTTCCTTCGGCCAACTGGTGCACTGATATGTTCTGAACCAAGATCCAAAAAAAAATTAAACAAAATATGTTGCATTATTTTTTTTATGGAAAATCGAATTATTCAGATATGAGCGTAAAAGTATAAAATTTAAAAAAAAATAGAAAAAACAACTTGCCGGGGATACAGACTTTCCAGTTTACTTTATCATATTATTATAAACATTAGGCAATTTTTTTCAAATCCAGGAACATTGCGGGTGATGGTCAAAAATAATCATTTACGTTACAACATATATTATACAAAAACGCCTATAAAAATTTTTAAAAAAAATTTATATATATATATTATGATTGGCAAGGCATTAATAAAGAATTCCTCAAAATTTGGATTTTATTGGTCACCCCAGTTGGTCAGTACAGACCCGCAAACAATCTGCCGTGCGCGCGGCCCCACGGCGCCGCGCGGTATAGAGGCTGGGATCATAGGGGCTAAGTTCACTCCGGTGATATATCCACAGTCCAACATCGTTTGAATCTTAAAGGAACAACTGTACAATAAATCTAGATATACATTACTGAAATAAGATTTTCTTATAAATGGTACTATACTCGTCAAGAAAATTGAACACGTTCTCAATGTCAATTATCATAGAAGTTACTTGAAATCAATCAATATCAATAAAACTTCAGCCATGTCTGCATAAACTCAATTAATATTACGAAAATGTATGTATGTGTCATGTGATTTCTTTATGGACTTTTCAACTACAACTAATTTTGTCGACGAATGGAGCAAAACCATCATTTTATTTTATAGTTTTTCTAAAAAACTATTTTTGTAAAAACAGTTAATATTACTAAAACCAAACAAAAAGTTTACTTTATATAATGAAAAATGGGATATATTTGATTTTGTTATGGACTCTTTCACAACCACTAACTTTGTCGACGAATAGAGAAAAAACTGTCACAGTCTCAATTTTCTCTTATAGCATTTTTTAAGGCGACACATTTGTTTCATAAATCAACAATTAGTATTAGGAAAATCAAACAAAAGGTATACTTTCTATAACCAAACATATAAGACATGTGATTTCTTTATGGGCTTTTGTAACTTGTAGTTACAAAAGCCCACCACATGTCTCATATTTTTGGTTATATAAAGTATACATTTTGTTGGATCACACTAGTTGTGCATAAGTACAGCATTCTACGAAAAGTTTTCATTATATGACCAAAAATAAGTGACGCTTTTTATGGACTTTTTGTGTAAATACAGTTCATATGATGGAAATGAAACATAAGGTTTATTTTATATAATAAAAAATATTTGACATGTGATATGTTTATGGACTTTTTCAACTACAGCTAACTAAAAATTGATATAGCCTACATTGTTCATATTAGTATTTCTAAAAGAGCACCTATTTGTGCGTAAGTACGGTTAATGTCCAACGAAAAATGAACCAAACACAGCTAACTGAAATGATGTTTGCAGGCGACATGGCTATATTTGCGGAGTCAGAAGAAGACCTACTACCCAATATAAAAACCAGAAATAAAGAAGTAATAAAAATCAACCTGAACATGAATATAGAAAAAACAAAGAGCATGGTAATATCTAAGAAAGCAAAATCAGCAAAATAAAGCTAAACGAAAGATAAATCGAACAAGTAGAATGTTTCATATACCTGGAAACTATAATATAAAGCAATGGAAAATGGACAAAGAGTTAAACGAGAGATTCTGGAAAACGGGTAAAATCTACAATATGTTGAAAGACATTCTTTACCAGGAAAGAGATAACGAAAAACATCAAAACAGACATAGTTACAAAAGTAATAAGACCGACGATAATACATAGATAAAATAGAGAGAAAAACACAAAATGGATAGAGATTAAGCAATTAATACTAGGCAGGAAGAAATGGACGGAAATATACAGACAAGATATATAGACACTCGTGCCCCGGACGAGAAATAGAAGAAAGCAAAGAGACAGAAATTAACATAGAAGATACAAAAGATGAGTATCAACACGGACAAACGACGCAGAATAGGTAGACATGAAACGAATAGAATAAAAACAAATATGTTTCACAGACAATGGACGATGAATCTTAAAATGATCATAGTCCAGTCGAATTAGTTAGAAGATACAAAAATTCTTACTTGATATATTATTGTACACTACTGTTGGGAAGGATCACTAGAATGATAATATCGAAAATCTAACTCGAAGAAGTTGTGTTAAAGAGGCAAATTGTAAAAAGTGTAAAAATTACGCTTTTTCAACTAAATATTAAAATTTAGGGCTCTGATAGGAGCAACAGTTTATGCAATTACCTACCATATATGCCAAATATGTGTGCAATGAACTCTTCAAATTCGTGCCGGTCTCTGTTTCTTGGCAACTACTTCATCAATTTTGATTTTTTAATTTTGTAATTGAAGGTATCTCTAAGACACGAATAATCGAATGCGGCCATGAATAATTTACAATTTATTTTATTTAACCTCCGTAAATGTAGTATTAAACCATTAAGTAAAGATTGTATTTATGTACTAATGCCATTACAGTTGATATTGAGTCCGCCAGATTACATTACACTTTACTACGACTAGCTTATTAACTGCTAATACACAATCACCTGCAGATGAAAGTTGAACTTTTGAAGCTATACCCAATAGTTCAGCTCCATGTGACGCATAGGTAATTAACAATAAATATTTAAACTTTTTTTTAAGTTGACCAGAAAATAGGGGTCTATCATATGAAGAAGAAAATTTCCAAATGGTAAGCGGAGTATAAACAAAAGGATAATCTTTGTAATAGATTATTCTTTTGTTTATACTTCGCTTTTGTAATTCTCAGTGTAATTGCCATAATAACCGACCTGATTTTAACAACCCCATTTTTTTTACTCCTATGTGTCTTTAGGGTAATTAGAATGTACATTAGCAAGATTAACTTTTTTACTAAACTTTTAGATATTAAACAACAATTTGTTTACAAATGCACCATGAACAAGTATTAGATTAATGAGTATGAAAATTTGCACACATATTTGGCATTGAACTATTCTATCACTAATAATGCATATAATGTATATATATATATATATATATATATATATATATATATATATATATATATATATATATATATATATGCACGACTGCAATAACTAAGTACTTCGTATGAATAACACAAAATGTTATGCTAAAACTGACAGTTTATCAGACACAAAAATCATTTGCGTATAACTTTGTACGTTTCCAATTTTGCGAACATTTTATACATCATTCATAATCAGTGATTTGATTATGAGTTTTTGCAAATAACTCTGCAATGGTTCAATTTGATGAAGATTTTGTAGATATATAACCAGTTTATAATTGAATTACACCGTTTGAATCGTTTTTGAAAAAAATCAAAAGTAAAGATAATTTTAAATCAAACTTATTGTTTTTATCATTTAAACTATACATTTGTCCGAACATTTTATAGATTCATAGTAATTCATTAAGGATGACATGAGAAAGGAAGTTGGTAAGGATAGAGAGGGAATAGGGCAAGTATATGGAATTTAATTGTTTAAAACTTGTGAGGAAGTACCCCACTTATTTAAGTTGCAACTCCTATCGAGATTTAACTCATTTTAAAGGAAATAAACAAGGAAACCAGAAGTCATTATGTTGGTTACAATGTATAATAATAAATTATTATTATACATTGTAAAAATACTTGTTAATTATTTGAACTTTTAAAAAGTATAACATTAGTTTCAAAATGTTATACTTTTTTAAAAGGTCAAATAACTTACAAGTATTTTTACAATTTATTTTATTTAATAACATCACATCTATAAAAGATCTTTATAAGACATAGCAATCCTTAGAAAAACAATACATAAAAATATCCTATATAAACATATATATATATATATATATATATATATATATATATATATATATATATATAAAACAGTATGTTTCGAAATTAATAAAAAAGTAAAATTTATGTTTTTGCTGTTTTTAAAGTTTACCTCGTACATTTTGAAATTATTTAATTTCTCTAAAACACGCTGAACAGACTTACTTAAGGTTTATTGTTAGCAATAATCTATTCCTACCGGATACTTTTTATCTTGATTCATTTGGGCGCATTTACATGTGCTGCTGTGTATTTTTCCAGTATGTTTAAGAAATGAACATTTTTAAAAATAGCAATTTTGCACACACACTGCCAATTCATAAAAAAGATATATTGTTTCATGGTTAAATCTAGACAATGACCATTCGATGGGTGATTAAAAATGAATGCAATGTAGTTTCTTAGTGTTCATCTGTTTATCACCGCACTTTCTTTATAGCAAGCTATCAAGAATTTTGTCGATATAATTTTAAACATTAACAAAATGCCAATATTTTTGTATCGATTTTTTAAGTGTTTAACAAGATTAAAAAAAATAGCGACTGTTTATACACTACGCAAATTCATTTAAAAAAAATGACATGGCCAATAGGAATTAATTATTAAATTTTTTCCGCTTTAAAAAAAGGTGATTACAGAATTTATTATTATTGGTTAGTTTATTGGCTCTTGCTGGGAATGCCAATATATATATATATATATATATATATATAATAATTTCTTTCTCAAAAATTTCACTCTCCGATGGGACTTGAACCCACGTCTCCGGCTATCGCGGCCGTCGCGCCACCAACTGCGCCACGGAGGGTGGTAGTGGATAGCGCGTGAGATGTTCTTATGTCCAATTATATATATATATATATATATATATATATATATATATATATATATATATATATATATCCATATCGAAATTGTGATACCCACAAGCTACCTGGTCAATTCGGGTAGAATCGCGCTCATCGGGCGGAGTGGGCCCCCACTCCGCCTGACGATCCGACGGGGGTTCGAAAGCGCGACTGGCGCGACTGGCGACCTACACATAGCCGCCGCACATTCGGACGCAGGATATCTTCAGAGCGTTAGTCCAAATAATCCGGCCCGGGCATGGCTGCTAGGCACGCTGCTGTTTATAAATCAAATCAATCAATCAATACTAGATTTCCTTATATATAGGACTAATATTGTCCATATTTACTTTTAGTTTATTTATATACTTGCTACTTACTATCCCCGGACAGTTTAATGAACATTCTAATCGCAATTTTAATTATAAACAATTAGCCGATGCAAATAGTAACAAACTATCTAATGGTATAATTTGTAGTGGTTTAGTATAATACTTTAGGGCACTTCGTCTCGTTGGAGGAGGCAGGGTAATACTTTCTAGTAAGAAATAATTCGAGGGAAACTGCTGGTTATTGCATAGTTACATCAAACTTGTGTAGTCAACAATTGTTCAAACTAGCAAACAAATGTCCTGTACTCATTTTGGACGGCGCAGTTCTATTTGATATAAACTATAGGCGGTCAAGGGCCTTAAAATACTATGCGAGATGGAAACCTCTAAAAACGGGGAGACAGACTCTAATGACAATTGAAAATTATAAACAAGACGCCGATGCATATAAAAACTGACAAAACATATAATGGTACAACTGGTATTTGTTTGGTATGACATTTAGGGCCATTTCACATCATTGGAAGTGGCAGGGAATTACTACGAATCACTCCAGGGAAACTACTGGTTATTACATAGCTACATCAAACTTGTGTTGTCAACACTTGTTCAAACTAGCAAAAAAATGTCCTGTACTCATTTTCGACGGCGCATTTCTATTTGTTATAAACTATAGGCGGTCAAGGGCCATTAAAATACTATGCGAGATGGAAACCTCTAAAAGCGGGGAAAGAGACTCTAATGACAATTGAAAACTATAAACATTAGGCCGATGGATATAGAAACTGACAAAACATATAATGGTACAACTGGTAATTGTTTGGTATGACATTTAGTGCCGTTTCACATCATTGGAAGTGGCAGGGGATTATTACGAATCACTCCAGGGAAACTACTGGTTATTACATAGCTACATCAAACTTGTCTTGTCAACAATTGTTCAAACTAGCAAACAAATGTCCTGTACTCATTTTGGAAGGAACTGTTCTATTTGTTATAGACTTTAGGCGGTCAAGGTCCATAAAATACTATGCGAGATGGAGACCTCTTAAAATGGGGAAAGAGACTCTAATAACAATTGAAAATTATAAACAATACGCCGATGCATATAGAAACTGACAAAACATATAATGGTACAACTGGTAGTTGTTTGATATGACATTTAAGGTCACTTCACATCATTGGAAGTGGCAGGGGATTACTAGGAATCACTCGAGGGAAACTGCTGGTTATTATATAGCTACATCAAACTTGTGTTGTCAACAATTGTTCAAACTAGCAAACAAATGTCCTGTACTCATTTTGGACGGCGCATTTCTATTTGTTATAAACTATTGGCGGTCAAGGGCCATAAAATACTATGCGAGATGGAAACCTCTAAAAACGGGGAAACAAACTCTAATTACAATTGAAAATTATAAACAATAGGCCGATGCATATAGAAACTGACAAAACATATAATGGTACAACTGGTAGTTGTTTGATATGACATTTAAGACCACTTCACATCATTGGAAATGGCAGGGGATTACTAGGAATCACTCGAGGGAAACTGCTGTTTATTACATAGCTACATCAAACTTGTGTTGTCAACAATTGTTCAAACTAGCAACCAAATGCCCTGTACTCATTATGGACGGCGTAGTTCTATTTGTTATAGACTATAGACAGTCAAGGGCCCCAAAATACTATGCGAGATCGAAACCCCTAAAATCAGGGAAACAGACTTTAATGACAATTGAAAATTATAAACAATAGGCAGATGCATATAGAAACTGACAAAACATATAATGGTGCAACTAGTAGTTGTTTGATATGACATTTAATGCCACTTCACATCATTGGAAGTGGCAGGGGATTACTAGGAATCACTCGAGGGAAACTGCAGGTTATTATATAGCTACATCAAGCTTGTGTTGTCAACAATTGTTCAAACTAGCAAACAAATTTCCTGTCCTCATTTTGGACAGAGCAGTTTAATTTTTTATAGACTATAGACGTTCAAGTGTCATAAAATACTATGCTAGATGGACACCTCTAAAAACGGGGAAAGAGACTCTAATGACAATTGAAAATTATAAACAATACGCCGATGCATATAGAAACTGACAAAACATATAATGGTACAACTGGTAGTTGTTTGATATGACATTTAGGGCCACTTCACATCATTGGAAGTGGCAGGGGATTACAAGGAATCACTCGAGGGAAACTGCTGGTTATTATATAGCTACATCAAACTTGTGTTGTCAACAATTGTTCAACCTAGCAAACAAATGTCCTGTACTCATTTTGGACAGAGCAGTTCAATTTGTTATAAACTATAGACGGTCAAGGGCCATAAAATACTATGCTAGATGGAAACCTCTAAAAACGGGGAAAGAGACTCTAATGACAATTGAAAATTATAAACAATACGCCGATGCATATAGAAACTGACAAAACATATAATGGTACAACTGGTAGTTGTTTGATATGACATTTAGGGCCACTTCACATCATTGGAAGTGGCAGGGGATTACTAGGAATCACTCGAGGGAAACTGCAGGTTATTATATAGCTACATCAAGCTTGTGTTGTCAACAATTGTTCAAACTAGCAAACAAATTTCCTGTCCTCATTTTGGACAGAGCAGTTTAATTTTTTATAGACTATAGACGTTCAAGTGTCATAAAATACTATGCTAGATGGAAACCTCTAAAAACAGGGAAAGAGACTCTAATGACAATTGAAAATTATAAACAATACGCCGATGCATATAGAAACTGACAAAACATATAATGGTACAACTGGTAGTAGTTTGGTATGACATTTAGAGCCATTTCACATCATTAGAAGTTGCAGGGGATTACTACGAATCACTCCAGGGAAACTACTGGTTATTACTTAGCTACATCAAACTTGTGTTGTAAACAATTGTTCAAACTAGCAAATAAATGTCCTGTACTCAGTTTGGACGGAGCAGTTCTATTTGTTATAGACTTTAGGCGGCCAAGGTCATTAAAATACTATGCGAGACGGAAACCTCTTAAAATGAGGAAAGAGACTCTAATGACAATTGAAAATTATAAACAATACGCCGATGCATATAGAAACTAACAAAACATATAATGGTACAACTGGTAGTTGTTTGATATGACATTTAAGGCCACTTCACATCATTGGAAGTGGCAGGGGATTACTAGGAATCACTCGAGGGAAACTGCTGGATATTATATAGCTACATCAAACTTGTGTTGTCAACAATTCTTCAAACTAGCAAACAAATTTCCTGTACTCATTTTGGACGGCGCAGTTCTAATTGTTATAAACTATAGGCAGTCAAGGGCCATAAAATTCTATGCGAGATGGAAACCTCTAAAAACGGGGAAAGAGACTCTAATGACAATCGAAAGTTATAAACAATACGCTGATGCATATAGAAATTGACAAAACATATAATGGTACAAATGGTAGTTGTTTGGTTTGACATTTAGGGTCATTTCACATCATTGGAAGTGGTAGGGGATTATTTCGAATCACTCCAGGGAAACTACTGGTTATTACATAGCTACGTCAAACTTTTGTTGTCAACAATTGTTCAAACTAGGAAACAAATGTCCTGTAGTCATTTTGGAAGCAGCAGTTCTATTTGTTATAGACTTTAGGCGGTCAAGGTCCATAAAATACTATGCGAGATGGAAACCTCTAAAAATGGGGAAAGAGACTCCAATGACAATTCAAAACTATAAACATTACGCCAATGCATATAGAAACTAACAAAACATATAATGGTACAACTGGTATTTGTTTGGTATGACATTTAGGGCCATTTCACATCATTGGAAGTGGCAGGGGATTACTACGAATCACTTCAGGGAAATTACTGGTTATTACATAGCTACATCAAACTTGTGTTGTCAACAATTGTTCAAACTAGCAAACAAATGTCCTGTACTCATTTTGGACGGCGCAGTCCTATTTGTTATAAACTATAGGCGGTCAAGGGCCTTAAAATACTATGCGAGATGGAAACCTCTAAAATTGGGGTAAGAGACTCCAATGACAATTCAAAACAATAAATATTAGGCCGATGCATATAGAAACTGACAAAACATATAATGGTACAACTGGTAGTTGTTTGGTATGACATTTAGGGCCATTTCACATAATTGGAAGTTGCAGGGGATTACTACGAATCACTCCAGGGAAACTACTGGTTATTACATAGGTACATCAAACTTGTGTTGTCAACAATTATTCAAACTAGCAAACAAATGTCCTGTACTCATTTTTGACGGCGAATTTCTATTTGTTAAAAACTATAGGCGGCCAAGGGCCATTAAAATACTATGCGAGATGGAAACCTCTAAAAACGGGGAAAGAGACTCTAATGACATTTGAAAACTATAAACATTAGGCCGATGCATATAGAAACTGACAAAACATATAATGGTACAACTGGTAGTTGTTTGGTATGACATTTAGGGCCATTTCACATCATTGGAAGTGGCAGGGGATTACTACGAATCACTCCAGGGAAACTACTGGTTATTACATAGCTACATCAAACTTGTGTTGTAAACAATTGTTCAAACTAGCAAAAAAATGTCCTGTACTCAGTTTGGACGGAGCAGTTCTATTTGTTATAGACTTTAGGCGGCCAAGGTCCATAAAATACTATGCGAGGCGGAAACCTCTTAAAATGAGGAAAGAGACTCTAATGACAATTGAAAATTAGAAACTGACAAAACATATAATGGTAC
The DNA here is from genome assembly GCA_963942505.1 of Lordithon lunulatus. NCBI lineage: Eukaryota > Metazoa > Arthropoda > Insecta > Coleoptera > Staphylinidae > Lordithon > Lordithon lunulatus. Next base: position 41,265,917 of record OZ012666.1, read on the forward strand.
AACTGGTAGTTGTTTGATATGACATTTAAGGTCACTTCACATCATTGGAAATGGCAGGGGATTACTAGGAATCACTCGAGGGAAACTGCTGTTTATTACATAGCTACATCAAATTTGTGTTGTCAACGATTGTTCAAACTAGCAACCAAATGCCCTGTACTCATTATGGACGGCGTAGTTCTATTTGTTATAGACTATAGACAGTCAAGGGCCCCAAAATACTATGCGAGATCGAAACCCCTAAAATCGGGGAAACAGACTTTAATGACAATTGAAAATTATAAACAATAGGCAGATGCATATAGAAACTGACAAAACATATAATGGTGCAACTGGTAGTTGTTTGATATGACATTTAAGGTCACTTCACATCATTGGAAGTGGCAGGGGATTACTAGGAATCACTCGAGGGAAACTGCTGGTTATTATATAGCTACATCAAACTTGTGTTGTCAACAATTGTTCAAACTAGCAAACAAATGTCCTGTACTCATTTTGGACGGCGCATTTCTATTTGTTATAAACTATTGGCGGTCAAGGGCCATAAAATACTATGCGAGATGGAAACCTCTAAAAACGGGGAAACAAACTCTAATTACAATTGAAAATTATAAACAATAGGCCGATGCATATAGAAACTGACAAAACATATAATGGTGCAACTGGTAGTTGTTTGATATGACATTTAAGGTCACTTCACATCATTGGAAGTGGCAGGGGATTACTAGGAATCACTCGAGGGAAACTGCTGGTTATTATATAGCTACATCAAACTTGTGTTGTCAACAATTGTTCAAACTAGCAAACAAATTTCCTGTCCTCATTTTGGACAGAGCAGTTTAATTTTTTATAGACTATAGACGTTCAAGTGTCATAAAATACTATGCTAGATGGAAACCTCTAAACACGGGGAAAGAGACTCTAATGACAATTGAAAATTATAAACAATACGCCGATGCATATAGAAACTGACAAAACATATAATGGTACAACTGGTAGTTGTTTGATATGACATTTAAGGTCACTTCACATCATTGGAAATGGCAGGGGATTACTAGGAATCACTCGAGGGAAACTGCTGGTTATTATATAGCTACATCAAACTTGTGTTGTCAACAATTGTTCAAACTAGCAAACAAATGTCCTGTACTCATTTTGGACGGCGCATTTCTATTTGTTATAAACTATTGGCGGTCAAGGGCCATAAAATACTATGCGAGATGGAAACCTCTAAAAACGGGGAAAGAGACTCTAATGACTATTGAAAATTATAAACAATACGCCGATGCATATAGAAACTGACAAAACATATAATGGTACAACTGGTAGTTGTTTGGTATGACATTTAGGGCCATTTCACATAATTGGAAGTGGCAGCGGATTACTACGAATCACTGCAGGGAAACTACTGGTTACTACATAGGTACATCAAACTTGTGTTGTTAACAATTGTTCAAACTAGCAAACAAATGTCCTGTACTCATTTTGGACGGCGCAGTTCTATTTGTTATAGACTTTAGGCGGTCAAGGTCCATAAAATACTATGCGAGATGGAAACCTCTTAAAATGGGGAAAGAGACTCTAATGACTATTGAAAATTATAAACAATACGCCGATGCATATAGAAACTGACAAAACATATAATAGTACAACTGGTAGTGGATTGGTATGACATTTAGGGCCATTTCACATCATTGGAAGTGGCAGGGGATTACTACGAATCACTCCAGGGAAACTACTGGTTATTACATAGCTACATCAAACTTGTGTTGTCAACAATTGTTCAAACTAGCAAACAAATGTCCTGTACTCATTTTGGACGGCGCAGTTCTATTTGTTATAAACTATAGGCGGTCAAGGGCCTTAAAATACTATGCGAGATGGAAACCTCTAAAAACGGGGAAAGAGACTCTAATGACAATTAAAAACTATAAACATTAGGCCAATGCATATAGAAACTAACAAAACATATAATGGTACAACTGGTAGTTGTTTGGTATGACATTTAGGGCCATTTCACATCATTGGAAGTGGCAGGGGATAACTACGAATCACTCGAGGGATACTGCTGGTTATTATATAGCTATATCAAACTTGTGTTGTCAACAATTGTTCAATCTAACAAACAAATGTCCTGTACTCATTTTGGACACAGCAGTTTAAATTGTTATAGACTATAGACGGTCAAGGGCCATAAAATACTATGCTAGATGGAAACCTCTAAAAACGGGGAAAGAGACTCTAATCACCATTGAAAATTATAAACAATAAGCCGATGCATATAGAAACTGACAAAGCATATAATGGTACAATTGGTAGTTGTTTGATATGACATTAAGGTCACTTCACATCATTAGAAGTGGCAGGGGATTACTAGGAATGACTCGAGGGAAACTGCTGGTTATTATATAGCTACATCAAACTTGTGTTGTCAGCAATTGTTCAAACTAGCAAACTAATGTCCTGTCCTCATTTTGGACAGAGCACTTTAATTTGTTATAGACTATAGACGGTCAAGGGCCATAAAATACTATGCTAGATGGAAACCTCTAAAAATGGGGAAAGAGACTCTAATGACAATTGAAAATTATAAACAATACGCCGATGCATATAGAAACTGACAAAACATATAATGGTACAACTGGTAGTTGTTTGGTATGACATTTAGGGCCATTTCACATAATTGGAAGTAGCAGGGGATTACTACGAATCACTCCAGGGAAACTACTGGTTATTACATAGGTACATCAAACTTGTGTTGTTAACAATTGTTCAAACTAACAAACAAATGACCTGAACTCATTTTGGACGGCGCAGTTCTATTTGTTATAGACTTTAGGCGGTCAAGGTCCATAAAATACTATGCGAGATGGAAACCTCTTAAAATGGGGAAAGAGACTCTAATGACAATTGAAAATTATAAACAATACGCCGATGCATATCGAAACTGACAAAACATATAATGGTACAACTGGTACTTGTTTGGTATGACATTTAGGGCCATTTCACATCATTGGAAGTGGCAGGGGATTACTAGGAATCACTCGAGGGAAACTGCTGGTTATTATATAGCTACATCAAACTTGTGTTGTCAACAATTGTTCAAACTAGCAAACAAATGTCCTGTACTCATTTTGGACGGCGCAGTTCTATTTGTTATAATCTATAGGCGGTCAAGGGGCTTATAATACTATGCGAGATGGAAACCTCTAAAAACGGGGAAAGAGACTCTAATGACAATTGAAAACTATAAACATTAGGCCGATGCATATAGAAACTGACAAAACATATAATGGTACAACTGGTAGTTGTTTGGTATGACATTTAGGGCCATTTCACATCATTGGAAGTGGCAGGGGATTACTACGAATCACTTCAGGAAAACTACTGGTTATTACATAGCTACATCAAACTTGTGTTGTCAACAATTGTTCAAACTAGCAAACAAATGTCCTGTACTCATTTTGGACGGAGCAGTTCTATTTGTTATAGACTTTAGGCGGTAAAGGTCCATAGAATACTATGCGAGATGGAAACCTCTAAAAACGGGGAAAGAGACTCTAATGACAATTGAAAATTATAAACAATACGCCGATGCATATCGAAACTGACAAAACATATAATGGTACAACTGGTAGTTGTTTGGTATGACATTTAGGGCCATTTCACATCATTGGAAGTGGCAGGGGATTACTACTAATCACTCTAGATAAACTGCTGGTTATTACATAGTTACATCAAAATTGTTTTGTCAACAATTGTTCAAACTAGCAAACAAATGTCCTGTACTCATTTTGGGCGGAGCAGTTCTATTTGTTATAGACTTTAGGCGGTCAAGGTCTATAAAATACTATGCGAGATGGACAGCTCTTAAAATGGGGAAAGAGACTCTAATGACAATTGAAAATTATAAACAATACGCCGATGCATATCGAAACTGACAAAACATATAATGGTACAACTGGTAGTTGTTTGGTATGACATTTAGGGCCACTTCACAACATTGGAAGTTTCAGGGGATTACTAGGAATCACTCGAGGGAAACTGCTGGTTATTATATAGCTACATCAAACTTGTGTTGTCAACAATTGTTCAAACTAGCAAACAAATGTCCTGTACTCATTTTAGACGTCGCAGTTCTATTTGTTATAAACTATAGGCAGTCAATTCTATGCGAGATGGAAACCTCTATAAACGGGGAAAGAGACTCTAATGACAATTGAAAATTATAAACAATACGCCGATGCATATAGAAACTGACAAAACATATAATGGTACAACTGGTAGTTGTTTGGTATTACATTTAGGGCCATTTAAGATCATTAGAAGTGGCAGGGGATTACTACTAATCACTCGAGGGAAACTGCTGGTTATTACATAGTTACATCAAACTTGTGTTGTTAACAATTGTTCAAACTAGCAAACAAATGTCCTGTACTCATTTTAGACGTCGCAGTTCTATTTGTTATAAACTATAGGCAGTCAATTCTATGCGAGATGGAAACCTCTATAAACGGGGAAAGAGACTATAATGACAATTGAAAATTATAAACAATACGCCGATGCATATAGAAACTGACAAAACATATAATGGTACAACTGGTAGTTGTTTGGTATGACATTTAGGGCCATTTCACATCATTGGAAGTGGCAGGGGATTACTACGAATCACTTCAGGAAAACTACTGGTTATTACATAGCTACATCAAACTTGTGTTGTCAACAATTGTTCAAACTAGCAAACAAATGTCCTGTACTCATTTTGGACGGAGCAGTTCTATTTGTTATAGACTTTAGGCGGTAAAGGTCCATAGAATACTATGCGAGATGGAAACCTCTAAAAACGGGGAAAGAGACTCTAATGACAATTGAAAATTATAAACAATACGCCGATGCATATCGAAACTGACAAAACATATAATGGTACAACTGGTAGTTGTTTTGTATGATATTTAGGGCCATTTCACATCATTGGAAGTGGCAGGGGATTACTACGAATCACTCCAGGAAAAATACTGGCTATTACATAGCTACATCAAACTTGTGTTGTCAACAATTGTTCAAACTAGCAAACAAATGTCCTGTACTCATTTTGGGCGGAGCAGTTCTATTTGTTATAGACTTTAGGCGGTCAAGGTCTATAAAATACTATGCGAGATGGACACCTCTTAAAATGGGGAAAGAGACTCTAATGACAATTGAAAATTATAAACAATACGCCGATGCATATCGAAACTGACAAAACATATAATGGTACAACTGGTAGTTGTTTGGTATGACATTTAGGGCCACTTCACAACATTGGAAGTTTCAGGGGATTACTAGGAATCACTCGAGGGAAACTGCTGGTTATTATATAGCTACATCAAACTTGTGTTGTCAACAATTGTTCAAACTAGCAAACAAATGTCCTGTACTCATTTTAGACGTCGCAGTTCTATTTGTTATAAACTATAGGCAGTCAATTCTATGCGAGATGGAAACCTCTATAAACGGGGAAAGAGACTCTAATGACAATTGAAAATTATAAACAATACGCCGATGCATATAGAAACTGACAAAACATATAATGGTACAACTGGTAGTTGTTTGGTATTACATTTAGGGCCATTTAAGATCATTAGAAGTGGCAGGGGATTACTACTAATCACTCGAGGGAAACTGCTGGTTATTACATAGTTACATCAAACTTGTGTTGTTAACAATTGTTCAAACTAGCAAACAAATGTCCTGTACTCATTTTAGACGTCGCAGTTCTATTTGTTATAAACTATAGGCAGTCAATTCTATGCGAGATGGAAACCTCTATAAACGGGGAAAGAGACTATAATGACAATTGAAAATTATAAACAATACGCCGATGCATATAGAAACTGACAAAACATATAATGGTACAACTGGTAGTTGTTTGGTATTACATTTAGGGCCATTTAAGATCATTAGAAGTGGCAGGGGATTACTACTAATCACTCGAGGGAAACTGCTGGTTATTACATAGTTACATGAAACTTGTGTTGTCAACAATTGTTCAAACTAGCAAACAAATGTCCTGTACTCATTTTAGACGTCGCAGTTCTATTTGTTATAAACGATAGGCAGTCAAGGGCCATAAAATTCTATGCGAGATGGAAACCTCTATAAACGGGGAAAGAGACTCTAATGACAATTGAAAATTATAAACAATACGCCGATGCATATAGAAACTGACAAAACATATAATGGTACAACTGGTAGTTGTTTGGTATGACATTTAGGGCCATTTCACATCATTGGAAGTGGCAGGGGATTACTACTAATCACTCTAGATAAACTGCTGGTTATTACATAGTTACATCAAACTTGTTTTGTCAACAATTGTTCAAACTAGCAAACAAATGTCCTGTACTCATTTTGGGCGGAGTAGTTCTATTTGTTATAGACTTTAGGCGGTCAAGGTCTATAAAATACTATGCGAGATGGACACCTCTTAAAATGGGGAAAGAGACTCTAATGACAATTGAAAATTATAAACAATACGCCGATGCATATCGAAACTGACAAAACATATAATGGTACAACTGGTAGTTGTTTGGTATGACATTTAGGGCCACTTCACAACATTGGAAGTTTCAGGGGATTACTAGGAATCACTCGAGGGAAACTGCTGGTTATTATATAGCTACATCAAACTTGTGTTGTCAACAATTGTTCAAACTAGCAAACAAATGTCCTGTACTCATTTTGGACGGCGCAGTTCTATTTGTTATAATCTATAGGCGGTCAAGGGGCTTATAATACTATGCGAGATGGAAACCTCTAAAAACGGGGAAAGAGACTCTAATGACAATTGAAAATTATAAACAATACGCCGATGCATATAGAAACTGACAAAACATATAATGGTACAACTGGTAGTTGTTTGGTATTACATTTAGGGCCATTTAAGATCATTAGAAGTGGCAGGGGATTACTACTAATCACTCGAGGGAAACTGCTGGTTATTACATAGTTACATCAAACTTGTGTTGTTAACAATTGTTCAAACTAGCAAACAAATGTCCTGTACTCATTTTAGACGTCGCAGTTCTATTTGTTATAAACTATAGGCAGTCAATTCTATGCGAGATGGAAACCTCTATAAACGGGGAAAGAGACTATAATGACAATTGAAAATTATAAACAATACGCCGATGCATATAGAAACTGACAAAACATATAATGGTACAACTGGTAGTTGTTTGGTATTACATTTAGGGCCATTTAAGATCATTAGAAGTGGCAGGGGATTACTACTAATCACTCGAGGGAAACTGCTGGTTATTACATAGTTACATGAAACTTGTGTTGTCAACAATTGTTCAAACTAGCAAACAAATGTCCTGTACTCATTTTAGACGTCGCAGTTCTATTTGTTATAAACGATAGGCAGTCAAGGGCCATAAAATTCTATGCGAGATGGAAACCTCTATAAACGGGGAAAGAGACTCTAATGACAATTGAAAATTATAAACAATACGCCGATGCATATAGAAACTGACAAAACATATAATGGTACAACTGGTAGTTGTTTGGTATGACATTTAGGGCCATTTCACATCATTGGAAGTGGCAGGGGATTACTACTAATCACTCTAGATAAACTGCTGGTTATTACATAGTTACATCAAACTTGTTTTGTCAACAATTGTTCAAACTAGCAAACAAATGTCCTGTACTCATTTTGGGCGGAGTAGTTCTATTTGTTATAGACTTTAGGCGGTCAAGGTCTATAAAATACTATGCGAGATGGACACCTCTTAAAATGGGGAAAGAGACTCTAATGACAATTGAAAATTATAAACAATACGCCGATGCATATCGAAACTGACAAAACATATAATGGTACAACTGGTAGTTGTTTGGTATGACATTTAGGGCCACTTCACAACATTGGAAGTTTCAGGGGATTACTAGGAATCACTCGAGGGAAACTGCTGGTTATTATATAGCTACATCAAACTTGTGTTGTCAACAATTGTTCAAACTAGCAAACAAATGTCCTGTACTCATTTTAGACGTCGCAGTTCTATTTGTTATAAACTATAGGCAGTCAATTCTATGCGAGATGGAAACCTCTATAAACGGGGAAAGAGACTCTAATGACAATTGAAAATTATAAACAATACGCCGATGCATATAGAAACTGACAAAACATATAATGGTACAACTGGTAGTTGTTTGGTATTACATTTAGGGCCATTTAAGATCATTAGAAGTGGCAGGGGATTACTACTAATCACTCGAGGGAAACTGCTGGTTATTACATAGTTACATCAAACTTGTGTTGTTAACAATTGTTCAAACTAGCAAACAAATGTCCTGTACTCATTTTAGACGTCGCAGTTCTATTTGTTATAAACTATAGGCAGTCAATTCTATGCGAGATGGAAACCTCTATAAACGGGGAAAGAGACTATAATGACAATTGAAAATTATAAACAATACGCCGATGCATATAGAAACTGACAAAACATATAATGGTACAACTGGTAGTTGTTTGGTATGACATTTAGGGCCATTTCACATCATTGGAAGTGGCAGGGGATTACTACGAATCACTTCAGGAAAACTACTGGTTATTACATAGCTACATCAAACTTGTGTTGTCAACAATTGTTCAAACTAGCAAACAAATGTCCTGTACTCATTTTGGACGGAGCAGTTCTATTTGTTATAGACTTTAGGCGGTAAAGGTCCATAGAATACTATGCGAGATGGAAACCTCTAAAAACGGGGAAAGAGACTCTAATGACAATTGAAAATTATAAACAATACGCCGATGCATATCGAAACTGACAAAACATATAATGGTACAACTGGTAGTTGTTTTGTATGATATTTAGGGCCATTTCACATCATTGGAAGTGGCAGGGGATTACTACGAATCACTCCAGGAAAAATACTGGCTATTACATAGCTACATCAAACTTGTGTTGTCAACAATTGTTCAAACTAGCAAACAAATGTCCTGTACTCATTTTGGGCGGAGCAGTTCTATTTGTTATAGACTTTAGGCGGTCAAGGTCTATAAAATACTATGCGAGATGGACACCTCTTAAAATGGGGAAAGAGACTCTAATGACAATTGAAAATTATAAACAATACGCCGATGCATATCGAAACTGACAAAACATATAATGGTACAACTGGTAGTTGTTTGGTATGACATTTAGGGCCACTTCACAACATTGGAAGTTTCAGGGGATTACTAGGAATCACTCGAGGGAAACTGCTGGTTATTATATAGCTACATCAAACTTGTGTTGTCAACAATTGTTCAAACTAGCAAACAAATGTCCTGTACTCATTTTAGACGTCGCAGTTCTATTTGTTATAAACTATAGGCAGTCAATTCTATGCGAGATGGAAACCTCTATAAACGGGGAAAGAGACTCTAATGACAATTGAAAATTATAAACAATACGCCGATGCATATAGAAACTGACAAAACATATAATGGTACAACTGGTAGTTGTTTGGTATTACATTTAGGGCCATTTAAGATCATTAGAAGTGGCAGGGGATTACTACTAATCACTCGAGGGAAACTGCTGGTTATTACATAGTTACATCAAACTTGTGTTGTTAACAATTGTTCAAACTAGCAAACAAATGTCCTGTACTCATTTTAGACGTCGCAGTTCTATTTGTTATAAACTATAGGCAGTCAATTCTATGCGAGATGGAAACCTCTATAAACGGGGAAAGAGACTATAATGACAATTGAAAATTATAAACAATACGCCGATGCATATAGAAACTGACAAAACATATAATGGTACAACTGGTAGTTGTTTGGTATTACATTTAGGGCCATTTAAGATCATTAGAAGTGGCAGGGGATTACTACTAATCACTCGAGGGAAACTGCTGGTTATTACATAGTTACATGAAACTTGTGTTGTCAACAATTGTTCAAACTAGCAAACAAATGTCCTGTACTCATTTTAGACGTCGCAGTTCTATTTGTTATAAACGATAGGCAGTCAAGGGCCATAAAATTCTATGCGAGATGGAAACCTCTATAAACGGGGAAAGAGACTCTAATGACAATTGAAAATTATAAACAATACGCCGATGCATATAGAAACTGACAAAACATATAATGGTACAACTGGTAGTTGTTTGGTATGACATTTAGGGCCATTTCACATCATTGGAAGTGGCAGGGGATTACTACTAATCACTCTAGATAAACTGCTGGTTATTACATAGTTACATCAAACTTGTTTTGTCAACAATTGTTCAAACTAGCAAACAAATGTCCTGTACTCATTTTGGGCGGAGTAGTTCTATTTGTTATAGACTTTAGGCGGTCAAGGTCTATAAAATACTATGCGAGATGGACACCTCTTAAAATGGGGAAAGAGACTCTAATGACAATTGAAAATTATAAACAATACGCCGATGCATATCGAAACTGACAAAACATATAATGGTACAACTGGTAGTTGTTTGGTATGACATTTAGGGCCACTTCACAACATTGGAAGTTTCAGGGGATTACTAGGAATCACTCGAGGGAAACTGCTGGTTATTATATAGCTACATCAAACTTGTGTTGTCAACAATTGTTCAAACTAGCAAACAAATGTCCTGTACTCATTTTGGACGGCGCAGTTCTATTTGTTATAATCTATAGGCGGTCAAGGGGCTTATAATACTATGCGAGATGGAAACCTCTAAAAACGGGGAAAGAGACTCTAATGACAATTGAAAATTATAAACAATACGCCGATGCATATAGAAACTGACAAAACATATAATGGTACAACTGGTAGTTGTTTGGTATTACATTTAGGGCCATTTAAGATCATTAGAAGTGGCAGGGGATTACTACTAATCACTCGAGGGAAACTGCTGGTTATTACATAGTTACATCAAACTTGTGTTGTTAACAATTGTTCAAACTAGCAAACAAATGTCCTGTACTCATTTTAGACGTCGCAGTTCTATTTGTTATAAACTATAGGCAGTCAATTCTATGCGAGATGGAAACCTCTATAAACGGGGAAAGAGACTATAATGACAATTGAAAATTATAAACAATACGCCGATGCATATAGAAACTGACAAAACATATAATGGTACAACTGGTAGTTGTTTGGTATTACATTTAGGGCCATTTAAGATCATTAGAAGTGGCAGGGGATTACTACTAATCACTCGAGGGAAACTGCTGGTTATTACATAGTTACATGAAACTTGTGTTGTCAACAATTGTTCAAACTAGCAAACAAATGTCCTGTACTCATTTTAGACGTCGCAGTTCTATTTGTTATAAACGATAGGCAGTCAAGGGCCATAAAATTCTATGCGAGATGGAAACCTCTATAAACGGGGAAAGAGACTCTAATGACAATTGAAAATTATAAACAATACGCCGATGCATATAGAAACTGACAAAACATATAATGGTACAACCGGTAGTTTTTTGGTATGACATTTAGGGCCATTTCACATCATTGGAAGTGGCAGGGGATTACTACGAATCACTCCAGGGAAACTATTGGTTATTACATAGCTACATCAAACTTGTGTTGTCAACAATTGTTCAAACTAGCAAACAAATGTCCTGTACTCATTTTAGACGTCGCAGTTCTATTTGTTATAAACTATAGGCAGTCAAGGGCCATACATTTCTATGCGAGATGGAAACCTCTATAAACGGGGAAAGAGACTCTAATGACAATTGAAAATTATAAACAATACGCCGATGCATATAGAAACTGACAAAACATATAATGGTACAACCGGTAGTTGTTTGGTATTACATTTAGGGCCATTTAAGATCATTGGAAGTGGCAGGGGATTACTACTAATCACTCGAGGGAAACTGCTGGTTATTACATAGTTACATCAAACTTGTGTTGTCAACAATTGTTCAAACTAGCAAACAAATGTCCTGTACTCATTTTAGACGTCGCAGTTCTATTTGTTATAAACTATAGGCAGTCAAGGGCCATACATTTCTATGCGAGATGGAAACCTCTATAAACGGGGAAAGAGACTCTAATGACAATTGAAAATTATAAACAATACGCCGATGCATATAGAAACTGACAAAACATATAATGGTACAACCGGTAGTTGTTTGGTATTACATTTAGGGCCATTTAAGATCATTGGAAGTGGCAGGGGATTACTACTAATCACTCGAGGGAAACTGCTGGTTATTACATAGTTACATCAAACTTGTGTTGTCAACAATTGTTCAAACTAGCAAACAAATGTCCTGTACTCATTTTAGACGTCGCAGTTCTATTTGTTATAAACTATAGGCAGTCAATTCTATGCGAGATGGAAACCTCTATAAACGGGGAAAGAGACTATAATGACAATTGAAAATTATAAACAATACGCCGATGCATATAGAAACTGACAAAACATATAATGGTACAACCGGTAGTTGTTTGGTATGACATTTAGGGCCATTTCACATCATTGGAAGTGGCAGGGGATTACTACGAATCACTCCAGGGAAACTACTGGTTATTACATAGCTACATGAAACTTGTGTTGTCAACAATTGTTCAAACTAGCAAACAAATGTCCTGTACTCATTTTAGACGTCGCAGTTCTATTTGTTATAAACTATAGGCAGTCAAGGGCCATACATTTCTATGCGAGATGGAAACCTCTATAAACGGGGAAAGAGACTCTAATGACAATTGAAAATTATAAACAATACGCCGATGCATATAGAAACTGACAAAACATATAATGGTACAACCGGCAGTTGTTTGGTATTACATTTAGGGCCATTTAAGATCATTGGAAGTGGCAGGGGATTACTACTAATCACTCGAGGGAAACTGCTGGTTATTACATAGTTACATCAAACTTGTGTTGTCAACAATTGTTCATACTAGCAAACAAATGTCCTGTACTCATTTTAGACGTCGCAGTTCTATTTGTTATAAACTATAGGCAGTCAATTCTATGCGAGATGGAAACCTCTATAAACGGGGAAAGAGACTATAATGACAATTGAAAATTATAAACAATACGCCGATGCATATAGAAACTGACAAAACATATAATGGTACAACTGGTAGTTGTTTGGTATTACATTTAGGGCCATTTAAGATCATTAGAAGTGGCAGGGGATAACTACTAATCACTCGAGGGAAACTGCTGGTTATTACATAGTTACATCAAACTTGTGTTGTCAACAATTGTTCAAACTAGCAAACAAATGTCCTGTACTCATTTTAGACGTCGCAGTTCTATTTGTTATAAACTATAGGCAGTCAATTCTATGCGAGATGGAAACCTCTATAAACGGGGAAAGAGACTATAATGACAATTGAAAATTATAAACAATACGCCGATGCATATAGAAACTGACAAAACATATAATGGTACAACTGGTAGTTGTTTGGTATTACATTTAGGGCCATTTAAGATCATTGGAAGTGGCAGGGGATTACTACTAATCACTCGAGGGAAACTGCTGGTTATTACATAGTTACATCAAACTTGTGTTGTCAACAATTGTTCAAACTAGCAACCAAATGTCCTGTACTCATTTTAGACGTCGCAGTTCTATTTGTTATAAACTATAGGCAGTCAAGGGCCATAAAATTCTATGCGAGATGGAAACCTCTATAAACGGGGAAAGAGACTCTAATGACAATTGAAAATTATAAACAATACGCCGATGCATATAGAAACTGACAAAACATATAATGGTACAACTGGTAGTTGTTTGGTATGACATTTAGGGCCACTTCACAACATTGGAAGTTTCAGGGGATTACTACGAATCACTCCAGGGAAACTACTGGTTATAACATAGCTACATCAAACTTGTGTTGTCAACAATTGTTCAAACTAGCAAACAAATGTCCTGTACTCATTTTAGACGTCGCAGTTCTATTTGTTATAAACTATAGGCAGTCAATTCTATGCGAGATGGAAACCTCTATAAACGGGGAAAGAGACTATAATGACAATTGAAAATTATAAACAATACGCCGATGCATATAGAAACTGACAAAACATATAATGGTACAACCGGTAGTTGTTTGGTATGACATTTAGGGCCATTTCACATCATTGGAAGTGGCAGGGGATTACTACGAATCACTCCAGGGAAACTACTGGTTATTACACAGCTACATGAAACTTGTGTTGGCAACAATTGTTCAAACTAGCAAACAAATGTCCTGTACTCATTTTAGACGTCGCAGTTCTATTTGTTATAAACTATAGGCAGTCAAGGGCCATAAAATTCTATGCGAGATGGAAACCTCTATAAACGGGGAAAGAGACTCTAATGACAATTGAAAATTATAAACAATACGCCGATGCATATAGAAACTGACAAAACATATAATGGTACAACTGGTAGTTGTTTGATATGACATTTAAGGTCACTTCACATCATTGGAAATGGCAGGGGATTACTAGGAATCACTCGAGGGAAACTGCTGGTTATTATATAGCTACATCAAACTTGTGTTGTCAACAATTGTTCAAACTAGCAAACAAATGTCCTGTACTCATTTTGGACGGCGCATTTCTATTTGTTATAAACTATTGGCGGTCAAGGGCCATAAAATACTATGCGAGATGGAAACCTCTAAAAACGGGGAAAGAGACTCTAATGACAATCGAAAGTTATAAACAATACGCTGATGCATATAGAAATTGACAAAACATATAATGGTACAAATGGTAGTTGTTTGGATTGACATTTAGGGTCATTTCACATCATTGGAAGTGGTAGGGGATTATTTCGAATCACTCCAGGGAAACTACTGGTTATTACATAGCTACGTCAAACTTTGGTTGTCAACAATTGCTAGCAAACAAATGTCCTGTAGTCATTTTAGAAGGAGCAGTTCTATTTGATATAGACTTTAGACGGTCAAGGTCCATAAAATACTATGCGAGATGGAAACCTCTAAAAATGGGGAAAGAGACTCCAATGACAATTCAAAACTATAAACATTAGGCCAATGCATATAGAAACTAACAAAACATATAATGGTACAACTGGTAGTTGTTTGGTATGACATTTAGGGCCATTTCACATAATTGGAAGTGGCAGCGGATTACTACGAATCACTGCAGGGAAACTACTGGTTACTACATAGGTACATCAAACTTGTGTTGTTAACAATTGTTCAAACTAGCAAACAAATGTCCTGTACTCATTTTGGACGGCGCAGTTCTATTTGTTATAGACTTTAGGCGGTCAAGGTCCATAAAATACTATGCGAGATGGAAACCTCTTAAAATGGGGAAAGAGATTCTAATGACTATTGAAAATTATAAACAATACGCCGATGCATATAGAAACTGACAAAACATATAATAGTACAACTGGTAGTGGATTGGTATGACATTTAGGGCCATTTCACATCATTGGAAGTGGCAGGGGATTACTACGAATCACTCCAGGGAAACTACTGGTTATTACATAGCTACATCAAACTTGTGTTGTCAACAATTGTTCAAACTAGCAAACAAATGTCCTGTACTCATTTTGGACGGCGCAGTTCTATTTGTTATAAACTATAGGCGGTCAAGGGCCTTAAAATACTATGCGAGATGGAAACCTCTAAAAACTTGTGTTGTTAACAATTGTTCAAACTAACAAACAAATGACCTGAACTCATTTTGGACGGCGCAGTTCTATTTGTTATAGACTTTAGGCGGTCAAGGTCCATAAAATACTATGCGAGATGGAAACCTCTTAAAATGGGGAAAGAGACTCTAATGACTATTGAAAATTATAAACAATACGCCGATGCATATAGAAACTGACAAAACATATAATGGTACAACTGGTAGTTGTTTGGTATGACATTTAGGGCCATTTCACATCATTGGAAGTGGCAGGGGATTACTACTAATCACTCTAGATAAACTGCTGGTTATTACATAGTTACATCAAACTTGTTTTGTCAACAATTGTTCAAACTAGCAAACAAATGTCCTGTACTCATTTTGGGCGGAGTAGTTCTATTTGTTATAGACTTTAGGCGGTCAAGGTCTATAAAATACTATGCGAGATGGACACCTCTTAAAATGGGGAAAGAGACTCTAATGACAATTGAAAATTATAAACAATACGCCGATGCATATCGAAACTGACAAAACATATAATGGTACAACTGGTAGTTGTTTGGTATGACATTTAGGGCCACTTCACAACATTGGAAGTTTCAGGGGATTACTAGGAATCACTCGAGGGAAACTATTGGTTATTACATAGCTACATCAAACTTGTGTTGTCAACAATTGTTCAAACTAGCAAACAAATGTCCTGTACTCATTTTAGACGTCGCAGTTCTATTTGTTATAAACTATAGGCAGTCAATTCTATGCGAGATGGAAACCTCTATAAACGGGGAAAGAGACTATAATGACAATTGAAAATTATAAACAATACGCCGATGCATATAGAAACTGACAAAACATATAATGGTACAACTGGTAGTTGTTTGGTATTACATTTAGGGCCATTTAAGATCATTGGAAGTGGCAGGGGATTACTACTAATCACTCGAGGGAAACTGCTGGTTATTACATAGTTACATCAAACTTGTGTTGTCAACAATTGTTCAAACTAGCAACCAAATGTCCTGTACTCTTTTTAGACGTCGCAGTTCTATTTGTTATAAACTATAGGCAGTCAAGGGCCATAAAATTCTATGCGAGATGGAAACCTCTATAAACGGGGAAAGAGACTCTAATGACAATTGAAAATTATAAACAATACGCCGATGCATATAGAAACTGACAAAACATATAATGGTACAACTGGTAGTTGTTTGGTATTACATTTAGGGCCATTTAAGATCATTAGAAGTGGCAGGGGATTACTACTAATCACTCGAGGGAAACTGCTGGTTATTACATAGTTACATCAAACTTGTGTTGTCAACAATTGTTCAAACTAGCAAACAAATGTCCTGTACTCATTTTGGGCGGAGTAGTTCTATTTGTTATAGACTTTAGGCGGTCAAGGTCTATAAAATACTATGCGAGATGGACACCTCTTAAAATGGGGAAAGAGACTCTAATGACAATTGAAAATTATAAACAATACGCCGATGCATATCGAAACTGACAAAACATATAATGGTACAACCGGTAGTTGTTTGGTATGACATTTAGGGCCATTTCACATCATTGGAAGTGGCAGGGGATTACTACGAATCACTCCAGGGAAACTACTGGTTATTACATAGCTACATGAAACTTGTGTTGTCAACAATTGTTCAAACTAGCAAACAAATGTCCTGTACTCATTTTAGACGTCGCAGTTCTATTTGTTATAAACTATAGGCAGTCAAGGGCCATACATTTCTATGCGAGATGGAAACCTCTATAAACGGGGAAAGAGACTCTAATGACAATTGAAAATTATAAACAATACGCCGATGCATATAGAAACTGACAAAACATATAATGGTACAACTGGTAGTTGTTTGGTATTACATTTAGGGCCATTTAAGATCATTAGAAGTGGCAGGGGATTACTACTAATCACTCGAGGGAAACTGCTGGTTATTACATATTTACATCAAACTTGTGTTGTCAACAATTGTTCAAACTAGCAAACAAATGTCCTGTACTCATTTTAGACGTCGCAGTTCTATTTGTTATAAACTATAGGCAGTCAAGGGCCATATATTTCTATGCGAGATGGAAACCTCTATAAACGGGGAAAGAGACTCTAATGACAATTGAAAATTATAAACAATACGCCGATGCATATAGAAACTGACAAAACATATAATGGTACAACTGGTAGTTGTTTGGTATTACATTTAGGGCCATTTAAGATCATTAGAAGTGGCAGGGGATTACTACTAATCACTCGAGGGAAACTGCTGGTTATTACATAGTTACATCAAACTTGTGTTGTCAACAATTGTTCAAACTAGCAAACAAATGTCCTGTACTCATTTTAGACGTCGCAGTTCTATTTGTTATAAACTATAGGCAGTCAATTCTATGCGAGATGGAAACCTCTATAAACGGGGAAAGAGACTATAATGACAATTGAAAATTATAAACAATACGCCGATGCATATAGAAACTGACAAAACATATAATGGTACAACTGGTAGTTGTTTGGTATTACATTTAGGGCCATTTAAGATCATTGGAAGTGGCAGGGGATTACTACTAATCACTCGAGGGAAACTGCTGGTTATTACATAGTTACATCAAACTTGTGTTGTCAACAATTGTTCAAACTAGCAACCAAATGTCCTGTACTCTTTTTAGACGTCGCAGTTCTATTTGTTATAAACTATAGGCAGTCAAGGGCCATAAAATTCTATGCGAGATGGAAACCTCTATAAACGGGGAAAGACACTCTAATGACAATTGAAAATTATAAACAATACGCCGATGCATATAGAAACTGACAAAACATATAATGGTACAACTGGTAGTTGTTTGGTATTACATTTAGGGCCATTTAAGATCATTAGAAGTGGCAGGGGATTACTACTAATCACTCGAGGGAAACTGCTGGTTATTACATAGTTACATCAAACTTGTGTTGTCAACAATTGTTCAAACTAGCAAACAAATGTCCTGTACTCATTTTAGACGTCGCAGTTCTATTTGTTATAAACTATAGGCAGTCAAGGGCCATACATTTCTATGCGAGATGGAAACCTCTATAAACGGGGAAAGAGACTATAATGACAATTGAAAATTATAAACAATACGCCGATGCATATAGAAACTGACAAAACATATAATGGTACAACCGGTAGTTGTTTGGTATGACATTTAAGGCCATTTCACATCATTGGAAGTGGCAGGGGATTACTACGAATCACTCCAGGGTAACTACTGGTTATTACATAGCTACATGAAACTTGTGTTGTCAACAATTGTTCAAACTAGCAAACAAATGTCCTGTACTCATTTTGGGCGGAGCAGTTCTATTTGTTATAGACTTTAGGCGGTCAAGGTCTATAAAATACTATGCGAGATGGACACCTCTTAAAATGGGGAAAGAGACTCTAATGACAATTGAAAATTATAAACAATACGCCGATGCATATCGAAACTGACAAAACATATAATGGTACAACTGGTAGTTGTTTGGTATGACATTTAGGGCCACTTCACAACATTGGAAGTTTCAGGGGATTACTACGAATCACTCCAGGGAAACTACTGGTTATAACATAGCTACATCAAACTTGTGTTGTCAACAATTGTTCAAACTAGCAAACAAATGTCCTGTACTCATTTTGGAAGGAGCAGTTCTATTTGTTATAGACTTTAGGCGGTCAAGGTCCATAAAATACTATGCGAGATGGAAACCTCTAAAAATGGGTAAAGAGACTCTAATGACAATTGAAAATTATAAACAATACGCCGATGCATATAGAAACTGACAAAACATATAATGGTACAACCGGTAGTTGTTTGGTATGACATTTAGGGCCATTTCACATCATTGGAAGTGGCAGGGGATTACTACGAATCACTCCAGGGAAACTACTGGTTATTACATAGCTACATGAAACTTGTGTTGTCAACAATTGTTCAAACTAGCAAACAAATGTCCTGTACTCATTTTAGACGTCGCAGTTCTATTTGTTATAAACTATAGGCAGTCAAGGGCCATACATTTCTATGCGAGATGGAAACCTCTATAAACGGGGAAAGAGACTCTAATGACAATTGAAAATTATAAACAATACGCCGATGCATATAGAAACTGACAAAACATATAATGGTACAACTGGTAGTTGTTTGGTATTACATTTAGGGCCATTTAAGATCATTGGAAGTGGCAGGGGATTACTACTAATCACTCGAGGGAAACTGCTGGTTATTACATAGTTACATCAAACTTGTGTTGTCAACAATTGTTCAATCTAGCAAACAAATGTCCTGTACTCATTTTAGACGTCGCAGTTCTATTTGTTATAAACGATAGGCAGTCAAGGGCCATAAAATTCTATGCGAGATGGAAACCTCTATAAACGGGGAAAGAGACTCGAATGACAATTGAAAATTATAAACAATACGCCGATGCACATAGAAACTGACTAAACATATAATGGTACAACTGGTAGTTGTTTGGTATTACATTTAGGGCCATTTAAGATCATTGGAAGTGGCAGGGGATTACTACTAATCACTCGAGGGAAACTGCTGGTTATTACATAGTTACATCAAACTTGTGTTGTCAACAATTGCTCAAACTAGCAAAGAAATGTCCTGTACTCATTTTGGGCGGAGCAGTTCTATTTGTTATAGACTTTAGGCGGTCAAGGTCTATAAAATACTATGCGAGATGGACACCTCTTAAAATGGGGAAAGAGACTCTAATGACAATTGAAAATTATAAACAATACGCCGATGCATATCGAAACTGACAAAACATATAATGGTACAACTGGTAGTTGTTTGGTATGACATTTAGGGCCACTTCACAACATTGGAAGTTTCAGGGGATTACTACGAATCACTCCAGGGAAACTACTGGTTATAACATAGCTACATCAAACTTGTGTTGTCAACAATTGTTCAAACTAGCAAACAAATGTCCTGTACTCATTTTGGAAGGAGCAGTTCTATTTGTTATAGACTTTAGGCGGTCAAGGTCCATAAAATACTATGCGAGATGGAAACCTCTAAAAATGGGTAAAGAGACTCTAATGACAATTGAAAATTATAAACAATACGCCGATGCATATAGAAACTGACAAAACATATAATGGTACAACCGGTAGTGGTTTGGTATGACATTTAGGGCCATTTCACATCATTGGAAGTGGCAGGGGATTACTGCGAATCACTCCAGGGAAACTACTGGTTATTACACAGCTACATGAAACTTGTGTTGTCAACAATTGTTCAAACTAGCAAACAAATGTCCTGTACTCATTTTAGACGTCGCAGTTCTATTTGTTATAAACTATAGGCAGTCAAGGGCCATAAAATTCTATGCGAGATGGAAACCTCTATAAACGGGGAAAGAGACTCTAATGACAATTGAAAATTATAAACAATACGCCGATGCATATAGAAACTGACAAAACATATAATGGTACAACCGGTAGTTGTTTGGTATGACATTTAGGGCCATTCCAGATCATTGGAAGTGGCAGGGGATTACTACTAATCACTCGAGGGAAACTGCTGGTTATTACATAGTTACATCAAACTTGTGTTGTCAACAATTGTTCAAACTAGCAAACAAATGGCCTGTACTCATTTTAGACGTCGCAGTTCTATTTGTTATAAACTATAGGCAGTCAAGGGCCATAAAATTCTATGCGAGATGGAAACCTCTATAAACGGGGAAAGAGACTCTAATGACAATTGAAAATTATAAACAATACGCCGATGCATATAGAAACTGACAAAACATATAATGGTACAACTGGTAGTTGTTTGGTATTACATTTAGGGCCATTCCAGATCATTGGAAGTGGCAGGGGATTACTACTAATCACTCGAGGGAAACTGCTGGTTATTACATAGTTACATCAAACTTGTGTTGTCAACAATTGTTCAAACTAGCAAACAAATGTCCTGTACTCATTTTAGACGTCGCAGTTCTATTTGTTATAAACTATAGGCAGTCAAGTGCCATAAAATTCTATGCGAGATGGAAACCTCTATAAACGGGGAAAGAGACTGTAATGACAATTGAAAATTATAAACAATACGCCGATGCATATAGAAACTGATAAAACATATAATGGTACAACTGGTAGTTGTTTGGTATGACACTGAGGGCCACTTCACTACATTGGAAGTTTCAGGGGATTACTACGAATCACTCCAGGGAAACTACTGGTTATTACATAGCTACATGAAACTTGTGTTGTCAACAATTGTTCAAACTAGCAAACAAATGTCCTGTACTCATTTTGGGCGGAGCAGTTCTATTTGTTATAGACTTTAGGCGGTCAAGGTCCATAAAATATTATGCGAGATGGAAACCTCTAAAAACGGGGAAAGAGACTCTAATGACAATTGAAAATTATAAACAATACGCCAATGCATATAGAAACTGACAAAACATATAATGGTACAACTGGTAGTTGTTTGGTATTATATTTAGGGCCATTTCACATCATTGGAAGTGGCAGGGGATACTACGAATCACTCCAGGGAAACTACTGGTTATTACATAGCTACATCAAACCTGTGTTGTCAACAATTATTCAAACTAGCAAACAAATGTCCTGTACTCATTTTGGACGACGCATTTCCATTTGTTATAATCTATAGGCGGTCAAGGGCCATAAAATACTATGCGAGATCAAAACCCCTAAACACGGGGAAACAGACTCTAATGACAATTGAAAATTATAAACAATAGGCCGTTGCATATAGAAACTGGCAAAACATATAATGGTACAACTGTTAGTTGTTTGATATAACATTTAAGGTCACTTCGCTCCATTGGAAGTGGCAGCTTATTACTAGGAATTACTCGAGGAATACTGCTAGTCATTACATAGCTACAGCATACTTGTATTATGAAGAATTGTTCAAGCTAGCAAACAAATGTCCTGGCTTTATTTTGGAAGGCGCAGTTCTATTTGTTATAGACTATAGGCGGCCAAGGGCCATAAAACGCTATGCAAGATCGTAACCCTTAGAAACGGGGAAACAGACTGTAGTATCAATTGAAAATTAGAAACAATAAGCTGTTGCAAATAGAAACTGACAAACCATATAATGTTACAACTGGTAGTTGTTTGCTATGACATTTAAGGCCACTTCGTCCGATTGAAAGTGGCAGGGAATTACTAGGAATCTCTCGGTGGAAACTGCCGGTTATTAAATAGTTACAGAAATATTGTGTTATTAACAGTTGTTGCAACTAGTGCGAACACTATGGGAAATAGTAACCACCTGAAACGGAGAAGAAGATTCTAATATCAATTGAAATTTATAAACACTTCGCCCGATTGGAGGTGGCAGGGGATTACTAGGAATTATTCGGTGGAAACTGCTGGTTATTAAATAGCTACAGCAACATTGAGTTCTCATCAATTATTTCAACTAGCAAACAAATGACATGTCTACATATAGGGCGACGCTGCTTTATTTGTTATTGGCTGCAGGCGGTGAAGTACGATATAAGGCAATGTAAAATCGTAACCACTGAAAGCAAGGTGAAAGATTTTAACAACAATTGAAGATTATAAACAATCGAACGTTGTAATTGGAAACTGTCAAACTGTCTGGGATGCGATTCCTGACACCGCTCGTTCCGAATATATTCGCTTAACCTACGACAGTGAAACGAATCCGCAAAATACGCACAATTCAGGATGTTCATTCGAAAAAGGATGGAAATTTGGTTTACTATTCTTTAAAAACACTAATAAATTAAAGTTTTGACAGTTAAACTAATACGTTCGGAACAAAATGGACCCCTGATAGTAACACTACAGGCGGTTAAGGGATTGTTTATTGATTTGTTTCTTTCATTTAAATATAATAACGCTAGTGTTGTATAAATACGATATGGCGTTCGGTTGCTTGTTCAAGTTTATGAACTCAGTGTGGATTGGGGCCGCTTATTATTATCGCCTCGTACCTAACTACTGGCAAATGCCTCACTATAAATTTGCTCATATTTATGAAAATATGCTCAATGCTCATGTTCTGTGGTACCAAGAATATAAGAAGCACAGACAAATTTAAAAGTGTGCAAGGGATCAGTAAATCAGTAAATAATTAAAATCAAATAATAGCATCTATTCAAAGTCGTTTCTGGATTCTGTTTTGTTAATACACGTAAATCAGATAACTGGTGCCCTAATAAAATGGAATACTAAATTGTTGCTAATAAAGAGAGCCGGGAAAATTCACGTACTGTTAATTGTTAATTGCTTGCTTCATTTAAATGCAGCAACGCCGCTGTTATAAAAATTCAAACTACTCGCAGGGCCAGTAGACAGCGATCCGACTGCGTTTTCCTAGCCGCGCGGTCTATAAGAATTGGCAGTGCGCGCGCACCTCAAATACTTATAGCCGACCGAATACTTATAGCCGGGCCTACATGCTACGGTAGCATGAAGGCCCAAAATATATATGGGAGGTAGCGTGTAGGTATCACATATTATATATATATATATTAAACACTATTTACCTGACGTTTTGACACTTCCCGTTTCCCCAATATATGTAAACTATTAAGAATTTTACAGAATAATTAAATTGAAAGAGTCTACTCACCATGAACTCTGTACTTTTTCTAGAGTGAGTTTGCAATTTGCCAGTGCCCTCAAGCTCAACCTGCAACACAAAAAATATATCCAACAAATGTGTTTTCGCCGTTCGATAAACTCAGGCCTACTTTTTCGGTATTTTGGTGGTCAGCATATCATGCAGTTTTACCATTGTTTCGTAGCAGGGATTGTCTGGCTTGCTGTCTATTCAGCCAAAAAGGGCACGTATTGCTGACGTGCCATCAGCCGGTCTATTTTCGCTCTGGAAACAAAGAAACCAGGGCGCCGTTAGTGTTTGTACCATTGGCCGTCAACTTGTATATACAATATAGGTAGTAGCAAAGAAGATATACAGAGGCGTTATTGTCGCTTAGTGGCCGCCTTGAATTAATCTATACTACTATGTAGCAATTTACACACACAAAAGACAGTTCCTTGAGTTCGTCTGTGTTTTTGATCGCTCGCTGGCTCATTTTATTTTATATTTTATTATTTTAAACTTGTTATTGAAAGTTAATATTTGCATCTGTGTTCATCCGCTCTCCGGTGTAAGTATTTTCTCAATATTTGACTTTTTAAATTTGCATTACTGTTTCGTACAAGCATGTGATGAATTTTTATTAGCGTTGGTTTATCATAACTATTCTCACCAGCTTCGCAAATGATTTAAAAAGTGCATATCTGGATAGTTGGCTGGAGGGTAGCATAGCTATCAAAATGGGCCCATTGTAAAACCTCCCTTTAAGGCTACTCACTCGTCCCACCAGTCAATTTTGCGTTAGAGCAGCAAAATTGGCGGGTGAGTAGTTGCCAATGCAAGTGCATATCAGTAGTATTTAAATTTAATGATAAGAGTTTCGTTATAATCGTGTGGATTTTTCTTTGCGCAGATTCTCTTCAATCCTCCAATCATTCAAGGTGTTTGACATTTGTTTTGCCAATTTTTTATTACAAAGTCCGCAAACTCTACAAGGGAACGTGTGCGCATACTAACGCATCCATCTAGCCCGATCAGAGGTAAGTTTGCGATCTATATGCTTTAAAACAGTTTCGAAAATATTAGAATTTCAATCTTGTGTTGTTTGAGGTTAAGTCTGTTATTGTTCTATTAAGTCTCTCTTCCAATTGTTCTTTACATCATACCATCCTCTCCGTGGCCAGCTCTCTGTGTATAAGTCGTCGTGACGGGCCCCACAGACGTGAAAATTGTTCATTTATGTCTATCCATCTTAAATAATTGTTGGTGTTAATCTGGTTGCCGACACGTGCCTGGCGCTTAAATCTACTATTATAATTTTTCTTTTGTTAATTTCTGCTACCTTACATCTATAAAATGGTCCATTGTCTCGATTGCGGGAAATTTATACCACCTATCAATGTAAGCAAATCTACAAAAAATGGAGATACGTGGAAGTGTGAACTGTGTACTACAAACAGTACAAATTCTAAAGATGGAAATAATGTAGTTGAAAATTCGGCCTGTTAATCCACAGCATCCATTGAGATGCTATTCAGGACACACTTTGAAAATTTCTCGAAGAAAATTGAAGATCAAGTAGCACAATGTATAAACTTAATTACCGTTCTCGATGAACGAGTGAAAGTGTTAGAATCGGAAAACAAACAATTGATTGATAGTATTAAAGCAATGGAGAACCGTCCGAATCGCAGCAACAGAATTTTAAAGGCCTCTCGTGGGTTGCAACTGGGGAAGATTAAAATCACATCAGATAGTACACCAATGCAACAGGAATATTTGAAAAATGTACGCGCAAGTCTTAATGAACGAAGGGAAAATGGGGAGACAAACATCACAATTAGATACAGAAATGGCACTCCTACGATTGTTCCGGAAAATTTTTAGATAAGGGCAACAACAACACAATTACACAACAACTCAATAACTCTCCTACGCACATTTTCACTGACAAATCTAGCCGTAATAATAATGTAATGACATGTTACTATCAAAATGTTAGAGGCCTTAGGACGAAGACGCACACATTCTCAACATCACTTAGCGACTGCGAATATGACATAATCGCTATAACCGAGACTTGGTTAACAGTCGACATACTTAACGAAGAATTATTTAACAATAACTATAGCGTAATACGAGCTGATAGAAATCTAACCGCGACGAATAAATCACGAGGTGGCGGCGTCCTCCTAGCAACCAAACATTTTATTAAAGTTGAAGAAATCAATAGCGATAAATTTAGAATACTACTGCCAGCACTGGACATTATAATATGTAAATGTCATCTGCGTCATTAGTGGATATATATAGTCATCGTTTATATACCCCCAGCGTTCTCATCCCAAAGTTATGACACATTTTTCGACCTCATTGAAGAAAAACTAATTGAAAGTCCAAAGTCACTAATTTTGGGAGATTTTAATATTCCGTCCTTCACACCCTCGGCGCACAATAACATCGTTCGAAGAGCATATATGTTTGAAAATTTTCTAAATCTTAAACAGCAGAATTCCTGTGTAAATGCTAATGGGAAACTTTTAGATTTAGTTTTTACCGATATAGAAACGAATATTGAGAAGGATGATGAACCTATGATTGCAGAGGATTTACACCACCCTGCTCTCTCAATCGCTCTCAGTATTCCCAAGCATAGACAGAATTCTTCCACAAATCCATCGAATTTCAGGTATAATTTCAAAAAATGTAATTTCCAAAAATTATATTCGGAAATGATAACTATAGACTGGTCTAGGCTAGGAAAGAGCAACGATATCAACAATGCATGTGAGTGTTTCTGAGATCATAAACAAACTATTTGATGATTGCGTACCTAGAATAAATATTAGGAGAAAGAAATATCCCACCTGGTTTACGTCAGAAATCATCTGTTTAGTTAAATACAAAAACTACTTAAATAAGAAAAAGAAAGCAACCCAGGAGGAGGAATATTCAACGATGTTTAAACAGGTGCGAAAAGAATGCAAAATAAAAATAAAGAAAGCATACACTGAATATATTAAAACAACTGAAGAAGGATTGGCAACGAACCCTAAACAACTCTGGACATTCGTTAACTCAATAAAAACACAAAACACTGTATCCAATCATATAATCCATGATGGTGAAACATTCACAAATGCCAAGGATATTGCGAATGCATTCAGTTCCTTCTTCAATAGCGTTTACAGTACAGATACTGGCACTACTAACAACGGCTAATAGTAACGTACATAATAATATTCCCAGTATACAAATTATGAAGATCACAGACGATGACATAATTGAAGCGGTCAAAAAGTTAAAAACCAAAACATCTGTGGGGATTGATCAGATTCCTGTATTTTTCATCAAAGATTGCAGAGAAATTCTGCGAGTGCCTTTTAAGATACTTTTCAATCTGTCGCTTAGAACATCTACGTTTCCAGCATGTTGGAAACAAGGGAAAATTTGCCCGATACTGAAAAGTGGGGATCCATCTAAAGTGGAGAACTATAGACCCATTACTATAATCTCTAATGTGGCAAAAGTTTTCGAAAAAATTCTACACACAAAAATATATTCCCAAACTGAAAAATATTTGGTAAATACCCAACATGGTTTTACTGCTGGCCGCTCGACGAGCACAAACTTATCAATTATTTCGGACCACCTATATAAAGAACTAGATCTGGGTAATCAAATCGACGTAATCTATACAGACTTCGCAAAAGCATTCGATCGAATTCACCATGGGATACTAATTGCGAAACTAGAAGCGATGGGGCTATGTGGTACACTGACTAAATTCTTTTCGTCATATCTTAGTGAGAGGAAACAAGTGGTAATCCATAATGGACATATATCAGCGACAAGTGAACCTACATCTGGAGTACCACAAGGTTCCATACTTGGGCCTCTTTTGTTCCTCATATTTATAAATGATATTGGGACAGACTCGCGGCATTTACTATTTGCAGACGACTTAAAGATTTATGCAAAAGCCAACTCCACGGCTGAATGTGAAGGTATACAGAGAGACCTGCACATGTTAGTGAAATGGTGTGAATCAAACAATTTATTTCTCAATGTGACCAAATGCAAGGTCGTATCATATACCAGGAAAAGAGAGCCAATAAATTTCAATTACACGATTCAGGATCAAAATATTATACGTGGCAATACAATAAGGGATCTCGGAGTGCTATATGACAGTAGAATGACCTTTAATGAACACCTGCATAGTATTACCACGTCGGCAACAAAAATGTTGGGTTTTATTATACGTACCTGTAAGCATTTTCGTGGCACGGATACAATAACACAATTGTACAACGCATTTGTAAGATCAAAGCTAGAATACGCTTCAATTGCATGGTATCCAATATACAACCATCAAATACAATACCGCCGCTTTGTGAAGAACTTAGCATATAAAGTCGACGGAAGATATCCTGAGAGAGGCATCAATAATGAGGATCTTCATGCGCGATTCAGTATTTTAACTTTGAGCAAGCGAAGAATATTAACCAGTACTGTCTTTGGACATAAACTACTGAACGGATCCCTCTTCTGCCCAGACATGCTATCGGGACTGTATTTACGTATTCCAAGAATGAATACTAGATATAAAACCCCTCTGTATATTGGAGAAAAACGAACAAACTACCAACAGAAGGCTCCGACAAATATAATATCACTTAACGTAAATAAATGTGCTAACACTCTAGATATTGATGTGTTTAATATAAAACAGGAAACATTAATAAAATTAATTCTTAGTGAGTTATTAATTTAATTTAATTTAATTTAAAACATGTTATATGTTATATGTTATATTTTCTAATTATTTATTTATTTTTAATATTTATATTTATATCTTATATATGTATACATTTTGCAGATTATTGTTGTTGTCCTGTAATTGGATTTTTTCTTTCCGTAGGACAATAAAGCTTATTATTATTATTATTATTATTATTAGTTCCCCTCAATATTTTAATATCATGTCTGGATAATGTCTGTCGTCCATTGTCGTCTGTTTGTGATACATTTGCCCCCCCCCCTGGTTTTCGGAGAAACTACTGAATATTTTCAAACCAAATTTTGTCTGTGGCTATATTATCTCGTGTAATTCCGCCTTGATCAGTTGATCAGTTTGTGGTGGAAATCGGTCGGGGAAAGTCCATGTTTACAAACTGCGATTATTAAAGATGGCCAGTGCAGATTTTTCTTTATCATACGTATTATAATAATGAATAAAATGTAATAGAATTTATTTTTAAATATAGAAAATATATTATACAATAAGCAAGTTAAAAAGATAATGCTAAATCATATAAACCTAAAGTTATACGTAAGTGCAAGTTGTGTTGGACATAGAATTTGAACAACTTGTTTACGTTTCTAATGTCTCTTCTTTTTTTCCATGTATCTTAAACATCTCTTAAACAAAGCGCCTGCTATTTATTAGGGACAAAAGTAGTCAATAAGAAAAATATAGATAGAGTCCCAGCGTCCCATTAAAGGTTAAAACTATAAATTTAAAAGATAATTATGTTATCATGTTATTGTAGTATTGTTTTATATTTTTTAAACAGAAAAGTCAACTGACAATGACTCTCCGAATTCATTAATTTGTATTTAATAAGTTTGATACGTTGTTGCAATTCCACCCACACACACACACACACACACACACCGGGTGAACTTATCCCTGTTCCCAGCCTCTATACCATGCAGCGGCGACTCCACCATAATTTTCGTGGAGATCAGTAATTTTCCTCCAGACCACCTGAGCGCTGTCGTCGTAAGCCTAGGAGAGAGGCTAGCGGGGTGAGAAGGGAGACTAGTTGGATTGTTGTGTTTCGTTTGGGTTGTGTATGGGTTCGCCGTCTGGTGGTTTCGCCATTCATGCGCCATTTTTGTTGCTGGTGCCGTTCAGTATACAATTCAGTTTGTGTAACAGTGCTTGTTTTTAATATGGTTCGCCAGTGTTATGTGAAGTCGTGTAAATCCCTCCAGAAGGATATATCAATGCATTGTCATTTTTATTTAATGATTATATTCTGACCGTAGACTGTATTATATCTTATAATTGTGATGTCAATTACTCTTCATTATAATGGAAACTGTTGTTATATGTAATATTTATAATTTATTGTTTAATAAATGAATGTTAAATGTAACTAATTTGTGTATTGTTATTAATAGATTACTCTTATAATAAAAAGTTGGAATAAATACGTAAAATAGGAATAAAGTATTTGATATATATATATATATATATATATATATATATATATATATATATATATATATATATATGTATATATATATACTTTATTCTTGTTTTGATTATTTATACCAATTTTTTGTAATAATAGTAATTTATATTTCCCTACTTTCTATTCAGAAGAATTTATATTTCCCGCCGTCATCGATCAGCGCGTATGCGGTATGGAGATAAACTAAAACGACCTGATGTCTCGCGCTATTAGAGTCGCCCATCTATAGTACTTATCTATGCTCTATACCGCGCGGCGCCGTCGGATCGCGCGCACGACGGATTGTTTGCGGGTCTGTACTGACCAATTGGTGTGACCAATAAAATCCAAATTTTGAGAAATCTTTTATATATATCTTGCTGACCATAATATATAGTTATATATTTTTATTAATAATTTTTGTAGGCGTTGTTGTATAATATATGTTGTTACGTAAATTATTATTTTTACCAGCCCGCGAACATACGATTGATTTGAAAAAATTACACAATGTTTATAACTAAATGACAACGGAAAATGGAAAGTCTCAACCTCGCCCACTTGTTCCTTCTATTTATTTTTTATTTTAACTTTTCCGCTCCTATCTCGATTTTAGTGACTCGGTCGATAAAAAAATTATGCAACATATTTTGTCAAATTTTGTTACTGATCTTAGTGCAGAACATATCAGTGCACCAGATGGCCGAAGGAAATTGGAAAATTTTGATTATTTTTTGTTCCACGACCAAGTCTAACACAATTCATTATTATTATGCTTTACCAGCCCGCGAACATACGATTGATTTGAAAAAATTACACAATGTTTAGTACAAAATGACAATGGAAACTGGAAAGTCTCAACCTCGCCCACTTGTTCCTTCTATTTATTTTCAATTTTTAACTTTTCCGCTCCTTCTGGACATGCCGATTTTAGAGGCTGAGTCTATAAAAAAAATATGCAACATATTTTGTTTAATTTTTTTTTTGGTTCTTGGTTTAGAATATATCAGTGCACCAGATGCCCGAAGGAAATTGGAAAATTTTGATTACAAGTATTTTTTTTTCGGCGACCAAGTTGAACATGTTTCATTATTATTATGTTGAGCAGCCCGCGAACATACGATTGATTTGAAAAGATTACACAATGTTTAGAACAAAATGACAATGGAAAGTGGAAAGTCTCAACCTCGCCCACTTATTCCTTCTATTTATTTTCAATTTTTAACTTTTCCGCTCCTATCTGGACATGCCGATTTTAGAGGCTGGGTCTATACAAAAAATATGCAACATATTTTGTTTAATTTTTTTTAGTTCTTGGTTCAGAACATATCAGTGCATCAAATGGCCGGAGAAAATTGGAAAATTTTGATTAAAAGTATTTCTTTTTCGGCGACCAAGTTGAACATGTTTCATTATTATTATGTTGAGCAACCCGCGAACATACGACTGATTTGAAAAAATTACACAATGTTTAGAACAAAATGACAATGGAAAGTGGAAAGTCTCAACCTCGCCCACTTATTCCTTCTATTTATTTTCAATTTTTAACTTTTGCGCTCCTATCTGGATATGCCGGTTTTAGAGGCTGGGTCTATAAAAAAATTATGCAACATATTTTAGTTAATTTTTTTTTGGTTCTTGGTTCAGAACATAAAATGGCCAGAGGAAATTGGAAAATTTTTATTAAAAGTATTTTTTTTTTCGGCGACCAAGTTGAACATGTTTCATTATTATTATGGTTACCAGCCCGCGAACATACGATTGATTTGAAAAAATTACATAAAGTTTGGAACAAAATGACAATGCAAAATGGAAAGTCTCAACCTCGCCAACTTGTTCCTTCTATTTATTCTCAATGTTTAACTTTTCCGCTCCTATCTGGACATGCCGGTTTTAGAGGCTGGGTCTATAAAAAAATTACGCAACATATTTTGTTAATATTTTTTTTGGTTCTTGGTTCAGAACATATCCAGAAATTGGAAGATTTTGATTAAAAGTATTTTTTTTTCGGAGACTAAGTTGAACATGTTTCATTATTATTATGTTTACCAGCCCGCGGACATACGATTGATTTGAAAAAATGACATAATGTTTAGAACAAAATGACAATGGAAAGTGGAAAGTTTCAATCTCGCCAACTTGTTCCTTCTATTTATTTAAAATTTTTAACTTTTCCACTCCTATATGGACAAAGTCAAAGTAAAAATTATTGAATTTTCCATCATAGCCCACGGAGTTTTTTTTTTAATTTTCACCATTTGTTGCTAACTCAATAGTGGTTACAGAAAGTATTTTTTTAGATTGACACGGATCTACTTTTATATATTTTTACAGGCCTTTTATGTAGTTATGCGCGAAATTCCCATGTCCGATTGGGATTATTATTACTTATAAATAACTTCCTACTTTAAGGATTACAATTCATTCAAAATACTTATTATACCAATAGTATTATGAGCTACAATATGTAAAAAGGCTACACCCTCGACGGTGATTCGAACTGAGTTTTATAATGACAGCAACAGAATTAAACAAACGATAGGTCGGTCGTCCTAAAAACATTTACTACGATTTTATATACAGTTTTTTATGCAATAGAGATATTCTGGATGCGTATGTTATGATTATATAGGGTAGTTGTGCACTACAAATTCTATTGGAATGAAATGTGCCTAATTAATTACCTCGAAGCATGCCTTACAAATAAAAAGGATGAATATTTTCCTATGTAGTGAAATAGATGATGAGGAATTTTCCACCTTGTCTCTTAAGAAATGGCTTTCAAAATTTGTTGTAGACCGCTGTACCAAGATTTTAACAGAACTTAATAAAAATCCTGATTATGCAGTTTACACATCAATAAGGTGTTCCATATTATTAGATAAGTCAATAGAAGATGCAAATGTCTATACAAGTTTGTGTTATTAAAGAAGTCGGAGAACAACACCTGCTGCATGTCACATCAGTCGCAAAGAATAGAAAATCAACAGACATGTTCTACCTGTAAATGGCAAATTGATGCTGCCCGTAACGCATTTAATACAATGAGACCGTTCTTCTGCGACCATAACCTCAACCTCAAATTACGACAAAGAATGGTTAAACGTTATGTTTGGTCCATTCTTCTATATGGTGTGGAAGGATTGACACTCAAAGGACAATATCAAAGTAAATATAACCTACCCATCTAATATTGAAAGGAACAATCGAGGAATGCCATGGTATCGGTAGAAAACAAATGTCCTGGCAGAGGAACATTCGTGAATAAACTGGGAGCACCTATTTAGACTGGCGGAAGATAGATGCGCATACGCCAATGCCAGAGAGACCCGGCACGGTACGGTACATAATGGAAGAAGATGATTGAAAATACTCTTTTAACCACTGCATTGCTAATTGGCATACTTAATACAGGCATATATCTAGCAAACATTAATTTTAATGGCATTCTCAGAATTGAGAACCGTTTTAATGGTGTCTTTTAATTCTGTATCAAGTTCAGTCCGGTTCACTGTTAACAAATTTCACAATTGATCCTCTAAATCACTTAGATTTTCTGGATTGGTAAAATCTAAAAATAGCTCAATAAATGTTGATCGTTCATTTAGACAATTGTTGGTAAAAAAAGAATAAGTTTTCTTTAAATATCCATACTGTGTGGCATCTTATTGACAAGTTCCCTACCTAATATTTTCAAAAATTGGAAGCATCTAGATAGATACATAGATGGTTTTATCTCATAAAAATAAATAAATATATAAATACACAAATATACGAGAACCGTCTAAAAGAACAAGAATATTTGATACATAGATACTTTGATACATATATGTTTTTGTATGTGGCGAGATTCCTACAGCTTTGCCACATCTAGAATTTTTTTCTATATATCTCTATTATTCCTTTCTTCTTCCTCTAGTGTTCTATCTCTCATTGTTGTCGTAATGACGTCCATCCTCTGGGTTGTTTGGTCTGTCTTCTTCTGCATGCTGGCCTGTATTCGAATGCTATAATAGGCCATCTTTCTTGTCATTTGTACGTGGCCGTTCCATTTTAATTATCGTGTCTCTATACCTCCCGTGGTATTATATATTCTTCTCGTCTTTCTTTTTATGGTTTCATTTCTTACACGATCAATTTAGGATAGTCTGTATGCTCTTCTTAGCAAGTCCATTTCTACGGTTTCCTTCCTTTCTTTCTTTGACATTTGCCAGCATTCGGCGCCATACGTTGTTATCGGTTATTTTGTAGATTCTTAACATCGTATTCAGTTTCATTTCTTTGGCCCACAGTACTGGATTCAGCATACATATAGCTTTTTTTCCTTGACACACTCCGTTTGCTTCGATGTTCCTCCTTTCGAAATTATGGTTCCAAGATATCTATATTCGTTTCCTGTATTGATCTCTCTTAACTTAAATTCCAAGTCTTGCTCTTGTCCCATTTGTATTCCCTTTTCCAGTAACTTAATGCTTCCTGTAAATAGATGGGCTGCCTTAGCCCTTTTGTTGTCGCAGGCCGCGAAAATATGTTTCCTATCTTGTCTTTTTATATATGACAATGTGAGAATAAAAGTGGTGTAACTCACTGTTGAATTGTTTTGAAAAGGAAAACATTTTGGGTTTGGTATTGGTCAACTTACACAAATACCAAACGCAAAATCTTCTCCGTTTCAAAACAATTTAAATGTGACTTACACCACTTTCATTCTCACAGGCTCCTATGTTTTTGATAGCTGGTCGTTCTACACGATTAAGTCCTATCTTCGTGATGTTTGAAAAAAATAATTCCAGGGTACAGTTTGTTTGGTAAGCTTCCTTTTCTGTTTATACCAATTCTCCTATTTCTTCGGACCACTACGGCTAAGTTTTGTTGTTGTTTCAGAGTGAACGTCCTATAGCTTCTTCCGCTGCCTATTTCGTGCACTTTTTTATTGGTTGGTAGAGTTCCTCAGCTGTCTTGTTTTCTTTTACTTTTTGCACTCCTTGTAGCTTGTTATATAGAAACTTCGTGGATTAATTTTCGAAACTCTGTAAGTTGTTTATAACTTCCCATGCATTACCCTTTCTGTTTCCCTCGCTTGTTGATTTATTTGCACTTAATCTTCTATAGTTTATTAGGATGGTCCGATCCACACTCTGCGTCCCGATGTACCCTTACGTCCTTAGTTGTTATTTTTGAATTTTGTTTCTGAATTATATAGTTAATTGGTAGGCTGCCATTCATTATCGTTAGGGGCACAGTTTGACATTGTTGAATTAGGAGTCTACCGTTATCTTTTAATTTTTTTTGTCCAGACCTGGCTATTATTCGATTCTTTTCTTCTTCTTCTGTACGTCCATTTAAGTCACCTAACAGTAGTATTTCTGTGTCTTTTTGTATTGCTGATAATACATTCTATAATTCTTCGTATAATCGTCTTTAGTACTTTAATATACGCCCTCGCTGAGGGCATAATCTACGATTATTACAATTCTCCGACCAGTTTTTAACAGTTCTAATTTTATTATCTATAAGCCTTTTTTAACACCAATGTATACATGTATATGTTCCCCCACTATCTCATATTCGCTTCCTCGCCCTTTGGTTTCTGTAAGTACACATCCATTTTCATCTTGGCCAATTCATGAAAGACTTCTGCTTTTTTTGCTTTTAATCCTTATTCCATGTGGCCACTCGCATAACCAATTTTCTTTGTATAGACTCCTTTTGTATCCATCCAGTATAACAGTCGTATTTAAGATTTTTTAACATTTATAATTTTTTTCCCGAATAATGGGGTTAAAGGACCAGGATTTTTTTGTTCGGATTTCTTCCCTTAGTCGATTTGTTCCAATTTTGAGACGCCGGAGGCTTGCATCTCATCCCCTTCCGTCTACTGCGCCACGTACACCCATAATACACCCGGCACCCATAGGTCACGACGATGACGTGAAACTGGGATTTGTTGGACTTGTCTTTTCTAGACTGTAGGCGTTTCTTAAAGTTTTGACGTAGTATGGACATCGTCATTCCATAGTACCTCTGAGACCCATGCCAACCATTCGCCTTCCTATGCAGCAAATTATGATAAACGAAAACTGCTTAAGATGAATAATTCAGGTACTGTGCATATGTTTAGGTTGGCAAAGTGATTTTTGTAGCTTTTTTTTAAACCAGCTATTATTCTCACGCACTTTTTTGTAACGCAAATATGTTGTCGATACAGCAGTACCACACCACAGTATTATGTCATTATTAATTATACTATGAATATACGTTAAGTATGACATGCGAACAACATATTTATTTTAGAAAAACAATTGTCAAAGAAGTTAAAGAATAAACGCATGGACGAAAATTCAATTAAGATATTTCAAAGCGAATTAACTAATATACGACAATCACTCTACATGACTAACACTGAGAAAGCAAAATTGCTTGCAAGCCATTTCGGGGAAACTTTTACAGCTATGCTAATATAGCAACACAAGGCTTAAATAAAGAACATACTGTAGAACAATGGTATAAGAATGAATGTAATACATTATCAATAAACGATCACCTAATACAAGACATAGACGAGGAAAAGTACTACGTAGTTTTAAATGAACTGAGAGATTATAAAAGTATTACTGAGACAACTTGACGAAGACCAACATAACATGCATATGGAAACAATATAACTTTTGGTTAAAAAAAAGACTTCTTCTACTGGCCTGGAAGACAGGGACAATAATTACTATACCCAAACCAGGACAAGACCACTTATTTATTTATTTACTTATTTACATTTATGACTTTTACATTATTGCGTTTAGTAATGTAAATTTACAGTAATTAATATTAGCCCTGTTAATGCACCTAGGCACTTGAATGTGCATACATATTTACAAATTATTAATTTATATATTTATAAGATTTAAAAAGAATTTGGCATGTTCTATTGGCTGAAAATGCTGTGAAACATTTATCGGTTACCAGTTAATTTTTCATACATGAAGTCATTTTCATAAATAAATTTTCTGCATTTTATTATAAATACCTAATTTATTATTCTCTATGTTTTAAATTTCTGTTGGTAAAAAAATGAAGCATTTTGGTGCCATACAGTTGAAAGAATTAATGTTGCGTTTGTTAGTTGGAATTTTGATATTTGCATTCAATTTACTTTTGGTTTCATATTTATGAGAGATTTGGTCTTACATGTTTTTGTTTTCAGCATGCATATACATAAGTTTGTTATATAGAGTGTTCTAATATTAGGGATGTTAATACTATATAATTCTTTCGTCGGGTGCTTTTAGAGAAATTGTAATTTAATTTTAAGATCTATTTTTGTGCAATGTTTAAGGATTGTAAATCTTTATTACGTAAAGGTAAAATGTTGCGTATTAAGTAACATTTACGAATTAGTTTCTTCACGTTAAGTGTTAATTTATTTACGTTCTTCCTATTTTAGGTGTGTATCTATTAATATTCCTAGATATTTTATTTGAGGTTCTTTGTTTATTTTTATATCGTTTTCAACTAGTATACTTGATAAGCTTAGTCTATTGCCAGATGTTAGTAAGAATGCCATATATTTTGATATTGTTAGATTTAGTGATAATTTGTTGTGATGTATCAAATTTCTAACAATGTTGAAACCTTTTATAGTCAATTCTTTAGCAATTTCCCATTTTTTAGTTTAAATACTTGCGCAGTGTCATCCGCATAAGATATTATGGTAGCATCAATTTTAAGTTTAGGTAAATATTTAATATCTACAGTAAATAGTATAGGTTCTAAAACCGTACCTTGTGGTACATCTATATTAGTTGTTAATGGTTCGCTTATAGTGTCGTCAAGGTTCTTCCTCTTGCACCGTATTTTTTTAGTTCTTGTAGAAGTATATTGTGTGGTACTTTGCTAGGTCTAGAAAAACGTACGGACGTACGCAGCCCCCGCTTGGGCGAGGGCTACCAACACCAGAGGCTTAGACGGGTTCTACGCACCAGTGCTATAAGGATATGTAGGGCTTACCGCACCATATCCACGGATGCGGTGGAGGTCCTAGCGGGCACCATTCCCGGGGACCTACTCATCACTGAGCGAGCGAAGGCACACGATCTCAAGAAGAACGGGGCCACGAAAAAGGAGGCGCGAGAGAAGGCAAGGGAGGAAACCTTCCGGAAATGACAGGCGAGATGGGATACGACTACAAAGGGTGACTGGACCAGGAGGGTTATCCCACGCGTGAAGCTGTGGGTCACCAGGGGACACGGGGACCTGGATCATTGGACCACCCAGACCCTATCCGCACATGGAGTCTTTCAAACATACCTCCACCTGATAGGGAAGGCTGACTCAGCCAAGTGTAGATACTGTGGTGGGTTCGATGATCCGGTCCACACCATCTTCCGTTGGGAAATGAATAGACGTAATCTCTGGTTACAGGTTGGTGACACCGGCCCAGACGACATCAGTGCCAGGATGCTCCAAGACGTGGGACGCGTTCGCGGCTTTCTCCCGGACGATGACGAGCTTTTACTCCCTTCGCGTAGCCCGGTATTGGTCCTGGAGGTGGTTTGTTGGTGCCCCGACCGCTATCGCCCTCTGGACCTGTCTGCTAGACCTGCTGGCTTCCCTTCTGACATCCGCGACCTCCTGGCACCACCAATAAAGACCTTTATTTAGCATATCAGCCCAACCCTTCCCTTTTACACACATTCCAGGCGAAAAAAAAACAGTACTTTCACAGAAAGAAATCAAAAAAGACACACAAAAAAAGAATACGAATTCACATAAAATACATTTTTCTATCCACTAAAATAAACCCCCTCTGCCCTCGCCAATTTCCTTTTCCACGTCAACCTCCTACAGATTTTCACGCCTTTTCCATCCTCTCCTAACCATTGTTCAGCTTTCTGCACTCTCCAACCCACTCTTCTTTCACTCCCTCACATTCTTTGCTGAGGTGCCACCACGTGTCACTCCCCTACCTAAACAGCGCGCACGCGGTGTACCCCAGCCCTATCCACACTTTTCTTCCTCGCTCTTCTTTTCTCAAATTTCACAACCCTCACAGACGACTCCCACCACATACTCATACGACTTGTCTCCTGCAACAGCACTGCCCTCGGTGTCGACCTTTCGAGCTTTAGCAGATTCTTCAGAAATCAACCTTGCTCCCTTTCTATTACCTCCCATTCACGCAATCCCCACACTTCCACTCCATACAACAATATAGGTTTTACACACGCATCCCAGATCTTGCACGCCATTACGAGGTTACCCCCGCCTAAGTTTTTTAGTCCGAGGCACAAAGGAGGAGACTTTGTGCACCGGAACCCCCACACGCCACTTTTCCGGCACTTCCTTCTCTCCACTCCACACCTGTTAATACTCTGTCACACCTTCTCCCTTCCTTCCTCCGGTAGCTTTTTGAAAGCTTCTGCCTTCAGCCCATCTTCTCCCGCTGCCTTTCCTAGTTTTAACTGTGCCAGGGCCACCTCTACCTCTATGTCGCGCGTCTTCTTGTCCCAGTTGATCTGAACGGAATTGCAATTGCCGGTCGAAGTCTTCTGCCATTTCGTTGGGATCGTCCGTCTCTTGCATCGTCATGCCTTCAAGAGGGGATATGAGTAGCTTCTAAACCATCTGCTCTATCAGCCACCTCTTCACCCGGTTGGTAGTTGACAGGTATTGCTGCCGGAGCCGTGCGCCGCTCTAGGTTCTATCGTATAAGTTATATATCTGTCGTCGCTCAAAATATCTTCTGGTAGCACCTTCTAGCTCCGCATCCTCCTTGACAGCTGCGTAGCTGTTAGCGATGGTGTATGTAGTCGCCACTCTCGAAGATCCGCATTCCACCCTTTTTGGAGGATAATAGGTTAAGTTCGGAGACTAGTACCATGAATGCATCCCTCGGGCGGGCGACAGTGGTGCGGGATCCACATGCTGGCGACTTGTTCTGGCCACGACGTCCTGTCCGCGCGCTGTTCTCACCGGTTGTTCTAGTTTCCGCACCCACGCTGTAGCATGAATCCTCCCACCATTTGGAGATAGGTAATATACCACTATTATTGTGTTACTTCAGAAGAAAATTTTAATAATGAAATTTATCTTAATTATGAAAATAGAATGGTATGATTTTTTCATGTTTGGAACCTAACTCGTACTAATTCTTCGTTTCGTATAATACAGATTAACATAACACGTCTTTTCTTTGGAATGTAACTCCCGTGTTATATGAAGGTTACCTGTATAAGTATTAATAATTACAAGGTCATCGCTCTCGCTACGACGGGCGCATGCTCGTCTGTAGCACCATCTGCAGCCACCCGCTCGACCGAGTTTTGTTGTGTCCGTTACACACCCCTACCAACACCTCCAAGAATTGTTCCACCATACGAGGACACAAACACACCTCACCAAATGATGACACCATAGATGACACCAGCAGTGCCCGAGCGCCTATGCTCACCTAGGCAACTCAATATGCAGCAAATTCCAAAATACAAGCGACTTTCTCGCAGAAATGTTAAATAGCGAAAATCACCTCTATGCTTCCCGCAATATGTATGTATGTATTTCAGTATGATTTGTATCCCCGTATTTAGCGTCATTGCAGTTGTGTCAGTTGGGTTATAACGTGCTATTATTTCTTTGTAAGTTACATCTTCAATTAATTTGACGCGCCTCAATCGAAAGTCTCACGCCGTACTTATTGGTGTTTGGTTGTTGAAAATGTTGTAGCATTTATTTTGATCGGTTCTTA
The DNA here is from genome assembly GCA_963942505.1 of Lordithon lunulatus. NCBI lineage: Eukaryota > Metazoa > Arthropoda > Insecta > Coleoptera > Staphylinidae > Lordithon > Lordithon lunulatus. The sequence continues at coordinate 41,307,095 of OZ012666.1, forward strand.
AATGTGCTGCCTATATGCCATTAGCGAATTTGATAATTTTCGTTTGAATTTAATATAAGTTCATGATTAATTAAAATATTCTTGAGAGGGATTTTATATCATATCATTGACTTGAGAATACCAACGGCTACGAATTTTATCGAGCGGTTTGCAGACCCGTCATTTTGCCCACTGCTCGGCGTTCAATTGTCGGTTTGCTCACTTATTCACGTCACTTCAGGGGACAGGTAAACTGAATTTTGCAATAATGTCGGCACCGGTGCAGAGCAACACCGTCCAGGGGTCGACTGGAACTAGCAGTAGTGCAAACTTAATGGTGCATTCGCCGGGTAATCAAGTCCGCACCAACATCAGCCCGCCACCAAATTATACACCACAGTGTGGTAAGATTTGCAAATAATGTTTAATCTTTGCCGGCTTAATCGGAAAATTGAATTAATTACTTATTTGTTTCTATGTAGCCTGTATGAAAGAACAGTATACAAGACGACATAAGCTCAATGTAAATGTGCATTTGTTACCGCCGAATGTTGTTGTTGCGTTGAATTTGTTGATTTGAATTACAAATCATAGCACGGTTATAGCCTGTAGTTACAAAATTAAATACCTGTGTTTTATTTGTTTAAATTTCTAACTACTACTTTACTACTTAATTTTCAGAATATAAAAATAATAGCTCCCCACCTGATCATGCCGTTATTTAAATTTACTGCCCAATATACAAGCCATTTCTATCCTGATCGTAATGATATTGCAATTTATCCGATTGGCCGATTTAAACTTTTACGTCCTCTGTATATTGTCCTGTTTGAATAAACCGCTTTATCATCGTATTATTTGGACTAACAGTACAACTACTTTCACATGAAATATACCTTTTTGTGCTCATGTCCTAAGACAAGTCATTTCCTGAATTGATTTGGGTGCGGGAAATACTACTTTCAGCGCTAGTGCGGGAAGCAGCCAGTGTTGCCAACTTAAAATTCGGTACCAATGTAAATGTGTATTTATAAATATGATAATGCATGCAAGCACAGCGTACACCTCTTATACTTCAAATAGCATTAAAAATTAATGATATGGCACTGAATAAATACAATTTTCAAGAAAATGTAGAAAAAATATATGTAATTGGAAGCATGGAAGTGTGACATAACCTATTTGTCACAACAACTTTAAATAACTTTAATAAATATGAAGTATTTATTCGTACAAAAAATAAGATACATTATTCGTGCGGTAAGGCCGTTTCCCGAATTGGCTCTGAAAACTTGCCTTCCTGCACTAATAACGTAAATTACTATTACATTCACGTGCAAGCGATAAAGGTTGTAGGGCATTTTAATGATTTGTACGGGCTCTAGGCCAAATTCTCATTGCATACAGTGAAAATCAGTATCCAAAGTAGTAGTTTCTTTATGTTATAGATAGATATTCTGGATGATGATATACTGCATGTTAACTTGGCTCTTAAAAGAACCTATTAATGTGGTATGAGCTGGTAGTTAGATAGCAGTAGCAATTTTGTAAATATAATAATGATCTTTATTATTATCATGCTGTATAGGTGAGTATTGTAGAAATTATGTTCAATAATTTACAAATTAAAATAAAGGATCAATGTGGCACTTGGAGGCTATAAGTTATGTAGAATGTTTGTGTCATGCTGTCATTATAATTCAATTCAAGGCAGTAGTAAGATTACCACCCCTAACTGAGTAATCCGCCAAAAACGATTTAAAATCACCAATGACCCAATATATTTTTAAATATTAATTTCAGGCAAAAATGTTATAAGGATAATGTGTTTGCAATAAAAAGACACTCATTAAATGAACGTATAATAATTTTCCAGAAACCACCCCTAACTGAGTAAACCGCCTAAAACGATTTAAAATCACAAATGACACATTATATTTTTAATTATTAATTTCAGGCAAAAATGTTATAAGGATAATGTGTTTGCAATAAAAAGACACTCATTAAATGAACGTATAATAATTTTCCAGAAACCACCCCTAACTGAGTAAACCGCCAAAAACGATTTAAAATCACAAATACCCCATTATATTTTTAATTATTAATTTCAGGCAAAAATGTTATAAGGATAATGTGTTTGCAATAAAAAGACACTCATTAAATGAACGTATAATAATTTTCCAGAAACCACCCCTAACTGAGTAAACCGCCTAAAACGATTTAAAATCACAAATGACACATTATATTTTTAATTATTAATTTCAGGCAAAAATGTTATAAGGATAATGTGTTTGCAATAAAAAGACACTCATTAAATGAACGTATAATAATTTTCCAGAAACCACCCCTAACTGAGTAAACCGCCAAAAACTATTTAAAATCACAAATGACCCATTATATTTTTAATTATTAATTTCAGGCAAAAATGTTATAAGGATAATGTGTTTGCAATAAAAAGGCACTCATTAAATGAACGTATAATAATTTTCCAGAAACCATCCCTAACTGAGTAAACCGCCAAAAACGATTTAAAATCACAAATGACCCATTATATTTTTAATTATTAATTTCAGGCAAAAATGTTATAAGGATAATGTGTTTGCAATAAAAAGACACTCATTAAATGAACGTATAATAATTTTCCAGAAACCACCCCTAACTGAGTAAACCGCCAAAAATGATTTAAAATAACAAATAACCCATTATATTTTTAATTTTTAGTTTCAGGCAAAAATGTTATAAGGATAATGTGTTTGCAATAAAAAGACACTCATTAAATGAACGTATAATAATTTTCCAGAAACCACCCCTAACTGAGTAAACCGCCAAAAACGATTTAAAATCACAAATGACCCATTATATTTTTAATTATTAATTTCAGGCAAAAATGTTATAAGGATAATGTGTTTGCAATAAAAAGGCACTCATTAAGTGGACGTATAATAATTTTCCAAAAACCACCCCGAACTGAGTAAACCGCCAAAAACGATTTAAAATCACAAATGACCCATTATATTTTGAATCATTAATTTCAGGCAAAAATGTTATAAGGATAATGTGTTTGCAATAAAAAGGCACTCATTAAATGCACGTATAATAATTTTCCAGAAACCACCCCTAACTGAGTAAACTGCCAAAAACGATTTAAAATCACAAATGACCCATTATATTTTTAATTATTAATTTCAGGCAAAAATGTTATAAAGATAATGTGTTTGCAATAAAAAGACACTCATTAAATGAATGACTAAATGTAAATACAATGAATTATCATTCATTTTCTCGGTTTAAACTCGGTAGCGTCTTTGTTTAAAATGCTAGAGGGATGGTTTATATATTTTGATATAGAGTATTTCTCGCCCCACAAATTGAGGCTTAGGCACTTTTCTCTAGTTCTTACCGTTTTCGCGCCACAGGTCTGAGTAAATCTGAAAACTATGAATTTTCATGCATTTTCTCGGTTTAAACTAGGAAGCGTCTTGATTTAAAATGCTAGCGGGATGGTTTATAGATCAAAATGTAGAGCATTTCTGGCACCACCACTAAAAACTATGAATTTTCATGCATTTTCTCGTTTTAAACTCGGTAGCGTCTTTGTTTAAAATGCTAGAGGGATGGTTTATATATTTTGATAAAGAGTATTTCTGTCCCCACAAATTGTGGCTTAGGCACTTTTCTCTAGCTCTTACCGTTTTCACGGTACAGGTCTGAGCAAATCTAAATATTATGATTTTCATGCATTCTCTCGGTTTAATTTGGTAGCGTCTTTGTTTAAAATGCTAGCGGGACGGTTTATATATTGTGATAAAGAGTATTTCTGTCCCCACAAATTGTGGCTTAGGCACTTTTCTATGGCTCTTACCGTTCTCGCGCTACAGGTCTGAGCAAATCTAAAAAATATGATTTTTCATGCATTTTCTCGGTTTAATTCGGCAGCGTCTATATTTAAAATGATAGCGGGATGGTTTATATATTTTGATATAGAGTACTTCTGGCCCCACAAATTGAGTCTGAAGAACTTTTCTCTAGCTCTTACCGTGTTCGCGCTACAGCTGTGAGCAAATCTAAAAACTATGAATTTTCATGCATTTTCTCGGTTTAAACTCGGTAGCGTCTTTGTTTAAAATGCTAGCGGGATGGTTTCTATATCAAAATGTAGAGTATTTGTGGCACCACCAATTGAGGCTTAAGCACTTTTCTCTAACTCTTACCGTTTTCGCGCTACAGCTGTGAGCAAATCAGAAAACTATGAATTTTCATACATTTTCTCGATTTATACTCGGTAGCGTCTTTGTTTAAAATGCTAGCGGGATTGTTTATATATTTTGATATAGAGTATATCTGGCCCAACAAATTTAGACTGAAGCACTTTTCTCTAGCTCTTACCGTTTTCGCGCTACAGCTGTGAGCAAATCTAAAAACTATGAATTTTCTTGCATTTTCTCGGTTTAAACTCGGTAGCGTCTTTGTTTAAAATGCTAGCGGGATGGTTTCTATATCAAAATGTAGAGTATTTCTGGCACCACCAATTGAGGCTTAAGCACTTTTCTCTAACTCTTACCGTTCTCGCGCTACAGCTGTGAGCATATCTGAAAACTATGATTTTTCATGCATTTTCTCGGTTTAAATTCGGTAGCGTCTTTGTTTATAATGCTAGCGGGATGGTTTATATATTTTGATATAGAGTATTTCTGACCCCACAAATTGAGGCTGAACACTTTTCTCTAGCTCTTACCGTTTTTACGATACAGCTGTGAGCAAATCTAAAAACTATGAATTTTCATACATTTTCTCGGTTTAAACTCGGTAGCGTCTTTGTTAAAAATGCTAGAGGGATGGTTTATATATTTTGATATAGAGTATTTCTGGCCCCACAAAATTATGGCTTAGGCACTTTTCTCTAGCTCTTACCGTTTTCGCGCTACAGCTGTGAGCAAATCTAAAAACTATGAATTTTCATGCATTTTCTCGGTTTAAACTCGGTAGCGTCTTTGTTTAAAATGCTAGCGGGATGGCTTATATATCATAATGTAGAATATTTCTGGCCCCACAAATTGAGGTTTATGCACTTTTTTCTAGCTCTTAACGTTTTCGCACTACAGGTCTGAGCCAATCTGAAAACTATGAATTTTCATACATTTTCTCGATTTAAACTCGGTAGCGTCTTTTTTTAAAATGCTAGCGGGATTGTTTATATATTTTGATATAGAGTATTTCTGTCCCAACAAATTTAGGCTGAAGCACTTTTCTCTAGCTCTTACCGTTTTCGCGCTACAGCTGTGAGCAAATCTAAAAACTATGAATTTTCATGCATTTTCTCAGTTTAAACTCTGTAGCGTCTTTGTTTAAAATGCTAGCGGAATGGTTTATATATTTTGATATAGAGTATTTCTGGCCCCACAAATTGAGGCTTAGGCACTTTTCACTTTTTTCCAATACCGCCCGTACCCTTCAGAGAGGGGGGCACACAATCTTTTTGCGTAAAACCGTTGTTTTCTTTAAATGCTATAACCCCCGTGCCCCGCAGAGAGGGGATCATACAATCTTTTTACGAAAAACCGCTGTTTTCTTTAACCGTTGTTTTCTTTAAATGCAATACCCCCCGTGCTCCGCAGAGAGGGGATCATACAATCTTTTTACGAAAAACTTTTGTGTTCTTTAATTGCAATACCCCCCGTACCCTGCAGAGAAGGGGGCTTAAAATCTTTTCTCGTAAAACCGCTGTTTTCTATAAATTCAATACCTCCCTTGCCCTGCAGAGAGGGGATCATACAATCTTTTTACGAAAAAACATTGTTTTCTTCAAGTACAATACCTCCCGTGCCCCGCAGAGGAGGGGCTTACAATCTTTTGGCATAAAACTGCTGTTTTCTTTAAATGCAATACCTCCCGTGCCGCGCAGAGAGGGGATCATAAAATCTTTTTACGAAAAACCGCTGTTTTCTTTAAATACAATGCCCCCTGTGCCCCGCAGAGGGGTGTTCATACAATCTTTTTACGAAAAACCCTTGTTTTCTTTAAATGCAATACTCCCCGTACCCCGGTCGCAGAGAGGGGAGCGTGCAATCTTTTTACGAAAAACTCTATTTTCTTTAAATGCAATTCCCCCCGTGCTCCGCAGATAGGGGATCATACAATCTTTTTACGAAAAACCGTTGTTTTCTTCAAGTACAATACCCCCCGTGCTCCGCAGAGAGGGCGGCTTATAATCTTTTCGCGTAAAACCGCTGTTCTCTTTAAATGCAATACCTCCCGTGCCCCGCAGAGAGGGGATCTTACAATCTTTTCACGTAAAACTGCTGTTTTCTTTAAATGCAATACCTCCCGTGCCCCGCAGAGAGGGGATCATAAAATCTTTTTACGAAAATCCGCTGTTTTCTTTAAATGCAATGCCCCCTGTGCCCCGCAAAGGGGTGATCATACTATCTTTTTACGAAAAACCCTTTTTTTTCTTTAAATGCAATACTCCCCGTACCCCGCAGAGAGGGGGGCGTGCAATCTTTTTAGGAAAAACGCTATTTTCTTTAAATGCAATTCCCCCCGTGCTCCGCAGATAGGGGATCATACAATCTTTTTACGAAAAACCGTTGTTTTCTTCAAGTACAATACCCCCCGTGCCCCGCAGTGAGGAGGTCTTACAATCTTTTCGCTTAAAACCGCTGTTTTCTTTACATACAATACCTCCCGCACAGTGGCAGCTTTTTACAAAAAACCGCTGTTGTCTTTAAATTCAATACTCCCCGTACCCCGCAGAGAGGGGGGCATACAATCTTTTTACGAAAATCCGCCGTTTTCTTTAAATGCAATTCCCCCCGTGCCCTGCAGAGAGGGGATCTACAATCTTTTTACGAAAAACCGTTGTGTTCTTCAAATAAAATACCCCCGTATCCCGCAGAAATGCGGGCACACAATCTTTTCGCGTAAAACTGCTGATTGCTTTAAATGCAATACCTCCCGTGCCCCGCAGAGAAAGGACCATACAATCTTTTTACGAAAAAAACGCTGTTTTCTTTAAATGCAATACCTCCGTGCCCCGCAGAGGGGTGATCAAACAATCTTTTTACGAAAAACCCCTATTTTCTTTAAATGCAATTCTGTGCCGTGCCCCGCAGAGAGGGGTGCTTACAATCTTTTCGCGTAAAACCGCTGTTTTCTTTAAATGAAACCGTTGTTTTCTTTAAATGAAACCGTTGTTTTCTTTTAATGCAATATCCCCCGTGGCCCGCAGAGAGAGAATCATACAATCTTTTTACGAAAGTAAAGACATTTTACAATATTTATTTGGAAGACATTTTAACATTAGACATTAATAAGTATTTTTGGTCCAAAGCATGGTATACCACAAATAGCAGCAAATAGATTGCAGCGATGGGCACATTTTTGATCGGCTTTCGATTTTGATATATTTTATGTTAAATCGGCTGGAAATATGGCTGATTGTTTATCACGATTATCGTTAAATGTTGCGGAACATGACAATTTAAATCAAATTTTGTATTGTATGTACATTGTTAATAATTTACCGATAACTTGGAAAGAGATTACAAGAGAAACAAGTAGAGACAAAATATTAAGTCGAGTTATTGAATGGACTTTAAAAGGTTTGCCAACGAATAAAGTGGAAGACATTTTCACTCCATACATTAAACGGAAAAATGAAGTAACAGTTGAAAAGGTTGTATATTGTGGGGATATAAAGTAGTAATTCCAAAGCACTTCCAAACAAAATTTTTGACTGAACCTCACGATTTACATATGGGCACAGTTAAGGTAAAATCATTACCTAGATCTTATGTATGGTGGCCATCTATTAATAAAGAAATTGAAAATTTAATTAAAAATTCTAAGATATGTCAGAAATTTCAAAATAATCATGAAAACGCGAATTTAAACTTGGGACGAATGTAAAAACCATGGTCTCGTTTACATTTAGATTTTTTAGAACCAATTTATGGACATTATTTTTTTAGTAATTGTTGACGCGACATCTAAATTTGTCGAATGTTTTAAATTGAAAAATATAACAGCGTATGAAACCATTAACAAATTAAGAGAAGTGTTGTCTCGATTCGGTTTACCTAAACCAATAGTCTCCGCTAATGGGCCTCAATTTATATCAGCATATTTTAGTGATTTTCTAAAAAGTTGTGGAGTTAAACATGTTACGACAGCTACATACCATCCACAAAGTAATGGAGCTGCAGAAAACACAGTAAAATTAATGAAACGAGCAATTATTCGAGGAAAATCTGAAAATCAAAATTTTAATTTAAATATTATAATTCATAGATTTTTATTCACTTATCGTAATACTCCGCACATAACCAGTGGTGAATCACCAGCAAAGTTACTGATTGGCAGACCATTGCGATCTAAATTTGTTTTATTATCACCTTTACATAATAAATACAAAAGATATAAATACAAAGTGAAACGGCATGTTAACCAAATATTGAAAAATAATGACATGAATCCAAAAGAAGGAAAGGAAAATTGTATAGCTATAATTCCTATATCAGAGTTAGATAGTAGAATTGTAGAAGCAGATAACGAAATTGAAAGTGAAAGTGTTAATAGTGAAAATATATAGACGCATGAAAGTTTGAAAAATCCCCAGAAAACTCTTAAGTGCTTAGGCGTAGATTCTTTTGAAACTTCTTTCATGGGGGGGGGGTAATGATGTAATATATTTAGAAATAGTATGTATTATACAGTGGGGTATTTGGTATTTTGTAATTGAATATATTTATTGTACGGAGTCTATATTCAACTTTTGAAGAATAAAGAACCTAGTTAAATATCAATATATCGCCGGTGTACATCGTTTGACAAAACGGATAAAAAATTAATACAATTGGTCAGGAATGAAAAGCGATGTAAAAAACTATGTACGGAAATGTATAAAATGTCAGAAAAAATAAAACTCGACGAAAATGAGGAGAAAGACATTCGAGTCTATTAAGTTAACCAATGCATTAAGAATTAAAATGAAGTAAAGTACATAGGAGTAGAAAGACAAAGGAGATAAACAAAAAAGATTTAAAAAACAACTATCCTGCCTATTGCCACAAGAGCGGGCCCAAAAACACAAGTGGACAAATCATGAAAACCGTGTGTTACAGGGTGTGACCTGCAACCTGCCATGCAGCGCTAACCATGGGATTGGAGAGTTAGAGCCCCAAAAAACCGACCGGTGTTCGATGACTCTGGGTCCGTCTGCTATCACGGCCCAGATTTTCTCATCTCCCGTGCCCTGCCTGTTTATTCCTTGGCCCCTTGCCCCTGTATTGTACAGTCCTATCATATTCTCCGCTTTCGGCCTGAAGGCAATTTCAATCAGATTCCTCGCTACCAGTTGGTCGAACCTTTTTGCTTTTATCAGTGCAATTCTTCTCCTTTGGTTTCGACTCACCGCTGATCGGACCTTCTGGAGGGAGCGCGGCAACGATAGTGCCAAAATGGAGTCCCCGTCATCTGCAGTAGACACTACATGCAGGTAGCGGTCCTTCATGCTCTCGTACTTTCCCTCAATCATGATCAACCCATTGGAACTCTTGCTGCATATGGGTGATAGGATGATGACCAGGTCACACTACTGGTTTGCGCAAGCGTCCCCTCTGACCGCCGTGCTCTTCTTGAGGTTTCTGGGTTTTGGGCCATTTCCGTAGGTCCAGCACTCTTAGCACCCCTACATCTTCCTTGGCCATCGCCCTCTCTACTCTACTCTCCTGGAGGTACTCTTGTGCGAGCCCGGCGCGGGTTAGCGTCTATGTACCCGCCTCCGCCTTCTCGGTGGTCCCCACCTCCCCCGTCTTCCTGGCTTTCTTATGTTCCCTATCCCTAGTCTTCCCTAGTTCCACTATTTCCAAGTATTCGTTGTGGAGCTCCAAGTGCTTCTTAGCCTCCTCCTGTGTGGCCTTCCTGAGTAGACCCTCCAGCACACCTACTAATAGTTTGACAATGGGCCAGGGAGCCTGAGGGTTCACCGAGGATGGCCGATAGTTCACAGAGATAGAGTGATTTTAGAAAGAAGGCTCACACCTACATATTGTGCCGAGCCCCAGAATCGCTTAGCAATACGGCGCCACCCCGTCGCCAGCTTGCCCTTGAGCATGCCTGGAGCATATGGGGTATCCACGTACTGTGCCCTCACACCAACGAAGCAAGAAGGTTATCTTAATTTCTTTATATTTTGTTGCTAATTATGAATCATGTGCGTAACCTGTACCTGTAATTTTAAAATTGTATAATTGGTAATAACTATTTAAAGCGAGAGCTAACTTCTATAGCTCGGCGATGTTTTGGTTTTGCAGACTTTCTAATCGTGTTGTTATTGTAAATGCCCGTCCGATATCTAATGGGGTTGTTAAATGCGTCGCCTCCTTCATGAGATTATTGGCGCGAGTAGATTGTGTTACTCAACGACGTCATTGTCGCTTGTCTATTCAGACGCCAATTAAGTGTGTACACAACATGTCTTTCTGGAAACCGCTCACATTTATATGTTTTAAAAGTAACTTCCATATATCGAAGCTATATATTATATATTTATAGTTTATTAGGGGTGCGCTATAAAGCGTATATGTTTCATAGCATGTCAAAGCCCAAGCGTTTAGTTTTGTCAAAGATAGCGATAGCGTAAGTGCTGTAGTGGTAATAAAAGTAGCAGAATGTATACTGTACATAAATCAAAAAGATGAGAGGGTATACGCATAACTATTGAAATTTGACATGGAAGATGACGGGTAACTTAGAAATGTAGATAATAAGAACAAAGATTTTTTATTTTTCTAATAATACATCCTATATAACAGGGCATCGCACCCTGTTTTTGATTGCGCATCAGTTGCTGAACGGTTGTTGATCAACCAAGATAAACTTTTTTTGGTTGATTGATTGAACAATTGGTGGGCCCTTAACATAAATAAATATTAAATTATATACATTTGAAATAACTAAAGACGCTTGTAAATTAGTTATGATATTGTTAATAATTAAACTAAATCCACGTACACATTCTACTGTAGAGCAATGCAAGTTGAGACCATGAATAATAAGGGTTTTAAGTTGTACGGTACATGTTCTGAATTTTCTGTGAAATATCTTAATGCTTGAATGGCTTGTGCCTCATTAACATAAAACCGCCTACATATTGTTAATTCAGATTCTCCATATCGAACATAATTTTACTTTATATTGCTCAGATCTAAGGCAGAAATATCTTTAAGAAATTGTACGTTACCAATATTCGGATCGGAACAAAGTTCTGATGTCTGTCTATCCACCATGCTTTGAAGGGATTGGTTTATTTTAATAGCTATAATTTTGCAGGACGGGGCGGCGTGGTGGAGCCCCTAGACAGGCGGCGGCGGAACACCGAGAAGCAATGACCCTCAATTCATCCATCAAGAGCGTCAAGAAAAGATGCTGGGATCCCCTCCTTGAATCCATAGAGGTATGGGGGCAGGGCGATGCATTTCACCATTGGTGGGACGGAAGTGATCCCAAGAAAGGAGGTCAAGTACCTGGGGGTCGTCATGGATCAGGGCTTAACCTTCAGAAAACATGTGGAGCGGTGAGCGCTAGGGCATCCAGGTGCGCTAGGGTGCTGGCAGCATAATGCTTTGCGGAGAGCCCTTCTAGGGACAGCGCCTAGAAGTTGAGAGTACTTGGGATATACAGGCGAGAGTCCAGAAGAAGTGCGCTCGGGGTGGCGAGGGTGTACCGGACGGCATCTAGGGATGCTACCTCGAGCGCATGGAGAGGTACAAGGATGGCCTAAGTTTTAGGGCCGCACGAACTCGAACCGTAACGAGATGGCCGTCCATATGGGACGAGTTGGAGGATAAAGCCATCTGGGCCCGAAGGCTTATCCCGAGAATCGCGCTATGGTTAGAGAGACCCCACGGAGAGGTGGCTACGCATTAACGCAGGTACTCACGGGGCTCGGCTGCTCCAGGGCATACCTTAAACAGATGGGCCTAGAGCAGTCTGAGGAGTGCCCCCTGTGCGCGGATTCAATAACTACGTAAAAAAATAAGAAAAAGTATGTACTTAATTGCTATATATTTATTTCCAAACTACATACAAATTCATAACACACAATAAAGTGTTCATTGACAAACTTGCGAATCAAATAAAAGTGCTTGTGTTTGAGTTTTTTTTTTGTAAAAATGGTGTATCCTCTCTTCTCTTAAATCATTCATTATAAATTGGAATTATATAAACCCACTGGAACCCGTCGGTATTAAAGACTAGTGAATGATGGTTTTAGTTATTAATTTAACAATTTTTAAACTAATCCTATATAATCTCGTCCCGTTTATTTTTCTTTGAGGCTGCCTGAGTTTTTCTATATCTAAGTTTTGACCATAGAATCACTGATTATAGCGTATATAGTTTATAGTATACATTAAATTTTTAATAATTATACTTAAACTTAGTTTATCCCTCTTTCTGTTTCTATCCCTCTCAATGTATGTTTTAGAACAGAAAAACTAAAAAAAGTAATACATTAAAAAAAAACTGAAATAGCAACTGGGCGAAGTAGCGCTACAATCCTCTTCTTATCGAATGCCGCTCGGCTTGAGATGCAACATCTAATGAACATTGATTTTCAGCTATCCCCCCATCTCGTTGGTGATCTTCCGAGAGGTCTATTTGTGTTCGTTTTACTATGTCTTACTGCCTTTAGTAGTCAAATATCTTCCTATATCGTTATGTCTTTTTTCCAGTCATGTCGTCTGCTTGGTACCTTCGTATCTTGCAATGTAATATGTTGCATTTGTTAATCATTTCTGTAGCCTGATATTTTGCGTAAGGTCTTCATTTCCACGACTCTCAACAGTCGCTAAGGTTCTGCGGTGTCATCACTCATATGTTACTGTGTTTTTAGATCTGCATATAAGTTGATTTGTATCCCAAGATAATCGAATGCGATCACTTGTTCTATGATATTGTCCTGCACTACTACTTTTCACCTAGTTGGAGATTTTGCGATGACTAGGCTTTTAATTTTGTTGACCCTTTCTTATGCAGATTTGAATATGTTTAGCTGCCAGAGTCTGCAATGACGATGATATCATCAGCGAAGCAAACCCTTTTTACAACAGTCCTTCATAATTTGTGTATCATGATTTTGTTTATTTTGTCTATTAGCAGTTGTCGTATGTCTGCCCTTATTTTGATTTCTGTTTCTTGACTGTTCGCTGCTCATAGTTTTGTCTTATTGTCAGTGTTTAGTTGTCTTATCGTCTCTATTACATTAGGATGTATATTTTCTTAATTAAGAGCTTTTAGCATGTCGGAATGCAACAACACCAGATAATATGGATGTAGAATGGATAAAACTAAGAACAGTAATAACAAGCGCAGCAGAGAAAATAATAGGAAACAAAAGGAGACCAAAAGAAAGAATATTGTTCAAGCTGTCTATCTCTACTCATTATCTGTCTGCCTGTGTCTTAGTTCGAGAGAGTGGAGGTCTTTGGTTGAGTCCCCACCTCTTTTTGCCCTCCCTTCCCTCGAAATAACTAACAAAAAACGTGTGGTAAATTTTGTGCCCAATAGAAAATAACACGTGATCGATTTAATGTTCCAACTCGACCATTCTGTTTCTGGTCATAGCATCAGTGTTCTTCTTGTAATTGATTACAAACCAAAAGAGATGCAAAGTAAAAAAGTACATGATTTCGATGAAACTGAGCACGCTGCAACCGAAAAATAGACCAGCCATGCCTCCAATATAGACTGCAACAAAATCTTGTTAGTTTTTTAAATTGACTGATTTTATTTGTATTTACCTAATACATCGGTAAAACCAAAGATTACATCCCTTTTTAGTCGCATCCGTGGGTACTCCTTTAAACCCCACTGTAGGTTAGAACCCAGAAACCATTCTCTTGAATCAATATGCTCAACTATATAATTGGATTCGTCGCAATTCGGGTAGCATTTACATTCTTTTTTCAAAGTAATAAGTCGTTCTGTTAAAGAAGTTCAAAGATAACATTGAATGTTAATTTTAGAAATATGTGTATACATAACCGGAGGAAATAAATAAAAATATATAGCAAGCGAAACATGTTATTTAGTATTTTCAACTTAGAATTCAAAACTGTATAAACATTTCATTTTTGTCCTCTAGATATGAATTACTCTGTTATACATACTTAATAAATCATACTCTGAATTCATGAAATTTTAATTTACCTTTATGCTCAGCTAGGCAATGTAAGCCATCCACGTTACAGACCTTTTCGCCATCTAAAATAATCATGAAGATTGATTATTAACCTCTGTTGTATACACATTTAATTGGCGTCCGTTTGTCCGATGCACATGAAGGAGCCGGTGCATTTATAATCCCATTTGAGAGCGGACGGGCGCTTTCGTTTAGCATGGTTTAGCATTACTAGTCGCCCCGTGGCGTGCAGTATCGCGGTCGTGCGCCGCCGGTTGTAAGGGCCGAGGTAGAATTATGCGCATCGGAAGTCGGAAATAGAACAAGAAAATATAAGCCCGTACCAGCCCAGAGTGATAAACGAAAGGCACTTTAGAATAACAATCCCAAGAGAAAATCCACAAACCTGACCCTGGACGTTATAAAACCTATACCATACTTCCACTCGTTGTGATTCTCATTAGCTCATTCATTCCATCGTAGTGCTATGTAGTCTATGTTTTTCCGTTCTTGATCATGGCGGAGATAGAGTTTTTAAATTGGCGAAAGAACTGAAGGTGTTCCACGAAGAGGTTCAGTACTTTGACACGTTTACGTTAGTTCTGTCAGTTGATATTTAACAAGCGAGCTGTCAACAAGTGGCAAATTTGTTATGGAGCGATTACAATAAGAGAACGTGTTTTAGTTGTTAAAGCATTTTACGAAAATCAATCATCGATTGTGGCTACGTTGAGGAAATTGCGTAATGTGTTGGGCAGAAATCGCGTGCCTTCCATGCCCACAATGTATCGTTTAATAAATGAATATGAAGAGCGGGGTACTGTGGCCGATAAACCCAGCGCTGCTCGACAAAAACCTGTGCGTAGTAGACATCGTTGCTGTTAGGGATAATGTGGATGAAACTCCGTCCACGTCAATTAGGCATCGTGCTCAAGACCTCCACTTGAATGTTTCCGTATAAGGTTCAATTAACGCCGCAGCTACTTCCACAAGACCATGCACGGCGACGAGACCACGAAAAAAAGATGGTAACTCTGGTACAGGATTATCTCGATTTTTTGACGAAATTGATAATGAGCGATGAAGCTCATTTTCATTTCGATGGATACGAATCGAAATGCCTTCTAGCGTAAGGTGTAGGCGTTTATCTTTCTTTTATCTTTTGTATTTGTTTTTTCTTTCCATGTTTTTCTGTTCTTGTGTCAATTGTTTTATTCCTTCCCATGATATATCTTTTTTTCCACTGTACTCTTGTTTCGTATACTCTTCTTGTGATTCGTTCCTCATTCATCTTGCACACATGTCCAAACCACCACAATTGGCCCTCTGCTATTTTTTCATTTATTGGTTCCATGTTTAACTTCGGTCTATATGTTTCATTCCTTATTCTGTCTCGTCTCGTCTTACTCTCGATTTTTCTTAGGAATCTCATTTCAATCGCGTTAATTATTGATTTGTGTTTCTGTCATTCTTGTCCATGTTTCACTGCTGTATGTAATTGTCGGTCTTTTTTCCATTTCTGTTTTAATTTCTTTTGTTATTTCTTTTTTTCCGAAGAATGTCGGCTTCATCATTTTTCAATAATTATTTTCATATTTATTTTTTCTAGTTCTTTCTCCAGTTCCGCTGTCTTATGTTGCAGGTCTTCTTCCGTCTCTGCCATTATTGCCATATCACCAGCGAACATCATTTTGGTTAGTTGTGTCATTTTTATTTTCCATATCCCGTTTTTAGCTGTTTCATATTTTTCTTCGCTTCTTTCATGGCTTCATCTATTACTAGAGAGAATAGTAATGGGCTCATTATGTATCCTGGATTCACCCTATTTTTGTTTCTAATTCTTTTGACTCTTCGTTGTTTGTCCTTACTATATTTGTGTTCCCTTTGTACATTTCTTTTATTAACTCTATTATTTATTTCTCTATTCCTCTTTTTCCAGTACTTTCCATATGTCTTTTCTGATCAAACGCCTTTTCTAAGTCTATAAAGCAGAAGTTAATACCGTTATTCTTCTTTGTTGCTTTTTCGTTCATTTTTCGTATTATAAAAAGTAGGTCCTGCGTGCTTCTTCCTCTTCTAAATCCGCCCTGTGTGTCTTCGATTTTATCTTTTATCTTCTCCCTGATTCTTTTTTCAATTATTCTTCTTAGCATCTGTCCTCGCATACAAGTAATCGTTATCCCTCTATAATTACTGCACGTTCTCTTATCTCCTTTCTTGAATATTGACAATACTATTCCTGTATTCCATTCTTTTGGTATTTTTATTTTCTGTACTTTGTCATTTATAAGCTCTGTCAATTGTTTTGTTCCTTCTTTGTTCATGTACTTTATCATCTCAGGTGTTATGTTATCTATCCCGGGTGCTTTCCCTAATTGTATCTTTTGTATGGCTTCTATTACTTCTTTGTCTTGTATCTCCTCTATTTCTGTTACCTATATCGATTTTTCGAATTCTTCTATAATCGCCTCATCTTATTTTGTCTGTTCTCCATCTGTCCATTATTTTGCCCTCTTTCGTTATTATGTCTCCTTCTTTGCTTGTTATATTCATCATGTTATCGTCTTTGTTTCTTCTCAATTATTTTAATGTTCCATAGAATAGTTTTTGATTGTCTCTTTCCTGCCATCTTTTTACCAAATTGTGTCCATGATTCTAGATTTACTTTCTTTATTTCTATCTTCACTTCCTTTCTTTTTTCTTTGTACTTAGCATAGTCTTCTTTTTTTTGTACTCAGGCATTTTTTCCATTTGTTTGTTTATCTTTTATTTTTTATTTTATTTCTTCCGTCCCTACTCGGTCTTTTTTATGTCACTATTCGCTATTTTTGTTGTTCCACAGCTCACGCTCGCTGCTTCCATTATTCTATTTTTAAACGTTTACCACTTTTCTTTAATTCCAGTATCTTTTCTTTAGGTCTTCTTTCTATTATTTCCTGGTATCTTTTCTCAGTTTATAGCTTCTTATTTTCACTTTTTCTATCTTCCTGCTTTTCCCCGTTCGCTCATCTATTTTGTTAAGTCCATTTTGACCGTGTAGTGATCACTTCCGATCTCTGCTTGTCTGGATACTTTCACGTTTGTTACATTCTTCCACTGATTTCTGCTTATTAAGAAGTAGTCGATTATTGTTTTTTTGCCGGTTCTTCTCTTGTACGTTTGTGTATCATCTTATGTCTGAACTTTGTATTCACTATTGTTAGGTGCAACGCTAAGTTCAATTATTATTTCTCCGTTATTTCTGGCTTTCTCCCCCTCTTTGCCCATATAATCTTCTATTCCTGTATTCTGGTTTCCTACTGGTGCATTTAGATCTCCCATGATAATTATATTGCTCACTCCTTCATCTCTTTCTTTTTGCACATTTTAGAATATTTTATTCGCCTTATTAGAATCATCGTTTACCCCGTAGGCTGTTATTATGGTCCATGCTTCGTTTTCTACTGATATGATTCTTTCGCTTATGTATCTTTCCTTTAAACTGTCCTTTATTCTGTCTGATGCAATTATTAGTCATGTTTTATTTTGCCTTTAATTTTTTTCTTCTGAAACTCCTAATATCTCTATTTGCTGTTTTATCATTTCTTCCACGATTTCCTCTTCCTTTCCGTTTATGCTATGTACATTCCAAGCTCCTATTCTTATAGTTTTTCTGTGGTTTTTCCTTGTCATTGCTTTTCCGTTATCATTATGTCCTTTAGTGTTTTCCTTTGTCTTTCTATATGTTATATCCTTTTCTTCTTCTATATCCGTAATTATTCCTTTTCGTCTCATGTCCGTTTCGTTTGCCATGTTCGTCTCTTTGTTTGTCCATTTTGTTTTTCTTCTTTCGTTTATTCTATTTTTGGTCTATTCTTTGTTATAACCATTCCTACTTCACGGTTTTCCATCTATATTCCTCGTTATATATTATCATCTTTGGTATCCTGTCTTAACTGTGTTTCCTTTATCTCGTTCCTCCTGTGCAATGCTTCCAATTTCAGTCTGTATGTGCTTTCCCTTCATCCTCAGATCGCTGTCGATATATATATATATATATATATATATATATATATATATATATATATATATATATATATTCTCGTGTTTCTGAGTTTGCTTTTGACCTTCATGATGTCTGACTTTTCATTCCATTTAGCTCTTCTGTATTTTTTCTCATTTCCACCATCATATCTTTAATCATTTGTTTTAATTCCTCCATTTATTTGTCCTCTTCCAGCGGCTTTCTGGTTTCTCTCCTATCTGTTGGATTTAATGTTTGTGCTTCTTCTATTTCTCGTTGTTCTGGTGAGCGTAGGATTTTCTTGCTGGTTTGCACCGCTCGGCTCAGTTGGTTCAGTCTCCCTGCTTTTTTTAACTGTGTCCATTTGTCTTTACTCCTATTATTTTTGTGTTGGCTGTCCTTTACCAAGCTATTGTTTCTGTTGCCTACCGCCTGGGACCGCTGAAGCAGCTGCCCTATGCGCGGCCTGTCTCGACGGCTCGAAGGACAGCGCCTTGGATGGTTTTGTTTACTTACTTTGTTTCGTACACGGTTCACACTCCCGTTTCTTTCTCGATCTAACACTACTTGTATGTCTCGTTTATGTTTTGCTGTAAACTCACTTAATCGTTGACTTTAGGACGGAGCCGATTCTATCGGTTGTCATGTCGCCATATATCAAACCAATTTTCTATTTATGTTGTGTTTTATAGAGTTGGGTAGGGTCCCCTGCGATGACCTAATATACATTCTAGGATGCATACGTCACTAAACAAAACTGTCGTATCTGGGCATTGCAACAACCTGGCAATTGATGAAGCGCCACTTCCCCCACTGGAAGTAATAGTGTGGTGTAGAATTTGGTCTAAGTGTGTCATTAGACCTTATTTTTTTTAATCAGGTAGGTGAGACCACTACCGTGGTCGTGCGCGGTATCGTGATGTCTTAAGGCACTTTTTGCAACCAACAATTGCTCAATTTGCAAAACATATGGTTTCAACAGGATGGAGAGCCCTGCCACACCGCCCGCGAGACAATGGCTTTGCTTCGTCACTTGTTTCCAGATCAAGTTATCTCGAAATTTGGTGACCTGGTCACCAGATTTGACAGCCTCAGATTCTTTCTTTGGGGATTTCTTAAGTCCAGAGTTTACGCAAGGAAACCACAAATATTAGAGCAGTTGAAAGAAAACATTCGCACCGAAATTAATCGAATACCGGCGGAAGTTTGTGCGAATTTCATGAAAAATGTTATTTGAAGAGCTCGCATGTGTGTTGCCACTAGAGGCGATCATTCAGGTGATGTTATATTCCATAAATTATTGCCATATTTCTACATAATAAATCAGTCAACAAACCAATTTTGTGTCGTTGTATTTAAAAGTTATAGCTGAACAAAGTACTAAACCTCTTCGTGAAATACCCAGTATATATATTACAAGATTGGCTTTTTGTTGATATCTCGAACACTTTGTTGGAATATTATTCCAATAGAGCGCACCACTAGGTGATCCTTATGGCAAAAGTATGTTAACGTATATTATCATATGGGTGTGCATTGTTAATTTTGTTTGTTCCGCCAGAAGGCGTTAAATTTTCTTTCTATTTGCTATACTTTGTATCGTATCTGTAAGTTTGACAACATGTATGTACTACTAAGTTCATAAAAAAAATCGTACAAATAATGTCTGCATTATGTAATTTTTATTACGGGTAGTTATCTGCCAACGTGATAACTGATGTCAGTTTGAAAAGTAAATAAAACTTCCGTTTTAATATGCCGCAGTTTAACGCTCAAATAAGATTATACTATGTTATTTCAAATTATTTCTTTTACGTAGATGAATTCACTAGCGGAAAAGCCTCACGACTGATAGCCCTAAAAAGATAGAAGTTTTTTTTTTATAATTTACTGTTCAATGTCCAAAGTTTACAGCACAGTAACCTGTTTAAAAAAAATTAATTTATGTATATTTGGTCACATACAGTATGTTTTTATTTGGTTTAGTAGTACATAGGTGAGTACCAATAAGTCATAAATATTTAAGACTTATTAGAATGTACCATAAACCACATTCGTATTCATTAATGTTTAATATACGTATTTTATTGACTAAATATAAATATAAATAAAATCCTTGCCTAGTTTTCTGTAAAAGTGTGGTATACAACCGCACAACTTCTTCGCGAGTGTAAGCCTGCATTCCATCCTACACAGTACGAAAGAGTAGACAGGTGAGTGTCTTAAATCGCTCTCATCATAAAATCTACATTTCCTTTGGGATACTTGTAAGCCACGTGCCCGATCACTGCTGTACAAGGAAAGCGCTGTTAAGTAGACTTGTAGGAAAAAACCGTTTGGCGAGTAGATCATTTTACTGGCCACATCTCCAACTTCATAAGGACCATGAATCATCATCTGCGGATTGCAAGTATATTAATTATACAGCTACACGGAAAAGACAAAAGCACAAGTTACTTACAATGAATCCTGTTGACATATTTACTACATTCGCAAAAACCTCTCCATCTAGCGGATTTATAAAAAATGTACCGTTGTCTGGTATTAGATCCCAACGATTTCTATTTCTGTAACTGAGGTGTAAACGTTTTAAACAACAGTTGTTAAAAGAAAGCATTTATTTTAAAATCACATTCATTAGTTAACTAATTTTCAATAATAAGTTTACACTGTGGATCTCTGCAAATCTATCAAAATTCGCATAATTTCTTCTACTTATAGACTGATTGACTATTTACGAACATACTCTACTTACCTTTCTGAATTATAAACAGCAATCTGTGAATTGAACGTGTAACAAATGCCAAACTCAGTAATAATTCTATCCAGAGTGTACTGGCGACCATTAACACCGGAGTTCGAAACAGAGGGTTTGAATTCAAATTGCAGATCTACCAACAGTGACATATATTCGTCAGGACTAATCTCGTCGTACTGGGTCACCTGCTCGAAGTTCTCATATGTTGAGTTCGCTAGTGATATTAAAAACTCACGAAGTGCCGTTTTGTTTGTAGCTGAAGACTTTGCAATGTATACCTACGAAATATAAGTCATTATGTAGTATAGGGAATTCACCTGGAAATATACTAAAGCATCTGAAGATGCCTTATCCTTGCGTTTTGCGCGCGATTTATATTAGGGAATTGAATTTCACATGAAGTTACTTAGCGCAACATATTACAGCAACAAGTCGCATCAAATGGAACATATTCTAAATCCAGGCAACAATTTCATGCAAGTTGCAATACTGCACATCTTATAAATTTAATATGCGGGCCGTCATAAATGTCGTTTCTTGGTTTAAATTTCCAGCGCTTAATTTCACATTCAATACTACCTATCGTTGGTACTCTGAACTAGTAATTCACATATGAACCTATTGACTTCTATCCGCTAGCATCTGGTGTCTAAAAATTGAAGTCCAGAGTGTAAAATTCAAATTTACATTGATTTTATATTTTGTTCATCAGATTTTATGGTAGTGGATTCTTACATATTAAGTACATATATAATAAATGAATACTCAACAAACAATCAATCGAAATCTAAATGATTCAATAACAAACAAAATAATAGTTCGGGTCGGCGCAGTTGCGCCCCCATCGGTAGTGCTATAGGTCAATCGCTACTTCCGACACAGGGACAGACTATTCATTTATGTTTTTTGTGCTATCATTGCAAAATTCAATGGTATTGGCTAGGAATGGCTAATGTCAGCGTCCTTAACGGGGGTTTACAAGGTGAAGGGGCGCATCGGTGATTGGCCTAGTTATAGCTAATGAGAGGGCGCGAAACAAAATAACAAGACTAAGAGCCGGGGACAATTTAGAGTCAGACCAGAGACCAGTGATGGTGGAAATCGAATTATCAAAGGTAGATGGTACGCAGGTGAAAAGTGATACAGAGGAGGCGGTGCTTCTATGGAACGAGAGAGGTTGAAAGAAATGGATTGGAGCAGTGCCAAAAGCATACATCAGGTGCTGGAGGTAGTAAAAGCAGCGCTGCCAAAGAAAGTAAAGGGAAAAACAACAAGGGAAACGACGGTTTTTTTAATCAAGCGTATACAGAAGAAAAAAGAGCGATTAGAAGTTGTATGAAAGAATAGAGAGAAGGAGTAGGGGATGTAAAGAAAATTAATGAAGCAAAGCAGAGGTAGAAAGTGGTTTGAGAAAAGAACAAGGTAGAGCAAGAACAGCGGGAATGGGACGAGGTACAGAGTCTAAAGAGCGAGATGGAAATATATTAGGAAAAGTGCACCGAGGTAACGGAAAGTATTGGCGGAGAACATTACGATGCAGGAATGGAAGTAGTATTTCCAGGGTGACCGTATAAATAATAGGGTAGATAATGCCCAAACGTGGGACCCAGTAGAGTCAGTACAGTTCCAGGAGGTAGAAGTACGAATCGTAATTTCGGCGATGAATAACGGGATGTCACCAGAACCGGATGGGATACGGGCAGATATGTGGAAAGAAGGTGAATAATGAATATGTGAGTATCTCACGAGAGGGCTAAACGATGTATGGGTAGGCAGATTACAACTCCCGGAAAGCTGGAGCGAGGGTACAATTGTTCCGGTGTACAAGAAAAGGAACAAAGAGAGCATCGCAAATTACAGAGGCATAACGTTGATAGACACAGGCTATAAAATCTACACAACATTACTAAAAGAACGACTAGAAGAGCTTATAGAGGAGAAGAGTCTACTATCAGAAACCCAACTTGGCTTTAGGAAGGGCAGAACAGCAGAACATCTGCTAACGCTCAAATACATAATTGACCACAAGCTACAGCGCAAGGGCGAGAAACTGTTTGCCGCGCTTGTCGACTTATTAGGTGAATGTAAGTAGAATCCAGATAGTTATTTTTACTAAAAAATGTAGAAAAGGCAGGGAACGTGTCTTCATATGGGAAGAAAAAAGCTGGAAATTGTTAAAAGCTTTAAGTATCTCGGTTTCATGCTTGGGAGTGGGGGAGTAATGAATGAGCATATAAAGTATGTATGTCTTAAGGCTGGAGTGGCAGCAGAGAGACATATGTGGTGAGCGGATAAGAGACTCTTATATAATGAAGAGAACGCTATGGTAGATATGTGTGAAAAGTATTGTTATGTACGGAGCAGAAATGTGGGCAGTTAAGGAGCTAGACCTAACAGAAAAATTTCAATTATACTGTCTCAAAAAAATATTGGGTTTTGATAATTCAATGGCAAACAGTATCGTAAGGTAAGAATCCCAGGCATATAAAATGAGTGTAGCTACTATAGTGCGACTGATGAGGATTGATATGAAAGTGAGTCAGGTGGAATGGGCAGAACAGCCATCCTGCTGAAAATATGCTGCAGCTCGATAATGTAAAGGCAAATTATCCATTTCCCCGTAGAAGAAGGTATTAAGCATTTGCAGATATGAAGCTTGATTTACAGTTCTCCAAAAACCTAATGGCCCTATTATGCTATGGTAGATAACAGTGTACCAAACGTTAACTTTTACGTAGTACTTTTTTATTAGTTTTGTAGCTCCTAGGAGTGAAATGTAAGATTCTGGATATTTTTTCATAGAAACCGTCGACCACATAGTGGATGCTCGCCTCGCCTGTCTCGTAGCACTGAATTAGATAAATTCTCTGTTACACTCATAACATTCTAGCAGAACAATATTTCATGAAAACGTATCTGTTTAAAAACGTCTAACCTGTTACAACATTCCAAGACTATCATAGTTTTGTGACAGAGCGATGAAACTTTTTTAGATATTTTTTTTTAGAAATTTAAAAATGTCTCAGTACTGCGAAGTTAAATCTGAATGTTTTCAGACAGTTGGAATCATATTTATAAATGAAACGGAGATGATATTTCCACTTGTGTTTTTCTCTGAAATGACGGCCTGGTTACACATAACTCATATGTTTCCAATAGGAGTTAAAAACAAAAGAATACATTAGCATGTAACTATTATGATTTGTTTAGTCTATACAATTTTCTTTAAATTTTTGTCTATGGGTCGAAAATAACACACGATATAATATTATTAGTAGTAGTAGTAGTTACTGTATTTGTTACACTTCTACAAACCTTCGGGTCCTTCTACCGTGTATAATATTAATTAATGCAATTTCTATATAGATTATCATTTTAATTATTAATTACAGTGTATTACCTCTAACAAAGCTTCATTAATTTTACTCGTTGGGCATATGGTGGCCGCAGGAAATGAAGTGTTCCATGAAAACCGATCCCGTTCCATGGATATCACGGTCGGATTCTCTGTGTACCTAGTCAGCGTTAAGCCACTTAAAATAAGCGCTCCGTACACTCCAACCACAAGTAAAGCGATCCAAATCGCCACCTCTACCGGGTGCCTCCCGCGCGGCGGTAGATGATTAAATCCATGAATCGAGCTGATCGACAAGAAAACGAAAAAGAAATCTCTGCAGAGCGCGAGAAAACCTACGCGTTCGGTCGCGGCCATCACTAAGTGTATGAATAAATAATTACCCGCCTATTGTGCGGTTTTCCGATGATGGGAAATTGATATTGCGCGCGTGTGGTCCCGCTGAAGCATATGCGCCGTCGGAAATCTAAATGGATTTTTGTTTGTTTGGAAGGCCGCTGTAGGAGGGGTATAGTCGAGAACGAACGGACGCCACATTCAGCTATTTTTTCTGTCGTGTTGCTAATTGTTGCTGGCAGATAGATAGATAGATAGATAGATAGATAGTTAGTTTATTTGTGTCTACCAATACATACATAACACACGTCATCCATAATATACATTTATATATGAACAGACCCAATTGTTAAAAGAGAAATGTGAACATTTCGAGGATCTAAAACAGAGAAATATAGAATACAATAATATTTACAGTTAAAAAACTATATTGTAATTAAATCGCTGAGTGGAAAAACCATATAAGTCCTAAATCGTAGTTTAGAGCAAAACGATAAAATATGTTTTGTGGGAAAAGTATATATATATATATATATATATATATATATATATATATATATATATATATATATATCACAAGAATTAGATGTTCCAGAAAGTTGTAGAGGATGACGTCCTCTATAAGAATGTGAACAAAAACTTATAATTACTGTATAGGGAGGTAGCACAAACCAAGAACAGCGCCTCCCTCGGAGAATGTTTCCTGCTCTTACGGGAGTAATTTAAATGTTCCATAAGACTCAATAGTAATTTCAATATTGTTTATTTAAAAATTATTCGTTTTGCAAAATCAACATTATCTTTATCTAACAGAGTTGGTATTTATTATTCTGTTTAAATAGTGTGAATAATAAGTACGATAATCTGATGGCGGCAAAATGTAATGGCTACCTTTCAAGACCATAAATAATAAAACAATTTCTTTTATGACGAGCTTTGTTTTAAAATATAATTCTAGGTGATTAATTTGGTGTTGGGTTTGGAAATTGTGAAATAGGTACTAATTTAGTACTAATAGGTACCAATTTATTTTATATTGCCCATGTTTATGGAACACAAAAAAAGAGAAACATCTCTTACTATAAAATCATATTGAATCAAAGTGCAGATACAATTAACATACAATAATCGGAAATTGAAATTGTGTATCGAATTTCCTAGCTTAGTGAGCAGTGAAACATTGGTTTTCTCTGTGTACCAATGCATTTCTGGTATAATACCAGTAACTGTTGCTTTGGGTAATAAGAACACTTACTTTATCAAAACCAACAGTGCATGTGAATGCAGTGAATAATCTGTATGTATACTATGAGTACAAAGTAATGTAGTCGAATATTGTATGAATTATCAAAAACACATGGCATTCATTTAAGTAGAAGTTGTACTATCTGCACTTTGCACTACATCAT
Organism: Lordithon lunulatus; assembly: GCA_963942505.1. Lineage (NCBI taxonomy): Eukaryota > Metazoa > Arthropoda > Insecta > Coleoptera > Staphylinidae > Lordithon > Lordithon lunulatus. Next base: position 41,333,117 of record OZ012666.1, read on the forward strand.
CATTGCTACATCTATGCTATTCAATACCATGCTACATGTTAGTATGGCTTTGGTACGTAATAATGGTATGTTATTAACAGAGGAATGTCAGCTGGCGCCACATGAAAATCAGTTAACTCGATATTGCGAACAGCTGGGTCCTCCACCTGTCTTTGCCAATAGCTTGTTTAGGTCATCTAGTGCGAAGTCGGCTCGTACGCGTATTGTCAATTGCTTAGGGGGTTAGTTCTCAGTATACCATCCGTAATGTATGTCTATCAGCCTTTCTAGTGTCTTGAGGAGGAAACACGTAAGGCTGATGGGTTTTGGTTACCCACGATATTTGTGGCGGGTGGAAATTGCGCCTTTGTTAGCATCTGTAAGTTTTCCTCAACTCTGTCCGTATAGGTTCTGTCCTGTTTTTTGACGAAGCTTATTTGGGTTTCAGTAACTTCTTTTGACAAAACTTCTTCTGAATTCTAGCACATGCGGGTTTTCACTAACCTGCTCGCAGAACGTCCTCCAGCTGTCCCTTTTGGCTGTGCGGATTTCTTTGTTCAACTCTTTTTCCTTTGCTTCACTCTAGGAAAGTTTAACTTCTTTTTTAAATAACCTTCTCGTCCGACATCAGGTCCGCCTCCTCTGCAGATTTTAACCTGCAGGCATGTTGCGTGATGGCCTATTACTTACACCGTGGTCTTCTTGTGCGCTGCGGGCCTTTTGCAGGATTGGCCTTCGGTGTCGGATCATCGTGTTTGTTTGTTTGTTTGTTGTTTTATTTTGTCTACTTTGTGCAGTTACTACATTTTTCGTACGTTCCAGTCTCCTTTTATAACGGAGTTAACAAAATTTTTCATTTGTTCTCGAATATTATCGATTGCATTCACAACGTCAATCTCCTACTCCCGTTGTACACCCTTATTATGACCCAATTATACTTTTATTTTTCTTCGTGGTATCCTTTCTATTAGTTCTTTCACTTGTACATTTTCTGATGTCACGTCGTTTCTTACTCTCTCCCTCTCTCTCTCTCTCTCGATAATACCGCACCGTGCTCGTTCATTATCTGCTTTATCAGCTCCTTAGTTCGATTGAAAGTTATTTGATAATCGCTCTTCTATCAGACCAATTACATGCAATATTTCATCATCTTCGTTAGCTCCTTTCTTTGTTTCTGATCTTCGTTCTTTTTCATTCGTTAACCACCTTTACTGTATTGTTTTTCTTTAGGTTTTAGTTTGTGAGTTCTCAGTGCCCAGCAATATTTTTCCTCCTCGTAAAGCGTCTTCATAAGTAACCAATTATTTCTTTCTTATTCTGCAACATCTCTCAAATATCTCTGCTCACGGCGTTCGTTTCTATTTTACATATTTTTTCTTTTGATAATCCACTCCTCAAATTTAACGAGCATTCTTTCTATTCCCTTCCTATCCTCTTAATTGTCATACACTTTGGCTTCAGCTTAAATTTATCTTCAGCAATATTTCTGCCTGTTTGTGGTCTTAGCCAGTTCGTTTCTCTATTATCTTTGCGTTTGTGTCTGTATTCTATTTCATCTCTAACTGCCGGATATGCTTTCTGATAAATTGCATTTCTTTTTGCATTACTGTAATTCTCTCTTTCCTCTCTTCTCCTGTATTTTTTATTATTCTTAGTTCTTCTAGAATGGACACCTCTTTATTTTATTTATCTGCACTATCTGTCTCATTTTCTTAATCGTTGTTAACACTTTTCTCCTATTTTATGTATCCGTACATAGTTCGATGCTGTTTACATCCTCGGGCTTTAATTTTTCCTGCATTTTTAGCGATGATGATCTCGTCATTTTTTTGGCATATTATAAATAAATAATTTTTATAAAAAAAAACTTTCAAATATATTTATTAAGGTAATTTGTACTAATTTGCATTCTATACCGCAGTTACCAAGAAACGAACACTACAACATGTAACAAAGAAATGCACAAATAAAAATCAACAGTAAAAATACAGTACAATCAACATATAAAATATTAAAATCTATCAAAATATAATATTAACAAAATTAATAGTGCATTATTGTATAATTAATTAATTTATGAAAATATTCCTGTGCAAGGTTGTTGAACATAATCCAAACAAAATCCTCTGTTGCCAGCATCTTCAGGTGCTTCACGGTCATTACTGTGGAACCATATTCGGAATGGTTTTACCATACCTATAAAGTAAAAATTCTTTTTTGAAGAATTAAACAGGGATTTATGTTTTCAAATGGGAGATTAGTACCATAGTTCCATATGATATTGAAATATATTGAAGATGACACAATGACGTACACAATCCATTGCAGCTTAGCGATGTCGCATAATCAAAAAATGCGGCGTAGAGAGATTGTGATATATAATATTAATCGCAAATTCGGTGTTAACATGATAATTATTTAACAATACTTGAGGAATGTTTCAATAGAATAATTATTCATTGCATTTTATATTTTCATAATACATAGTAATGTGCGTCCATAAATATTCGTTCTTGGTTTAAATATTACGTTTTCCATGTGCGAATGATTACGTAGCACTGGGTGGCTTATTCTGTAAATTGTTGCTCACAATTACCACAAGAACATTCTCATTAACCTTCTTACGCACTTGAAATTGCGAATAATTTTTGTTGCAGGGGTTGAGTAACCTCTCGATTCGTTACTAATGGGTACTGCTTTTGAATGTTGCTACTGAAATAGATTCAATATCGGTTAGAAATAATTGAAAGACGCAGTAATTTTACCGACGAATAAGTTGCAGCATAAGAGTACGATATGAATAAAGAAATTGCAATTTGAATACCTATCAGAAATTAAAGATATGCACAACTGTTATTAGAGAGTACCCTAAGGAAAGGTCTTCTGGCTTATCTTCCGTCGACTTTTGTATTTGGGAATTGTTAAAAGTGCTCGCAGCAGCGAATTTTAAATTTAAAGTTGTCAAACATAACCACACTTTTTTAATAGATGCGGAGTTCGTTCCTTAGAAAATGTTTAGGGGCGATAAACATTATTTACACAAACCATCATAAAAATGTCTCTGTTTTCGAAAACGATTGATTATCGAATGTATGGAAATTCAGAATTGGAAGTTATTTTCGACGTTATTATATGCTCTTTATAAATTTAACTCTTTGTTCTACAACGAATGATGTGTCTAGATAAGTATTGAGTTTTGCCGACAAGTTATCATAATTCGTCAACAATATTCGATAAAGAAGATAGAAATGTAATCAGCTATATTTATTTATAAAAATAAAAGCATACATACAACAATTCGCTATCAAACGTCGTCTTTCATTCTTCTAATTTTCATACTTTGTTGTTTTAGAAGCAAAAAATAATATGATACTAATGAAATACGATTTGTATGTTGGTTCCTTAATCTATAATTACAATGAAACGTATCCAGATAAATGCAGATGGGCATCAACAAACGGTTTAAGAAAATTATGAGTATATATGTTGATGCGAACTGTAGTTAAATATTCTATAAGATATAAACGCCAATAAAATTAAATAAGCGCTTATGTTTATTTAAAAGTGAAGTATAAAAAGTCTCAATAATATCAATAATAACATTACTGCAAATGAAACTTACACGCCCTATTTAATATATATGTATTTAATACTTACTTCGTACAGGTGTTGATACAAGTGTCACATCCGCACTTAGTGTACCACCACATATTCTGTCGACATTTGAAGATGGTCCTGTTACTGGTCGACCAACATTTGAGATCATGGGAATAATTAAGTAATCATTTTGGCAAAAGTTTCCGGTTCCGGTACTACCCACCATGGCCTGCACAGGGTTATTGTTGGATGTATTTCCACTGAGTGTAAACGATTGAGATCGAGTATTAACTGTGGGGTGAAAAATATGTACACATAAATCAGTATCAAAGATCCTGCATCGTTCTATCGAAATGTATGTATGACAGGATGCTCGTTGTGTAAGGACTAGCGCATTAATGAGACCACGCTGTATGTTTCGAATATAAGCTTGTGTATTCGATATGAACAAACGTTTTGTTTCAAAATCTATCATCTTACATATGAACAACAATGATTCTTAATGACACCCCCGATTGAAGATACGATACCTTATGACGAAAAATGACTCAAATTTAATTGAGAAGTAGATGACTATATTTGAGTTTTATATTCACATCGATTGGCGCATTTGCGACTTTACCTCAGAATATTTCAATCAACGTTGAATCAACAACTATTATTTTCTAAAGGGAGTCACACTTTTTGTATGTTCATTTATAAACACACCTACTGTTATGTTCGTCGCATTTGTATGAAGAAATTTGGATGACAGAATAATTAATGAACTCTTGTTCAGCCTGATGTTTGTGCACACAATTATGATTATACCACAGCGTTTAAAATTTGTAGTGTGGCCCGTGAGTTAAAATCCCACTGGGGTGAGTTTTCATGAATCACCTTTCACAGTTTTTTCTGTGAAGTTAAGGTAAATACCGGGTGATCAAACTCCTCTGAGCTTCTCCCTTTACCGGCGGAAGAGTCGAAAAGTCTCAAGTCTGATATAAAGATAGAAGGTTTTCTTAGTGGATACGAGTATAATAAATAGGCAAACATGTATCGTACACAACCCTAACAGTATATTTCAACAACATGTATTTACCATACATGTATTTTCTTAAAACCTATTCGCGACTCAAACGAAGCCATTAAAACGTACAAAAAACGCTACGGGATGTATTCTAATATAATATACTAGATGTTTTAATATGTGTTTTCATGTATCTCGCTATGTCAACACAAAATTATGCAACACCTGTCATGATGTATTAACAGACTGAAGATGATGTTAATAAAATATTTGTAATTTAGTTGAAACTGCAATTCTGCATCAATCCACAACATAAGCTACATTCTTCCATATACAGATAAGTATAATTTAATAAACCTACGGAACATACCTATGTCGGGACACTGTGTATATTGTATTCCACAGAAATTCTTCTCTGATCGAATGCAAATACTGTAATCCTGATTTGATAATTGAGAACCGTTAGTTAAATCATAGTTAAAAGACATTATTTTTCCAGCGACACCCGTGAAGTACTGTAAGCAACCATCTTCAGCTAAAAAGTAACAGTTAGTCATATACTTATGTATACTTTCATATAACATACCTTTAAAAATAGATAGACAAGGAATTTGCGATACTTTCACTTTCCAATTTCGGGGAAATGAGGGTCCGCTAGTTACTATAGATAGTGTGATTGGATTTGATGTTCCTGAACCTGCGTCTACATACACTGGAATGATATTTAAATAATTTTAACCCACATATTGTTTCCAATTAATGTATATACATTTACTCAAATATAACTATAAATATATATATACTATGGTCTATAGACTATAGACTGTAGGTATATATGCTATACTGTTTATATTAAAAATGTGTCGCGATTGACTTGTTGTCATAGGAATAGTCTACATGGGGAGGGGAAGTGTGAAATAGATACGTACTGTGTTTATACACAATGTTTCAGTAAGAGGTCTCTCGCGAGCCATGAGTACATAAGCAAAATATATTTTCACATTAACACACGGATCTATCTTATGTAGTTCGATCGACTTGAAGGCCACCCCTGATCTATATTATCACATACTAGATGTAGCAAAAAGTACGTGACCAACAGCTGCTAATTACTACAATTTTAAGTGTATGGTATAGGAACCACTCAACTTTCCAACACAAAAACAGAATTCAAAATGAAATTGAATAGTTTTGGCGTCTACTTCGTGGTAATTCATTTTCAATAAATGAGATGAATAAAACTACTATGTTTTTACCACAAGTGGTAAAAAACATAGTAGTTTTATTCATCTCATTTATTTATTTATTTATTTTTAATAGTGATTAGAATTTATAAAAATAGCCAAATTACAGAAAAATATTTTTCTAAAAATGTTTTTATTTTTCCCAGAAAGATTCAATCAAATATTAATTAAATTCTACTCTCTACTTTACAAAAAATGACTGCTATATAACTATTTACTATTTTTCAATGATCATTATAATTTTGTTTTTTAAAAATGTATTTAATAAAAGTTGTTAAGATATGGTCAGTTTTGGATGTTAGATTTTCTCAAAAACTGTTATAATAATAACAAGCACATTTTTAAATTTGGGCCCAATACATAAACCCGTTGTCTGTATACAGTACTGCTGTATTCGGAAACCAACAACGGGCTATAGTAATTCTACATGGGCGTTAGAAGGTTTGGGCGTGTAGGTGTATATCAAGATTTAATAATAACAGTTGTAATTCTCGGCACTCATAGTGACTCGGCACTGACATTTAACTTAAACCAAGTTGTCTAAATAACAGGTAAATTTGCATACTGCCGAGAGAGATGCCTGTCGACAAATTATTTGTCCACATCTTGCCCTTTTTAGTAGTAAATACGTATTGAAATCTCAATGGGAACGGTATTTGTTTGCCGGTTATCTTTTTCCTCTCGTAAACTACGATAAAGCTGAACATCTAGGAGAATATTTAATTATACCGAGTTGTACTAACACTCATCTATAGTTAGCAACAACGTTTTCCGAACATTTGTATCAATCCAAGTGAGCCATAAGTAATAAATTCAATTATAATCATCACTATTGAGGATCCCATATAACGCATAGAAATCATCCCTGTCTTTCTTCCACCTGTAATAATTCATCTTTAAGACTTATATTGTCCAATTCAAAAGTTGATACTCCAGTCAGTTCGGAGACAGTTCGTTAGGTACCTATATCATATGTCAATCATGTCGATTAAATAAAATTCATGCAATTGCACTTACAATGATTGCCTGTATTTAATCCACATATTGAAGGCACTGCATTTCCGCCACCAGATAATATTAACTGATCATTGTTGCAGATATTGTTTTGTGTTTCTGGGCCCATTATTTGAAATTGATCAAAATCCAGTCTAAAAAATAATTAAATATATTAAATATGTGTTGGCTTGAATATGTGCCCAGCAATTTATGTGATAATATGAAAAGAAAACGGTAGGCTTACCAAAATACAATAGAGTCCATCTATTGGAATATTTACAAACAAAAAACACAACATTCATACAATGTTATAGAAATAAATGCACGTTTCATTTTTTTTAATTATTTCGGATTAATCTACTTAATGTTTAGTAAGTAACATCGTGTAAGTTTGCATTCAATCTCTTTCATTATCAGGCTTCTAGAATCTATGAAAATCTGGTTCATATGTCAAATTTTATCTTTTTTTTTTTAGTATGATGTCCGTATCATAGAAAACCGTCCGTATGTAATAAATAGCACCAAATGGTTTTATTAATTAAAAACAAAGACTAGCGGGCAAAAGCGAGAGTGAATGTAGAAGTTTCGAAGAAACTTAGAAAGAATGTGGGAACATGACAGGCATTTCCAGTATACGCCCTCTCCTGTTCACTCTGTACACAAGTGAGTTGGAGGAATTGTTAAAGAGAGGGCAAACGGACAGTGGTAGGATGCACTGAGGTTACAGAGGTTAGCAAATGCGAATGATGTAGTGTTTGTGGCTAGCAGAGCGGAAAGGATGCAAGAGATATTGGAAAGAATGGGAAGGTATCTTGATAAGAGGGGCTGAGAGAGTGAATGTGGAAAAAACAAGTGGATTATGTTTAGAAATAAGGGTAGGATGGGTAAAGCGGGATAGTTAAAATGTAAGGAAAAAATGATGAGAGAGTGAATTGCTATAAGTATTTAGGCTTTTGGTTCGAGGTAGGTTTAGGAAACTTTTGGAGCGGCTACAAGCAAAGGCGAGAATGGCTTCGGGGATAGCGAAGAGAAAATGGGAGAGGTGGTAGGTTGGTAACCTAGATCTTACACGCGATCTGGGATGCGCGTGTGTGCGAATGGAAACATATGGATTGCGAGAGTGGGATATAATCGAAAGGAAGCAAGGCTGGATTCTAAATAAACTCGAATGGTCGACCGTTATTTCGGTGCTTCTGCAAGAAATGAATCAGATGAGCATGTGATGGGAGTCGTGTCGAATGGCAGTTCGAGAAAAGATTGGAGGAGATAATAGTGCGGGAGGTGTGGATGAGATATAGGACTAGGACAGAGAGCGGATAGAGATAGGATAGAGGAAGGACGTATGAAAGAGTGGGTAGGTCTGAGGTATGGGATGATGAAAAGCTGAGAGTAATGGGAAGTCTAGGAACTAAGAAGTGGCAGGTGAGAATGATTTACAGCTCGAACAACCCTGGCTATGTAGAGTAGCCAGTCAGGGGGAAACTCCCTAGGTACATAATCAGATGATGATGGAGCAAGGAGAACAAAGTATGTTGTATAGCTATTACCAAATTATACCTATATTCAGTATGGCATATAATTTCATTTGAATTTCGTGGATATCTGGCGACGAATATTCATTGCCATTTTCATAAAACTTTTCAAAATAATCTGAAACAATTATTCCGAATAACTCAATATAATGAACAAAAATTGTACCTTTTCTAAAAATCTTTTTGCAAAGCCAAAAAATAATTACCCAAATTTATCTTAAATTTTTCAAATGTTTTTAAATAGGTTTGTTCTTTTCCGTATGCAAGAGATTGCTTAATTAATTGTTGAATTCATGAAATATTAATAAATATTAATTTATGATTTAATGAAATAGTTAATTGTAGAATTATAGAATGATGAGATGATTAAGAATTTGGTAGAGCAATATGAAACGAATAAAGTCTAAAAACATATTAAAAGTTTTTAGGAAAAAAGCACAAACGAAACGTTGGTAATATTATTGTCGACATTAGGTGGGGAGTATGTCAATTTACAAAACACGAAGGCTTTTCCGCTGGCAAAGGGAGATGCTGAGATAAGTGTAATCATCCGGAATTTACCTTAATTTCACAGAAATCCTGTGAAAACTATAAAAGGTGATTCACGAAATTTCGCGAAAACCAATTTACTAAAGAAGAAACAGGGTTTAAATGTAACACATAAAACATTAAACTGTAAATCCCAGGAAAGGAAATGTTTGAATAACAGCCGTATTTGACGATAAACAAAGTGTTGTTTCATCAATGCACTAGTCACACGTCCGTTTCACGGTGACTAAAATCAACGAATTAAGTTCGAATTGCTTCGTGATGTATTCGCCAGATTTAGCCCCCTCGGATTATTTTCTCTTTCCAAACTTAAAAAATGGCTCGGTGGTAAAAGATTTACCAACAATGAAGGGGTGAAATCTGCAGTTGATGGCTATTTTGAGGAGTTCGACGGTTCATACTATAAACATGGTATCGAAGCTATTGAATATCGCAGGAAAAGTTTATATAATATATAAGTATATATGTCGTTCACGAAATGTGTTGGGTCATATTTTTTGCCTTCCAAAGGGTTCTTGCATGTAAGTTATAGAGTATATATTAAATAAAGATTATAAAAAATCTAATAATATATTTATTTTACAAGCGGCTAAGGAAAATGATTTCATAAAAAACGATGTAATCTTACCTATATTGGCATATATCAGGATTTATTTTCATAAGGGTTACTTGACAAGATCCTGTTCCATCGTAAGGCATGGGATATCCATTTTGAACAAAATATGTACCATTTTCTCGAATAGTCATTCCACAAGTTGCTATAACTGTAAATATATATGTTAAAAGTGAAACGTTTAGGCAGTGAAGTATTTTACAAGTTATTATAATTTTAATTATTTAATGGGGAGGAGACTTGTAAAAGTGAAATTCAGAATAAGGCCGTTGTCTATATTTTTCATCTTAGGTTCTCTTTGCATTAATAAAAATCTTTAAACCCCCGTAGTTCTATCTTTTCGTTTATACCATTTTCTGAAGGTAATACAAAATCTCTTTCTGTATGTGTTCATTAGGAACGTGTAAAATAGATACATGCAAACGTTCAAGGGCCACATAAATTATCCTCTGGGCTCTAGCGGTTTTCTAATTACTTGATAAACGACCATGTATAAAATAAAAAGACCTACAAACACAACAAACACCGTATCCTCCAGCGCAAGGTCCATTTGAAGTTCCTCCTCGCTGGCCACACTGAGTAGTTGTTAAACAAGTACCATTTTCCTTTCCGGCACCCATACACTCTTGATTACTAAACTGAACGAAAGTAAACAGGGACAAAACTGAAATTAAAAATAAGTCGTAATAGGTACTCTCTAATTAAGTACCTTATAACTTCGCAATAATAAGATTTCAGCTCACTAATTATAACTTAATCATACGAAGTATGAATAAGAAAAATGTAGCACTACTAAAATACTAGTAGTGCGACATTTTTCTTTTTTTGCGAAAATATTTATTAGGTCCTCTACTTGTAACAGTCCGTGTTACATAAACAATAGTGTTTTTGTTGCATTTAGGTAGGTGAACGTTAACAGGTTCGGTATGGTTATTGGTTTTAATATTGCTCCCTCGCTATCAGCGAGGATAGATGTTCACTTAAAACAAAGGTTTGTTCGTTGTCATAGCTGGAACTCGGGAAAAACCCGTCTGTATCCATACCGGGAGATGCACAGAGTGGAAGTCACGAGATGGGGGCTTGTAGCATCAACCAGGTTATAATTAGTCCTCTTTACTTCTGAAGGTTTCCATCCGAATCTTTCTAAAGTTTCGTGTTATTGGATTAACTCTCTTTATTTTCAATATATTTATACTTTTTATTGTCAATACTTATTCATAGTTTATCCTAAATTAATCCATTTCCAAGTGAATGTGCAAACGACAAGGCAATGATCCCCACAACAGAGGTTGGAAACTACAGGAAGACATAAAGCTAAGATGTTAATATCTTAATTGATTGCCATATTACATATAATTAATGGCATGCTCGATTCAATTAAGCTTAGTAAGTTGGAGCGACACGCGTTCTAATTGACTTGTTTGTTACTGAGAAGTTCACCAGCAAATAAGAAACAACCCGTCGCCTATTCGTCCTATCACCACGTTTACAAAATGTTGTATAAAATACATACTTATTTCGACTATACTATTAAAACATCAAACAATTGTGTTGTGTTGCCTTTGAAGAAAATTGTGGGAAAACGGCTTGATGAACCAAACTCTCAACTAAATGTTTCATATAACTGCCGCACGAACTCGCTATAATTTGATTATAATCAGACATCTAAAACTGAGTCTATCTGAAAAAAACTATGACCTGACCATAGGGGCGAGGGAGGTGTTAAGTCAGGTGATTGTCAGGTGTATACAGATAGATGAAGAAAGAAGCGATGATGGGGAGGGCATTGGTTTTAATATTGCTCCCTCTCAGTCGACGATCAGGGTTCAAGGGAATGTTGATGACAATGAAGAAGAGAATGGGAGACTGGAAAAGGGAGCTGATGACAGGGAAAGTAGTAATGAGTAGAAAGTTTATGTGGGTGGTGGCCATGTACTGCAACTGAATCCTAAAGGAGCTCAGAGATGTCCTGGAAGAGATGGAAATGGTTGGAGAGGAATGGGTACTAAAGTTTGTGGGTGGGGGAGCTAGAAAGAGGAATCGTAGAGGGCGGATAGTGGAGTCAGGTATTCACAAGACAACTCGCTCAATTGGCCAAGGAGACAGTTTGGCCATGGACTATGTATAGGTCAAAGTGGAAGAGGGGCTATAACATTTCAGAGTAGAAGACGAGGGTGAGTCAGAGGACAGGAAGAGACGACGTTCCGGGAATGGTATTCTACATGGAAAAGACGTAAGGCAGGTGCACTCAGTACTGCAGTTGAAGAGGGTGATGTTAGCCGGGAGGATGGCTGAATTGATGAAGTTTGTTGAAACAATGGAAATTATTTTCTGTAAACAATGAATATGTGGATCATTTCATCACAAAAGTAATGCCATCTTGTAAATATAAAAATATATGCAAATTGACAAGTATAACTTGTCTTTTCTAATCTAGAATAATTATTAATTAAAACTCTATTTATAACATGTTGTTTTATGAAGATGCTATATATGCAACTTAATACACCGATCCGTGATTTAAGTGCAGTAACAAAATTTATCAATAACACAAACTGGTAATTAGACTAGAATATATATAAATACGTATTAATCTTCGAAATATATAACCCGTTTAAAGACTGCGATGAATTGGACTCGATTATCTTAAGAGTGCAGATGCACTACTAAAAATGATAAAACTGCAAACTGCAACCACACAACTTAAAGAATAATTTCGTTTCAAGTATCATTAAAATACACTTATTAATTACATTAAGATTTTATGCGACTGGGGCATCTGACTATTTTTTTAAAGTTTCGCAATAACGGTCTGTAGAAACGTGTATAGAATAGAACGAACCATTGCCCTGGTTTTAATCTATTCACTTTTGCTTTGCTCGCCTTCGCCTACAATTCATCATACCCAGAAGGACAATGATATTTTGTTACACACAAATATTATGATATCTGTGGATTTTCTTGGGTTTAGGATCGGTATCTTATCACCTGGTAGAGAAAGTAGTGAAATGTTTAGAAAGAGGAAAAGGTATTTTTGTATGTTCTTGCAATTTGTAATGCACATTTGAAAGAACATTTGGCGTTTTAAAGCGAGCATTTGCGTGTTTATTTAATGTGACTAGATAAAGTTCTTAACTGTAAATAATAATGTACAATAATATTGTAGTAAACAATGATATATAAACTTGAAAATAAACTCGAAGAAATAACACATACATTAACTTTAGACTATATATCTAGTTTTATTTAAATACTTATTACGTGGATTTTATATTATAATAAAATTATTTGCGGCACAATGCCACCGAGGCTGTTTCTGACAAAGCGCATAAAAGAATGTGCTTTGTCATTCCAATCTTGGATCATATTTTCGGGGAATTGTAGCCGTTGTCATGAATAATATAAAATGTTGGATTCCAAGGTGCCAATTGTTGTTGGTTTATTACCATAAAACAATGATTTCAAATAACACAAATAATCTTAAAGGATCAACAAATGAGGATCATCGCGAAACACAATTTAGCGATAAATCAACGATTTTGCACGTTTATAAACATTATAAGTGAAAGTTATATATATTTATTATTATTTGCAAGATACCCACAAACGATTCCCCAAAATTTGGATATAATGTCTCACTCTCACTAGTCGTGACTAGGACTTCAACACGCACCATTCTACTTAGCGAATTTAGAGTATGAGTCACACAAATCCTAATGAGTGTTCTAATAAAAGTATCGAAGCTTGTAATTTAATCTAAACGAGAACGGTCATTAGACTTGGTTATAAGATATATTGCTAGTTAAGTTAAATAGGTTTTATGCTCTCTTACTTTTAAAAGATAATATAATACATTGATAATAACATTATAAAACTCAACAATAAAAAATACAAAACGTATAACGAAATATTTCTTATATACACACTTCAATACGAAGTATAGAATTGCAATCGTGTAAGAATACATTTATTTGAGCAGAAATCCTCTTTATTGGGTCTCCTGGACAATTTAAGACTATCTCAGGGGGTCTATTCCACAGTCTATTCTGTATCTTCCATTCCGTGTCCGTGTGTCGAATCAGTTCCGCCGGTCCTATGCGTGCGCATGCGAGTCTCGTGTCCGAAAAGTCAAGTAAAAACCGTATTCTGTATGCCTATCGAATCGGATTGCAAACGAAACGAATGAAGCCGTCACATATGTTGCATAAGCAAGCGCTAAATATTAAATTGAATTATATTTCAAAGTAATACATTTAAATATTTTACCATTTATGCTTTATAATTCAATAATATTTATACAACATACGAATGTCCACTTACCATTTAGTAGTTACTTATTTACTTATTATTATTCTCATTTATATTTTGATGTTTGTGCAGGGGCAATTATATGTACAAATAATCCGCAAACGCAGAAAAATTCATACAGAAACAGCGGGGTATAAAATAAACAGTATTAAAATTCGGAAAACATGATTGTGTGGTGTTTGTTAACAACCACATATATAAATTGCGACATAAATAGTTATATCGTTCAAATGTGTATTGAAAAATGCTTACATAGAGGCGGCGTGGAACAGTTATGCCTCTCGCCTCTTCGCCTACCTAATATGCAATTCTTTATTCGAAAAGGTAGGACATTAGTAATTTCAATATTGTTTATATAAAAATTATTCGTTCTGCAAAATCAGCAGTATCTTTATTTAACAGAGTAAGTATTTATTATTATGCTTAAACAGTGTTATTAATTATGTTATTAATGTGATGGCGGCAAAAAGTAATGGCTTCCTTTGAAAACCATAAATAATAAAATATGTTAATTTATGACGGATTTTGTTTTAAAATATGATTCTAGGTGCTTAATCTGGCGTTGGGGCTATATAATATCAACATAAAACACCTGGAAATTGTGAAATAGGTACTAGCTTATTTTATAATGCCTATGTTTTTTATGTATCTTAACTTATGATGATATGGAACACATAACAACAAGAGAAACATCTGTTACTATAAAATCATAATGATTAAAAGTGCAGGTACAATTCACATACAATCATCAGAAATTGAAATTGTATTTTGAATTTCCTAGCTTAGTGAGGAGTGAAGGTAGTCGAATATTAAATGAAATATCAAAAACACATGGCATTCATTTAAGTAGAAGTTGTACCATCTTCACTTTGCACTACATCATCATTGATGCATCTGTGCTAGTTAATGCCATGCAACATGCTAGCCTGGTTTTGGTACGTAATAATGGGATGTTATTAACAGGGATGTCAGCTGACCCATATATGAATATTCCATCATTTCACCTAAACGCAAAAGAAAACATACAGACGAAGTAATAAGCCAAACATCACAACCTATGAATACAATATTATACAAATCTATTCAGTTAATGAAAATTATAGGTTATATTATGCCAGTATGAAAGGTAGTAAACTTTTTTCCTTTTAAAGATGTACACATTTATTTACTGCGCAGGTGGGACCACACTTCTAGACCGTTATAATAAATGTTCTGATTGAGCAAAATACTTTCAAATTTGTAGAATCTATAGTTTTTAAAAAAATATGCTTTAAATTACTATCGAGTCGTATGGAGAATTCAAATCACTCCCGTAAGAATAGGAAACTTATCCCTGGAGGTGGCGCCACATGAAAATCTGTTACCTCCCTATATGCAAGGTCTGTAAAATTTCTGCATTGCTGTTTTTTTAATTAGTACTTACGGTAATCGTAGATTTTTTCATGCAGAAAATTAGGTGAAGAACTTTAGTGGATACTGGGGCGATAATATAACAATGACAACTTTGTATTTTACTTATTAGTTTGTTGTACACATGTTCATGTATATCGGCAATAAGTGTGAACATTTGAACATTTCGCAGCTTGTAAACGAGCAATGCGATTGAAAAACCGCATTAAACCTGATAGCGGAAAGTGAGACAAAACGATGATATCCTACACTAGAGAGTATTTAATCGAGTGAGTAAGCGATTCTACAAAATACATTATAACCATATGTAAATGTAGGACCTTTGTCTAGGTTCAAATTTTTGACACTACGTATCGCATGCTAACGTATAGAGGTCTATTATTTCGAATATTTAATTAAAAATTAAACAAAATTGTATCGCTGACATATATGACAATTTTCCTGTATTATTTTCAAAATGTACATTCTATTCAGGTGAATTGCATTTTTTCTTAAAAATATCGAAAATAATTATAATGATGATTGATTAAAAATTAAAAATATGTGCAAATTAAATACTAATGAAACATTTAATGCTAAAATATTCGAATTCTTAAACAAAATAAAGGGAAAGTGTGTGGTATATATTTAGAGGTAGTATTTGTGCTACGAAACTAAATCCGAATAGGAAAAGTATCAGGCTGAACACATATAAAAGTAGAAGCCAACAAACAGGGGTGAAATAGTGAGTGTAACAGAGATAGTTTGTGGAAACTGTGGAGTAAAGTAAATATTAAAAATAAGGCTGATACGACGGGTCGACCCGAAATTATAATGCAGCAATAATGGAGAGTAGACTGTGACAAAAGTGGAGAAAACATAAGAAAATTTCTACAACATAATTAATATGAAATCAAACATGCGACCCTTTCCGTGGCCCACGCGATTCATGTCTCTATACCCAATTACTGTATACAAGAGGACGTCGTATTTTCGTGTACAGTTCTTGTACTGACTTGTAGAAACAAATGTTAGGGCTCCGAAAATGGTCGCATGTTAAATGTAGTAACGTGGACATTTGATAATATGATGAGATGAAACGAAATGAAATAATGAAATGACACGCATGCAGCGTACATACACAGATGCAGTTATTTCATTTTGTTTCGTTCATCATATTATAAAATGCCCACATTACTATATTTAACATGCGACCATTTTCGGGCCCCTAATATTTTGTAATTTCAGTTTTCTCCCAAAAATGTTTTTAATAAAAGTTGTTCAGAATAAAATTATATCGAATTATGAATCTATACAAGTTTTGTACAAATGGATCATTACGAAGTTAAACTATTACGACGATGTCTAGGTTATAGACATATATCACGGGACTGTAACAGGCCCGATCGTTCCAGTATGTGCCACCGTTGCGGAAAAGATGGGCATCGCCACGAGTTGCAAAGCAAAATCTATGACCTGCATGGCGTACCAGAACACACTGAGCAAGGCCCAACAATGATAAAGTAAATCCATGTAAGGATCGCTATGCAGACACAAATGGATGTGCTATATATTTTTGGGCAATAAACAGAAACAGGATATTGGTACCAGATTACGACGAATATTGTAGTTTTCCAAATTCGAGCAAGAAATTACAGCAGTTAAATATGAGGAGCTTGTGGAGCGGCTAGATTATCTAGAGGACAGTGTCCGTATGTCGAGCTGTGAACTATAGATTTCCGAAGATTTCAATTGCAAGTGTCCAGAGTGGGTCCTCGCAGGCTGGATGCAGGAGGCGAACAGCTCCCAGAAATGATAGCAAGGCTGAGCTTGGTAATATTTAATGAGGGTGGCGCTTTCACCTTTCGTAGAGGCAACTCTGGATCGGTGGTATATCTGCAGTAGAGAAGGTAATATCACCTATATTCTCTACTGTAGATATTCCTGCTGGAGTGTCGACATGGAGCCTAGTTAGACGTCAGCGCAGCGTCAGCTGGTGGGTGGTAGTTACTCGAAAAACTCGACGAAGATATTAGTCTGCGTTTTCTAATTCATTCCCTGGGGACTCCAGTCTAAGATAGTTACGAAGACGCTTGCGAGTAAGCGACAGATCCCAGGTTTGTGGTGCTCGAATCATATGAGAAAGATTGTAGGAAAACTATTTCCGATGCACACAAAATAGTTAGTCTTCTGCTGACGAAGAAGGAAAGTGCAAGACGTCTGATCGAAATGTAGTGACCACTCACTATTTAAAATGGAGTCATGAAGGTACTAAGTTATATATGAATAAAGAGTTTATAAAGAGCATGGAAAAAACACGTTAAAACAGATCGCAATAGCAATAGTAAGAATATGAAGCATAGAAACGTTATGCTTTCTAGACCATACCATGGTCTAGAAAGCACAGTAAAGATATTAAAATGTTTTGATGAACAAGATTTAGTTTTCCGAAATTCATCATATGTAATTTTTCAGAATAACAATGGATATATTTTTTAAATTGATGGAATTATTTTCTAAATTGAACATTGTCATTGCAGAGGGTCTATTCTGTAAGTTCAGACCGGTCTGGTACAAGAGCAGACTAATCTGTTACCTATGGTAACCAAAAAAAACTGTGTTAGCATTGCTAATGCCACAGCGATACGAAGCGAACAGTCAAAATCTTGTACTCAAAATTAGAGAGTAGAAATCCAACAAAAATATCAATGATTATACTAAAACTTAATTGAGCTCTGATAAAACATTAATATTGTACTAGAAGCAGAAGATTTGGTCCCTTGTTTGGACAACTTAGGGAAAGAAATTGATATGGATTAAACTTAAAAAAATAAAAGGATTAAGCGCGTTGCAGATTCGCGATTATATGGATAAGTCAGGTCATGGATAACTTAACACCGGCCGATTTCCCGTAATTATGTAGATAGACATACACATTTTCTAAAGATAGTCTATTTCGACTATAGACTTCTGTAATTTAGTTGCACACTGTTTATGTAATATATAATTTTATTATTTATTTATAAAATAAATTATTATAATTTTATATCGTTTTATAATTGAAAGTTTTTGTACAATATCTAAAGAAGAAGGTATTTTGGACTTTACCAATCGATTGTTGAATCCTTTATATAAGCGGTTTAGAAAATTTTAATACTTTAATACATTATTATTATTATTATATTTTTAATTTAAACTTGCACATGTCTGACAATAAAATGTTATGTTTGAACAATATTAACGGTATTCAAAATATTACGCCATAAAACAACATACTCGCTGAAACTAGACTAAAAATCTGTTTAGTATTTTTTTTTCAGTGTTTGAAATTTTGAGATCATCAAATTCCATAAAATCAGCTATTCAAATAAAAGCTACTGCCAGAGAATTTATTTTTCTAATTTGATCAAATTTGATTGGTAACCAACTTGTTTAGTTTTAATTTGTATAATGTTTTCATCTATATGTTAAAATTATATAAAAAAACTTCTCTTTATAGCTATAGCACGAGGGCTTTTTTGCTGGTAAATGGAGAATTTCGGAGGGAGGAACCTTGCAAAAACTGTGAAAGGATATTCGCGAATTTTCGCACACACCAGAGTTTGTACTTTTGTCCTCCAATGCTCAGTACGAGGCGCACTAGGCATTGGGGAGGGGAGCCCGATTCATTTCAAATTTTATAATAAAAGTGTTGTTAGAAGGTATTTCTTATTATAGCCATGTAAAATACTAGGCAATAATTTAATCAAATTCAAAATAATTCTAAAAACTTATATACTTATATTGCTTATATCTTACATCTTCCATAACGGTTGCCATGATTGCTAGAATCATATTCTGGACGTGCTCTCCTAGGCTGACCAGATATATAGTTCTGCTTCATGTACTCATTGCTCTCTCTTCTCTGACCATATATTTCTCCAGATTGAGTAAAAATCACAAAGTATGAAAACAATAATTGAAATAGAACCATTCTGGCACAAACACACGAACACCTGCACTAAGAGTTACTTGAAGTGTGTAACTGAATGCTCCTGCCTTTTATAACACTCTCAAATGTGACAATGTGTAATTTGTGTGCACAGCATGACAAATTCCATTGGCGTACTAAATGTTTAAATGAGAACAATTACCAACATATCTTACCAGTGTTATTAATAGATATATCGTTAAAGCACCATACAAGATAAAAATCGTGTATACAATGATTGATTCATATTGAATATTGATATTTTTAGTTAAAACAACTAAATAAAAACAACTGTTGCTACGCCATTGGTAAACCATTTAATTCAATATCATGTAAGATGTATATAATGGATTATTATTTGGTTCAAAGCGTACACTATTGTCATGGATGACATATATGGGTGAAAGTGAAATACTTTTTTACGCCCGCCGATTTGAATAGAGTATAACACTAACGAGCTATAAGGTCCGTAAAATTCGGAAAATTATATTAAATAACAAAATTATTTCGAGAAATAGTCTTTATTTTTACTGGATAAAACTTGTTGGAATAATTGACTGTTCAAAAACCTCAACCTCAAACTGATTGTTTAAAAATAATGTATCACTAACTACTAAACGCATTGATTTTCATCGGTTTCGTAATATTTTTTATATATCTCTCTAATGTTCTTTTATCATTCATATATTTTTTTAAATGATTTACAATGGTCTGTCAAACTGTCTCGAGTGTAATAATTTTTGCATCTAACAACTTGCATAATTCATCAAAGCAGGGCAAGAAAACTCCCAATAAGTAATAATAGTACACGAATTCAAAGTCAACCAAACAACAGCATATAGAGCGTTATTTATCATAATTTTTAGAAATACTGTTTCTATGCCATTTTAATGACTTTAGCAAAAGGACCGAGAAGCAAGTTTCATCCTATACTGCCTAAAAACCCTGTGATAGTGAGCGCGCTAGAAGATGAATATAAATTGCTCTAGTCTAGCTACATCTAGCTACGTAAGCGTCAACAACCTCGCAATTGGCAACAAAATTCATTCATATTTAAGGCACGATCTGAGAAACTGAAGAAAGTAAACGGAAAGGGTTTAATGTTATAATTATAATATTCCTGAATCGGCGAAGGCATCAAGATCAAAAACAGGAGGATATAAATACAATAAAGGATATATTAATCATGCTGGGTAACGATTTTAAAACAATAAGGCTAGGAATTTGGACACCTAGTAGCCCACGTGCCAAAAACACTAAGATATGTAAATCCCTCAAAGGCAATATATGCAACAATAATAATTAAATAATATCAAAAGAAACCGCTCAATGAGTCCGAATAAGGCCCGATAACACTTCCTTACAAGTAGAGTTCTTAAACTCTTTGAGGCAAAAGCTTGAACGCAAGAAACCGTTTGGTGAGACAAATAGTATGATTAGATATGTTAAGGGGATATCAACCATTCTTCCGGAAACTTTTATAGCAGGACAACGACACTAATACAACTACATGGATATATATATATATATATAATAATATATCATGCGATTATCAGAATGTCTGTGACGAGACAACTAAGACAACTGCGTCTAAGAAAGATCTTTTTTGTTAAATCGACGAAATTCTTCAATATAAGGGTGCCTATACTAGGTGATAACATATGGTCCTACGCTGTTGATGAATGTATTAGTAGAGAGGCGTGTAGAGTTACCCAACTTTGCAATATAATGAATGTCATGCAATGTAATTCAATAAGAAATGCAAATAGAAGGCTATTGGCCCTGTGTTCCAATTTTGAAGTAACCATTGCGCGCGACGTTGCTAGTCGTGTGTCTGAGGACCAGCACTATCCTGCAACGTAAACAGCACCAACATTTTCCATTCAAACGAGTTTATAATTTTAAAAAGTGTAATTTGTATGCACTATACACTGCCATGTCAGCCACTGATTGGTCATTTTTAAGCACGTCTTCCTAGACCAATGAAGTTTATAAGGAATTCTACTCCAAGCTGCAACTGTATTGGATGTTACAATTCCTTCGACGCAGTATAGTCGAAAAAATTACAGCTATGGTATAATAATAAATATCATTAGCAACTTAAAATACTAAGGTAAACTGTTTCGAAGAAACCATTGAGGTTGAACCAAACAAAATCTGGTCATTTATTGGGTGGCATACCAACTATACTGAGTCATGCTAATCAGGTCCCAACTTTCGTAATAAAGTATATACAATCAATTCAACTTGGCCCTAAATATACGGTTTATTTTCCAGAATATTGGAAAATAGGAAAAATCTGCCTTGTATTAAAAAGTGGAGACCCTAGCATGATTCTAAACTAACGTACAATAACAGTAACACTAATATCACTATTGAGAACCCCATATAACCCATAGAAATTACCCCTGTCCTTCTTGCACCTATAATACTTAATCTATATTAACTGACTTATGTCCAATTCAAAAATTGATGCTCCAGTCACTTCGGAGACAGTTCTATGGGCATAAGTCTTTATCATACGTCAATCATATCGATTAACAAAATTCATGCAACTGCACTTACGATGATTGCCTGTATTTATTCCACATATTGAAGGTACTGCAATTACGCCACCAGATACTACCTTAACTTATCATTGTTATAAATATTGTTTTGTGTTTCTGGACCCATTATTTGAAATGGATCGAAATTCAATCTAAAAAATAATTAAATATACAGGGTGAAAGCTGATGAGTTGCTAAGAAAAAAAAATATTATATGAAGATAGTTCCGATTGTGACATTAGTTATTAACTTCACTTTTAGTATTATCACTGGTTTTATTCGTTTTATTTACAGAGTAAGTATACAAAATGATAAGAAAAATTTTAAAAAATGCTTATAAAACATGTTCGAAATGTCCACATTCGGTTTGAATGCACTCTTGGCATAGACGAACCAACGATCCTTTAATTTGCTTCATGTATCCCCAGAGAAAATCGAACGGATTTAAAGCAGGTAATCGCAGTGGCCAAGGTACAGGACCTCTGTTACCAATCCAATTATTCCAAGTTTGTATTTAGCCACTCAATGACTTGTCTTCCCGATGCGGTGGTGTTCCAGCGTGCTGATACTACATATTCTGGATAATGTTTAGTGGTACATTATGAAAAGCTATTGGAAACGCTCATTAAGGGGAGGCTGGAAGCAGAGCTGGAGGAAAATAAGTGTTAAACGATCACCAGTATGGATTCAGAGCCGGTAGATCTATTATACACGCCCTCAGCACCGTCATGAAAATCCTGGACTCAATTAACCACAAGACAAAAGCCTTTAACTCGGCCCCATGGCACGAGATTATTAAGGCCATTAACAACGCGAACATAAGTGGCTACCTGATAAGAATGATCCAGTCCTACCTAAACACTCGATACATCGCCATCTCCAACAGTAGACAAATTAAGACCTCCTCGTGTGATGCTAGTTTGTTACGCTATCTTCCTACAAGAGGAACAAGGATACTGCGGGAGGAGAGAGAGGAGAGTGCAAGATGCTATGGTAAAAGTGCTCAGGTTCAAATAAGCAACACGGAGTACTTTTCGCAGGTAGAGGGAAAGAGATGAAGAAGAAATTAACATAACCAGCCAAGGGTCGCTGAAATACGTAGGCGTACACCTGGATATGGTTGCTCGCATGAAAACCCATATTAAGAAAACCTGAGAGGAAGCCAACAAGACCCTAATGGCTCTAGCGAGGGTCACACCGACCATCGGAGGACCACGATACAAATAACGGAAGTTTCTAATAATGGCTGTATCATCGATTGTACTGTATGGAGCACATATATAGGCACATGCTCTAAGGCAGAAACATTATGAGGCTATGCTGGAACCCATAAACAGAAAAATGGCTATACAGTTCTGGTAATTGACGGCCTACCACCCAATACGCTGAAAGTGTAAGAAAGAGTAGCTATCCACAAACATTGCAGAGGCAAAACGGAAAACGCTAGAACTATGGCAAGACAAATGGAGACAATATAACGGACGAACGAAACTATTTATAAAACACGTCAGGGACTGGTGCAACCGACAGTGAGGGCATGTAGACTTTTATATGACGCAGGCGCTAATAGCACACGCGGTATTTGGAACGTACTTAAAGCGGATCGTCAAGAGTGAAAACAGTGAGTGTCGGTACTGTGGAAATGAAGACACCCAGGAACACACAATTTTCGAATACGACAGATGGGAGGACTACAGATCAACAACAAACCCAAAATATGATACAACATCGCAGGACTTAGAGACGGATAGGAGAGCGATTACCGAATGGATCACGATGATGATGCGGACAAAGGAGTCAGACGAACGGTCAATACAGGAGGCACAACGCAGAGCGCAATAATAAAATCAGACAACGACCACCTCTGAAGAAATACATAAAGGTGGATATCAGGATGGAGTAGAGAGAGGTGAAGTTTAGCTGGTGGGTCGGTCATCTAGGAATAGCTAGAAATTCAGCACATCCCGGAGGAGAATGTCAACAAACGTCTATGAAGATTCCTCTCAACCTCAACCAAAAAAAGGTATGAATGTCTAAATTGAAAAGCTATACATGCCTTGAAAACGCTTTTCAGCAGCCGATGTATGCACCTAGAACCTCATTGTAGTAGGGGCAGGATACACTCTAAGCCCGGCGATTTGTAAGGCTTGAAGGATTGTATAGCTACGAAGTTACTAGCACGTCAGCAACGCTCCAGTCGTCGTTGTTATACGGGCGGGCGCTGCAAAGCCAGTTCGGACTCGAATCGAGTTTGCAATCAGGGAGGTGCGTTTCTATAACGCTTCTGCCGTTTCAGACATTGTTGCCGTGAATCAACCATCCTTGACAGCCTAGTTGTTCTGATGAACTATAGTATTGTCTACCTGCCCACCGAACACCCTCCAGGAGTCTCCTTGTGACAGTTTGACAGACCAGACCCTCGAATGAATTTGGCTAGTTTGAAAAGCTTCCCAATCAATCTCACACCTGGTATTCTACGCCCTGTTAAATAGTGTTCTACCCTCTTTCTTTAAGTTCTCCAGCCCGAAACACAATCAGGGCGCTGCTCGATCGCATGTCCGGTGAGTTTTGATGTCCTTCCAACTTTTGTAGCTACAGAGAAAAGATGTCTGTAATTTTTAAACTGCATTTTCTATGTCGACTTCTGTCAAGCAATTCATTGCATGGCGATCGAATAAGCCAAATATTTCCGCAGAAGCTTTATGAATTCACCTCTGTCGGTAAGGCTTGGGTGCCTGAACTTTGTTTCAGAATACGCCATTCCTTGGTTATGGCTATATTTGACCCATATGTGATCTGAGTAAGCCACTTCAGACGAAACACATCAATCATTTATTGCGTTCGATTTCAAAACTAGCCAGGTACCGTATATCAAGTACCGTTTGGTAAAGTTACGTCACAATCGTTGGTTGATAACCACGGTTGGAGGACACAAAATGCCCTATTAGGCTCCATTTTTCTTTAGTCCATTTGGTGATAAGCAAGAGCAGTCTGGGCAACCATGCCGGGTTCTCTCTTCATTGCGGTACGCCCGATACAGTTGCCTTTTCCGCTACAGGAGTGTCAACAGCCTGCTTTGGTGCAGACTTGGTCACCTAAGCAGAGTCCTGCTCTAAGCGGATCGACTCTGTTATATCGTCTTTTTCAGCTTCTGTAACTGATGCTGCATTTTAGCGAAGGTAGAGAAAGCCAAAACTCACGCTACCCATCGTAGGGTGGCCCATAATTGGGAGATGTCCTAGTAGCTTCTGTTTATCCGCATGGTAGAAGAAAAGCCATTTGTCCATCTGTATCCCGGGGTCGCCCTAGCCACATCCGGACGGACCCCAAAGATTTCGGTTTGCTCGGAATCCAGAGGTACGCCCTAACTAGTTTCGGAAACATGTCAACTTCTATAACGTTGAGTTTCGCTGACTTCTAAAGTGGTGAGAGGTCCCTCCCCATTTCAGTCAACCACTGTAGTGACTGGTCATCGTCGCAGTTGAGTTATACGATTTCTTCTACGTATCCCCAGCTACTGAAAGTTTGCAGCGTGGTTTGGGCCTCTGAGAATTGGTCCAAGGCATGCTGTTGATCTAGAATTGCCACACGCAGGTGCGTAGTGGCAGGCTGTGAGTAGCATGGTATTTGGCCACCGGCTTATACAAGATGAGTAGGTTTATGGCTCATCCCAGGGTTAGACGGGGTGACAACGCCTGAACGTGGCTGGAGTCTTGACGGAGAGATTTTCAGTCGTCTTTGGAGATTTCGGCTGTTCTGCCCACTTGTTCCCAGCGCATACGTGCATGCCGTAGCTTCTAGAGCTGTTTTCCTTCGCCTTTGATGTGTTCCTGATATCGGCCACTCTTCCTGCCTTTAGGATAGCTGAATACGCTGTCGGATGGGACCAGTCTCTGAGCTGGGAGGATCTGCATGTGGTGCATCTAGTGGTGTATCCAAAAACGTGCTCACATCAGCCACAATCCAACTCGACCGCATGCCGGGCGTCCAAAGACCCGTCAGTTCCTGACGACTCTAGGGAAACAGCACTCAGCGGTGCGTTGGTTCACACTCCCATCCAACCTCTCCGAAGAATCGCCCACAAAGCTCAAGGGCGCTCCCGCTAACTCAACACTGCCATTATGACCGCCTGATGTGGTGCAGCCACTTGAGAGCTGCCTTCCGCCTTCTCGGTTCGGCACCAGAAATCTTCGGGCCACTACTGCTTTTAGGCAGTGTAAAATGTCATCCATATTCCGGTGGTCATGTTAAGGGTGACGATGGTAGACGCACCTAGTCCCACGACTAGTTTCAGTGCTGATTGAAGCTGCACTCCCCTTGTTGGGTGTACTCTGACGTCCAGCCTGGTTTGTTATTTTGTGGGTGTCTGAAGGCGCTCACTTTGGTCGATATACTTGTATTATCTATCTGCTTGGGTATGAAATTGTCATCCATCCTACTTCTCCGTATGCTACACCAGCCCAACGTGCTCATTCTGTAGGCCCTCTGACGGAACAGCACATCCGATTGATATGTGCTGGATTAGAAACAAACCGCCCGTTTCGGGTGAAATCTTGGCAGTGTTTCCAAGACCAGGCACATAAAACCCCATGTCTGCGAAGGCTCAGTCACCAGGCTCTGTTCATACGGGATCCCATGTATGGCACAACATGCGAGTAGTCACCTCCCTGACCACGACTACCCAGTTCAGGGGGTTGACCCGGTATTACTACCAACCGTTCCTGCAGGATATAATCCACGCGACTTGAGGACACGAATTTTGGCATTCGCATCCAAGCTTCTTCACGTCCATGCTCCAAATTGAGTACCGCTAAAATCATCCGACATGAGCACGCGTAGGTTTATTTTCGGGCTCATGTCTCAACTCGCAGTACGTCATTCCGGTCGGTAATGCCCCTCACCACCTCACGGTTCCGGGTCCTGGAGGGGGGAAGGAGATAATGGAGAGATATATTCTACTTGACCTTTGGGTTCAAGCTAGCTGATGTCCAGACTGCCCTAGCCCTAAAAGTATACCGAAGGACGTAGAGCATATACTGTTTTATTGCCTTCGACCCTCGGAGGCAATGTTGTGAGGTAACATGGGCAGCTCCTGAATACATTGAGGCACAAATTTTGCTTTCTGGGCTTTATGAAGCTAGCACTGCGGCGGCGTGAATAATGAAGGAGTTACGATCCCTAGAGCAGGGAAGGGGTGAGTGGTATATTTTGGTTTCGATGAAGAATTTATTGTTAATGGGAAATTTAGATTCCATTGATTATGTTTCTTGGGTCGCTGATCTGCGGTGTTAGATGTTTTTTATTGCACAGCTTATTCGCCCGTTATATTGTTTTATATTCCAACTTAAACTCGTTAAACTTTTCCGTGACAAATTTTCAACAAAACGCAAATTTTGATTGTAAAATATGTAATAAAAAGTTGCACCAAACGATGACACACAACAATAATATTTTACAGATTGTTAAATTAAATAGGGGCGTATAGAGAGTAATTCCCACTAAATTCAGGATTGTAAGTTTATATATGACGGACTTCCCTAGCGTCTCGTGGGAACAACATGGACAAAGTCAAGATAAATCAAATCGAATCAAAATTCGGCCCGCAGGAATTAGCAGACCGAGGCCGAGGAAGTAGATGGCCTATACTTCAGAAAGGGTTTATAGCTCTGTAGAGAAGGTACATTTGTTGTTGGACGAGGATATTCTGGCCGCTCGTTTCGCAGACACATCAAAAAGGAGGATAAAAGTCCTGTTAGAAAGGGGGAAGGAAGCTTAAGGAAGAACTTCCTAAAATTACAGCAGAACAAGAAGGATACAAGGTCCCAAAAAGGCTCGGTGCTACAACCTAGAAGAGGCCATGCGCAGAAACTACTACCCAACAACATGCCAAAAGGCTCGAATTGTAAAGTCGGATTTTCCTCTGTGCTCAAGGACCTGCAACGGCTAGTGGCCGTCCAGAGAATTATCCTCAATGCACACGAAGAAACACCGAAGGCCGAACCACAGGTAAAGATAACGCAGGCACTCATACGGCAAGGGTTACAACACGATGTTTGCAAGAACGTTGTTGTTTTCCCATGGCCTACTCGGTCGCCAGATTCTCTTCAGTCTTCTAGGATGATGTTGGTTGTCGAGGAGTTAGGTCATTTCCGCATTGACATGGTACCATGGCCTATTTTCATGTTTGGCAGCGATTCTCTTACATATAAAATACCGAGGTTTCTGTGAATATCTGAGTTGCGTGTGTACCACGGTGCATTTACTGTTATTTTGGAATATTTGTATGGAGTTTATAAATACTCTCTTTAGTACCGCCCCCTAACTGGACTCCATACAGTCAAACTGGTTTGAAGATTGGGTTGTAAATTAGAATTTTATTATATATTGACAGCGAAGAATTTCTGCCCAGCAGCCAATAATACTGTTTGTATTTTAAGTTTAGCTCAGTTTTCTTTACATGCTCTTTCCGTAGTAATTTCGCATCTAGTGTTATACCAGGATGTTTTGCATTATATGAAAATATCAATAGTACCATTGATAGAAAGAGCCGGAGGATCCACTAGTTTTTTATTAGTAAAATTAACATGGATTGATTGTTGTTCGTTTAGCTTTAATTTCCATTTTGTTTTGTCCAGTTAAGATAGCCAATTATCACAAGCATTTTGTAGCTTGTATGTGGATTGTTCGGCATTTTCTCCCACAACTATTAGGGCAGTATCGTCTGCAAAGGTGGCAATTTTAACATTATTCATGATTAGTATGTCACTTGTGTACAGTAGGTTTCGACAAATTTATTTGGGAGTATTTTATTTAATGTATGTATTAGGGCCAGACCTTATCAAATGCCTGAGACACATCTAGGAAGATTGTTGAACGTACTTGCTTTCCTTCAAGTGCTATTTCTATAGCATCGGTGATGCGGTGTACTTGGTCTATTGTTGAGTAGTTGTGTCGAAATCAGAACTGAAAATCAGGAATCAAGTTACAGTTTTCTATGATCTTTTTCATTCTTTTAAGAAGAAGTTTTTCAAATAATTTTGATATAATTGGCAACAATAAAATGGGCCTGTATGATGTCGTTTGACGACTTTCCTGGTTTTGGTAGCATAATTCCTTCTGCCACTTTTCAACTATCAGGTACATGTTTTAGGCGTCGGGCTGCATTTAAGAGGTAGGCCAGCATGACTAATCCTTTCCTTGATAATTGTTTTAGGATTTCCCCGGTTATAAGATCAAAGCCAGGTGCTTTTTTGGATTCAGATTTGTTCTTATTTCTTCAGCTATTTATTTTGGTGTAACGTGGGTGATTTCTTCTGATATTGGGTTATATGTTGTTTCAAGAACGAACTCGTCCTCCACTTAATTTAGCGTAAAGATGTTAGCTAGGTACTCTGCAAACATATCAGCCTTTTGTTTGTTACTCCTAGCCCACGGTTCTCGTTCTTTTCTAATGGGCGGAATTGATATTATAGGTCGTTTGACATTCTTGGTGGCCTTTCATAGTGAATAATCGGTTTCTTCATTAGAATCGAGGTTTTGTAGATCAGTACTAATAGATTCCTCTTTGATTTTCTTGATTTCTCTTTTCAGCTTTTGTGTCTTGTTGTTTAGAATCGTCTTGTCAACTGGGTTTCTAGTACGTTGCCATCTTTGTTCAAGTTTGAAACTCACCCAATCAGTGGATTTATTGACAAGCATCAGGCGATCTTCATTCTTGATGATTCTTTCACTCAAAGCTGAAATGACAGCTGAGTGATCGCAGTCTAGGTCGAAACTTTCTTTAGTTTCTATGAAATTCGGTGACACTTTTCTTGAGATGAAGAAATCAAGCATATCAGGGATTTTATTTGGGTCGGTTGGCCAGTATGTGGGCGACAGGACGAATGGAAGTTGCATCCTGTCGTACGAATAGCTTTTCTTAATTCACTACCTTTGGCTGTTGTCAGCCTTGATCCCCAGTCTACATGTTTAGCATTGTAGTCACCGCCTATGATACATTTTTCACCCGGATGTTGCAGGGGGGTTTTAAATTCCTCAACCTTGAGATTATGCTTGCGAGGGCAGTCTACTAACTATTATGTTCTGTTTGGTAGACTTCAGAGACACGACGGTGAACTGGATGTCTTTACGCTGTAGATGACATTGTTCATTGTGGTTTATGGATTCGTTGATGATGACAGCACTACCACCTTTAGCTCGATTTTCCAGGTGGGTGGTGTAATAAACTTTATAACCTCTTATTTTTACATAAGACTGGTATGTTAGGTGAGTTCCAGAGTTAAGCCACACATCAATGTGTTGTAGATTTAAGAGCACCTCTAGTTCATCTTTCTTGCTGAGGCTGCCATTGACATTCCACGAGGCAATTCGTAATTCGACATCTTTCATTATTTATGTACTTTAGGCTTCTAATCTGTTAAGTCTATCTGCGACATTAGTTAGTATGGTCATCATATTTTGCATTATTTCCATTAGTGTTGGTTCTGCATTTGTTGCGGATGTAGTGGCGCCTGTAGATCCGTTCTGTATCGCCTGAGCATAAGATGTTTCTGTTCTTGTTTTATTAGACACAAAATATTTTGATTCAAGATTCTATATCTTATCTGTGTTAGCAGTTTCCCTTCTCTTTTGTAGCTCTTTTTCAATTATGCATCCTCTATAGTTTGCAGGGCGTGCTTCCCCGCAGTCAAAGCATTTAGCTGGAGTATTCTTTGGTTTTGTACATTCAGCTGATTGCTAGCACATTTGACACGTGATGGATTTCTTTGGCAGAAACTTTGCGTGTCACCATAACGTTGGCACTTTTTGCATTGAGGTATTAGTTTGCTAGTTTTCATGGCTTCTATTTTGACCTTTATGTGGCACAGATATTGTAATTCATATATTTTCTTTATGTCTTCTGTATTTTTAAAAGATAAACATCGGTAGTTTATCGTAGACGTGTTTTGTTTTCTTTAATTTATTTTCTACCTTAATAATTTTGAAGGATGTGTCCTCTAATTCCTTTGTTATTTCGTTTGTGGCGCAAGAGGAATGCAGTTCTTTTACCACTAATCGGCCTGTCCTGTTTATTTTCGTAAGTGTGCCATTCTTGTTGAATATCATTCATGTACTTAGTGAGATATCTATAGTCAGTTGACGTATTAACGTAAATTTTTTATTAGATTATTATTGAGCATGGTTGCATTAAAACTAATAGTTTTTTTACCGAAGCTTAAGTTTCATCTCCGTGTAATTTTTTAAATTGCTTATGATGACTGCAGGTGGTTTAGGTTCTTTCGCTATTTTAGGCTGATTTTTAGTTTGGCTGTTATTTTTTTCTGGCTATTCGGTGGCTTTTTTTTTCTTATTTTTATTTTTTTGGAAGCAGCCATGTTGTTTCCGCCGCTATCAGCAATTCCTCTTCTTCCGAATTGGCCGGTCTATATTTTCTTTCTGTATTGATATGTGATGCTATTTTTACCTCTACTGTTTCATCTGTCTCGTTTTGTTGCTGCAATGTCATCAATTGACCCCTCAGCGATTGTATTTCATTCAGTGCTTGCTGCAGCTGATATTGTAGATTTAAAATAGCCTCGTTTTCTGTCATCTGACTCGGTGGAAAATCGTTGCCATTGTCCTGGTTAACTTCCTGTGGTATAAACTGATTCACCGGGAGCATAATCACTCGCGATAGCTTGGCCGATACCATTTAGGGTTCACGTAGTAGTTAAACTTAACACGCGCTCTCGGGCACGTCTGTTCGCGGCGATATTCACGTATATTCACACATATTTTGTAAACAAATAACTAAGGAAGGAATTGAGAATTCGACACGCAAAGCAAAGAGCAACTAAGACTAAACGAGTACAATAAAGAAATCCGCAATGCTAAAAGACAAATCTGCAGGAAGTTCTGCGAGCAAGTGAATGACAACCCACATGTGCTAGATTTACGAAAATCTTAGCAAAGGATGGTACTAAAACCAAGAACTTATACAGACACAGTGGAGGAAAGCCTGCTAAAACTCGTGAAGGCGCTTGTCCTGGCCGTGCCAATTCTCGAAATGAAACCCCCCAGTGGAGGTACGCGGCCGGCCAGTCTCGCTGCAGTCGCCAGGAAAATACCATCAGACATTGCAAAACTAAACAAAATAACATTGGCATAAAATAATTCCGGGCCATTAAATCGCTCTATCTGTCTATCTATCCTACTACAGAAAGGACAGAACATTCCCATTCCACACATGTGTAGAATCTTCATAGCTTGCATCATACATCCAAGGCATACAGACCCTTCAACCCTACGAGGTTTCTTCCAAAATGCAAAAAGGCTGATTGTGAAGATGTATACTTATTTCATAAAAAAACGCGCAGAAGTTGTTGTTCGATTTTAATTGAATTTGTTTTGATAATTGATCAATATAAAATTATGTTTTGATGGCTACATTGATGAAACAAGTAATGTTTAAAAAATTTTGTTATTTTTTTGTGTGTCATTTCTTTGTCAGTTAGTATCAATTAATTGTATTAAGCGAGCTATTGGTGTTTAATAACTGTATATATTTCGATTAGTCTGTCCATTATTGTTTTGTGAAAATTTAAGAATGCCAAGAGTTACTACCCAACAAAATGCCAAATAGAAGGCTCGAATTGTACCAAGTAAAAGTGGCGATGGTACAAGTCGGATTTTCCTCTATGCGCAAGGACGTGGGACGGCTAGTGGTCGTCCAGAGAACCATCCTCAATGCACAGGAAGAAACACCGAAGACCAAACCACAGGTAAAGTTTGCTAACATTGCCAAGAGTTCCACATGGTGCAAATTATCGGCAGCAATTTACTTTGAACGTGGGCGTATTATTGGATGAGAGGCCGGGCTTTGTTTAGATATATTGCTGGCCGTCTAAATCGTAATCCCATTTTCCAACAAGATAACGCAGGCACTCATACAGCAAGGGCTACAACACGATGTATTTGCAAGAATCTAACATTGTTGTTTTCCCATGGCCTGCTCGGTTTGGGATATGAACGGGAGAAGGCTAACAATCAGCTTGGAATTATAAACCGCAGGAATAAATTGTTCACTTGTTTGATACTAGCAAATCGTGATGGAGCAACTGATTTGTGAAAAAACTTTAATATGTCTGTTCTTTTGTTTTAATTATTTTTAATTTTAATCAATTGTTTATTTCATTACAATAAGCATTGTGTGAAATTTTGTTGTTGAACCACTTCTGAGGGGTGCGCTTTTTATGAGCAGCGGTATATTAGGGACAGTGTGTTGAGAACCAGCCCCCTAAACAAACGAAAATACTCTTACCAGCCAGTAAAGTCAATCGACTTGACGCTGGATTACCCGAACAGGCTACTGGCAAAGATCCTTGACAGATGGTTGCCACAGATCTTAACATTGAAGGTGTTTTCAATAACACAACGCATACTCAACGGTTTAGGTTTTAATTCACATCACAATCAATGGGTAATAGGCAGCCTAGAGAACAGGACATCATATCCACACACGGCGAGGCCATCATACTGCCACGAACAGAATGGGAGTGCTCACAGGGCGGGTACTATAACCGCTACTTAAACTACTACTACTACTATTAAGCTATCCTTAAACCATTTTTATTTATTTTATTTCCTAGCATAAGCGGATGACTTAGCGATTGTCGTGCAAGACCCATTCGCGGGAATAATCTTAGATGCAAGAAGGTCTAAACCCCAATATTACCCTTGCAAACCTCTTAAAAATATTGCAAAAGTAATATACATTTATCTTATTGACCACTGTATTACTAGTCTAAATGTCGAAGTATACATCTCAGCCCATTATTATAGACTTACATAATAAAATAAAAGAGGAACTGGGTGATTTCTTATAAAATAAAGACGGCCGCATTTGTAGAACTAAAACTTTCTATAATGCAAATTATATATAAATGAATATGTATGGATATGTTTTTGTTAATGAATTGATATTTTTACATTAAATAGTTATTCTAATAAGATTTTATTTTCGATAATATTTTCTCGAGTTTATATAAATCGTAAAACAGTTATACATATAATATAAGAATAAAAATATTTATATTTCTTCTTGGAACAATAATCTTCACATTAATCATGTTTTGACTTGAATTCTTTGGGGCATATATCTCCATTACGTGCTTTTAATTCATCCTTACTGAGACTGAATAGATTAGCAAATTCTGCTTTTTTCTCAGCATACGCAATAAATTTATCTAAAATATAACATTTATTATTATTTAACTTTTAATATACTTACATCTTAATTACTGTATGTGACGTAATTGATATGTATAGTATCTATACGGTAGAATGTCTCTTGAGCTTCATATTCCGACATCGATAGAGTATGTGTTAATACTAGTATAAAATCTTGACACGATAATTTTCCAGTTCCACTATTATCGTAAATCTGAAAAAATCACTGTGTTGACCAGAATGTAAATGTAATAATAACAATTATGAAAAATATTAAATAAATGCCTGGTCATTGAATAGGCATGCAGTGTGAGTTGGATAATGCATGCTACTTCTTCAAAACCCTATTGGAGAAGATAACAAAAATATATAATTTAAAATTACCTTAAAACCTAACTTTAAAATGTCCAGTGTTTTCCTGTTATGTGTAACACCAATTACTCCTAATAAATATTCTCGGAAGTCTATTGTACCAGTTTGTTTCTGAAATATTTCGATTCTATTAGTGTTAAAGTTAAGTCTTACTTAAGGTATCTGATTAGTCGATAGACTATTTGAGCGGAAGTAAAATACTAAACAATTGAACAACGGTTTCACTATTAATAGTAATTTAATTATGCAATCTCTATTTCTTTATCACTGATTCCATATAAACCAGAAGTGACAAATAATGACAAGGATATAATTTCTCCATTTATTAGAGTGTTTGACACTTAATAGTAATTTTAATGTTAACAGTATATACATAGGTTATCTTATCTATATTCCGAATTATTCAGAAAATATTTATTTATTATGTTGTCGAATAATCTATCTTTAATTGTGATTAGTAATTATAATTTACCTTATCATATAATTTAAATAGATGATGTACATTAGGATTACTTATTGGCACATTTAAGTAATTTGCAAATTCTGTATATGTAATTTGATAGCAACCATTGCATGTTACATTTCTCTTAACGAGCATCTCTTCTATTTTAGTCTGGTCCAAACTGAAATAAGTAAATAGATTAAAAAATGTATTAAGTATAATGTAGAATGTAATATTAACGAGAAAAACCGCAA
Source organism: Lordithon lunulatus (assembly GCA_963942505.1). Taxonomy (NCBI): domain Eukaryota; kingdom Metazoa; phylum Arthropoda; class Insecta; order Coleoptera; family Staphylinidae; genus Lordithon; species Lordithon lunulatus. The sequence continues at coordinate 41,368,124 of OZ012666.1, forward strand.
AACCTTTGACTGTCCGTACTGTACTATTTTAACGAGTACTTTTACCTTGATTTTACCATGATGTTTGAGAAAGAACAATATGATTCCAAATATTATTAGTAAACAATTTAAATGGAAACAAATACTACCGGGCTTCATTAATATCATTACCTTAATCTACTTCGTAACTTTTGCACTTCAACCAAGGAATTCGCATTTGGTAAATTCATGTCCTTCGCTCTTGTCATGAGCTTACAGTCATCATATGAAAAGTCCATAACAGGTACACCAAGCGCTCTGTAAATATACAATAAATATAATTAAATATTTTACGATTGCTCTATTAAAAATCTCATACTTTGCCATTACTGCGCGTACATTATTCGCAAATAGTTTTGGGTCCTTCTTTTCTTGTTCACTGGGGGTATAAACCGGAAGAAATTCGATTTCACAATGGCTATATACCTGGGAAAGTGTTAACCACAATAATTTGAGACTAAAAGTAGATAAATATTATAAATTGTCTATGTATTTATACAAATACTTACGCACTGGGACCTTCCCATGTCCATGTAACCGTATCCAATTTATTCGGATATCGAATACATACAGGCTGAATTGGAACTCCAGGATAAAAAGCACCAGGTTTGAATGTAATTAAACATGATCGATTTGTACAGGTACCCTCCGGAAATATAAGGATTTGCGGCCAATCTTCATCGGAAGTTGCCCGACTAATAATCTCCTTAATAGTGTTTTGTCGTGAATCTGGATCATCACGCCAGACATATACTGGCTGCGTGAAGTTAATTAGTTCTAAAAGGCAAGTTACATTTAAGTTTGGTTTATATTAGACAATGTATTGAGATATTGCTATGTTAAAGTGATCAAAACATTTTGTGCTATATGTTATTAAACATACTTCCTATGTATGGATTGTCTCCGCTTTCTCGTCTTACTATAATGGACGGGAATCCAGTATAGTAGACAATTCCGCCATCTAGGAAGGTTGAGTGAGGCGCTATTACGAGGATTGGAGCTTCCTTTCGAGACGCTTGTTCTCCTTTGAATACGACATGCATGCCCCCCGCCCAGAATGTCGTCTTTCCCAAGATGCACAGCATTTTAGTCAATTTCCTATTAAATAAAATACATTATACTAACTCCATAATTTTAAAGCATTTGCTATATTAATTTGGTTAGTATTGTAGCTTAAGGACATGTGCAGCAAGTGATAGATTTATGTTCATGCAAATTATTATACGTCTATACAATATTGCACATAAATGTTTTGATCACCTTATAAAGAACTATTTATTGTGAATGTAATTAAAAACCAATTAATCGACTCGATAAAATACAGACCATAAATGTTAGGAGCTTAGAATCAAATAGCAACGCAAAAAATAATAACGGTACTTCAGGTAATGCTAAAGTCTGACATAATGATTGCACTAACAGAAACAATTACTATGATTTCGCATACAAATACTTTTAAAAATTCACAAATTTCGATAGTGTTTAACTTGACTTACTAGATGGCCTTGGAAAATTCTCTATCTATATTAGTGTATACAGGTGTTGATTGACGTGACACTATAAAACACAATTGTTTATCAAATTAATTAATTTATAGCTATTTTCCTTTAAATGTACGGACATTTTTAATTGTATAATATATGAATAATTGAATTAATACAGTTGAAAATTGGTAATAACAATATAATTAATAGGCACTTTATTAATAGTAAAAGTAAAGGGGCGCATAGCAAAGAATTTCTGCTTGTCCACTTTACTTAAATTAACTGTTTGATGTTTTTTTTTCTATGCAGAATTTGTTGTTTAATCGGCAACTAATTAATTAACCCAGTGGCGCTACGTTGTCATCCCATAGCTGAAAATCTAATGGAGATTAACATGGTTTGCAAAGATTGTTTATTGCAGTCTTTGTAAAATATGTTGATCGCCATTAGATTATCAAACACAACAAACAAATTCTACATAGAAACAACGTAATACCACTGGATTAATAAATATATGATAAATTATCCACATTTAAGCTTCTAATTTAACAATGGTGCATTTTGAATTAGTATGATTCGATTTCGAAAATGTATTGCTTGTTAATATAAATGGTAGTCACATTTTGTACAATTTTTACAGTGAGTTATTCATATTGATCGATATAACATATCAGCAAATTTATTTTCTAAACTTAACTCATATAAGAGAAGTTTCAAATACATATGTGCCGAAAAGTTTCACAAATAGACTTGCATATGTGCTTGACTCCATTAATTCATTAAAGGGTTGGATAAAAAGAGACTAAACGAGTAATTTATATGGAGATTGCTATTAAGAGGGCTGTATTTATATCATACAAAACATGATCTCTAATTTGGTTAGAATGGTTGTGAAATATGTTTTATATTTAAAATATAGGGTGTTTCAGCAGGAATGTCCAACATTTTAGGAGGTGGTAATATGGACCATTTTAACTTTTTCTTTGTAGACTTCGCTTTTCGTCCATCCCCAAAGTCAACATTCTAAAGGGTTAAGGTCGGGGGAATTGGTAGCCAATAAACGTAGGCATTTCGGCCGATCCAGCTTCGTTTACAATTTGTTCATTTACACGCTCAGAAGTAATATGACTGCTAGGTACTGCACAAATCTCGCCGAGTTTCGTGAAAGATTAACATTTTTGTACCTCTGAAATCGTCTGATGTATTCTATACACCATTTCTATTACAGAACCCATAAAAATATACCATACCGGCGTTTTCAACATGTGTAAATACGTTCGATATGCTAAATGTTGGAATATTGGACAGCAAATCACACTTTAACACTTGTCATACCGTGTAAACAGCATTAGGTTTCAACTCTCATATTCATCTAGACAACAGAGATTATTTATATTTTATCTTCTAGCTAACTTCAACGTACTGTACCGTGTAAGCATTATGAATTGGACATATATTTATATGAATTTTTTTAAATTTAAAATGGTTCATATTACATTGGACCTTCCTCCTGAAACATCCTGTATAGAATACGTTGCTAAATATAATTTATCATCACTTTCATATATCGAGGATTTCATATAGAAAGGAAAATGAACAGAATGTCAATATATTAGGGTGTGTCTATTAACAATATTAAATTAGGCATATGACTATTTTAAATATCTAAAAAAAAATAGGAATCGTTTTTATTATCTCCTGTATATTTAAATATACAGGAGATAATAAAAACGATTATTATTGCTGATATTGTTCATTTGACCTCTAGTTTTGACGCCCACGATGTGTAAGTTGCACAACTGTAGCAATCTGAACTACATACCATCTTATGTTTTATAAATAGTTTTTTGTTTAGTGTAAAACGTTGCAATATCTCCATTGAAAGCTTTCGTTTAGTCCGAATCACAAACAAATGTGTACACCCGTGGCTAATCAACAATAATTTGGTATTTTCAGATACAAGATGCGATCAATTTCTTCTACAAAACACATATGAAGCGGTACCTACTTCCAAAGAAAGGAATCGTAGCTGTTTCACCTTTTGCGACTATGGATGGAGCTCCCATATACACCATGACGAGGGCATCTACGAAAGAAGAGTGAGGTGCTAATGTCATGATGGGCGACTCTTCTCGCGTTGCTATTTTCCCTATGATTTTTACTTTGAATCCACCCACATAGAACATCCATAGTATGGGGTAGGATGCCGCCACCTTAATAACACTGTGCCCAAGGAATGTAGCAGAGCCGGAATTAGTAAAATGACTTGTAGTTATTTCAAAATACCACATTATAATTTACGAGACAAGTAAAGCTTACATGCAATATACTATATATACTACTAGCTAACCGTGCAAACGTGATCCGTAATAATATTTGGCATTTTACATTTTTAATCCCTTACAGTTCATATGAGCTTAATAAATCTAGACCGAAAATCTATTGGACTCGGTTCATTTTTAATTTTATAACGAGTTTTCGCCGTTCGCTAAATTAAAGAGAATTAAATCCCTGGTTTCGTAAGAAAACGTTTTAGAGAACCATTATGATACCACTGGATGAGTAATCTTCAACTTACCGTCCTGCTATGGGAACATTACTGATAACATAGAACATAAAATACCAAACGGCAGCACTTGTGACAAGCAAAACCAAACGACATTATAGCAAAAGCATCACCTAGACTTAAAAAATAGTGAACCAAATAATAAACAAATAAACGGTAAAAAGTTCTCAAAACAAGATCAGCATGCTGTTAATGGGAGAAAATGATGTTTGAATTCACTCTATTCACGAATCCAGGGTAGCCATTTTGCAGTAGATCATATGGAAGTATTAATTAGTTTCTTGTGTGGCAGTTGTGCTTCACTTTGCATCGTACGTTGACTCAGTTCAATAGACTTTCCGGTATTGATAACGATATAATAAAAAGTTAGCTTTCAGACAATAAACTAGTCAATATAACCAAACACGAACGTATATAGTCCTGTTCTAGCACTGTTATACTACTTGTTTTCTTTGTAGGACTAGGAATGTTTATTATATTAGGTGTCATGAAAAGTGCCACCATCGAAAATCATTACTTCATATTGAACACATCATTATTATCATCAATATTCATGATATTCAATTCTACATATCTGATAATACAATAGGCAACATGGTATTAACCGAGAAACTTCTTCAAATTTGAAATTTTATTTTAACCAAGTAACTAATGTTGTTTCATCTTTGCATATTATAATATGTAAAGAAGATAGATAGTTGATAGGTCCATAGAGTGAGTTCGCTTAAGTCGTAAAGTGTAATTTGTAGGACTGGAGCAAAGCCAGGTAATTTTTGTGATCAGTTATAAGTTGGTGGTAATTGAATGAAATTAGTAATTTCTTTCCTTACGATTGGTATTTTGAGATCTCAGTACAGTTCACAGGTGGAACATACCGGCATCTTGTTGGCAATGATCTCGAAACCCCAGACGCAAGAGGAAGTCGGCTGAGACTATATGCAACCCGCAAAACTATGGCCACTATTACATTGTGCCATATAAAAGATATATGGATTTTATTTATTTTTAAATAAATACACACGAATTGAGTATTTGCTTGTCAAGCATCAGGTTGGGAGATTTAAACTGGACTAGAGCGGATATAATTAGTTCATTTTTGAGATGTATTTTACGTCTAATTTAATATAGAAATTTTGCAGTTAAACCATAATCTCTTTTCTACAGAAAATATACACTAGAATTTGAAATATAAACAAAAAAGTGTATTACTTTTGTGTATACCAAAGAACCCTTTACATATTAATTAAATTAATTATACTAGAAATCTTAATAAAAAATAAATGGAATATACTGTTTAAAATACATCAAGTTTCTTGTTCAAAATAAAAAGTTTTCTTCTCCATTATTTTTAACAAATTCATGCTATATACATTACTAAGTAATGATAAATAATAAATACACTTTACCTAACGAATTTTAATTTCAAAAAAACAATGCAGGTATAGTGTTATTTCTGACAGAGATTTTAATTTTGATTATTATAATAAAATATTTAAATAATGAATTCGAATATTGTGGAAAAAAAAATTAATAAAAACTGCATTTTGGATAATTTAATATAGAAATTTTGCAGTTAAACCATAATCTCTTTTCTACAGAAAATATACACTAGAATTTGAAATATAAACATAAAAGTGTATTATTTTGTGTATACCAAAGAACCCTTTACAGGCTAATGAAATTAATTATACTAGAAACCTTAATAAAAAATAAAGGGAATATTTTGTTTAAAATACATCAAGTTTCTTGTTCGAAATAAAAAGTTTTGTTTTCCATTATTTATAACAAATTAATGCTATATACATTACTAAGTTATGATAAACAATAAATACACTTTACCTAACTAATTTTAATTAAAAAATAATACAGGTACAGTTTTATTTCAGACATAGATTATAATTTTGATCATTATAATAAAATATGTAAATAATGAATTCGAATATTGTAGGGAAAAAATCATAAAAACTGCATGAAGCTTTGATTCAAATCCGGTAAACGGAGTTGTTTAACATAAACATTCGTTTGTAGGTTTCCACCAAATATTATTCAAGACTAAGTTAGATCAGATAACTAACAGGCCACATGCTAAATTTGGTTGTAAACTATGCAGTCATTTTTTAAGCCAAAACGTACATTAGATGTAATCAAAAGATACAGACATGTGCTTAATAATTTCCATTTGATTAAATATCTAGTATTAAACTATCAATTTAAAGTACTGTACATTCATTAATGATAAATTATGAATCTTAAAATTAAAATTGAACTAATATTCTCGAAAAAAGCAGAAAGATTACACACGTAGCCTTATGGACATTTTAAACAGTGTCCATTGTTCCTGAAGTTGCATATAACGTTTGCATTTCCCCTCTGGGACTACATGCGAAAGCGCTTATGCTCCCTCTGTCTTACTCTGTGGTACAGTTAGGGCATGGTTGCATGGGCATGGTGAAAGGAAATCATTTGTCGTCATCCATCTGTGATCTGGCCTTGATATTTGGCGGAAAATTGAAATATCATTGCGATTGGGCTAGATCGGATTTGTATATTTGGAAGCGCGGCAGCATTGGGTGGGGAATTAGAGGCAAACTTAAATCTGATCTTGCATACTACCAACACTACAGCAAATTTGCCGCTAATTCCCAACCCAATTATGTCGCGGTGCCAAATATACAAATCCGATCTGGCCCAATCGCAATGATATTTAAATTTACTGACAAATATCCCTGCCAGATCACAGTTGGATGACGACAATTTATTTCCATTCACCATGCGATGCAATGTCCTTTTGTATATAGTCCTTGATTATGACCAGCCATTGCATTAAATTAAATATATCATGCTGATAATTTTCGTGATACAGACAACGTTATGTCGATCGTTGTTCCACAAGGAGTCGATTCATGATGATCTAGCGGTGATCGTTGCAGCAGTAATAATTGATGACAGAGCAGTACACGCGGTACATGTCTGGACAAATAAATGGCTACAAGAGAAGGCGTACCATCAAATGGCACACATAATTTATTGGGAAAATATTGTCCCTGCCCGAAATGTGAAAAGGATTAGAGCAAAACATGAGAAAGAATTATGGTTCGATGAGAAGTATATGGAGCGACAGGGAAAAGGAAATGATTGAAAGAAACATACTAAAGGACACCGTTGGACACCGTTCCCAAGAGGCGGAAAGGGATGAATAGCAGGAGATTTAGCAGCTAATGAAAGAGGCAGATATATGAAAATTTATTTATAGCATGTAGTAGAATTGGTAAAGAAGGGGGCAAGTTATTCGCGGTGTTCCTGGACCTAAAAGTAGCCTACAATCCAGCAGATGAGGACAATGGGACATAGGAACACACAATACAAGCAGAAGGTACTACATTAAAGATTAATATGCATTCATAGAATTATTATTATTATTATTATTATATTAGAAATGTAATCTCTCCAATTATAAGTACTTGGTGTGAGTGATGTAAGATGGGTAGGCGCGCTACATACAATAAATGGGAAGATGTACTACTCCGGAAATAATGATTTCGTGTTCACAATTATAAAGATGAGTGATAATTTATACCCCTTATTCAGACAGGCTTTACTGATATAACTAAAAACAACTATTGGAAATATCCACCCAACTGCTAGCAAGAAGAGGTGGTCAGCGGTGATCGAAGCGCTCTTCCCCACCACTGCAGGCCGAGGAGAACGAGGCCGCCACAGACGATGCGCCACGGGCAGACATACTCCTATAGGCGGAGAGAAGTTAACGACACGATCCAGAGGCTTCAGAATAGGAAGTCCCCGGACCCAGACGGCCTTAACAATGAGGTGATTCAGGCGATAGCAACGCACCTCCCTCTGGACAGAGATAGCCAACAGATGCCTGATGGAGGGCAATTTCCCCAGTTGTGGAAGAGAACAACGCTCGTTCTCATTCCCAAGAAGGGAAAATACGAACGTGGCAGCATACTGCCCCTGTGCCAACTCGATGGCCTCGCCAAAACGCTGGGGAGGCTCATCGCCAATAACCTGAACGAAATGGCGGAGGAGGACTTTCGCCGTCACAATACGGATTCCGAAACGGGCGGTCCACAACTAATGCGATACTGGCTGGGATATGATGAGAACGGCCCGCTATTTCCGGGAGAGGGCATTGCTTGGTCACCCTTAATGTCAGCAATGCCTTCAACTCTATCCCCTCGAGCTGCGTTATGGGAGCACTGAGGGAATTAGGCATCCTGTACAAATGGCCAAACTTATTGGGGCATACCTAAGTGAACGACTAATAACCTACTAGGGAACCATGAGCGGCCAAGAAACAGACATGTATGGCAAGAGCGCTGGGCTAGAAGCACGAAGGGTGCATGGGCCAGACAGATAAACCCACACATTAGGCTATAATCCGACAGGAAGTACGGATACGGAGACCACTGGATGACCCAACTTCACACCGGACATGAAACCTTCCAAACATTCCTGCCGAGGATAGTGAAGACCTCAACCGCAACCCGCAGTGGGACAGATGAGACCCAAGAAGGATACATACAATACGGAATACCACGATAAATAGTATGATTTGAGACCGGATTATAGCGGTGGTAGCTACCGTGGCCCCCGCAACCACAAACTGCTAAGGGGCCAGTGACCCGGCCGATGGCAAGGCAAGCAAGATGACTTAGTGTACCTCTGGGGCGGTCAAGCTCAGTGTTTAGTCTGTAGGCAGAAAAGCCTGCGCGAATGGTTTATATGCAGCAGCGCGAAACTATTCAGATCAGCAGTTAATAAGATGAAAATTGTCATCATGGTGTCCAGACAGACCATTATGTTTTCCTGCGCTCTTAAATATTAGGCAGCTTGTGTCCAGGAAGTGGCCACCGAAGACCTGTAAATTGCAAACAACATAGTTTGTGGGATGCCTAATTGTCCTCAAAGCGTATGTTTGTAGCTGTACTACCCTCCAGCCATCTATCCAGAACTAACGAGCAGGTTATATTTATAAATTTAAATACGTGTTATATGTACGGTCTGATATGTAGATATGAAAATGGCAATAAAGGTAAATTATATATGGACCGCCACGATAGATTTAAGCAGATGACGACAGACGATCATTAGTAACACTAAATTCGATATTAGAGCCAAAGCGGAAATAAATAGTCATCAGTAATCTAGCTGGGCTGGATACTAGATAGAGACTAGATATTCGGGAAGGATATCAAGCGTTTATGAGAAACGGATAAGAACACGGGCGAGACCCCTGAGTAGTCTGCTTCTATATATATAGGAAGCTCCGAAACCCAGAGGATAAAACCAGCACTAGCTATAACCACTTAATGTGAATTGATGTAGGGAGTGCCCATCTGGACAGAAGCTATGTAAACGAACAAATGGTTCACTCGCCGAAGAAACAAGGAAATTATGGAGGCATGAGAGGAATATATTTACGCCTCAGAGTTTTAAACTGCAATCGTTCGTGTTTGCTGTAGACAGAAAATTTAAAGGAACCTCACAAAAGTAGAACATATTTCCAATCCACAATCACAAATATAAGTGGATTTTAGTGACGCACACGAGCACGCGTCCTCTATGATATTATGGAATTACTGATACAAGCCCAAGAACAACTGCTATCCGTTCAGAATACCAATGTGCAGATAATGCTTTCTGAATTATACTAGTAAGTTTATAAATGCGGGCGGCTCTTGGACAGAAAGTACATTATCTTTATTCTATTTAGTTCACCCATAGAAGACTACGACGACATAACGTTATGTCTTCTGATTACAGAAAAATATTTACTTTCTAAACCATAAACACACAAATCTGGTTTCAAGGGTAGCATTTCATTACTTTTTCACGTCCTTTTTTTTCATGTCCATGGAAACAGGCATAATTGTCGGTAATGTTACGTCATATTTAATAACCACATAAGCTCTTTCAAAAGATCATTCATAGTGTTGGAACTGGTTTCCATCTAATTCTCTGTTGATACTTGTGACTTGATTAGACATGATTTTTAATATAGACAACCACAACTTTGGTAAGTATGGTAAAATTTCTCTTAAATAAAACGATTATTTGGAACCCACAGTAAATTTAATATTAACAATTTTCCACTTACAGTGAAGACCATATATATTAAAAATAAATCAACGGCCTGTTAGCCATATTAATTTAAATAATCGATTTCATTACAATTACAGAACGTTTCATTATGGTGACTATTTATAGTGGGTTATTGTTTTGTACTCAACCTGAATATATAGTAATTAATAATGAATACGCATGCTCTAATTTCACAAATTAACATACATTATTTTGCACCTATACCATAACATATAATATTACCGGATATAATCCTTATAAACAAAAAGTTTAGAATCTACATAATTTACAATATACAACATTATCTACAAATAAATATATAGCAAGATTAATATAAAATATATAAAACTGTAAAAAACTACTACAATTAATATAAAAACGAAATATTACCTCCTCCATCCTGTAACTGGTCTTTTTTGCAGGTCGTCTTCTGTAAGTCCGCATAATCCTAAACATGCTAGCAGCCAGCCACATATCAATAATACACAAATTATGAGGACTCTGATAGGTAGTAAAACTATTGTTAAGAAGGCCGTCTGAAAATGAAAAAAAATAAAATATATTAGACAACCGAATATTTTTTAATTAAAAAAGTAAAAGCAATGTAATGATTTCATACAAAATAACTAGGCACAACGACACTATATATAATTAATGTGAAAGTGGTAATCTGTTTTAGCGATGCTTTCACATTTTTAAAAGTATGGTGCGAATAATACAAATATTTGGTTCACGGTTAATAAGTCCATGTGTACGTACTATAAATGAGTATAGGGCAGTAATGAAATGCAATATATTAATCATTAATGCCAACGCTTCCGACCAAAATGGAAATAGCCTATATGCCGGAGATTGTAAGCACTAACTAACTGCATTAAACATTATTAATGTGTAACGGAATTTGTTACACGTTGTGAGCATACTATTCCGCAAAGAAGTCAATTACCCGGTCAACATTAGTATACAGTAATGTGTATTATTAATGAATTTATTATATAGAGAAATGTAATATAATCTTTACTATTTAAAATATAAGTATACATAAATACTAACTTTTTTTGGGAAGTCATAAAGTTTCGTCATTGATTCGAATACTCGTTACGACAATGGACTCTTACTTAACGGTAATGTATACTTGCGCGGTATCCGAGAATTAGCAATAATAATAACCATCAAGACAGGAAGTATTACATAAAAATGACATGAACACAAGTGTTTTATTTTCCTGTATAAATACAATTGGATTTATTCAAAGACCTCGATGTATGTGTTTATGCAAAAAAATATATGTATGGTTACATGATCAGGGGTAATTTATTTATTTATTTACTTATTTACATTTATTACATTTACATTATTGCATTTAATAATTTGAATTTACAGTAATTAATATTAGCCCTGTTTATGCACCTAGGCACTTGTATGTGCGTACATAATTATAAATTAACTATATCTTAATTTCTATATTTACAATTTTTTTTCAAAAAAAGTACTGTGAAATATTATTGATTTCCTATTAATTTTTCATACATGAATAAATTTTGATTAATACATTTTTCTGTATTGTATTTTAAATGATTTATTATTCTTTGTGTTTTCTGTTGGTACAAAATTGTAGCATTTTGGTGCCATATAGTTGAAAGAGATAAAATGTATGCTGCGTTTGTTAGTTGGAATTTTTATATTTCCATTCAATTTAATTTTGGTTTCATATTTATGAGAGATGTGTTCTTGCATGAGCGTTCTAATATTATAATAATTTTTTATTCATTTACTTATCAAAGGAAATCCAAAAATGTATTAGATCAATGTAGAGCTTCGTGAGTACACTTAAGGATTCTATTATTCCTGAAAAATGGCTATCTGTGATTGTTTTTATAAGAAATAGCAGACAAACTACAAGTGATTATACTAACAATAGTCTTTGGTCATTAATAACTTACACTAGAACCTATAATTGTAATAGATTTTGGGGCGAATCCGCCGTCGAAAGCTTTATGTTTGCATATACAGACACAGCAGGACACTATAAATATCGTCAAGCAAGTGCCCCCTAAAAGTGACTGCAGTATCATATCGCGTTTGTTTTTACCTTACAACTAAACGGAATATTTCTTCAAATTGTTCAAAAAACTCAAATGCTTCATAATTTATCAGGTGAGAATAAAAAAAATACTTAATTGGTTGGTATTAAATTATTCAGTAGTTTTTCCTTAACTATGGTAAATGTATTACACACGTACGACAGATGAATTAAATTGCTTTTGGGGATGAATTCTCTTTCCTCATTTTGAATATATAATAAAATAATAAGTCATTTATTATTTCCAAGTATCTTTTAGAAAAAACTACGAACAAATTGCTAACTATTTTATGTCTATTCACGGAAAAGTTGCACAGATTAGTTATCAAATACTCTAATATATAATATATATATATCGTTAAATTAGATGCGCGAAATTACTGTTAATAACTATTTTATTTCTTAATTATTTTACTTTAATACAAAAAATTATGTGGTAGAAAATTATGTCAAAAGTTATTTATGTAACAAGGGATGAAAGTAATACTAATTAGAGATAAATAATTATTATAAATATATATGGCTAAAATAAATGAAGAATTTATAAGTTGTTAAAGTTTAATAGAGAAGTAATTGCCGATAAATTTAATTAGCGTAATTGATTTTCCGAGGATGTCGTGCCGTTAATATAAAAAGGTATATTCTTCTCTTGGGAATAATAGCCTACTATGAACCTTCAATACGGAAAAACAATTACAGGTTTCGTATTTATCCATATAATTGGAGAAAGCGTACACGCTACATATATTTTTATTTATTAGTATTATTAAATCGTTTAGCGCACCCAACGCTTATAACCAAATTATTCGCAAGAATGTCAATATTAACTTGAACAACGGTAAGGTACTTGTATATGTAGCATAAAAAAACAAGCGTTCGCTATAATTTATTTAATTGGAAAACAATGGAATACAATGAAAAATGTTTTGGTCAGTTAAAAAAATATATACTTGGAACCATTCCTGATGATTTTCAATCAAATCTCTGATATGCTTTTTAAAGTTATAAGAATAATAATAAATATAATAATAAATATCCACGAGTTGCGTATTATCTGTTATGTCGGTATAGTTTGAATGGATACATAATAAACTTAATAGTGTCACATTACCATTATTGGTAAGTAAAGGATGGAACTACCAAATTATCACAAAATTTAAATGAATTGTGAACTAAGGTCACCTAAGAGCGTTGAATTCCGGTTCAAGACACCGACCCAAACACATAAAAATTCAATAATTGCTCTACTAAAAAAACGGGAGAGAGATCAAAAGGAGAGAATGCTCTGCAAAAAACAATAGAGAAACTCGAAAAGAACTGCGAATATGAAACATAACTTAAGAGAAAAAACAGTATAGTAGTAAAGGGATTAGAAGCTAAATTCTCCATTAAGCCTGAATATACAATAAAATACCTACTCGAATAGAAACTCAAGCTCGCAGTAAACATTAAACAATTACATGCTATAAATGAAGGAAAAGAGAATGGATATTCACAGCAGGAATCACACTGGGAACATAAACAGAGGGTGATGTCAGAAAAAAACTAAAGAACACAAAACTCTACATTGAGAATTACCTTACAGGACAAGAAAGAAGAATACAAAGAGAAATTAGAAGCATAGCAAAGACAGGAAGAGATAGAGCAAATACCAAGCATGTTAGAATGGGATATCAAAAACTAACAATAAACAAAGAATTATACGTTTGGGAGGAGAAAATGGTGTAGTAATAAAAGAAGGAGAAGAAGCTCCAGACACAGGAAGAAATAATAAGTGTAGGACACAGACAAAGAAAAAGGACACAAACGAGGGACACAAACAGGAAAGGTATAAAATAAGAACATGGAACATAAGACGAATACGAGGGAAAGCAGAGAAAATAGTAAGAGAAGTAGAAAAAGCAAAAGTAGAAAATACTAGCCATAACAGATACGAAAAAAGAAAAGAAAGAGATACGAAAATATAGATAGGGGATACGTGCTGTACTATAGCGGCATCATGGAAAAAGAGAATACGATAGCAGTAGTAGTAATAGTAATGACAGAAGAAAGAAGAAAAAAGTAAGGGAGTGGAAAGTGGAAATACACAAAATTACAAGAGAAGTAGAAAGCAGAGGAGAAAAATCTATAATAGACTATATATTAGTTGAGAAAGATACATTCAGAAATGTAATAGATACCAGAGATAGAAGAGGAGCAAAATAATATCAATATGGGAATAAGTGAGTACAACAAGCTACCAACAGATTAGAGAATATCAAAAACGTTAAGACATTTAAAAATAACCTTAAAAACACGTAATAGCGACTCAATATAACAAAAAGATGTAATAACATACAAATTAAGAAGGAAATGCAAGGTAGTACAACAAAAATCATCCTTCACATCAGGTTTTTCAGGTCCATCCAAATTGGTGAAAGTACTACGAAGGAGACTACTTTTTAATTTGTTAAATGTAATTCTAAAATTGTAAGCACATGGGAGAATATGGAGAACAATATTTGCTAAAACATAGCTGTGATTATTCCAATACACAAGAAGAAGGCAATGCGAACACTGCAGAAGAATATCATTGATCAGTGTGACTGGCGGAAAAGTATATGAGAGAATCATAGAAATTAAGGTGAGAGAGATAATTGAATCTAAGCTAGAGGATTCACACAGTGGTTTTAGACCAGGGCATAGTACGCAGGACCAACTCTTCACAATCAGACAAATAACGAAAAATAAACGAAAGATTGTAATAAAGGAGCATATATGCGCTACATAGAACTAGAAAGTCATTTGATAGCATAACTAAGTATGGCAAAGCCTTCGGAAAAAAGGGATAGAAGGAGACCTACTAAATGCACTAAAATGACTACAGGGAAACCAGAAAATTATATAATGTCATCAGAACAACATTCATAAACAAACGAGAAATCGAAACATGCAAAAATTACAGTATATACAGTTAAGACTATATACACGCCAATACTCAAATATGGAAGCGATGGTGATGTACGAGGGACAAAAAGTAGTATGTCAGAAGAGTGGAAGTAATTATAAACAGAGACAAAGTCAGAAATACAAACATAAGGGAAAGGCTAGGAGTAACATCAATACAAAAGAAAATAGAAGAAAGGCAACTAAGGTGGTTCGGACATATGAACAGAATGAATAACGATAGATAAATAAAACAAGCATGATAACCAAGAGCAATAGGACAGAGATCAAAAGAAAGTCCACGAGTGAACGACACAATTCCTAAAACGCGTCAACGCAAAGGCAATCAGTGGAAACAAGCAAAGCAAGCTGCGAAAGACAGGATGGATACAATTGTACATGCAGTAGAAGCGAATAGAAACCAAAACTCGACACTCACCACGGGTACAAGAGAATAAAGAAATAAAGTAATACGGTTTACCAATAAAAATACGCAGATTTTCTTTTTATTTGTATGTTTTAAATGACAATATTATGTAAAAACATGTCGGGAATACAATTTATTGCATTCTTAATTTAACCATGATATTATTATAATGTCTGTACTTTAAAATTGAAATGTAAATGATTTAATAAGTATCATGGACTAAAATTAAAATGTTAAATTAACAATATATTTATAATTTATTATTAATATTTGTGTGATAATTCAGTTAGTACATAATATTTCATATTATTGGGTTGTTACAAAATACAATTTCACTATTGCAACATGTAGACGTCATCACCATCCTTCCATGTGCCCTGCGACAATATAATTTCTAAATTGCATATATTTAATATTGAATAAATTCAAACATATGTTTGGTAAGTTGAAACAGTTGAAGTATGCGTTGAATACGTAAAAGTAGAGACAAACTTGT
Source organism: Lordithon lunulatus (assembly GCA_963942505.1). NCBI lineage: Eukaryota > Metazoa > Arthropoda > Insecta > Coleoptera > Staphylinidae > Lordithon > Lordithon lunulatus. The sequence goes on from OZ012666.1 coordinate 41,384,228, forward strand.
GTTATCATTTTTCTTTATTATATGAAGCACGATTCACTCAAAACCGGTAAGACACCCTAACTAATCATTAGAAATGATTGGATGCATGAACTCATGCGATTTATTCACAGCATCGCTCATGGGTCACAGGTGATATATATATATACAGCGTTATAAGAGATGTAATATGATTGAACTTCATATGCACCTAAAATAAGGTAACACTTTCTTTAAATTATCCCCTGCTGACGGACTATTTGACTGAATTTATTTAGTTGTCATGGAGGACAACAATAAAATAACTATGGAAACAAATTTGGATTATAGTTAAATTAATTGTGTAATAATTGAATTCCTTTTAATAATTGTGCAGTGTTTACAATGACTAAATAATAATATTATTATCGTTTGACTGAAAAATAATAATAAAGGGCACTAAAAGGAAATAGAATAACTTAGTAAATGCCCCAGAAAAGAACACTTTACATCTTAAAAAACATTGAAGTTAACGTGCAGGAGCAGATTGAATTGATTTTCAATAGTTATTATTTAAAATACGCCTCAATCGTAAACTAATCGTATGAATGTGTGCAAACCGATAACCAAAATTCATACCAAATTTAACATAAAACAAATACGACGACAAAATACAAATACGACGCAAGGTTATGACTCAATATGTTATTCCGAGTAGGGTATCAATTAGGGATTGCAATATCGGAGCAAATTTCAATACCGATATTTTGGTATTTAAATCTTGGGATCTGGGATTTTTTTATTAGTACTCCCAACAGTACCCAGGGTAAGGGTAACTATTATTATAAATATTTATAAATAATACTGTTATAATTAATACTGTTAGTGAGAATATTTACATCGTTTTATAATAAAAAGCATAGAGTATGAATTATATCTCTCTCAATCTTTTTCGATTATCATACTCTTGCGAAAATGTATACTTTTAGATATTTACTTGAATTATTTTGTATTTATTTCCATAATATCTAAACTCGAATATATAGAAAGCTCGATGAAAATATTAGTAATACACAATTCGGCTTCCGAAAAGAATTGGCACTATTCTCCATACAAGTTCTCATTCAACGAGCACGAGGCATCTAAGCTTATGTCTTCACATGGTTTATCGACTTAAGCGTTAGATAAGGTCCTGTATTGCTATACAGGACCTTGCTGAGCTTGCTAGCTCATTTAAATACTACGGGAAACAAAAGTCGACGATAGAGACACACCTATAATATAGAAACATTGACTACTTTGGACATGTAATGAGAAATGAAAAATATCACCTTCTACAACTAAGTCTGCAAGGGAAGATATTAGGACGAAGATTCAGCAGGTCGCCGCAGAATACCATCTATTCAGGAAAGCAGTGAATGGAATAAATTGAACCAATGTGATAACCTAGAGGAAAAACTTGAAAACGAAGATGAGGATGAATGAGAAAATTAAGACAATACGAACGTGACTTGAATGACGATGATTAAATAGGTAATATGGCAACGCTACAATATATTGTAAAGAGAGATTATTCGGCCGAATACAGCAGAATACATTCATTATAATTCATATATAACCAATATATTTATAAAGTGGCCGCAAACACGGTAATTGTTATCATTTTATTTAAAAGTTTTATTTTACTCTATCCGGTATTGTAAAATAATGTTACGCTGAGAAATAAGTATATATAAAATATGTATGTATAAAGTAATAACTGTGAAATTAAACGTGTTGTATTGTTGTTCTTCACTTACAATTTTGATTCGAATTTCATAAATATATATATATATATATATATATATATATATATATATATATATATATATATATATATAAAATAATATCTTATTTTACGTACATAATTTTATTTCTCAATTATTTCTTTAACTGCAAAAATAATTTAAGAATTTAAAATAATTAATGCCTACAGATTTGCATAAGAGAAGAGTGTACTATAAAATACATAAATACAATAATACATATTACAAATTATATAATTATAGAATGTTCATGTTGTTGATGCGATTGCTATGAAAAAAAATTCATATATATTTTCGATAGTTTTCTTTATCAAAAAATGCACAAGACCTGAATTGTCTACTTCTTATATCTCCTATCGAAGATTGGAAATCATCGTCACTACCCGGAACATATCAACTGCTCGACCAATAGTTCCGCAGGTGTGCAACCAAACTACTCCCTCAGGTCTCTATGCCAAGAGATTCTCCTTCTACCGATCTGTTGCCTTTAATGATATTGTATTGGATGTTGTATCTCCTCCAAAACATGTCCTAAATATTCCAATGTTCGTTTATATTGGTGTTCGTGATTTCTTTAATTTTATTCATTCGGCGTAGCACTCTCTCGGTAAGACCATGTCGACCCATGGTATTCTTAGCATCCTCCTGTAGCACTTTTTCGAATACTACTTCTAGGTTCTTGATGTTTCTGCTTTTACTGCCCAAACATTCATTCCATATAATAGAATGGAAAATATGTAGCATTTCAGCTTCTGGTTCTAAGTTTAAGTTTTATATTACAACTTTAGAGTACTATGTCATTTGTAATGAGCAGTTTCAATTCGACACTTAATTTCTTTTGTGTGTTCGACACCCTCAGTTACCCATGTGCCCAGATATTTGTAGCAGCATACCCATCCCACTGACTCTTTATCGATATTTATAGGTGGTCTATTGTGATGGTTTATGTTTTGTCTTTTTGTTGTAGTTGCCATTACTTGGGTTTTCTTCAGGTTCAATCTAGGCAATATTTCTTGCACGAAATGCTTGTTAACTCATCCAGGCGTTGTAAGTCCTTTACACAATCGGCTATAATAGCTGTATTGTCAGCATATCCTAAGTTGTTAATTATTTCACCATTTATGACAATTCCGCCGGTTTCTTCTAGTAACGCTTCCTCAGTGATGCCCTCACTGCATTTATCCAATAAAAGAGGCTACAATACACATCTTTGTCTAACCCCGCGACATATTTTAATCTCTTCGCTTAGAACTTCCTCCACTTTGATTTTCGCCGTTTGGTTCCAATAGAGATTCGATATTATTCTCATTTTATCGATGTTTTTACTGTTTAGTATTTCTCGGAACTTTGCTTTTTGGAAGTCTAAGAAGCACATATACATATCCTGATTCATGTATAGGCAACTTTGTCTCGGTACGTTTATTTCAAAAAGCGCTTCTTTTGATGCCACGCTTTCGTAAAGAGCCCATGTATGTGTCACTGATATCTTTTTCTAGTATCTTATTGATACGGTTATGTATTATCTTTAGGAAGATCTTCAAAGTGTGACTCATTAGAGAAATGATCTGAACATGATCTGGCCTTGTTTTTCTTTGGTTCTTATATTAGCTACGTATCTTCATCAGATCCAATATCTCTTGTGTGATCCATTCCTTGCTTTTTCGTATTAAATCTGCATTCCTGCATCCTTCAGAACTTGTTTGATGTTTTGCCATTGCTGATCTACAGGGATAATATAGTTATCATTACATCTTAGTTCTTTCATTATGTCGTGTATGTTCTTCATAACCCTATCGCATAATACTTTGTCCTTCAGTCTTCTGATATTCATACTATCCTTAGTAGTTGTTTTTCTGAGTTTTTTCAGCTTTACACATATGGAGGTTACCAGTGGAGTATTACCAGATGTTATATCTCCTGGAAATGAAAATGAAATTTACTCGTTCGTTGCTCCATTCTAGTCTGCGGGTACGGTGAAGAGGAAGGCACAGCAATGGACAGTACGAATGCATAAAATTTTAGCCGGCGATAAACAGAAGACAGAATAAACATTGACATTCTGCCTCTTGCGGGTCTAATCTGTAAGAATAATAACCGGTCCAAGTAGCGATGTTGGAAATAAAATTCGTCGAAAATCTTAATACAAGAATATTGTACCATGCTTCCTCAGTCCTTCCGAACCATTTTAAAGACACGAATATTTGGCAACCTTGCAATTGACATGGGTATCTTATTATTTTATTATGTGCTTTGTAACCGAGTATATCCATTATATCGCAACGCTCCGTGAATATTAGAACAAAGTTAAGTTATATGTATAGATCCTTATTTACAAAAGACATAAACAACATATTATAAAGAAATACATTTTAAAATTAATTAATGTTTTATAATTTTATTGTTGTTGAGATAAGGCCAACAATCCGTTTTCGTTCTGCGTTATAATTGCTCGAATTGAAAATCGCGAAGTACTCGGGTAGATTTGGTTTATATTCTCCAAAATTGAATCCCATATATTACTCTAGATTTAACGTGTGGTTGTTAAAATAATTTTATATAAGACGAACTGATAGAAACTCCGAATTTAAGGGTTATATAGCTAATCACTCTAATTTGTTTACAAGATGATGCACATAGATATTAAATGTTAACTCATTGTCCACTATTAGCATATTACCCAATTGCAATCTAAAAAAATATCCAGCTCAGTGGCCCGGTGGTTAAGGTGTCGTCCGCCTCGAACTAAGTATTGGGCAACCTGAGTTCGAACCCCATCGGTCCGAATTTTCGGGAATAATTTTACACAGTTTTCATATTTTTTAGTTAAGTTACGGTTCATTAATGTTTTATAATTTCATTGTTATTGATATTATTATATATTATTTGCTGCATATGTCACTAAAAGTCCTCTGAGTTTCTTCCTTGGCCGGCGGTTTGTAGGGAGGACATGTTCCTTGTCTTACGTGCAGGATCGTTTTATCGCCGCAGATTCATCTTCAGGCCCTTTCATCGCCAGACCAAGATTAGCCAAATATTATAGGATCGTTTTCAGTTTAGTATTTTTATAATATTTGGTACTAAGGTTGACCGCTCTAATTAATTGATAAGACACATTTATTCTTATGTGAAGATTATGTTTTTTGTTGTTGTGTTAAAAAACTAAAGAGATATAATTATTTATTTTATTCTTTCATTCAGCTTCAACAATTTGACAAAACATAAACTAAATTTGTTTTTTTTTAATTACACAGAAATAAATATAGATATCGGCGAACAAACTCCATGACACCAGCCCGCACGGCGGTACGATTTCTGAGAGCACTCACCTCTAACGTGAGCTAATTTTTACATTACAAAATGAATAACAATATAAATTTAAGATATTACAACTGAATAATTTATTATTATTATCTTTCTCTATATGTCTAAGCGAAATTTACCTATCTTTAATGTAAGGTTATTCCGTTAAATATACTTCTTTATTTAGTTTTGAATACGCGTGTGTTCTATTGTTATCATGAAAACAAATGCTAATTATTATACACATTTATTTTTCATGCCCAAATTAGAGAATTGCTTATTTTCTGAAATACCCGACCTTGTGTGTGTGTGTGTATGTAAACCAAATTTTCCTGACAACGGGTTCCCGGGGGTAGCCAACAGGTCGATTTTGGACGATCGCTCGCAATGTTTTAACTTGAAACCGATTAATAATAAATAGAGCACCAATGGACAATAAGTTGATCATTTTTCAAATACATTTTGTGCTAAACTTACACATAGTATAAACATTTTTTGAAAAAATGTGTCCAGTACACCATTTCATACTTTATCATACGTATCAAAATAATTAAAACAAATAGATTTTATAACCTTTATTCAAAATATAAGAGAGTGAATCCATCTTTATTCAGATTATCGTATTTCGCCACAGTGCATTTGTTAAGTTAATATTTAAAATATTATTTTTTAGTTTTTAAATTTTCCCTTATTATGAATATTTCTATGATGTCTATAACCTAATTATTTGTATATTCTCTATTTTCCTGACGGGAATGATAATAGAAATATAATATTTTTTATTCGGAGGTAAATACAGCAGCAGTCTTTTTTTACGCTTGAGTGAGAAAAAAATATCAGGTGTGGGCACCACACGACATTCCGAATTAATTAATTAATATTAAATCAAAATTTAAGATATTTTGGTTCATCTCGGTTCGATTCGCATTTTCACATTTTCAAGTTTTCATATTCATTCGTTGTAAATTAATTTATGCGTAATTAAATTTCAAACTATTTATAAATTACTAAGCAAACAATGGTATATCAACTTGTATGTCACCCAAGTTACACCAACTATCAATCAACCCATGTTACATCAAATAATTCCCGGACGAGTTTCGTATGATAGCGCCGGTGACGCACATGGCCGCCACGTGACGTATAAGATTGCTTTATCGAGTTTTCTGTCTATTTGTCGGCGGATTTTGCTCAAATTTACATGGGACTGCTTTCTCAGCCGATTTCCAAATTTGGTCGCGATCCATTCAGCCGTTTGTTCACGTAATTATGATCACATGACTTTTCTTATTTTTGATTTTCCGATAAAATTAATAAAAGTTGATCAGAATAAGATTTTCAATTTGAATGCTTCTTCAAAATTTCAAACTGGACCGTTAGAAAGTTATAGGAAAAACAACATTTCAGATGCACATAACTTTCAGGGTAGAAGTTAGATTTTGCTCAAATTTGTATATTGTTTTGTTTTCTCCATGTCGAAAAAAATACAACTATATATTTTGCAACCAAATTTAGCATTTTGCTATTATTTGACTAGCGTTAATTAGTTTTATGACATTTTGTACAAATTTCCCATTATCATTTCTAGTATTTCATTATGAAATACACGTCTGTGAATCATGAGAGCACGCGTAATCATTTTTAATCAATGAGGAGACAGTATGGGATCCATGGAATGAGTTTCCGAGCAATCGATAAAAAAAAAACTACTGTAGCTTTATCACATCACTCACATCACTGGCCACATAAATACGGTGACTCGCAGCAATGCAGATGTAGTCCATGGAATTCTGACATTTTTCAACTAATCTGTCAAAGCACCATGTTAGTGGTAAACACGCGTGCTGATGTTTGACAGAGGTGTTTATTTATCATAATGAAATACTAGAAATGTTAATGGGAAATTTGTACAAAATGTCATAAAACTAAGTAACGCTAGTTACGTCAGATAATAGCGAAATGCTAAATTTGGTTGCAAAATATATAGCAGTTTTTTTGTGTCTGAAATGGAGAAAACAAAAGTTGTCACAGATGGACGACATTTTTTAGTGACAATTATTAAAGGTATTTATAAGGTATAATTCCGCTAATATATTTGGTGTGTAAGCATATTATTTTATACAAACTTAATTAAAAAATCAAAAATCAGATTAGTTAAAAATGTCCATTTAATAATATTACGAAATCGATATTTTGATATATCAGCAGATTTTTACTTTACAAATAGTATATTCATGGAAATTTTAAATAATTCTTGTCAAAATGGCTCCGTCCATTTAAATAATACTTCGTGGGAACGTGTGGTTGCAAATCTGTGATATATGTTTATTTCTCTCGTTGCAAAAATCTACTGCCTATTGTGTACGTATTTCTGAATGAAGAACCGTTTATTAATAATAACCGTGTTTTTTTTGATAGATTGGTTTTCGATTTATGGTTTAAGTTTGACTTATGACTGAGTGTGTATAAAGTATTTTAACCGTGTGGATTTTTTATGATATTTTGTACAAAATTCTTATTTATTATTTCGAGCATTTTATTAGAAATTAAGATTTGTATTCGTAACAGAAATATCACTTTACCTAATATTTATTCATTCGATTCAGGTAGTGTGCTTTTTTTGAAAATATCGAGAATAGTTATAACAATAAAAGATTTAGAATTAAAAATTAGAGACATATACAGATGTTTATAACAAAAAAATTGGATAAAAATATAAAATATTTTATATCTTTAAGCTATAGTATGTTAAAGTATGAGGGGTATAAAGTTGTTGATTGTAATCACGATTGACTGCAATAGAGCAACTGCTTTAATTAATATTATAGATACATTTAAGTTTCATAAATTGACCTGAAAATGTAAGCATGTTTGATTTGACATATGTATTGTAAGTTTAGCCGTGAAGGGGTTCAAAGTAAACAATCTGTCCATTTGTTTTAAAGAAATGCAATCAAATAATTTTAGAGCCAAAGCCCACAGTAGATAGATTTCGCAGAAGTCAGAATTACATATAGAAAGAAATAGAATAAGAAATTAATAGAAATATTGATTTGATATGATTTTTATTTTAATTAATATTGTTCCTTCAAACCTTTAAAGCACGTGTTTCAACATTTATTTTAAACTCGCCTCGGCGTACTTTATGTTATGGTGCGCCGATAATAAAAAATATAATTCGTATAAAAAGAAATCCTATTTTAATTAGTATCATAGGTATCATATAGTAATATATATGGCCACATCAAATTTTTGGTGTAGAAATAATGTCGAAAGACCAATTATATTACAAAACATAAACAAACACTTTTTAATATTGAGAAATTTTTATTATTATAATGTAGTGTAGTTCTTAATTCCACATGTTACACTTATTTAGTGAATTATTATTCAATAATCTGTAGAAACAGAACTAAATAGTTATACGAAAACTAAATTTTCCAAATCCAATATAAGCTTATCCTGAAGATGAACAATTGAAATGTGCATTAATATAAACATTTGAAATGCAACTGACTATGAACGTAGGCGAACGTGTTGCGTCTATTCCATTCAACGTTGTTACACTTACGGTAAACTGACCTAACACCCAGTTAATAACAAATACGAATTCCCATATTACTATGCTATATAACACTTTTATTTTCCTGTATGTGTTTTGCAATTATTCAAACCAAACAATTTATTTAATAACAAACAAACAACTTCCAATATGTATGTATGCAATCTGCAACAATTATAGAGCAATTTCACCTTTTATTTTCTCAGTCGTCAATTTTCACCAGAATGATATAATGTGCTTCGTGTACTGGTGCAATTGGGCGTACATATTTAAATGTATGGATAGAAATATTACGACACGCACATCTCTTCGCAAATGTTAACTCACCGAGATATAACAGGAAAAGATAATTCCGGGTTTCTAGAGACTGAAACATTAATCTGTCGGTTCCGCAATGCATCTCACATAATACGCATTTCCACAACGGAGAAAAGATTTTCTCTTATGATTGCAGTCGACGATCACTGAGCTAGAAATGCACATTTCACATGGCGAAGACTTTCTCTACAATCGGCCTGAATTAAATTTGTATAATATAATTTATTATAAGTAATTTATTAATGATCTTCTTGTTTAAATTTATTATTTATTAATATAAAGTAAATAAATCATTTAGAAAAAAACTGTTTGTTTTTTCTTCAAATATAATATAAAATATTAGCATTCCCATGTATACCGTCTATTAATTAAAGCACGTGCACCTTATTCTTATAAAAATAATAAATGAAAATGTAAATACAAATTATAATATTCTCACTTTTATTTTCTCTGAGGTGGTTTCTAGCTCCAAATGATGCACAAAAGGATTCACTAATCCACTGTCCTCCGTTGTAATTCCGGCGGCCAGTTTTGCATTAAGTTCGGCCATCATTGTCTCTTATATTATAATTACTAATTACTTAAATTCAATACACTATTCCCAATTAACTCATTTTTCGCACTCGCACAACAAAATGCGCGCCTGTTCGCACAGCAATGACGAGCGCATCTCCATTCCAGACACAGCCAATCGTATGTAGGTCTTCTAACACGAAGCGAGCGGCGAACATCGACGAGGTTTCAAATCAATACGGAAAGTGTACCGAGGAATAATGCGAATTTTAATAGGCGGAAGGTCTCTTTTACAATATCCTAAATGGCAATTGCGAGCGGACAAAAAGTTGAAACGCATTAATGATTTTGCTTACTGTACTTAATTTGTTTTTTTAATATAAAGTGAATGGTCTTTTAGCTGTGAGATGGATGTCAACCAACGCTTCTATAATTTAAATTTAAAATAATTCTTATACAAAATAAAAATTTATTTTATTCTGTAAGTATTGTATTTAAATTTTTATTATAAATCATGCATTACAAAGGTAGTACGAAGGGGAATGAGATATCCTATAGAATTAATAATACATACAATGTTATATTAGTCGTTAATCGCAATTTGAATTTTACACATTTTAAACGGTGTTGCGATATAATAAAGTTAAATTTAGCATAATGTTTGGATGTGTACGTTAATCTTTAAAATAATCATTATATAAATAAGCATGGTAGATCGGAAATTGAAAATGGAGCAGAATAAAATGAGAAGCAGCATTCATATTATTTATCCTACATTGCTTATAACTAGGCCACACACACACACACACACACACACACACACACACACACATATATATATATATACATATATTATACTAACATATTGTGACCACATTAAATGCAGCTAAAAGTATCAATAAGATATCAAGACTTGGCCAGTGAACGTTACTTTATCATATGTATCATAAGAGTAAAGATCTTTTTTAAAGAATTGTATCTGGTTTTACATTATATTTGTAATTTTCGCGGAAGTTCGCAGACGACCGCCGTATATTTTTTGGGCAAATTCTATTTAATAGGACTCCTTATCATTTCAAGACTGTAATTGTCCATCCGTCGTCCGTAGTCCGTCTATCGTCCGTCGACCATGGTCCGTATGACATAAATATATCAAATTATTTTTACAAAAAAAACTACAGCATATTTTCAAAACAAATGTTACATGTCGCTATATCTTAGGTAACTCCGTCTTATCAAACTAAAAGTATGAATAAAATAATATTTTTTATTACATATGTGCACTTTTTGTTTAAATTTGATGTATTAGTTAGTGAAGTAACTTTATCATAATAATAAAGAATTTAAAAAAATTGTATATGTAAATCTGTAAAGGTTGGTAATTTTTAATTCTGATTAATATTTTTAATATTTTTTCTTCTCAAGATAGATATATATATATATATATATATATATATATATATATATATATATGTATAGTGAAGTACTTCTTGCCATTGTCGGCTATCTGAATGAAGAATCACTAGATGTATCAATGTTAATTAATAATTTCTCAAAAATTTCACTCTCCGGCTATCGCGGCCGTCGCGCTACCAACTGCGCCACGGAGGGTGGTAGTGGATAGCACGTGAGATGTTCTTATGTCCAATTATTTACACAAATTGACTCATGAACTGCGTTGAGAGTCCAATTGGATTTTTGGATTTCGCCGGAGACGTGGGTTCAAGTCCCACCGGAGAGTGAAATTTTTGAGAAATTATTAATTAACATTGATACATCTGGTGATTCACTAGTGAATACTGTATTTCCCAATTAAGAAAACCGCGGTGCTATTATCTGAATTCTCCTGTACCCACCCTCAACCATAACTCTAATTCGTCTATGGCTGATACAGTTAGGCTGCATCGTCGGCGTACTGTGCCATCATTACATTTTGTGTCCGAGAAGTAAATGTTAAAAAGGTATGGAGCAATTATTGGGTCTTAGGGTACTACACAGGAGAGTGGGGATCTCTCCGAGGAGAGGTATGAAGCAACTAGCCGAATTACATATCCAGCATATTCATGCTGCATGAGTTTGTAAAACAGGCTGTTTCGCCATACTGTATAAAACGCATTTTCAACATGTAGTAGTATCACAGCCGTGGATCAATTCGTTCAAAATCTTCTGCAACGTATTTGACGACTCTAGTGAGTGATGTTGCTAATCTGAAGGAAGTTTTGAGGAAACGTCGGGACTGCCCGGTTTGGGAATCATCACGACCGTCGCAGTTTTCCATTGATCGTGAAAATGCGACGTTCGAAGCATAGCATGAAGATGTGAACTAGCCATTTAATTGCCTTTCTGCATGGTAAAGGAAGAACGGTATTTGTCTTGACTAATGTTGACTGATGCCCATCGAAATCTTGGGCTTTTAAAACTTTACGTATAACACCACATACATGAAACCCGTAGCGATAGCGACCGATTTAAAATACCCAATATGCCACCTCCAAAATACACCGCACACTCATACAACCCAAATACACAACACTCATCTAAACACCAACACACAGAGCAACAAAGCGAAAACGAGACACTCGCGAGGCGAATGACGGCTCACATCAAACGTTAAAAAACACTGTACAAACAAAAAACTCAAACACACAACACACAAACAAAAACCAACACACACTACAACAAAACGAACTACACAGGGAAAAATGCGGTTAATTAACAACTCGCTAAAAATACATACTACATTACAACAACAAACACCATAACAAGGTTCAGTTTTTCAAAAATATGGGGACAACTCCAAGTGGCATGGAAAATACAATATGAAGACATCATAATACAAACCAAGGACGCATTCCTATTAAAATCAAACACTGATATTCCCCTACTTGAAAAAATGTTAAACCAGCTCAAAGAAAATAAAATAATCAAAGAGTACACGCCATCACAAAAACAAAATCCATGGCAAATACACGAACATTCTATTTCGTACTTTGCCATCATATGCCAAGTAGAGTATGAAATAACTGACGCGGAGATAAGCGAACACCTTGAAAAGCAAAAGATTGAACACAGGTTTTGCAAAAGGATTATCGCTAAGATTAACGATCAGCCGAGACAGAAGATTAGAATAATAACGGGGAATTTGGAGGCATTCCAGAAACTTCTTAAAGGGATCTACTTCCAACACAGCCACTATCCGGTAATTGAGAGTCAGGCACCAACACCGATTCCACAAGCCACAGCTTTGCCCACACGACCGAGACGTGTTCAGCTCCAACTCAATGCAGCAAATGCAATGGAGCGCACCCAACACACGCATGTACGTCACAAATGCCGGAGAAGTGCAAGAGTTGTGGAGAAGAGGAACACGCAGCATGGAGCAGCAAATGCAAACGACGACCGACGGGACCCATCGACGGTATACCAAATGTAAAAATCAAGGCGGTTAACAAAAAGAGCGCCGAAATTCATAACCAGATCTTCACGGAATCACGAATTCACCAACCCCTTACGATCCATGACGAAATAATCAACAAATATACAACAAAACTCAACGAACCAAAACACACTGACCGACAAGAACTGATAAAAAAAACTAAAACAAAGATTCATTGAGATGTACAACATCGACACTGTACTTTCCTTCTCAGGAAATAGAATGTACATCTTAATGTTTGACCTATACGATCTACACAAAATTTCACCGACACAGCCTGCAGATGGCGTAGGAGTTAAAACGGCAATCACCACGTTAAACCCAGTCAATGGATAATTTAAGGATTATATATGCAAACATTAACAGCTACGCCAGTAAAAAACTAATACTACATAACTTCTTAGAAGAAAACGACATTGACGGATGTATGCTTGTGGAAACCAAAACAAAGACAGATACTAACACGAGCTATAGGGACTGGCACACACTAAAGAAAAATGGTCACATAACTCATAATGCACGAGGAGGTGCACTGGTGCAAATGCATCCACGCTGTCAATTAGGTAAAGCCAACCCCCAAGCCTTATTAACCCCCTGAATGATTGCCTCCACTTTACGTTACCATTCAAAGACGACCGAATACATATATTTTTAGTATACATTCATCCGATATCCCCGCTGGAACAGAATATATTCGTGAAAGCCTCACTTTACAAATATGCCATAATAATAGGTGACCTTAACTTAAACGCACAGAAACGAAGACATTTACAGACATTTTTAAATAACTCTGATTTCACTAGACGGAACACGGACCCAACATTCATCATGCCGAACAATAATGACAGCACTCCCGACGTAATCTTACATACAGAAAATATAACAAACAACATAATCAACGTAATACTAACACCTGACCTATGCTCAGATCATTTCGAAATCAACAACAATGTACAAAATACACACACAACATACACTACCACTCAAAAACTAGACAAGAAACATTACAAGCTCATAGAGAAAGACATTATAGACTATTTAACCAGCTTAAACTCAGACTATATTAGCCCGGAAAGGATTAATCAATTTCAAGAGACAATCACAGACATACTAGCTAAATATACTACAACAACCACGAACAAATTTTATAAGAACAGGCTACCAAAGTACATCATTTCATTGATCAAACAAAAAAGGAGAATTTATAGACTATACACAGAAACAAACGACAGACAGTTAAAGACGGAATTCAATCAACTCAACAAAAACATACATAAACTAATGCTACAATACAGAAAAATGGCTAGCAGTATGTCAAGAAATTGAACAAGACCGAGGTAAAACATACTGGACCAAAATTAAAAAACTATCAAGATACAAACAAAACCAACGCATTGAAACGTTAAGTGATGGACAGTTAGTAAAACACGCTGATACGGATATATCAAATATCTTTGCAGTCCACTTTGAAAACGCTTTCACACCAAGTATAAACCAAAGTTTTAATGACACACACCTAGCTGAGGTTAATCGCTGGCACGAACAATACATGACTAACAGATGACATACACGAATACATTATCAAAATTTATAACTACTGTTTACTTAATAAATCATACCCATACATATGGAAAAAGGATGTGATAGTCACTATACATGAAACGGGCCTAGACAAGACTGCCCCTAGTAGTTATCGACCAATTACTCTACTACCAGTGCTAGGAAAGAACCTTGAAAAAATATTAAAATCCAGGATATGGGATCTAGTGGAGGAAAAAGTCCCTAAATACCAATTTGGATTTAAACCTGAGCACTACACCCACTATACGTACTGACAAATAATGTCATACAAGCGACTTACTTGCAGGACCGACATACAGCAGCCTTATTTTAGACATCGACAAGGCATTTGACAGTGTTTGGCATAATGGACTGCTTTACAAAATGGACACTGTACAATATAAAATACCTCATCCTCATTATACAAAGCTTTCTCACAGACAGGCACCTACAGATACGAACGAACAACACACACTCCAGGACATTCTTCCCAAGACAAGGACTACCACAAGGTTCCCCACTTTCTCCTCTTTTGTATAACATATATTGCCATGACATATATAACCATAACAGAACTGATAAAGACCACGTTGACCAGGAACAATACATACTACAATACGCAGATGACACCGCATTAATAACACATAAAAAGCGATTAGAAGAGACAGTAAATGCACTA
This sequence comes from Lordithon lunulatus, assembly GCA_963942505.1. Classification (NCBI taxonomy): domain Eukaryota; kingdom Metazoa; phylum Arthropoda; class Insecta; order Coleoptera; family Staphylinidae; genus Lordithon; species Lordithon lunulatus. The sequence goes on from OZ012666.1 coordinate 41,399,356, forward strand.
CAAACCCTTAAAAATGACACTATGACATGGTTCAAAAAGTGGAGGCTTCGACCGAACCCAACAAACTGCCAGCTCCTTATAACAAACCATAAAATTAATGATCATTCTCCTACAATTAATGTCAACGGATCAATCACCACATCGACAACCACAATAAAATATCTTGGAATAACAATTGATAACAAACACAAATTTAACACGCACTTGAAGAAAATAAAATCCGAAATTTCCAAACGGGCGAAGCACTTCAGATGCTTAACATATAGAAGTAGGGGTGTCTCAATAAAAACAGCAACTAAAATCTACAAAACCATCTGCAGGCCACTAATAGACTACGGACAGATATTATTTAAAAATATGCATGACAGATACAAAAAAATAACTACTATCACGGAACGGAAGACACTAAGACTGAAAAAAAAATTACATAACATTTCCAACACAGACTTATACACCACTACTAGAACCTATCCAGGAAAGGCTGGAACGGCTACGAATAAAATCCCAACAAAAACTAACAAACAGGACAATACTAGACGAATTATGCTTAAAACGACTTAATAAACGATCAAATAAAAAATACCCGACGGAGACACTACATGAATCATATTTTTAGACATTTTGTAATTATTTCCACTATACACACTATTCACACAGATTTTTATTTTTATTTTATTATTATTATTATTTTTACTTATTTGATACTATTTTATTTATGTTTATTTTGTAACTTTTTAGAGAATATTTGTTTCACTTTATAACTAAAATGTACACACAGGCGGAAAGACCCGGGAAGGGTCGATAGCCCAATAAAGATTGTTTATATATATATATATATATATATATATATATATATATATATGCCAGTTAATGAATAACTTCTTCATTTTGTAAAAGTAGCTCCGACCATTTCGATCCTCACTCTTATCTCTCTTCTTATGTCTCTTGTTTGTTTCACACAAGCACCCAGATATTTATATGTCTGGACATTTTCTATGTTGGTATTCTATTCTTAGGTTTATCTGTGCTTGATTTTGCAAAGACTTAGTTACTAACATTATCAGGGTCTTTTTAAAATTGAGTTTGAATCCGTATTCGTTACAGCGATCATTGAATTTGTGAAGAGGTGTTGAGCGCCAGCAAAACCGTGTCATCAGTATATCTGATGTTGTTAACCGCTTCTCCATTTATAACTATCGACTCTTTCTCTAGTCCTTCGGCAAAAATGGCTTCACAGTAAACGTGAATAGGAGCGGAGATAATATACCACCCCTCTGCGAATTGCTATTTTCTTTGTTAGTTAGTTTACAATTATTACCTTGGAATTTTGCCTCCCCTATAAATTACTTATTATTCTGACAAGTCAATGTTTTTACTGAGTAGCAGTTGTTGTAATTTATCATGCCGAACCTTGTCGAAGACTTTCTCAAATTCAATGTAGCATGTATACTGGTTTATGTCCAAGCACCGTTGGAAGAAAACTTTTATCCCGAATAGCGCTTCCATTGTCCCGAGGCCCGTGCGACATACATACATATATATATATATATATATATATATATATATATATATATATACCGCTGATGTCCCCGTTTCTTGTAAATTCTCTTATGAATTATCTTCAAAAACAACTTTAGTATATGACTATTAATCGCAATAGTATACTCTGGGCATTCTGTCGCATTAGGTTTCTTGAGACAAATACAAATGTTGATTCTAGCCATTGCTCAGGAATGACGACATTCTCATATATGGTAACAAATATATGATAATATATATATATATATATATATCTAGGAGAACATACTGCATCCTCGTCAAAGAGCTTGATAATCTCTACGAGAAGCACAGGACCGAAATACTCAAGAAGTCGTTCGCATACCATGTTCCACATATCTTCAACCAAATACAGCACAAATTGAAAACGACATCGCTGAAAGCATTCAAGACCTACTATTCGCAAGTTCTACAGTCCCAGACTATTTAATTTAAAACGGCTCTATTATCACCTGTTATGTTTAGTATATGTATGTAATTAATGTACCGTAATTATGATTAATGTTTTTGTATGTGTATATGTATGTATATATCTTAGATACATATTTCAATAAATGCTTAGGTGGGGGTAGACCGGGGTAGATTAATTAATCAAGTAACCCGAACCTAATCATTACCTCCCATAGTATTTGTTCCTTTGTATATATTCTATGAATGTACTGGAGGTTATAAATAAATAAATAAATAAGTAAAAATTAGGTTCGGGCCAACGGTTTTACACGGTTTCATAGTCTCTATGGCAAATTCTAGTTCTGCCTTTAGTATTTTTAGCTTAACGTTGTCCATTTCTATGTTAGCTCTGGGATTGTTTTCCATCTCCTCAATTTGTCCTTCACGGCAATTATTACATGACCAATTGTGTCTTCGAGTATATTGCCGGCAGTCTTCTTTTTCCTGCATCCCACCGTGTCTTTGATCTTGTTGTGCTTATGGAAGCAATCAAATTGCTTTTCCAAGAGTTCTATTTCTGCGCATTGTACCGCCGGTATTCTTCTTTCGATTTTCTGATGTCGCTTTGTATTGTTCTGTGTATTCTCTTATATTCTTCCGGTTTGTTTCAGTTATTTCTTCTTTCGACAATGAGTTCCAAAATGTGTATGGTTATCCAAGGCTTGTTCTTGCTTGGCTTGCTTAATAGGTTTTATTTTGGAGATTCTGAGTAGTTCTGTTTGGATACCTTCCTATTATTTCACTGTGCTATCCTCCTCTAATGTCTTGGTTTTGTATGTTTTCGTTTACAGCCTGTTGGACTATGTGATGTATTTTCAAATTCTTAAGAAGTGTTGTGTCTATACGCTTATTTTGTCATTTGAATACCTTTTTTCATTTTGATTTTAATGTTTGCTTTTACCGGATTATTGTCGAAGCTAATGTCAGCACTAGGATTTTTTGCAGATTTGATTGCATTTTTGTATCGGTTATTCATGAGGGCTTAGTATATCTGGTTTCTTACTACTTTTTTGACTTTATCTGCTGAAGAATTTATTTGCTATAATAAGATATTTGCTCTGGCAGAATTATATCAGGTTAGTCTCCTCTGTTATTCCTCACTCCTAGACCAAAGCTACCAGCGCATACCTCAACCTTGTCCCTTTTAGAAAACACAGTTTGTTTGTTTTTGTGTGATTTTTACAGTATTTTCTATTAGGGAAACATCAGCGAATTCTAGGTCCTCTAGTCTTTAGCAACATTTGCAGAATATCCCGGCTTTATTATCTACTACTTTGTTCATTATATAGTAAATGATAATTAGGAAAAGCATTGGTGATGGAATGCACCCGTGCCTCACTCCGGTCTGTATCTCTATGCCTATGGAGAGTTTGCCATTTATTTCAATATATGCTTTTCATAACGTATTTTTACCATTGGGTAGTTTTTGTAGGTATGCCGTAGTAATATTAATTAGTATTAATATTTTCTTCTGTTTACCTAGTCGCACGCTTTATCGAATTCGATAAAATAAATAATTCTAGTTTCTTGTCATTCCATAGTATTTTCGAGGATTATACGTAATATAAATATGGTGTTAGTGCAGGAAACTCTCGGTCTGAATCCTCCTTGATTAATTCTTAGTGATTTTAATACACCATCTCCAACAGGATTCTCATGAGTAGTTCGCCGTGCATAATTGTGCTGTTCCTCTTCAATTTCCGCATAGTGTTTTATCTCATTTTTGATAGAATTGTAATAATCCCTCTCTCTAGAGTTTATTAAATAATTCACGCATCATTACGATTGATGTCTGGTCCTGCTTTTAATGCTTCTGCTGGTACGGCTTTTTAGTTTGTTTGTGGCTTCTGCGATTTCTTCCCGCGTTATTTGGTTTTCGTTAATATTGATTTGTTTGTCTGTCTCCGTATTCTGGGTATTTTCGTTAAATATATTTTTAAAAAAATCTTATATCTTTATTCCAACATTTGTCACTGATATATTTCATGGCGTTTTTTTCTCCAGAAAAGGCTTTTGCTACTTGGTATAGGGATTTGGTGTCGTTTTTCACTTTTACGTCCTACTATTCTTTGTTTTATTCTCTTCCATGTGCCTTGTGTCATTCATTTTTTATGTTTTAAAGTTTTCCGACCTACTACCTCCATAGTTTCTTTGATTGAGTTCTTATATTATTTGAATAATTGATCTATAATTCTAATTATTCTGTTTTGTGAGTTTTGCTTCAAATTTGTTTTTGTTCTCTTCGTTGTCCTGATTGATTTTCATATGGGTTGCTAGCTTCATTCTTGGTTTAGCTCTCACTAGTATATGGTTTGTATTTACATCTGCTCCCCTCATTGATCTTACGTCGATTAGTAGACTTCTTCATTTCTTGTCTTGCAATGTTTTGATTTATGTTTGAATATACTTCCCCGAATGATGAGGCACATTAGTTAATGAACAGTTCCCTAACCCTTCCTTTCCCATCACATCTTGAATGAAAACAATGTTTGCATTCATATCCCCATGATATGTATCCATGATTACGTGGACATCATTTATACTTATTATTTATACTCCGCCGTTTCTAGTTTTTTTATGCACCTTCTAGATAACGGGCTGTTTGCCAGACCCATCGTATGCATGTGTTAAGCCGACAGTGGCCGGTTAGTATGTTTATCAATAATATGAGATTTGTTCTATATATTTTCAGGCGAGCCATGGCTGCAGTTTAACAAGAGGTTGATCACATCCATGTTTGCAGCCTGGGCTATTTCGCAATCTTACCTTGTGAAGAGCGTGTGCTCTATTATTTTTTTCAGAATCCATGCAGAGAGTTAGCAAGCTCAACTTCAAAATTAGTACTCCTTGATGCCACTATGTCCTTTTATCCAGCAGAGTTATAGTTTCTGATAGCCCATTTTCACTCTCTTCTCACTTTCTTCGTATTATTTTGTATTTTAATCTTGTTGACTGTTTTTTTCATCTATAGTTTCTGCCCAGGTTAATTTTCGCAAGTATTACTTTGTTTTGATATGATATATCCTTTGCTTATTTAAATTTTGATGTTATTTTCCTGTTTTGTTTTTCTTGGTATTCTTCTATTTCTCCTATTTGATTTCTTGCTTGGATTTCTCTTTACTTCTTTGTTTCTTCCAGTGTTTTTCTCTCTTTCTATGTCCTTCATTTCTGTTTTTCGCTGTTGTTTCGCTTCGTTCATTTGCTCTTTATCTTTATTTATCTTTTCAATGTCTCCTTTTATATTTTTATAGAAAAAAGTTCTCTTTTGAATTATATATTTGCTTGTTGAGAAAGAACTAGCAAAAAAAACTATTGCTGTTTCTTTTTCTGCATCAATTATTTTGCTACTAATCTTGCAATTTTTGAGCTTCATTTGAACGCCCTACCACTAATTCTTTACTACGTATGATAAAATAAAACATAAAGAATTTGGTTACGATTGCATTTTGTTATTTGATTCTTCATTTTTATTTCAAGCATTTTTAATAAAAAATAAAAAAAGGGAATAAATCTAAATCTAAATAAAAAGTAGTATGTCTTAGTTTAGAGTACGTTATTTTTTGTTTATTCGTTTATTGGTAGTATGTGGAGATATTTTCCAATCGTATATGTACCTGTTTCTGCTGGTAATCGCTTATATGTTTCTGTAGTTTTGGTATTATTCTAGTTATTAACATTTGTGTATATGTATGTCGGAGCGAGTGAAGTATACGCAGGGCGATGTATAATTTAGATGTATCACATATCTTGATGTTTTATTACTAATAACAATTAGTATGGTCAGGTACTTGGTCCGGTAAATCCAGGGCGTGCTCTTTGGAGGACATTATTCGATACACAATAAATAATAAGTCCTTCGCTACAATCAACTAACACATTTTATTAACAACTTAGTAACTAACTTAAAGCACTAATTATACAATAACTAATAATTATCTTAAGAAAGCAGTCCCGGCCGACGCCAACGCTCGGTATTTCCATACCGACGCGCTCTGTCCACCGATTTTTCTCAGACCCCATCGAGGGTAAGTACACACATTCCTTAAAATCGGCCTTCCTGATTGGCTTCACGACCAATCAGACGCAGTGCAATGCACCCTTGTGCTTTCGTTATGGCTTGAAAACGATTATTGTAATCAAGCGCCGACATATATATTAATTAGTAAATTACTTAAAATAATCATGTTCCTTATCTTTAGTTGTTGTATAAGTGGTGTTACTTTTTGTTGAATATGGTTTTGGTTTTGATGTGTTTGAAATTTGTTTATATTTATTTCGGCAGAATTTTTCTATATATATATTATAGTTAATATTATGCTTGCATAGCAGTACTGTATAAGACAAGTTTTATTATCATGAACAAATTCGATCTATGTTATGGCCAACTTTGTTTACACTACTTTTGCATAGATACTATGATATATACATAAACTGATTATCATGCGCACAGTGAGTATAAAATGTTGTATTTTCTTTGCAGAATATTGTAGGGAAACGTCTATGGGAAAAATAGTAACAAAAATCTTTTAGCTTACCGATATATGAAAACGTAAAGTTGAACATTTAATTTACTTAGACCGTCATTTTATTTTTTTTAAATATTTAAGTAATAAAAGAACCGTAACTACAAAAAGTTACGTTAATAAAAAACGTAACTCTTTTAGTTACAGTTTTTTTTATTACTTTCAATAGAAAAGAGTGCATCACTTTATTCTCTTTTTATTTGAATTTAAAATATCTATTTTTCATCAACCAGCTGTGAAAACTGCATAGAACGTCTATTTCATTAATGTTTCATTAAAACAAAACATGTATCTGATGACAATTGAAGAGAGGGAAATGTCACTTTTATATGTTTTTTGATATTTTGTTGGCAACACTTGAAGCAGTAAGGAGGAATGTCAGTGATACCAATCACAGTGAAACCTTCTCTCTTACCTTTCTTAGTTTACTTTGGATGTTGTATCCAATAAAGTTTTCCTTGCAATTCATGGTATTTCCAAAAAACACTGGAGAAGATTTAAAAGGGTCTGAAGGCTGATGGAGTAGCACCAAGAGAGAAACGAGGTCTTAACCCGAAGGAAATAAAAAGCTGGTAGGAACTTTAGAAGCTTTGTGCAATAACATTCAATCATTCAAGAAAACAACTAAAACTTGCCAGAAGACTTAACCGGTAAGAAAATGTACGATATACACATTGAACTTATGTAGCATAGGAATATTACAGAATAAATGTGTGGAAAATGCAACATAAATTGTATTTTCAAAATTAAGCAAAATTCCTTTTAAAAATCAGTGGCATTATTATAAATTAATTGAATATAAATGGAGGTTTGTGTATAGAAATGTGCTGTAAACGTGTCATTTGGTTTTCTAGAGTTTCAGTTTCTCCTTTCTGCATTTACCCGTTCATATCTATGCTGCTCAGAAAAATGTTGCTTGTTTGTAGTTTATGATAGTATTGTATATTAGAGACTACTGCAAACAACAATGGATTCTCGGAAAACAACAGCGGGTCTGAATACATACCACAATATTGTGTTTTAGAAAACGAGGAGAGAAAATCTTCACACAAAAATATTTAAAATATCGCGCGTTATTATAGGAGACCCTCTAATTGCTTACAGAAAATCATACAGTGCTGTATCCCGGTGCTGTAAGAAAATTATCATGTGGCTATTATATGTAATGTAACACGGACTTATTTAGTTATTAATGGAAATCGGTTGGGGGATGCCCCTGCGATTTTCCGAAAAAATAACACCATATGTATTGTACAAACTTCTTATTAATTATTTCGAATATATAATTTTTCATTTAAAAAATACATTCGATTCAGGTAAATTTTGCGTTTTGTTTAAAAATATCGAGAATAGTTTAAAATTAGGATTATATACAGATTCGCGTAACAATCTCATAAAATATAAAATATTTTATTTCTTAAAATATACTCTATTTTAATTATTTATTGTTTCTAAAGAAATAATATTTTATTTATTAAATTTTCCTTTTTAGTTTCATTCGATTATTTGTATTCTCGATTTTTTTCATCAAATAACAAACTTTATCGAATAGTTTTGAAAAATTGACACGTATAAAGTTTAATTTCAGCCAGTGCTACAATTTTTATTTTTAAAATATTACTCAAAATAATTAAAAATATCGTAAACATTGTGATATTTTTTTCAGAAATTGGAAAAACGCAGTTGATAGGCATGCACTTTCCTCCGACCAATTTTCACCGAATAACTAATAAAGAGCGAGTTACGTAAGATAATAGCCACATGAAAATCGGTTTGAACATATGTGGTTTTCCCGAAAACGTTTATATAATTTATCACAGACGGATGCGGACTCACATATAACCTGGCGCAAGGACAGTGACTATAATAGTGTAAATTGAGGTAAAAATAAGAACAGTGTATGTACATTATTGTAAGGTAAATGAAGAAAACAAAAATAACTGTCACTGTCTGAGTTTCTGACAACTATAATAACATATATTCGTGGAATAATACTTCGTTTTCCAAAACAAATGCGGTAAAAATGCGAGTTGCAATATTAAGAGGTGGCTTTCCTATCAAATAAATAATAATATAATGTGGCCAGTGCACATTACTTTATCAGACGTATCATAACAATTAAGAGCTTTTTGAATGAAAATATTAAATTTTTTCCTGTATACCATTGCTGATGAATTATAGCTTCGTTGATGCATTTGGCAATGCTTTATACGCTCCTAATTTTTAATTCTGCATTATTTGTATCTATAACAGATCTCGAAATTTTTAACGAAAAAGCTTAGTAAAAAGGATAGCAGATCTACAAAAAAAATTATGAAGCTGTCCTGGGAGCAGTAAGATTGAAATATTGTGGATGTATATAGACAGTGGCGCTGAGAGGAACTAATACGTTTTATGTGCCAATTCGATGCCACTAGCTTAATTAAAACATGTGTAGAAGCAATAGACTACGAAGAGCTGTCAAAGGAACTTCTCAATAGCTTGGTGTGGGAATGCCCGGCCCTAAGAGAGTCGACCAAGAGGCGTGGAATATAATGAAAAATAGAACATAGTGGCTGTGTATGCAAATAATAACTAGACATCAATCGCAAAGAAGATGGGCCGCAGAAGAAACATGTGGGAAGAAGACATGTCTGATCACTTCACATAAACAAATGATTGAGGGGACTTTCCACCGACCGATTTCCACCCTAAACAAAGCATATGAGTTACGTGAGATAATAGCCATATTCATGGAGGAGATGAAATTTATTACAGACAGACGAAGGACGGACGGACAACCTGAGTTCCTGCCAAAAGAGGATTTCAGCAAACATAATTCCACGTTCTCCGAGATACTGCCTCCATTTACATGACATATTCTTCTCATCTACACCCCACTCAATCTTGCACCCAGTGCTCCCAGCAGTCACTCCCGTGCATGCAGTATTAACTACTTCTTCGGTACTCTTGGCACACTACTCTTTTCTTGCTCTCTTCATGCTCCCACATCTAAACCTTGCTATGATACGCTGCCTGGATGCTTCGCCCTTATCAGATAGATACTTCATAAACAGCTGGCACCGATCATTGACTGCCACACAAACATTCTTTATTAATTAGTCCGCATACATTCGTATCTGACATCCTTACTCTTTATACATATTGTTCCTAGAAGCCGCCCATCTTGCAAGTTCTCTCAGCATTTCTTCCTTTCTTGCAAGCGCTATAACCATTTTTAGAAGTCTTACATTTTCCAATGCATATACTTTTCTTTCATACCTAACCACTACTCGCCACTTTCATATGGTACGTCTCTTGAAGTACTATGTATGCTGGTGTTAACATTTCTACCCCAGCACATGCTTAAAAAGTTGGAGCTGCACCATTTCCACTTCCTTTTGCTCTTCCATATCCCATATAATTTCGTGTATACGGAAACCTGCCATTCAATACATACCTCATTCTTGATGCTTCCGCTCTCGCTTTCTTGCACACCAATGCAAAATGAAAAATGCCCTTTCATACTTCCACTACTCCTTGCGAAGCCCAAGTAGGTAAAAGCATCTAAGCCAACCCCTTGCCACGGGAGAACTTCCCCTCTTGTTGGACGGGTTATCTATGGCTGGACGCCCTCCCCTAATGAACTTCATCCATTTTATTATGTCCACATTGACACTCAATTTCCGCTTATTGAAGTAACGTTTCAGTCTTTCCGATATCTATTTCAACTCGGGAAACGACAATGCTATCAGTACTACATCGTATGAAAAAGACCATATCTTCCGCTTGCCGATCTATTCTAAATTTTATTAACCAGATTTAACAATATGTTCTTACCAGTTATGGTCAGCTCTTTCCAGACTTCGCCTTCAACTTTATCCGGCCCTGCAGCTTTCTTTCTATCGCCTTCATAGCCATAGTCAACACTTGTGACTTGCACTGTCGAACTGCTTCTTTATCTGTAGCTCAGCTGCTTCTGCTTGTAGTAGATAGACATAATTCCATGCTAATCACGCCTGCCTCATATGGCTGCATTTTGTTTCAATTCCTCTAATATGAGATCCTAGCTCAATTTCCTCATACCCCCCGCTCGTGGATGTGCTTCCTTCCGCTTCCCTAAATTTTTGCTGGGTTCCCAACTATTGGCTGTTTCGATCCTTCTATATCTCACTAGCACGATTGCACCTTGTTTCCTTTTATCTCTTGTCACGTTTCTCAAGAATATTTATCATATCCCACATCAATAGCTTTTTTGTCTCTAAATCAGCGAACTTGACAGGCGAATTATGCTTTCTGTTTTTCCCCCAAGTCCTCCTGTAACATCTATTGTACTGTTGATGTGAATATATAATTTTAAAAATAAAGGAAACGGTAGCGACAATGAATAATTAGAAGCGATAATATGTATAATTGGTTGATCAAATTTAATTATAAACGTGCATAAATTATAATCAATACAGAGAGGTATTCTAGTATTGGTCTAATAATTGCATGGAGCGCTATTTTTTAAATTCGTTAGTAAAGGAGTTTTGTCGCAAAAATATTTGAGATATGTGTGTTAAATATGCTACAAAATTTAGAAAATCTGTTTGCTGATATTACTGCATTCCACCTGAAATTTGTTACTAGAATAGAAACAGCCGATTTCTTAAGAAGAATTAATTAGATATTTGATTCCCTACATTTAAATGTTACAACATTACAAAATACTTTTTATTTGTTTAATAAACTAAAAGCGTAGCAACATTTATTATATTGCTAACCATTTCTAGTATTTTGGAAATTTAGAAGAACTTCAAACTGAAAATATCCTTCGGTTATTAGAAACAGAGGTAGATATAATTCTAGCTCAATACACATTTTCGTGTATCACTTTAACACAAGTTTTTAGTAAAACGATTCATACTTCTACTCTCTTATTTACTCAAGAGGAATATTCAATTGATACAATTTCAAGCAATATTGAGAAAACGTTCCTTTTATTTCATTCTATGAATGAAATGAAGATAGCACATGTGGTTGATACATCACATGAGGATTTCATATATCAAGTAATTTTGGAGATATGCTCAAATACATTTGTTTCGCGTTATTTAATTTTTAAGCTGTTAAAAATGTATTCTTTCGAGTTGTGTACATCTAAAGTACAATATTCTGATTTAATGCTAGATCAACTACTAATTTTTAATATAAAGTATGATATATTTCTTATGAACATATATTTTTTATGAAGTATAATCTTCAATATTATCAACGTCGTATTATTTATAAATTTTGGCGAACAGGTATAACGAAACCACAAATTGTAGACAGGTATAACAAAAATCTACAGAATATATTACTGTCTGAGGCAATTAACTTAATTACGATAAGTAAAAATGTTTGGACCATATATTCATTATTAATTTATTGGTAAAAAATCAAATATATAGGCAAGTTAAATGGGTAACAGATGAAGCAACGTCTCAAGAATAGAAACAGACAATTTGAACCAATAGTAAGCCTCACAGAAAAATTTACAGTTTTTCTTCTTAAAACTTTTATTACATTGTAATTAAAAGAGAGACTACGGTATATTCTTTAAATTAGGGTTGTTCAACACGCGGCCCGCGGTAATTGTCAATGTGGTTCACGTGGCCCACTTTAGTTCAATTGCTATTTTTTCGATATATATACGTTATTGTACACTATTTGTAAAATTAAATTATATAATGTTTGTGTTCTTTAAACAAGAAAGAAATCTGTTGTTTGAAATATTTTATAACAGGTCTTACGTAAGTGCGCCGACACTTTCCCATATGACTCCACATGCAGAAAGTAGGCATCCGCACTAAGTGGCCTAGCTAAGGCTTCGGCCTGTAGTCCGCCCTGGCTGCCCGTAGCAGTAGGCATCGACGCTGACTGGGGATGTGACACGACGAATGCATATTTTTATTTTTAGTGTTTTAGTCACAGAGCATTATATGGTTTTAGTAGTGTGTGACGCCAAATTGGTGACGGTGTGCTCGGGCGCCACGGTAACTTGCTTACCTCCGGGTATCACGTCGTTTCTCCAGGGTGAATGTTTGGGTAAACAAGAAATTAAATAAACAAAAGCTATAATGTAATAAAAGAAATAAAAATATATTGTCGGAAAATAACTACATATATAAAATAAAATAAACTCTTTAAAAATGGAAACTAAAGTGGTAATTCGGAAAAGGATAATTGTTGAGCTAAGGCTTCCGCGCTTAGGCTTAGGGGATGCGGCGTACGCACACACGGGACTTATGGCTTTGCGCGCATAAGACAGGACGGACGGGTCGGTCGGGTGAAGTGGCCTTCGCGCACTAGGGTTCTTACCTTTCCGGCGTTCGCACAGAAAAGTTCTTATTATTAGCGAACGGGGCGCTTAAATACCCGTATTCGGGACGAGGGGATGTCGGGCGAAGATATGCCGGGCGAAGAGATGGCTGCGCGCTGTGGATGTGCGGTAACATATGCCTTTTGCGCTCATCGCGGAACGTTCGCCGCCCCGAGAACGCGGTTCTCGTCACACTCCCCGTACTTACGAAAAAAAAAAAAAGAAAAAGATTTTCTCTTTTTTTTTCTAAGACTTGCTACGGGTATTGTGAAGTAAAATGGGGCTGCTGCATATACGGTTCTTCTTGATCGTGACTCGCTGGCCGTCTGGGGCTAACACGCGCATCCGCTTGCCCAATGGGACACCGTCTGGGCGTCTCGCACTATAAAGGCCCGGCACAAAATCGCGCACTTGCGGTTACAGGTCCAACGGGGTGACGTGGGCTTCCGGAAGGCTGACGTGAGAGTCCGGCAAGGGTGACTGGGGGACGATTGCTGGCGGTTGGCCTCTCGGTTTATGGACCTTCAGGTGCTCTGGAGTCCGCGGGGTCACCGGTAGGCCTTGCGGTGTTCGGGGCAATGATATGGGGGACGTCTCCAACCACAGTATAGGGCTTGCAGCTTCCGGTGACGGGCCGAACAGCTGCAGCAATCGCTCCTGTAGTGCATCATTGGGCACCGTCCGGTCAGGAGTGGTTGGTAGCGGTGACGAGAGCGCTGGGACGGGGCTGTAGTGTACCATTGTAGTCTACAAAAGAAAGATAAACTAATTATCATCGTCTACATAAGCGGGCTTTAAGTCTTTGACGTGAATTTTCTTTATGATAGAAGAGTCGTCGCCTCGTAGTGAATAGACGACCGGTGACCAAACTTTGGTTATGGTATACGGTCCGGCAAATTTCGGAGCCAACTTGGCTGCAAATCCTTCCTTAGCGTCGGACAGGTGATGCTCTTTCCTGAAGACCCGATCACCGACATGGCACCTCCAGTCTCGTCGCCTCAAATTATAATTACGACGTTGGGATCCTTGGGCGCGGGCGATGTTCAGTCGTACGAGTTCCAACGTCTCTGATAGTTTCGCGAACGACTCTTTAGGGGAAGTTCTCGCAGACTCCTTGTTGAACTCCGGCATTTCGGAACCAAGCGGCAGGCGGAGCTCTCGTCCAAAGTTAAGGAAGGCGGGGGAGAAACCCGTAGAGTCCTGTTTTGCGGAGTTTAGAGCCATCCGTATTTCGGGAACGTGGGTGTCCCAGTTACGGTGGTTGTCTCCGGTAAACTGAGCGAGGATGGTTTTGAGGGTTCTGTTAGCCCTCTCCACTGGATTGCCCTGCGGAGAGTATGGTGGGGTATATCGGACATTTATGGAGAGCTTTGTCGCCAATTGTTTAAAATTTCTGCCTGTAAACTGCGTTCCATTGTCACATATAATGGTCCTCGGGGTTCCAAAGCGACAAACTATAAAATTGAAGAAATTATCTGTGACAGCTAAGGCGGTGGCTTTACGGAGTGGGATTACTTCCACCCACTTTGTAAATCGGTCCTGGCAGACGAACAAGTATTGGAAACCCCTTGTGGACCGGGGAAAAGGGCCCATCAAGTCGATACTCACGCATTCCCAGGGTCCAGGGATGCTCGGGTCTTGCATCAATCCGGCGGGCTTTTGTTGCAGCGGTTTATAGGTTTGGCATGAGCGGCAATTTCTCACATATCGGGTGATATCCCGATTCATCCCCGGCCAATAAAATTTTTGAGATATCCGCATAATGGTTTTGGCAATTCCCAGATGTCCGGCTGTGGGTTTGTCGTGATTTTCTTCCAATACCTTACTACGTTCGTCTTTCGGGACGCAGTACTTCCACTGGGTAACATGAACGTCTTCTTTCCAATCGGAGGGATCCACCCAATGTCGATATAGGTGGCCGTCTTGGATCTTATATTCTGGAAAATTATTTGGATTTTTGCACACATTATCGTAAAGGCCCTGGTACCACTGGCACGAGGGAATTTTGTCCGTCGCACACAAAGCTAACTTTGGCAAATATTCCACAATATCCGGCTCGGGGGAATCGGCAGCGGTTTCCAGTGGTTCGCGGGAGAGAGTATCGGCAAGCAGATTTAAGGATCCTTTACGGTAGGTGATATCAAAATCAAACTGTTGTAGGAACATAATCCATCGGGCTATGCGTCCTGAGGGATTTTTCAGTGAGTTAAGCCACGCTAATGATTGATGATCCGTAATGACATGAAACTTGTAACCTTCGATATAGGGCCTCATTCTCTGGACAGCCCAAACAATGGCTAGACACTCCTTTTCAGTGACGGAGTAGTTCTTTTCGGCTGTACATAATGAACGACTGGCATAGGCGATGACTTGTTCCTGACTCTCCTGGCGCTGTATCAGGGCGGCTCCTAAGCCGTTTTCAGATGCGTCGGTTTGCAGTATGAACGGCACTCGAAAGTTCGGGCTAGCTAATATTGGAGCGTTAACTAAACAGTTTTTTAGTTTACCAAAAGCGTTCAATTGGTCGGGACCCCACGTAAATTTCGCTCCCTTCTTCAAGAGGGCATTTAGTGCTGCTGCAGTATCTGTAAAATTCGGTACAAATCGTCTGTACCACGAAATTATTCCTAGGAATCTTCTCAATTCCCTTACGTTTCGTGGCGGTGGAATCTTCAAAACTGCCTCTATTTTTTCGGGATCCGTCGAAATTCCATCGGGAGTGACAACGTGTCCTAAATATCTCAGGGATCGTTTTCCAAAATGGCATTTTTGCAGGTTCGGTCTTAACTTTGCATCTCTAAGTTTCTGAAAGACTATCTTCAAGTGAGATATATGTTGTTCGAGTGTTTGGCTCACCACCACTATGTCGTCCAGGTATGCAAAAGCAAATGGTTCTAGCTCCGGCCCGATGACTGAATCCAGAAGTCGCTGGAAAGTAGCTGGTGCCGAATGTAAACCAAAAGGCATCACCTTGAACTGAAACAGGCCACGTCCTGGTACGGAGAAGGCTGTGAGTGGCTTACTGGTATCGGTCAGCGGTATCTGCCAGTAGCCCTGTTTCAGATCAATTGTGGAGATGTATCTTGCCCCTACGAGCTTATCCAGCGTCGCCTGCACTTGTGGTAGAGGATATGCATCTTTTATGCTCAATGAATTTAGTTTGCGGTAATCAATGCAGAACCGAAATGCTCCGTCCTTCTTTTTGACTAACACAAGCGGGGAACTCCAAGGACTATATGATGGCTCTATAATGTTACCCTCCAACATTTCTTGGACTTCTGAATTCACGATTTCCAATAATCGTGGATTTAATGGGCGGTGCCGTTGTTTAACGGGGACTGTGTTTTCCGTTAGCCGGATATTATGCCTGATGCGGTTGGTGACGGAGTTTTTCGGAAAACTACTTAGTTCTTTGGCAATGAATTCGTCCAGACGCTGGGCTTCTTTTTGATTTAGGGGAAAATCCGTGACGGTTTTTGGTGGTGGTTTCATGGTTATATCTTCGGTAGCGGCGGAACTTGGAACGAACGGCTTTGATTTCGGTGACGGGTTTTCGGAGATGGCGGTCGGATTTATTGTAGTAAGCGGAAGGACGGTAGCTAGCTCGGGGGACGGTAGTTCTTTTCGGAAACGGACAGACATGAGATTAACTCCTGTCTCGATAACAGCATTATATGCGGCTAAAATATCCATCCCTATTATTATCGACGTCGATAGAGAAGGGATAGTGTCGAACCAGTTTTGAAGTATCCTGTTGTTGAACTTCCAATCCACTAAATATCTGCGTTGGATGGCTACCAGACTTCCGTCGGCGAGTCTAGCTTTCTGATAGGACGGAATTACTGAACGACTGGGGTTGAGCCTTCCTGCTACCTCCTCAGTGATAAAGGATTTCTCGGAACCGGTGTCAACAAGAGCGTGATATATTCTATCATCTATTTCTATATCAATAAACGGTCGGCGGTCTTGGGTGTCTCGGATGGGTGGATGCCGCTGTCTTAGTTCTGGCCACCCCGAGCTGCGTTTCCCGAATGCGGGCATCTGCAATCTCTCGACATGACTCCCTGTGTTCCACATCGAGAACAGAATAGCTTAGCCGGATTCTTACATTGAGTTCTTACGTGGCCCTCTTCACCACATCGCCAACATCGCACTGTAGCGGTTGTTGCAAGTGCCGGGGCTTTCTGAGCCGACCATACTGTATTACGTTGCGACGGGGTTGCTGCTATCAATTCTTTTTGTAGCTGCTCGTATTCACAGATAGCCTTAAGGAGCTCGGCAATACTTGTTACGTCCGTTTTACGAATAGACTGTCGGTATTCGGGTCGTAGGTTCTTGTAAAGACAGTGTAGTTGCTGACTTGCCCCTATTTGCCCATGTCGCCGTAATAGCGTTTGCAGATTGAGGACGTAGTCTTTTCCATTCTCATTAATACGCTGCTTGCGGTTCCTGATTTGTTCTTCCAGTACCAGCTCATAGTCTGCGGGAAAGTAGAACGCTTTAAAATCTACGATGAAGTCATCCCAACTACTCCATGTGCCTCGGTTGTTTCGGAACCAGAGAAGTGCTGATCCGCGAAGGAGGTTGGGGAGCGCCACAAAGAGTTGTTCGTCTTCGATCCCATTACATAGCTGAAGTTCTTCTACTCTTTCTGCAAAACTTATCGGGTCGGATGCTCCATCGAATTGAATAGCCCATTTCCGTATCATATCACATAGAGCTAAGTTCGACATTCCTCTTTTAGCGGCTTCGGGCGAACTAGGTATGGTTGGGCTTGTACTTGGGTCGGTTTCCAGAGTGTCCTTATCTTCTATGAACGAGGACGTATAACCCCAGGTCGGTTTCTTAGATTCCATCTTGGAATGTTGTATCGGATTCTATTTCTGGTTTTTATCTAAAAGTCCCTGCTCGGGCGCCAAATTTGTGACGCCAAATTGGTGACGGTGTGCTCGGGCGCCACGGTAACTTGCTTACCTCCGGGTATCACGTCGTTTCTCCAGGGTGAATGTTTGGGTAAACAAGAAATTAAATAAACAAAAGCTATAATGTAATAAAAGAAATAAAAATATATTGTCGGAAAATAACTACATATATAAAATAAAATAAACTCTTTAAAAATGGAAACTAAAGTGGTAATTCGGAAAAGGATAATTGTTGAGCTAAGGCTTCCGCGCTTAGGCTTAGGGGATGCGGCGTACGCACACACGGGACTTATGGCTTTGCGCGCATAAGACAGGACGGACGGGTCGGTCGGGTGAAGTGGCCTTCGCGCACTAGGGTTCTTACCTTTCCGGCGTTCGCACAGAAAAGTTCTTATTATTAGCGAACGGGGCGCTTAAATACCCGTATTCGGGACGAGGGGATGTCGGGCGAAGATATGCCGGGCGAAGAGATGGCTGCGCGCTGTGGATGTGCGGTAACATATGCCTTTTGCGCTCATCGCGGAACGTTCGCCGCCCCGAGAACGCGGTTCTCGTCACAAGTGCTTTGCAAAGGTTGCTCGCTTGCCTTTGCTTGACTTGCGGCCAGCAGTTGAATTTCAAATATAAATGAATACAGTCGAATTGTGGTTGAATTGTCTTCCCGTATTTAATTCTTTCATATCCGTGTTACGTATTGAGTCTACTACTCAAATATTTTTTTGTTTTCTATATCTCTATTATCGTCGTAATATTTTCAATTTTGTAGAATAATCTCGGCACAAAAGAAGCAAATGTTGATTGATGAAAATTGAATTTTTAACAAAAAGTGAACAGACTATTTCTTCATTGAGCTGAACAATTCGGCGTTTTGTTTAATTTGCCATGAATTTGTAAATGATTTTAAATATATCGTGATAGTGTCGTAAAGACATATTTAACGATTTGAAGAAAAGTCTCTCAGCCCAACAAAAGTTACTTCAAATCAACAAATTGGAATGAATAAGCATTATTTTAGTATTGTTTCTCTATTTTCGGTAGAAATAGATTGCAATAAATTTTATCTACCAACAGACACATTTTCCACGTGACATAAACACGCGCTCTTATGGCATCCCTTTACGACAGCACTTATATATGTGAACTAAATTGTTCAAGACTGAACCACACTAAAAGTAAGACTCGAAATAGAAAGAAGGCCAAGTATCGTGTTTTGTTAGTATGATCTCTTTTTTATTATTTGCAGTTTATTTGCTCTCTTTCAGAGAGATGTTGTATTATCTTAGAAGAGACATGCTACTTCATTGAAAACAAATTTCTTTGCAATAACAATCGTAATGTTAATACAAATTCATGATTTTCTGAATGATATCGTTATTCATTCTGAATATACCGATATCCGTTAGGGAACGTTGTTGGTTACATGGTAGCGCTCCAGCCCATCGGCCACCTTGCTCACCTGACCTAAAACTCTTATTTTCGAGATTTTTGCACAGGTTGAACAGGATTTTGAATAGGATTTTGAACAGGTCAAACTCACTCTGCATCTTTAAAAAATCCGAGTCCAAAAAGTGAACCCATACCTGCCTAGCACTACTACTACCTATAGGATAGGATTTACACTCAACGCGTAGAACATTTTATTAATTATTTCATGCGTGTTATTCGTGAAGAACTAATTTAACATTATTAATGATTGAATAATTTATTTTACCTTGTCTCTTTTATACATTATATGCATATAAAAAATATACTTATATATTCCAAATAAATCCGAAATCTATTGAATACTTAAATCGTTACACTTATTACAAATAGGGACCCAAGGTATGAATGGGTTTAATCCAAAGTGGTTTAAGTAAGATTTTGTCAGATTTGAGTAAAGTGAATATTTCTACTACCCATAATCAAAAGAAGGTTGTTTTTAAATGAGTGCATTTATTAACATTTTTCCTGATGCAGAAAAAAAGTGTTCTTTTGTGGGCAAAGTGGCAATATGACTTACGCCAAATTGGATATTTTTGGAAAAGTGGTATAAGTAAGGCACTTACATTCTTGTATCAGAGTCATTTTTCAAATTCAACAAGTTTTTAAATATGCATTTTAACAAACATAATTATGTGATTACACCTTATTTAGGAACTGAACACTTAGTTAAGGAACTTTAAAAAGTATCCAAAGTAAAAAAAAGTTGTCATAACAATGTAAAAGTGGTAACAAACTGTAAAAGAATAAAAATTTCTAGAAAGCCAATTTTCCAACATTTTACTTTTCTGACTTAGCTTTAAACGGTCCATATTATAACCATTTTCACTAAACAAGCATATAAAGGCACCTTACGGTTCATATAATAACCATTTTCACTAAACAAGCATATAAAGGCACCTTACCAAATCAATATTACTGTCAATATTTTAGAATAATGACAGTATTACTGTACGATAATATGTTTAAAATGTTTATTATTCTAAAATATTGCCAATATTACTCATCGTGTAAGGTAAATTAATGATGTAATGCAGAGAATACTGATCTTTATCCGGATAATTGATTACTTGATAAATATGAAAGGAGGATTGCAGCAAATATTGACAGTACTAGGATTGACAGTATTATTGACAGTGTAAGGTGCCTTATAGAAAGCCTTGTGGAAATTAATTTAAAAAGTAAACAAACAGAATTGTGTGACTTGACGGTTGACATTAAAAACACGCACATCACATGACGTAGCTAACCGCTCTCAAGCTTCCGCTGTATCAAGCAACATATATTCGTGCCGGCCACAAAATATGCTACATATGGCAACTAAGCATGTTGATAATATTTCGGGTTTCAACCATAGACAAGGTTTCAACCGACAGATGCTAACAGACGACTTTTTTGCCGTCAAAATTCTCCAAAAGATTAACGTCTAGGTGACTTTTTAGTCAATGTTACTATGTTAATGTTTTGTTGTATTGTATATGCATAAATGTTTAGGTAGCATACCATTGCAAAATTTATAAGTAAATAATGTATAGAACGCTATTTACTCTTAAAATGTAATTAATCCTGTGCCACTATAGGCAGCCAACATAGCCTTTTAAATAATTTCTATCAATATAATACCTAGTTGCCCAAAAATTAAGTAGATTGATAAAGTCTGATAAATAAAAAAATAAAGTATGAACATATTATTTTATAAAAGGAAATATTCTTATGATGGGATTTTATTTAATTTTACCGGTAATTTCAAGTAAGATAACAAATGCTTCAACATCTTCAACGTCAACTTCAACAAAAATTGCATTTCCAAAGAACTACTAAACTGTTATTACAACAATTTTTACGAATATCTGCAAGTCTGAAAACATCAATAAATACAATGTTATAATGCAGAAACCAACGAGTGTTATGAAAGAAAATTAGGCAAAAAGCGTCGTAATAAATATCGAAAACAATGTCTGCAAAATGGATTCTAAGCAAAAGCTGCTCCACAAGGTTAGATGCAGTAATATCAATATTGAGGGGAGTAACGTAAGGCCTATAAGGCGAAAGGTGACTATGGCAATAATGTTTATAATTGCTGTACAGCAACAGTAATTCCTGCGAAGAAAATGTTGACGCATATAGTTTTTAAAATAATATCTCTGCCTGTCGCTGCTATGCATCATGTAAATTTATGTATAAAAGATTTGGATGTAAGAACAACTTTGCCTGGTACAAGGCAAGTTAGAAACTATTGATAGTTGCGCGACTGTCGAATAAAAACTATCTACTGAAAAGAAACAAAAATCGACGACTTATTATAGAACTATCGATAGAAAAATATCATAATTTATATTGAAAGTATATGTGAATTATAACAGAATCATGCCTAGGGCTATCTTAAACTTTCCCGCGGAAAAGCGAGATGCCCAGAGGAATTTAAGCACTTGGTATGTATCTTAACTTCACAGAAAACACACGGAAACTGACCGACGTTGCCTTTAACCACTACACCAATGAGCTGGGTTTTAACCAATATTTAGAAAATGATACATATTCACATACTTCTTAGGCCCAATTCACACATAAGCGGCGTCGGGCGGAGGCGCGGTGTAGGCGAGGTGCAGGCGCGACGTCGCGCAGGCGATTGTGATGTCCACATGCCGTGAAGGGCATGCCTATCGTGTCTTAGACGAAGAGGCGAAGACGCGGTACCGGCGCGGCGAGAGGCACGAGGAAAATGCCCGCGCCTCGTCACCTAAGTGTGCATTGCACCACATGTTTATATTGTTTATATAGAGGGGGCGTGAAAGCGTCGTGCCTCTCGCCGCGCCGGCACTGCGCCTTCGCCTCTTCTCCTGAGATACGGTGCCTGCGAGGCGAGAGGCATAACTCTTCCACGCCGCCTCTATGTAAACATAAGGATGATGTCTCGCCTGCACCTCGCTTACAGCGCGCCTCCGCACGACGCCGCTTATGTGTGAATTGGGCCTTACATACGCAACAAAATCTCAAGAATACATTATATATATATATATATATATATATATATATATATATATATATATATATATATATATAATATTATTACGTTACATTCTAAACAATATTGCTTTCTGGCTTGATAAATAAACGTAGTACCAATAATAATATTATTAACTAATTTATATTATTTCCGGAATTGTTCTATGTAATATACTTGAAATTCAAAATTACAAGGTTTCAAGAAGCGACATCAAACTGTTTTTCGTTCACAACTTAAACAAAGAGTACTAATATTGTCCATTATTTTGTAAAATTGACTAACAAAACGATTTTATGTGCGACTGTACCAATATTTTATTAAATAACTAATAATGCGATTTATAGTAATCGCATTATTAGTTATTACACTTATACGCATTTATGTTCAGTATGGTGTGGTGACTTTAAAAATGCTATTTTTTTTACTTTGAAAGTGGTCGTGTAGATGATTTACAGTGAACATCATCCTCTATTTGAGCAAGCTATCAGTCATAGATTTCGTTCCAGTAATTATGTACGAATACCAATATATCAGATGAATATACGTACTGTAGAGAATGTCGCCGCTGTTCGCGAAATTGTGCAAATAATCCAATTCGTCGTCGATCGCTCTGTCCGTTAACTACGTGGACGATAATTCAGAAGGGTCTTGGCGTAGACCCATATGAGATCCAGCCAGTGCAGAAGCCTACCAAATATGTCGTTCATTTGCTGAATAGGCTCTAGAGCAGCGGTTCGTGCCTGGTTAACAAACAAGGGTGCTTTGAAAAGTTCGCGAAATGAAAGGAAAATTAGAAAATATGTTTTTGAAATATCTTTTATTTTTCAACACAACCTCCCTCAAGTTGAATGCACTTCATCCAACGATACTCCAAAGCCATTATGCCCTTGCGAAAGTGCGATTCTTGAAGTCCTAAATAGTTGTCGACAGCTGCTTTTATTTCTTCTTCCGTGGAAAATCGTTTTCCTTCGAGGGGACGTGATCATGATGGAAAATATTCTTGTAGCCAAGTATTTTTTCATGAATTTTTGCATCATCTAGAAGTCTAGCGTAATATTGACCGTTTATTGTTCGGCCCTTGGGAAGATAGTCAATTAGTAATATTTCCTCAGTATCCCAAAAGACTGACGCCGTAACTTTTCTTGTTTTGGTGGTGAAGAACCCCTATGTCTCCATCGTTGAGATTGTTGCTTAGTCTCAGGGGTATAATAATGAACCCAATCAGATTTATTTGAGTTAAAACGGTGTAGACAAATTCTTAATCTCTGAAGGTTTTGATCCATTTTCAATATGCGCAGCACAAATCATCCGAAAGCTTTTTCATCTGTTATTCCACAGTGCGGATATGAAATGTTCTTTCATCTGATATCCCTATAGCCTTAGCAATGTCGGAGCCCTTTAATCGAAGATACTGCATAATCACATCGTGGACTCTTTCGACGATTACAGAGGTTCTGGCAGTTTTTGATCGCCCACTGTACGAATCATCTTCTAGGCGCTCACGACCATGTTAAAATTCGTTACCCACTTATGCACAGTCGTGAATGACGGAGTAGAGTCTCCTAACGTATCCTGCATATCCTTATAAATTTATGATGCTTCACAAGCTTTTTTCATAAAATATTTGTACAGCGCGCATTCCAGTTTTATCCATTTTGCAAAACTTTCAAAGCTATCATTACTCAAAGGAGCACCAAATTGATATTACTTGACACACAACAATGTAAAATTTAATATTTGTGCACAAGATAGTTGGTGTCATCTATTGCATATATTTTGTTCGATCTGATGCTGGCATTTCCAGAAATTGTCAAAGCAGCCTCGTAGTTAGTGATATTGATATTCAAGATTGGACTAAAATAATGCGCTTTACGTACAGCCTTGTTGGCCATATACCCTATAGTTTTCAAATATCAATGCCATATAATAAGCATTCAAATAACTAGAAACTAGATATAAGGTCAAAGTTCAAGTTCTATCAGGCTTAAAACACCCTTTGTGCATATAAAGGGCATTTAAATTATTTTTAAGTATTATTATTCAATTCACAACACAGACTAAATATACACATAAATGTTGTGCAATATGACAAAAATAAGAAACTTTTCCCCACAGCTTTCCACCAAAAACGAAGCAAGTTTAGCTTACGTAAGATAATAGTCACAGGCAAAATTTGGTTTTAAAGCTCTAGATATCATAATTTACCTCCGAGAATTTCCATATAGAGCGAGAGAGAGATTAATCTATGGCCTTTATGTCATTGATTATTTTATTATTACAGTATTTTATTTCGGATAACTCGGAAAATCGAAGTTGGTAAAATAAGGTGAAAGATTATATCGAAAATCGGGACTGGAAAACTTTGATAAGGCGTCATTGCACATAAAATTATCATATATATCATAATAATTAAAATGAACTCCCTTTTAAGAAATAGAATATTTTTTTAAAAATAAAATATTTTATATTTATAATTTACCATTCTTTTTTCCGCGATTGTTGAATCATCTATTCTCCACATTCTCAACAAAAAACACTTTACCTGGATCGAATATTTATTTTTGAAAAATTACCACTGGTAAAGTATCATATCTATTAGAAATATATTTTTTCATTTCTAATCAAATACTCAAAATAATAAATAAGAGTTTTGTACTAGATTTCGAAAACGTAATGATGTTTTTTTTTTCAGAAAATTGAAAATGTAGGTAAACCGGGACTTTCTCCCACCGATTTCCACCAAAAACGTATCAAGGCGGAGTTGCGTGAGATAATAGTTAAATCAGAAATGAAAGGTTTGAAAATATCTACTAGTTTTTCAAAAAACATTGAGAAAAAATGCATCACAAACCGACAGACGGACAACGTAAGGACGTTTCCCGATGATGGTCTTAACATGCCAATCGGGCTAGGTTCACGTCGCCACCTTTGATCTAGGGCTGCATAGCGCACTCGGTTGTGCGCACCCGATTTACAGTTATTACCTCAGACGAATACAAAAATATTTATTTATTAGTCTGAGGTTATTACAGTAGAGTTCACGCGCGCGAATTTAAAATAGTAGGCACCCGGATTTAAAATTGTTTGCGGGCTTATATATTCCTCAACAAATTGTTGCCATTCTTTCAGTTTAATAGTGCAATATATGTATATATTTGCAAATAGATCAAACAAAATCATATAGAATCGTTAACATCTGTATGAGTTTTATACCTTAACAGATTATATACAAAGTGGATATGTGTAATGTTTATTTTTAGTATTGCTTGTTATATTGCATTGTATTCAGTTTATCGCGGTCAAAAATTTGAGTGAAACAATATAAACAGCGAACCAAACAGTGAAGAAAAATAAACGTCTTGTCTAAATACGGCCAGCATCAAAATGCCTGAGCGTGTGCAAATTTGCGACACAATTTCGCGTAATTGGACCATCCCATTCCTGACCCAATAACAGTTTTTTATTTTTTTTAACCGCACGATTCAAATACTTTATTCATTTGTAATGTAAAAATTATATTTTAGGTTTTCAATTGTTCATTACTTTTATATGAGAAAATGGAATAAAAAACACTTTATATGTTAGCTTTAGTCATTACTAATATATATATAATACAGCTCAGTGGCCTACTGGCTAGAGGCGCCATTCGTACTGAGCATTGGGGAGCATGAATTGATTCAAATTTATGAGCATCTTCTGTGTGTTGCATTTGTTATGTTGTTATGAAAGTCAGTATATTTACTTTTTTTTTAATCTTTTATAATATAGAAGTTACAGCTTAGTTAAAAAGCTGAAAATGTTGAATATGGCCGACATTTTGTCAATCGACTTCAAACTTTATATTTGTATTTTATCTAGCCAAATATCCAATTTGAAAATTTCAGCTAGTTTATTTAACGCCTTGCTTTACAGGATAATTACGTTAATTTCAACAAAAATATAATACCACTAACTTATTAATATTTTATTATTATTTAAAAAAATATTACTCATACTATCCAAAATTGTATCAATAATAGTAGATCTTAAAAGGGGGTTTTATAGCTTACTGAAAAAGAATTGAAATTAGTTATCAAAAATATCTAAAATGATGATTCTAGTAGTCACTATCATTATCTGAAACCGGATAGATCAGGCTTGCCAAAGAAATTTTATATTAGCTTTTATCTCTATAAAATAGGAGTTACAGTTACAGAAAATTCCTGATAATATTGATTTTGACCGTAACAGTTTTTCAGATCGTTTTATTAATTCTTCGAAAATTATGATGATAGTTATCGATATCAAAAATTATTGAAAATATTGGAAAATATTTAGATCAGTGAGTATAGTTTCTAATACTCACTGATCTAAATATTTTTCATTATTATCTCTAAATAAACTAAGACTATTCAAAATTGAAAAAATATGAAAATTCGTTTTAAGGCGAATTCGTTGTTCAATAACTCAAAAATTCGTGGCTAAATTTTACATTGTTGTGTCAAATTTAACGGGACCGCCGCCTCCGATCGCCCCCTATTTACCGGTGTGAAGTTATCCATTTCCAATAAATCCGGCGGCGGCGCGGGTTATAATTCTCCAGCAATAAAAAAAATTGATTTTTGGTACAATTGTTTACTCATGTCTTGGTAACCATAATATAAGAATTAAATAAAAATAAGTTGATAGTTGTTATTGAATAATATTTGCAAGAAAATATTTTGCAATTTTTATCAACTTTGCCCACGTATTTTTTTTTCATTTTTCATGTTTTGTTTAGAATTTAATAGTAATCATCAAACATCTTTTTTTAAAGTGGCACTAGCCTTAGCTTTTTTTAAATTAATTTTGAACTTAAAATTGTTAGTGTACGGCGTGATAAAAAATGAATAAAATTAGAAACTAAGTAATCAGCATAGGTTGGAATAAAAAATTATAAAATTACGCCCTACTATATTTTTGGCGCCAGTCAAAGTCAAAATTATTTAATTATCCATCATTGCCCACGGAGTTTTTCTTCTTCAAATTTTCAACATTTGTTGCTAACACAATAGTGGTTACAAAAAGTATTTTTTTAGATTGGCACGGATACATTATTTTTTTATATCAATTTTTAATTAATTAAACCATATACATGGACGGTTGGTTACAGAAGGTTGTGAAGATAAACCTTTGTTTAAATCAAAGCATATGTTGCTAAGACATGATTTTAGTAGTTTCTAAAAAGTAATATTGTAAAAAATGATAGCAAGTATTTTTTAGAAGCTGTCAAAGTTGACCCGAAATCTATGGTTGGACTTTGTTGCTGAAGGAATTACGAATTATTTAGCAATATTATTTTTATTTAAATTATTGTATATTGTTTATACTACATTAGGTCAACATGGGATAAAATCGAAAATCCAAAAATGACGCTCTATAAGTTTTTGCCGGTAGTCAAAGTCAAAATTATTTAATTTTCCATCATTGCCCACGGAGATTCTTTTTCACCATTTGTTGCTAACCCAATAGTGGTTACAAAAAGTATTTTTTTAGATAGATAATAGAAGATCCATTAGTTGTCTTAGTGTTATTTGTACTTTCTCGTCTTGCTTTTTTTTAGTGTTCTATAAAACAAGATTATTAAAGAAAAGTTAAGTCGAGGTTATTAGTTCCATTCTCAAAATATTCTGTGTTTTGTTAATTGCTCCAACTAAATTATCGAGTCGTTATAGCGTATATCCGTCTGCATGTATTTGCCATACGTCTCCTCTATAAAAGATATCACTTACATGTTATATTTTAAATATATTATTTAGAAGATTAGAGTAGTTTTCTTTGCCGAACAATAGTGTATAACAATGGCTGTAAGATATATAAACACATCAATCAACCAATCGTGAAGCGTGCCTTGATAGGGAACAATATTTGCAGCTCCCAATAATATTGTTGTTACTGTCCTATCTCAGTACCAGCTCCAAGTATATTGGTTTTCCTACATTGCCACGTCCTCTGGTGGAGTCACATCGGTTATTTTTGATAGACACAGATAATATATTATATTTTTTCAGTATGGTTCTTCCTCCTAGGGCTCTTGTCATCTGGAACTTTAATATCCATATTATGAGAGCAAAACTGTAGCTTCGGTTAATGCAACTGTTTTTAAGAAAGAAAAATAAATTAAATCGTTTACTTTACATTAATATTATACGTATAATAAAATAATGTGCAGATTGATTATGATTTATAGGAAAATTATATTAAATTTGTATTACGTATGTTAAGAAATTCATTATTAAATTTATTTTTTATTCTTAAGCGGCAATTTTAACATATATTTCAAATACTGTGGGTGGCACTGGAAGAACGTTGCCCCCGCATTTTAGTGGACAAAAGTACCCCCACATGCGAGCGTCCGCGCGTTCTGACGCCGACGCTAGTATTGATTTGAAACAGACTCGCTGTGAGTGCTACGACGCTCCTTGAACGTGCCGGGACGTTTCTCCCGCCGCAAAAATCGACAGGTAGGACGATAAAATATACTAAATATACAAACATTGATCCTGTTGCTTTTTGTGCTTTTAAAAATAATGTAATATACCTAACAAAATATACGGTAAATTCGTAAATTATTTAAACATTTATAATTTGATTAGCAATAATAATAGATATTTATTGATATTCTTTAATTTCCAAAAATATAATCTTATAATAATAAAGTTTATTCATGTTTTATAACGTAATAAATATATAATTATCGTAGATGAAAATATTTTTAGATTTATTAAATTAGAAAAAAAAAACAATTCACAGATACACAGTATACAGTAAAATTAATATGTTATAAAATATTTTATAATATTATAGTTTACATTAAACCTTATAGCAGTTTTTCGGACAATGTTCTTGTGCCATCGATTATTGAATTACAAAATTAATGCAAATATGAGATCTATCTATAGTGGCCATTGCAAGTATTCCGTATTTTCTGATATTTATTTGATTATTTCATTTGATATAATTATATAAGTTGATATAACTATGATTTTATTTTATTTAAATATTATTGCAAATTTATATCATAGTTTCGACTTTATCGAATCATAGTGTACAATAACTAGTGTACATTGACTTATATTATATGAACATTTTAAAGCTAGTTTTTAAGAATAAGCGTTGCTCATTCCGTATACAGGAGCTGGCATTTATTGATTTTGTGCTCGTTGAAAAAATTTAATCATCCATAAATATGACATTCGTTGTAATGCAAGGGACACAGAAATCATATAAATTAAAATGATTGTTTATTCAAATATAAAATTCGTGTAAATTTATGATACGTGCTTATATATTTAGTACAAAGTAACGAATACTACTACGCTATGCCAAATCAATTTCTATTCACTTTACCAAGAGTTTCTGAGAAAATTGATTCATGAATCCTAGTAGAACGTGGTTAGCATTCCAAAGGAGAGTTTTAGGGCCATAGTCAGAGCGGATTTAATGCATTTTTCCTTTCAGTAAATACATATATACAGCGAATTTCTTCATGATATCAGAAATTTTCCGGAGAATTTGTGTAATTGCAATTTGTCATTTCATATATTTTACATATTTAGTTACTCATAGCGTAGTCTAATGCTCGAATGGTAATAAAAGACCTGTTTAAGTGTTCTACTTGAAACAACCAAATAAACGACTATAATATAAAATAATTGTTTATTATCACAATCGTTACTTGAAACTTTACAATGGTCTTTTTGTAGGAACATTTTATTGAATATTAATGCATAAGGTTTACAATGTAGCTTTTGTTGCAAGAAATTGTACAATAAAGTCAAAGTTTAATAATCAAAACAAAAAATATTAATTTATTTTTATTTAGGATCAAATATTATTCCAATAAACATATTCACTAAAACATGATCAGACATTAATATCGAAATATATTGTAAATTTAAAAACTAAATCTAGTTCCTGTATATTTGAATAATAATACACTTTCTTCCACGTCTTGATTGTTTTGATATTTTCTCGATCCTGCGTTCCAGTCTATTGTGGTAGATTTCGTAACCACTACAGATTTTTGCGGCCTATCCATATTATCCCTTCCATTTTCCATTAAGGTGTAGAAGTTCACATCTAGGTCCCCTACATAGATGTCCAAGATATTCCAGTTTCCTATTTATCTATTCTGCGGAGGATTTCGTGGTTACCAGTTTTGCTTGTCCAAGTTATCTTAAACAATCTAGGATACACATTTCAAACGCTTCTATATTGTTAATGTCTGTTATGTGTACATCCATGTTTCGCAACCGTATCAAAGAATAAACCAGATGTAACATATTGCGAACCTTTCTCTAATTGCCAGACTCAGTGATTTATTCGTTAGTAAAGGTTTCGGTTTATGGAATGCCGCTCTAGATTATTCTATTCGACAACTTATTTCTACTGACGGATTTATCGGCTGCATGATGCAGCATTCGAAATTCTTAAAGTTTTCTACTTTTCCACGGATTTTGTTGTTGAGCGAGTCTACGTCTCTTATTGATGGCCATGTACTTAGTTTTTTTTATTATTAGGCATGCACTGTTTACTCTTGCAACCAATATCTGAAGATCTTCAGCAGAATCAGTTCGAATGGCAGTATCGTCAACGAAACAACACCCGTTTCGCTGACGATACTGCCTATTGATGGTTTTTCATTATATCGTAATATCGAATATTTTTGGTCTAAGGCTACCTTGAAGATATTTTCAGTGTAAACATTGAATTGAGTGGGGGAGAGTACACAGCCTAGACTTACGTCTCGTTTGATTTCGATTGGTTTAGAAGTATTGTTATTATACGTATTTAGTGTTATATACGTATATTTATACTGATACAATCGGTTTGGTTCCAATATAAATTTGATATCAGACGGATGTCCTTATCATCTAGCTGAATGTTTTGTAGGGTTGTAATTCTCTAAACGCCGCTGTAGCATTGTTAGAATCGCGAATAAAGCTTCTCTAGTACCAAGGCACCGTCAGAAACTGTTCCTGGTCCATAGCCCCCTCACATTTGATTTTAATTTTATTGTGTAATATTCGCAAATGTAATTCAAGAGCATGGCTCATTAAACTAATGAGTCTACCATCACTACACTTCTTCGTCATTTGTTTCTTAGGTAAGAGAATGAAATAACATTTCAGCCATTCAGATGGGATGTGTCCAGTGTCGTAAATCTGATGTAAATGTAAAGTATGTTACTTCTTTTACGTTATCGTAATCCAACAGTTTAAGCCACTCAATATATTATCAGGAACACAGGCTTTGTTATTCTTGGCTTAGTTTATGGCTTCCTCCACTTCATCTGTAAGGATTTACGGGCCAGTTTCCGTTCTTAAATTAGGTTCAGTAGGCCTGTGGTTTTCAAAAAGTTTTTTGGAATATGTTTCTCATTCTTCCATTATCTCCTCTGCCCTTTTTTTAAGCGTTTTCTAGAATTTTCTTATGGGTATTGAATTCGTGTTTCTGTTAAGTGGTTCGATTTTAGTTTTCTATTCACTTCTCTTTGGCCTTTTTCATTCTTCCCTTCTTCCCTTTTGTATCCAATTTCGTCGGTGTTCTTTAGGGCTCTCCGGTCATCCACGCGTAAGGATATCAGTTGGCATCCATGGTTGTTTTTTAGGAATTGTGCGTGATTCAATCTGTTTATTCGTATATTGTAAGAGTGCGCGGCGTTTTCTTTATTTGACTGTTTAAATTTTGTTCAAAATTATTCCTAAACTTGACGTCTTTGAGCATGTGCATATCATGTGCTTATTTAATAGGCCGATTCACAGTCTGTTTTAATTTTACAATTATGCCGGCCGCGTTAAAAATGTGGTATCTGGCTGCATCAGCACTCGGGTACCTTCTATGGTCAAGCATGTAATCAATTTGGTTGCGAATTACATACCTTAATTATCTCTCGGCGATTCCCATGTATATAAGCGTCTCTTTGGTTGTTTGAATAGCGTGTTAGTCACTACATATCCAACACTCTGGCAGAACTCTATTAGTTTGTGACCTCTGTTATTCCTCTCTCCAAATCTAAACTATCCTAAGACTCCTGTTATTGCTTCTTGTCCTACATTGACATTATTGTCGTTTTTTAGTATATTACATTATTTCTTCAAATTGCAGGTATTCTGATATTTATTCTTTTGTATTAGTAGCTGATGGGGGTAATTGTATAATATTTATGTTTACTACCTGCCAGAGTTATCATTACGACGTCATCCGAAAGAACAATTTTTTTGACATTCGTCGATCGCTTTCTGTAGCTTAATAAATACACCATTTGTTTATGTGTTAGGATTGCCAGTGTAGTAAATAACGTAGTCCTCACTTCATATATTACCAGATCCTGTTCCACGGGCTTAGGCGATTGCACACTAAGGCGTTTCATTTCAGTTTTCCATATAGCGACACGATTCAGTGGGTCTATTTCCCTTTGTGGTACAGAGATTTCGCAGGCCGACCACCTGAGATGCTCTAGTCATGTTGAGGTATTCCTATTCCTATTTTTCTAGGCATGGTAGTTTTACTAGGAATATCCTTAAGGACATTTAATGCAGTACTTTTATATTGCTTTCTGCATCCTTCCAACGTTAATCGTACTGATTCCTCCGCCTCCTGAGCACATTTGTCGAGCCAAGGACAAAAGAGTATCCTAATCTAAGTACGGTTTCCCATCGGAAAGGAGGCTATTTGTAGCTCAGAGATGGATCGCTTATACCGGCGATTGCTCGGTCTGCTTGGTCGGGGATTGCTTCGCCAAGGAAGTTCCTTGCTTATTTTACAGCTGACCTCTAAGTGCTATTTTTCAAGATATTCCATATAATGATGGTATTTTTATTGAAATGTGTACGTATTTTAATTTATTATTGTGAACTAATTACAATGAAACAAAATCGTATCTCGTATCTCTAACAGAAATGCGTTGACCCGAATCAAACCGAATCAAATCAATTTGAACCGACATAATTTGAATGAGATCCAATTTTAGAGAAATATCTAAATTTTGTTTCAATATTAATTAATTAATTCGGAAAGTCGTGTGGTTCCGACACCAGATATTTAAATTTCAATTCGTATATTTTAATTTGCGTGCAAGTAACCTAACCGGAAATACGTTTTTTTAATGTTTCACAGTTCAAAAGTAAATATGTGTTTCAATCTATATGCACCGACAAACAATAAAGATGTAAAAACGGAGACTTTTTATGATCAATTGCAAAAACACAAGACCTTATAGAAAAAAGTATAGATGAGATATCCACAATGGGGGATATGAATGTATAGATACTGTAGATAGAAGTGATACAAATGATCCTCATATAAATGATCGTCAGATGAGATCCTAGCTTTATGACACAGGAAATTCATGAATTTGCACACATTTCAGCCTCTTTATATGGGTTGCATATGATGAGACACAGTCAATAGAGTCATACTCCACAGATCTGACAATAGATGATGATAGACGATAAAATTGATACACCTTCGGGTAAACATTCCCATAGATCTAGTGGCAGACCCCAACAATTTATGTGCACGAGCGATGACGGTGTCTACGTGCAAATTTAATGTCAATTTTACATCCCGAGATCCTTGATTACTACAGGACCATCTAGTAGAAAACTGTTCATTCACTTCATCATTCCAACGAATAACAGGCAGATTGTAGTCACCCACCAGACAGACTGAATGGTCTCTCCACGTAACGTTGTTAGTTAAGGTCTCTACCCGTGCCATGTGATCGTAGTAAACATCAATTTCAGATTGTGGCGAAATATAGATATAGATCACTCTTACCGGACGAGCTATGAATTAGTTCAGATGCGAGGAGCTTGTTAACTGCTACTAAAACGCCACCTCCCCTACATTTACCACATAAAGAAGATATCTAACAGTGCTCTCGCGTAGTTGACTAGTCCTCTTCTGCATAATTGGTACTGTGGTTGCGGATTGTGGCCTTCGCGATTAACAATTATTTTCGCTGAGGATGGGGTAGACTGTATTGAACACTCGTGCAAGGTAGCATTCGAATAAGTTGCTTCCATGTGCAATTGCTTCGTACTAGTCCGTGGTAGCTGCTAATATCGATATTTGTATTTTTAAGTGTGTCCATAGCATTCTTAAATTTAATAGTGTGAGCTAAAATTTCACTTTAATGGTAACCGTTAATGATAATGGCGGTTTTTCATTTACAGCATCGGTAACCAGTTATTTTATACTATACATTGGTCCTAAAACACTCTTGGAGAATTTATCCAATGCGACTGGAAGACTTTTATGACAATATTGCAAAGAAGATGTGATTGTAAATGAAGGGTTAGGGACAGCAAATGAAAATGGTGAATTATTCATTTAATACTAGGCAAGTAACTTCATCATTTCATCACTTCATCATATTTTAAAATAAACCAATACATGAGGGCACACTCATCAACTAGGAACCAAATCACATTACAATCGACAAGAAATGGAGAAGTCTATCAATCGACGTAAGATTAATGAAGGGAGCAAACGTATAAATACAGAACACATACTAGTAAGAGCTAAAAAAAATAATCAAGCTAGAACCCCATAAAAAAATCAAACAGGGCAGAGTTCCATGGTATAGTGGCTCGACAACGAATAAAACAAAAACAAATTTGAGGAATAACACAAAATAAATTAGAACATAGACATATCAAAGACAAAAATACAGATCAATTACGGGAAAAAATCAAAGAAACAATTATTAGGTTAGAAAACCGAAAAACACAAAAATTGGATGTCATAAGACACATGAAAAGAAAAATAGTATAGATAGAAAATCACACAACGAATATGAGGCTGTAACAGTGCGGAGTAAAGAGATAGACTAGAAAAGTAATACACAGAAAAGAATAATGAAGTTAAAAAGAAGTACAAGATATGATAGCCAAAAACAAATTGAACGGCTCCTAATCCAAACAGAAGAAGCAGCAGACAGGAATGACATAAAAATATATAAAAACCAAAATTTCCAAAATACGGAACATGACTTATTACTACCAAATGATAACAACAATACAAAGGAAGATGAAATTTCAGTAGCCATAAACAAATTAAAAATTCGAAAAGCAGCAGGTATAGACCGCATAAAAGTCTCTGAGAAATTTATCATGAGGGTAGCGAAGTTCGGAGAAAGATTGCAGGACTTGTGTGAGGAGAAACTGGTGCGAGAGGTGTGGATGAGGTGTAGAAGTAGGTCAGAGGGTGGATGGAGAAAGGATAGTGAAATGATGTATGAAAGAGAGCGTATGTCTGAGGTTTGGGTAATTTTTATTTTATAGTAAATACATATTACCATTGTTTGAAGTAATGGTATAATAATACTTCAATCAACGATATTACTAAAGTTCTTCAAGGAAGACTGCTTTCTAACCCTATCCGAACACATTGTATGTTATTGATGATGGAACCTATTAAATTATTGTTAATATTGTATCATTCGGTCGCTTTTATGAAATAGCTTTATTGTAAATTTAATTAATTAATATTATCTTCTTATTAAGGTTATAGAAACAAAGATGTAAGTGCAAAAAAGCAGATCAAAACAAGATTCCAATATGGCCAATACAGCTCACCTGGTAAGACGTCAAAGTTCCCGGGACTTAAACCCGCAGCGATCTTTTGACCGATTCGAATTGAAAGAAATGCGTGGACGTCTTGTTGTTGAGAATGGAATGAAAACTGGTTGTTCATATGGAGCAACGAATGCAGCGTTTGAAGATTCAAGTGCCAATGAATCTAAAATAAAATCTTCATCTAGCAGCAAACGAGGTTCGCAAGAAGGAAAGATATTCAAGCCAGAATGCGGAGAAGATGAACGAGAGTCTTGGGATAGCAAACTTACGTTTCTGCTTGCAACTATAGGATATGCAGTTGGTCTTGGCAATGTATGGAGATTCCCTTATTTGGCACAAAAGAATGGAGGTGGGGCATTTTTAATACCATATTTTGTAATGCTAGCTGTTGAAGGCATCCCAATATTCTACCTGGAGTTGGCAATTGGACAAAGGTTAAGGAAGGGTGCTATTGGAGTATGGAGTCAAGTTTCGCCTTTTCTATCAGGTATGTTTGTATATTTATTTATTTATTTAAACCTAACCCTTTCATACCGTTATGGTGAGGGTATGTGTCCAATATGTTCTTGTATATATTTTTCGTCATCTGTTCCTGTACTGTGTACCGATAATTCTCTCCGGGCATATTTTTCTCGGTCTTAATTTTCTCTTTTATAGAACATATTTGTAAGGCCCTCCGCACACGAGACAACTGTTTTATGACTAGCGTTGCAAACCAATTGCGCGTGCAACTGATTTGTGACCTTACCCGTGTAGGGGAGTGGGAGACCGCATAGGGGTCGACTGAAACTTGACTGATTTCAAATCAGTGAACTGGTTGCGTACGATTAGAATACCCAGTCACAAAAAAGTTGTATGATTGCCTTGTGTTCACCAAAACGAAATGAGTAATCAAAGAATGTACATTATTTTTGTTGGAGAGGTAGAAAAGCATGAAATTCTGTATAATTATAAACTTCCACAATGCTCTAGAAAAGGCATAACGGAGAAAATAGCCACACATTCTCTCGTGTTTGTGTCCATCTTCGTGATGGAAGGAGACATCATTCTCATCAATCCCAAATAATAATCATTGGACATTCGTTAGAATGCAATAAACTTGCTATCTGTTTAAAACGGATGACACTCTTTTTTTCTGCCTTTCGTACTTTATGGTACTAGTACTTGTGGCTGACATTTGTCCAAAAATGCGCTGGGGCTTCAAATTTGTGGAGAGCTCTGATGCGACTGATCCAGAATCAGTTGTGCTCGTGTGCGGTGTAAGGTTTCATTTTGATTATAAACTGGTTGTGTGAATGACTAGTTTGAAACTAGTTTGCAATTTAGGTTACAAAACAGTTGCCTCATGTGCGGAGGGCCTAAGTGTTGTCTATATGGTTTGTTTCTTAGTTGGCTATTCTTGTCCTGCTTTTATTTTCATCATATAAATCTCATTTCTATGGCATTTCCTTTTTTTGCGTTTTTCGGGCATGTTCCATGGTTCGCTACTGTACATTATGCTAAATTTGGCTACATAATTACATGTGTAACATAGATTTGTGTAGCCTAAGACCAGCAGCACAATCCCACTCTAGCCAACTAATACTATATATTGTAGACCAAATTAAATTGAAATACAATAAAATCAAATAAAATAAGAATAGTCCCCTAATTTATAGAAAAATTCACCTGGACCCGTCCAATACTTAACGTGCCCTAATATAATTCTCTTGCACTTCTTCTATTGTCTTGCCCATCCTCGTTTAGGACCATTGTCCAGTGTCTTACCTCTTGTGTCCCAGGCCACGAAGCAATGCATGCATTAGTGCAATTCATGCATTGCTCCCATCTACTATCTCCTCTTCCACACATTCCACATAATCATTCCCCATCCAGCCTCTGTACCACCTCTCCTAATTTCCACACTGATAGTGGGCAATTAGCCACAGCTCATC
This sequence comes from Lordithon lunulatus, assembly GCA_963942505.1. Taxonomy (NCBI): domain Eukaryota; kingdom Metazoa; phylum Arthropoda; class Insecta; order Coleoptera; family Staphylinidae; genus Lordithon; species Lordithon lunulatus. Next base: position 41,437,160 of record OZ012666.1, read on the forward strand.
TTTTGTCTTTGAGGCCAACACATACATGGGTAGAGGACTATGTACTTGGACAACTTGGTACATACCTGCTTTTTATTATAGCACTATTCCGCTTTCTACTATCCAGTTTTACAGTAGCTGCTGTATTTCTTGCTTCCTATCTGCCCTTCGCCGGTTTTCTGCCATTAATTCCTTTACACCTTTTTAAATCTCTGTCACATTCATTCTTTTTGGCATTCGCTCTTGGGCTTATTTATTTCCTCTTTCTTGTGCCGGGACCTTACTGTTATACTTCTCCATTCAAAGGGTTCGTCTAACTCTATCGCGCTATCAGTCTTGCCTTACTAATCTTCAACGGTAACTGCTGTGATTATATTTTACATTAATTGTATATGTACTATAAGCAACCACGGGTACGCGTAGACAATAACATCTGTTAAAAATAAATACGCCACGGGATTTAATTCTTCATACTAACGGGGTCTATCTCGTGACATCATATGACTAATAAAGAAGGCTACGTTAGCATGCGAGAAACAAAGGTTTAATTCGTGATTCCGAAACATAACATAAAACAAACCTTCAAGCCTGCTTTTCTATCTCGCAGTCTCCCTTGGCCTAACGTATTACCTTACCATTCGATTTTATCCCTCAGGGATTCTGCTGTACTATACTGTTATCAACCGCCCCTCGCAATTGTGCTACTACTTCTGTTTCACAGATCAACTGGTCACGCCAGTGTCACTTTTCCAAAATTCCTCAGAATACTAGCGGGCTCATGACACATGATTTATAAACTCCTATTTTTGTAGTAAACTACGCTGATTTCCTATTGTTTGTTTCTTATTTCCATTATCTCTCTAGCTATTCGTCTTTGATTCAGTTCGTTTCATATGCCTTTCCTTTTCAATCGTTCAAATGCTTTTTCGAAATCTACAGTTTTATGGTAGTTTTCGCCTTTTTTTCGACTGTTTTATCGTATCGTGAATTTTAGGTATTAGGCTCTTCTTCCTCTTCTGAATATCTGTATTGTATATTATCTATCCCGTGTCCTTTATTCATTTCTCCAATATTCTTGCCAGAATTTTCCCCATATGCTGGATAGTGTGATCTCTGTAGTTGTTGCAGATCCATTTGTATGTATGGATAATATTGTTCCTGTGTTCCATCCTTGCATATTTTCATTATTTTTCTCATATTGTTCAGTAGTGTTAGTTGCTTTATTCCTTCCTTTACCATACATCTGATTTTTTGGGGCTAATGCTGTCTTCGCCGGATATTGTTCCTTCTTTTATTTTATTCATAGTTTCTACTACTATTTCGTATCTTTAATCTGTTCTGTTATTATTGGCTTTTCTCGTTTTTCTGCTACAGCTTTTGCTGCTTCTGTCAGGTTTACTAAATGTTGTTTCTATCTTTACATGTTACCATATTCTCTTACTACCTTTCCTACTTTGACTTTTATATTCAGCGTATTATATATTTTGTATCCACTTGTGCTGAAATTTTGTATTTATATTAATATATTATTTATTATTAATAGTGTTTAATTCTCTCTTGTCTTTAATATATAATATCTGTTTTTAACGCCATTGTTGATCCTATTCCTCGTTTTCCTCTTACTTCCTTCTCCATTCCTAACCATAGCATCCATATGTATAAATTTCCGTTTATTTTGGTTTGCTTCCGTGATTCCCATTATTTCTAATTTTTGTTTGTTTTATCATTTCATCTCCCACTTATATTTCCCTGAATACTCCGTTTGTTCCACCTATCTTCAATGTCCCCATTTTTATTACTGTCAATTCTGTCTTCCTTCTTCTGTTTTCCCCTTCCAATTAGATGAATTACATTTTGGATTAATCTCATAAAAATATCAACGCAAAAAGTAATTCATTTCTTATTTACTTCTAGTTTGGTTCTTTCGTGTCCTTTTCCTCGCTTATTGGTTTTCTATTAGTCTTGTCGTTCTATTTTACGAATAAATATAACGATATAAATAAAAGATATATTAACTTAAAATTATATTATGTCTTCCGCTTAACTAATCAGAATTATTGATGATCGGTAAATTTCTATTCAGCCGACTGGGACAAAGCAGTCTTTTAGATGACGGAAACAAACACGCTATCTTTATATACAATGTGTCCCCAGATTACTGTCCGGAGGGAGAAAATCCTTTTCAGTATATAAAAAGTTCTCTTTATAAAAAGTTTAAAATGGACTCTGCGGTTTTCCGGTTTTAAACAACAGACATTTACTTATCCTTGTAGTGATTTTTTACACGAATAAGTTATTTGGAATAAATTAATATTTATAGGGATTGGAATCAGCAGCGCCGTCGTGTCTTTTAATGTGGCACTATATTATAACACCATAATTGCCTGGTGCCTGTTCTATTTTGTACAAAGCTTTCAATCAGAACTTCCATGGTCAGAGTGTCCGAAATTATACTTTCCAAATAGCTCGTATATAGATGAACCCGAATGCGTTGTAAGTATATCTAATAAATCACATAATAAACCACTTACAATTATTTTTTAGGCAAGTAGCCCAACACAATATTTCTGGTATAGAACCACTCTTATGGTTTCAAAAGATATAGACACACCGGATGTTTTCAACTGGAAAATCGCACTCGCCTTAGTTATTGCCTGGATTTTAGTTTATATGTGTATGATTAAGGGAATAGCTTCGTCCGGAAAAGTAGTTTATGTGACGGCTACTTTCCCATATATTGTGCTCATTATATTCTTCTTTCGCGGAATTACACTGAAAGGTGCAGGTGATGGGTTGATGCACTTATTTACACCAAAATGGCATACAATACTTGACCCTGTTGTATGGTTAGAGGCGGGGACGCAGATATTCTTCTCACTTGGATTGGCCTTTGGTGGGCTAATAGCATTTTCCTCTTACAACCCAGTTAATAACAATTGCTATAGAGATGCTATAATGGTTTCAATGACAAACTGTTGCACATCCATGTTTGCCGGCATTGTGGTATTTAGTATAATTGGCTTTAAAGCTACGATGACATATGACAAATGTCTAGAGGATCGAAATGCTACTGTAAACCACTTGTTTGGTGTTGGACACGTTCCCAGTATACTTCCGGAAGCTGGAACAACCATTAATGTTGCAACTGCAGTTGGAGGAGTCGCAAGCGTTATAATGCCTTATTTACCAGTGTGCGATCTACAAAAAGAACTAGATAACGTAAGTTTATATTTCAATCCTTATTACGGTCATTAATAAATGGTTGCGTTTATTGCAGTCTGCTTCTGGAACTGGTTTAGCATTTATAATATTCACAGAGGCCATAAACCAATTTCCTGGTGCACAATTTTGGTCCGTTCTATTTTTCCTAATGCTCTTTACATTGGGAATTGATTCTCAATTTGGTACACTCGAAGGTGTAGTTACATCCGTTGTAGACATGAAACTCTTTCCGAATCTGAGAAAGGAAATATTAACGGGTGGAATTTGTTTATCCTGTTGCGTTTTATCGCTTGGATTTGCACATGGTGCCGGCAGCTATATATTTGTGTTATTTGATAATTATAGTGGAAATTTTCCACTACTTATTATAGCGCTATTTGAATGTATTGCAGTTTCCTATGTATATGGACTCAAGAAGTAATTATACTGTATATCTGAGTCAAACATTAATAAGTAAAATATTGTATTAATTTAGGTTTGCTGATGATATAGAAATGATGACTGGGTCAAGACCAGGACTATATTGGTTAATTTGTTGGAAATATTTATCGCCATTAGCCATGATATCTATATTAGTAGCAAGTTTTGTGGAAATAGCAGTGGATGGTTCTGGATATGATGCATGGGTGCCTTCAATTGGAGCTACGGAGCGACATAATTGGCCAACTTGGGCAATTGTTCTAATAGTATTCTTAATTTTGTTATCAATCTTATGGATACCAGGAATAGCACTTTGCCGGTATGTACATTCATTATTCCGTAAAGTCATATTCATACATGTATTTCATTACAGCTTATTTGGAATTATATTTATTGATGATGATGAAAAAGCATGGTTTCCGGCTGACGATCTCAAAGAATTTCATGGAATTATGCCACATGAAGTAACACAATCAGAGACCCTATTATTCTGCATTCGGGCCGATGGATCGGAAGGACTATGTTGTCCTTCGAGGCCAGATTATGACGACGATGATAACTAATAGTTTTCATAATCATGTTGGTAATGTGGTGGATTTTTATAGTAGCTTGTGAAGAATGAAATATTTTCAATTCAATATTACAAAAGATGATTCACAATAAAAATACAAGTTTTAAATCCTTTCCAATGCAAAATTCAAAAGTCAAATACGCAAATAAAATGTATAGATATTTTGTTAATTGGTTTTCAAAGATTAGGTATATGAAAATACGAATAATATGAAGATATATACATAGTTATTTAAAAATATTTGTATTTTGCGACATAACTTACACGATCTACTATATTTATTCTTATACAAAAAGTACATAATTATACAAAAGTACTTGGATATAGTTAGTTGATATGACAATAATAATAACAATAATAACGGTCAACACACCAAGCTTAGTCTAAGTGTTGTTCATAATGTTACATTATACTGTATTTTTCATTGTAATATTTAAAAATGTGATAAATTTGCACAAAATGGGCCTCAACATGACGATCGGCATCGATAAGTAAAAAGATCTTTCATGCGTCATATTACAAACTCACAGCCAAGTAAATATTTATTAATGTTGGATTTTGGACAATTTTTGAAGAAAGATTCTTTCATTATTAACAATGATTAATGAAATAAAGCTTCAGTGAAATATATTTATAACTATATTAGGGGTCACTACTGTAATTTCACAATCGAAATTATTTATTCCATACGTTCTGAATGCAATGGCAGAGTAAACAACAGTTTCAGAAGTGAAGTTTGAGAGGTCACAATTAATTGTGTTAATGTAATAGGTTATTACGGCAAACGTTCTAGTACCAAATTATACACTACGATTACCAAGACAGTTTTGCATTAGTAATCTATTTCATTGTATTACTCTTACTACCAATGTTCTCAAACTTTATGCATGACAATTCTGAAATTGTTGTTTAGTCTGGTTGTTATGGCATTCAGAATGTTATGAATAATTCAATTCGATTCATACATATCAAGAACTTATAAGACAATTAAAGGTTGTATGTATACCATTGCAACAAGGATCACCATTCACTGTTTGAATTTGAATTGAATAAGTATATTATATATTTTATTAAATGAATTCTCAGAGTTGCAAATAATTAATAAATAATTGAAATTAATTTTTTACGTCTCGTTTAGTATTGGCTAATAAAGATACTAGTCTGAACTTTAGATATATTTTTTATAAATAAAAAACAATTATATAGAAATCCTCATCATCAATCATCAGTGCTTCGGTGCCCATCAACAACTATTGAATTTAATTTTCAGACCAATTGTTGGTTCTGTTTAAAATTATAAATTATCAATTACAAATGAAAATAAATTAAACTGAAATTTTAATTCATTGAATGATTGATTTTCATATCAAGTAGTAAAAATTATAATAAACAAACGTTGTTTCAATGAAATAGGCATATCTACGTACTACATATCTTCAATTAGAAAAGTGGACGAATGATACAACAGAAAGAATATTGTTACATAGTCTGTCCTATAAAAAATAATAGTCAATTTTAATCCAGCATCATAGATATATTATAATAACAATAATTATATTAAATGTGTAGCTTTAGTGGCTTATGCTATAAGTTTTAACTGTATGAAGCCAATATCGGCCATTAAAAATTGTAACAACCCGTGTAATAAAAATGGCCAACGGCGTCCAGAAATTTATCAAAACAATAATATCATAGAATATTAGCATGTAAACTCTATTCGTGATTAGTTTGGCAAGCAATGAGTTGTGTAACTAATAGAAAAAGTTGAAATTATTATACAAAAACTGAATTATCTCTGCAATCTTAAATTGGCAGAAAATAAATAAAAAATAACTATTTATTAAATACACACAGCTGTTATAAAAGTGTTTTTGTTGTAATATATACTAACTGAGACAACGATAGTTATATGTTTATTACGAAATGGGTCAAGAGGAGGATAGGACTATGAATTATTATATATGTGTTAGTTTTAGGTCAGTTGTGCATATTAATTAAATTTAACAATATTTTAGGGTTTAAATAACACAAACAGATCGTACAATTAAAGACATATAGCAAACAAAATAATTACGTAAGACTGAAGAGGAACATCGAGCTAGAACCGATATCATACACAAATCAATCATGATTTTACTTACATATAATACCTATAAGAATAACATATCTTTGAGATCTTTTTGACTGGCTCGATCTTTCAAAAATTATGTTTTACGGAAGAATCAGAATACATTTATTGTGGTGTCCAGATATCTACAAAAATAGCATGACATGAACAAGAAATGCAACATTGTTAAGTATAAAACCTGTTTTAAAATAATAATACCTAAGTTTAATTAATATGACCAACATAAAATATAGTAAAATAATATGCTATTGCCATATCAGATATTATATACGTTGTAAGTCGTCCGTCCGTGCCAAACTAAGGTCACGTGACATTGAAGTGACAATATTGTCTAATTGAAATAACTCAACTTATTTATCTCTATTTGATTATTAGAAGAATAAAAGAAGAAATATAAGTCTTTTGGCGTGTCATTTATAATGAACAAGTTTTTTCTTTTTGTATGTAAGATCAACAAATGCCAATATATAGAAAATATTGATAACTATATGTTTGAGTTAAAAATGCTATTTATACTTTGTGTAAAGTAAATATGTACTTTAATGCTACTAATTTGTATCGAATGATAATAGGCAACCTAAGTTGAATGCTCTCTATCTGCAATACAATAAAGTTTTAGATTGCATCTAAGTACAAAAAATATATCAGTACCCAATTCTCGCTTCATATTGTTAATTATGGTGTATATTGTATACCTACAACATCTGTAATCATAGGCATCATATTCGGGGCAGCTCCGTACATGTAACTCTAACAAAACACTGCGAAATCACACCCTGTTCCGAAATCACTCCCAGGTTCGATAAGCAACCATTTGCGCGCTAACTATGAGGGCAACCATTGACTAAACAGTTTAAAGTATAAAAAGTTTAAAAAAAAACCAAAAAGTTTAGACTTTAGACTTTTCAATCGACGGAGGAACATAGTGTGATTTCGAATAACGAGTTATTTGGTTACAAAGAAAGTTATGGTATTATATTATAAAATAACTGGTGTAACCCTTGCTTTGAAAACAAATACAGTTTCAACCGTCTATTAGAAAAGAAGTAAAAGTTATTCAGTATTATAGCTTTATTAACATATCATTGCGATATTCAAATGAGATGAACTTTTAAAGAGAAACATTAGAAGTGTGTGTTAAATTTTCAGAGAAATAAAACATAATAAATTTAAAAACATTATAACTTCCATATAATAATAAATATTTATATATTGAATAAGTGTGTGTAAAGAAATCTTCAATTTTCATGCTTAGGGTTACCTTCACCATATATATTGTTATATTACCATAACGGTAAATAATAAATTACTTCGCGGAATAAAATAAGAATTGAAAATAATTACTGCGTAGCCTGTGGGAATTGGGCGAAATTTTGAACTTACATGTAACAAATAGTAGAAATCGTTTTGTATTCACATATTTATTTAATTGTACATGTTTACACTTTGAACAGAACTGAGTAACTATAACTATGAAGATATTCCAATGCGACATGAATTCTTATGGCTATACGACACAATTCTGTTTCATATATCGTTTCTTGTTTCGGGTTTTTCATTCCAATAGAAATTAAATACAACTGTGCAATTTCTTCTCATATACTAAATTTGGTAACGGTATTAGACAATTCATAGTGTCATAAGCTATTAAGAATTGTGCTGTGGCGGAAGAAATAACACATGCACAGTTGCTAAAGTTGCGTTATTTCCATTAATATTATTATTAATGGGTGTTGTTTGATATGTTTAATTATACTAAAATTTACATAAGACAATAATATTAGACTGCTGATTTATCAGTCGAATGTGTTTCAATAATGACAATAATATTTGTTCTTAATTATAGCCAGTGTTAATAAATATAATAAAATGTATAAATTTATAAATATGTATATTAATATAAAATGTTGTTATGTGATAATAAAGAATACATGTTATTAGTTGATCTAATATATAAAGCAGTACGTTTATCATCAGTATATTTTATGTTAGATTATTCCCGATTACTAACTAACCATAACCTGTTGAGTAAATACTCGATGATTCTTCACTCAATGCCATTACAGAACGAACTGAATTCTTATAAAAGATAGATAGAAGAATAGTCGAAGAAGAGTGATTATTTCAGCTACAGGATAGTACACAAGATCTATTCGGTCTCGCATAGAAGTAAACGTGATTGGCATACTGTCACCCGTATAGTTAAAGACGATCGTTTACGGCAACCATACCGGAAAAGATGCCATGTATAAGACTATGCCGACTACATAGCTATACTAGTGGTCGGTTAATTTTAATGCATCGCATCTGAACATCTGCACGCAAACACGTCGCACCATAAGAACATGTTTATAGAAGAGAGTCACGGTCACCCGAAAAGGGTGGCTGAGGTCTTATTTTCAGGCTGCACTTAGTTCACTTGTGTGGGACCTTTATGAATCCCAGTTGACATTTCAGTTGTCATCCCTCCATCCATCCCACAGTTGTGAAAACTGTAGAATGGCTTTTGGAGGGTAGACGCTTATCGTGTGCTGGTCTAGGCTGGAGGTGCCAATCGGAGGTGACTACGGGGCATTCCTAGAGAACATGAGCCGGCGTATCCTGTCCGATGGATGGACCGATTCCCGAAAACATGAACAAAAATAGGTATTTCCGAATGAAAATTGTCTTAACAGGTTCAGGGATTGTCCTAGCATCTATATGTTAAGGGATATATATTTCTGGCTGGGCTGGGCATTGTTGTATACAATTTCCTAAAAGGTTTTAGCCCGGGGGCTAACAAGCTGTCTAACTCCCTAGTTAAATGTTGTTCCAGCAGAGATGTTTGGGCCTATGAGAATTGGCCCAAGTCAACCACCCACCTACATTCTACAGGCTAGATATAGTTTGCCAGGGTGGGTGACAACAAGCAGTATACGGACAGATCGACGGACTGCCATGGCGGCTGCACGCCCCCTCACCCCAACAAGCTCATCCTGCCGGCGTTCTGATGGGACAGCACAGCGATTGATCTGTAATCTGGATTAGACACAGACCCCCTGGCCCAAACATGCGGGTAGTCTGGAACAACCCCCTGACACGATTACCCAGTTCAGGGGGTTGACCCCTCATTAATACCAACCGTTCCCGCAGAATAGGACCCACACGACTTGGGTACACAAATTTTTACATTCGGACCCAACCTTTTTCACGTCCAAGCCCCAAATTCAGTACCGCCCATACCTACCGGAATGCACAAGGAGGTTTATTACCGGACTCATGTCTCAACTCACAGTACTTAATTAGTCCGGCCAGTAATGCCCCCCACTATGTCCATGTTCGTGTGTCGGTCTGGCCTTGTACGTAGCATTAGTTCTAGTCTAGCTGCCTTAAAATATCGTCTCATAGATCTAATAGTGCTGGGTAGATGTTATCTTAGCTCCAGAAGCTTTGAATGACTGGAGTATGCTTATTGCTTATTCGAGTGTTGTTAAAATAGGGGTATCTATATCGATTTCTAACAAACAAAACAGCCGCAGAACCCGAGAAATATGTTTGAAGTTGGAGCTCAGCGATGAACCTTGGGGTTCTGTGTAGATTCTAGCACTTTTCTACATAGACCCAACTTTCCTTTTCATAGCCTTTTGAACTGATGCACAGTCGAGCGTTAGACGACTCTAATAGTTCCACCATGTTCCAGGCCTTCTCCGGACTTACTTCCAGTCCCTGATGCAAGTATTCTTTATACAAATCCCATTGAAAATTCCTTGGTTACCGGTAAACTGGTGGGCAGTTATCGTGGATTTTATATCAAATCTAATGTGTCTAGATCAGATACAGATGGTTCCGATATATGCTATTTGCTGACAAAAATTTCTGTTTTTATTGTCCCAAGGGTCTGGTCTATAGCATCCCACTGCACTGCGGCCACGGTTGGCCTATTGTGCTCTCCCATAACTATTCCTCATTCATGAGCTCTGTGTCTTCAATGAAGTCCAGAAGTCTCCTGAATGGGCGAGCTTGGAGCTCTTTTAGGTTCATTCGCGATGAACCAAAGAGCTTTTTCCTGCCTGAGTTGAATGCCTCGCAGCTAGTTATTACAAGTGTTACTTTGTTTCGGGCTCCCAGTATCACGCTGGAGTCTAGAGCTCACTGCTTGACTGTCTGTCACAATATTGATTTCATTCTTAGTATAGTTTATTTCCAATAGAGTTTTAACGCAGCTTTGAATTACGATCATTTCTGCTTGGAACACGGAGGTATGCTCGCCAAGCTGGAGTCTTGTGCATCCTGCCGAGTTGCTCTCATACACTCCTATTCCTGATCCTTTGTTGGATTTAGATCCATCGGTAAACCTGATTGATCGTTTGAGTTTTTGTATATAGCTTTTTTTCCCATTCTGCCCTATCTGGTATTACTACCTTGTAAGGTTTCATCATGTGAAGTGTATTCATTGTCCTGTCGGGATGCATTCTTCAAATTTAACCACCGCGTGTATTGCTACGTCGTCGGCGTACCCTTGTACGTAGCATCCTTTCTGGTCCAGTTGATTTAACAGATTGTCTATGACTAGGCACCACATAAGAGGGGACAGTACGCCGCCTTGCGGGCAGCCCCTGCCGACCAATACTTTCATAGTTATTCCATTTAGTGATGTCTTTATTCTCCGCCCACTTAATATTTGGCCGATCCAGCCTACTACGGTTGGTTGTATGCCTCTTGCTTGTATGACTCTTGTAATGAATTCAAACGAGGTGTTGTCAAAGGCTTGTTCTTGATTGCTTTTTCAGCTCTTATGGTTATTTCGTGCACTGCGGTTTCGCACTACTTTCCTGATTGATAAGCATACTGGTGTCTGTGCAGTGGTTTTAGTGCCATTGCTCCGCCCCTGATATGTCTATCAATCAGTTTATCAATTTTTTTCAGTAGGATCGAGGTCAGACTGATGGGCCTGTAGGATTTTGCCAGTTGGTATGTTTCCCGTCCTGGTTTTGGTATAAATACCACCCTAACCTTTGCCCACTTATTCGGTATGTGCCCTAGGGCTATACTCGCCCGTATAATCGTACGCAGTACTGATTTTAATTCCTCCATTCCTTTTTGGAGTAGTTCTGGGAAGATGTTGTCTTCCCCAGCAGATTTGAATGGCTCGAATGTGTTGTTTGCTCATGCGAGTTTTGTTTGCGAAACTATGTTCTTTGCTAGTATCCAGCTATTTTTTTGTTCCCCGTTTGAATGGGTTGTCGATAGCCAGATTCTCGTGATCGGTGCCGATAACCGCAGAACCCGGGAAATGCGTTTGGCGTACTAGTTTCAGCGCTTCCCGTTCGGTTTCTGTGTATATTCCGTTATTTTTCCGCATTGATCCAACTTTATTGTTGTTACCTTTTACGAGAGCCTTCTGAAGTTTTGCACAGTCGGGTGTTTTCTCAACCCCCTGGCAGTACTCTCTCCTAGTTGCTCTTTTAGATTTCCTTATTTTGATATTGTATTCTATCAGGGTTTCTTTATAAGTTCCCCAGTCGCCAGTTCTTTTAGCCTGGTTGAACAGCTTTCTTGTCTTTGTCCTTAGATCAGAGAGTCCCTTATTTCACCATGGAACATTCCTGCGGTTCTTTCTTACCGTTTTTGAACAGCTTGACTCAAAAGCTGAAGTTATTGTATTTGTAACGCTATCAGTCATTATTTCCAGCTCCACTATGTTTCTAACGTTGCCCGGACTTAGTTCCAGGCCCTGTCGCAGGTATTCGGTTATTGTATTTGTAACGCTATCAGTCATTATTTCCAGCTCCACTATGTTTCTAACGTTGCCCGGACTTAGTTCCAGGCCCTGTCGCAGGTATTCCTTATAAAGATCCCATTGGTAGTTCCGTGGGTTCCTAAATGTCTGGGGGTTAGTTTTCGTGGATTTTATTTCAAATCTGATGTATCTGTGGTCAGACAGAGGAGGTTCGTCTGATACATGCCAATTACTCACCATGGTTTCTGTTTGCATCGTCCCTATGGTTAAGTAAATTACTTCGCTTCGTGTCGATGTTACCAAGGTCGGTTTGTTGTCGCGGTTGAGATATCCAGCTTATTTTCTAATAAATAATCTAAGAGAGACTCGCCTCCTTTGTTGAAGTCAATGCTTCCCCACACAGAGTGGTGCGCATTTGCGTCGCATCCGATAATCATTTGGGATTGTTTCTTCTGACAGTGTGTTGTTAGGGTCCGTAAATCCGGTGTCGGTGGAGGTCCGGGTAGATCATATGGGAGGTATGCAGAGCCTAGGTATATTTCCGTCTCTGCTCCTTCTTTTGGCTCTAGTCTTACCTTCGCCACTGTCGGGTCCCTGGAGTTTAGGTTCCACATGGGTAGTAGTTTAACCTTGTTTTTTTGCAAGGATACAGGTTCTTGGATTGTTGGTATGGACAGTATATAGTGTCCAACCTTTACTCAGTTGTAGTCCCTAGATTTCTCCCTTGCATACCCAAGGTTCCTGAATGAGCACAAATCTATATCGTTAAGAATGGTATATGCATGTAGAGTAGCCGAGGCTGCCTTACAGTGATGTATATTTACAGTTGCAAGGTTCCTGCATGAGCAGTGATTGCAGTGATGTATATTTACCTGGAGTATCTTCATATTTGTTTTCAATCCTCCATTTCCATTGAAGGTTCCTTCTCAAGCCCCCCCTCTGGATTATGCTGTGTCGCCACAGATGATTCTCCCACCGAGACGTTTTGGGGGGTATCATATGGTTAGGTTAATGTACTGTCATACCTCGCATTTAATGTGTCGGTGAATATCCTGGTTGATCATAAAGGACTTGCTGACACACCCCGCTGGGCACCTTCCCTATCCGAACCACGTAGAGCTGGAAGCACCCGTGCCGTCTAAGAAGCTGGGTGACGTAGTGGTTAGTGTCACTGTGTCTCCGGTCGAGCCATTTTCTGCCATTACTTGACACCATCTCCGCCAATCCAGTCGTCCCTCTGGCCTGCTCCCTTGGGTCCTTGGCCGGGGTTCCTCCTCGTTTTAAGTTGTGTATGGTCATCTTTTCAGTTGCCTATAGGTTCGCTGGTATGACCGAAGCAATGACTTCCACCGCGTCCGTGGCGACCGTCTTGTACGAGCAACTAATCCTTGGGTCCCAGTGTGGAAGACCGAGCGCAGTGTCTACATATTGCGTTGTGAGATTCCTGTTCCTTTGGCCCAGCAGGGTGCCTCATATAGTAGCTGGGCACAGGAAACTGTCAACAGTCTCCTCTTAGCCTCCCTGAGGCCGAAGATGTTTGGTAGTATCCTTGCCTTCTGTGAGGTCTGTAGAATGAGGACCGTATTGTGGACGTTGGCCTCCAGCAAGGTGCCCTAATTGTGTACCTTATTTTGCGTTTGAGATCGATTGTTTCGGCCAGAAGCAGGATGGTTCGGCTGCATCTGTCCACACCAGCCCTTTTGGTGCGGCCTCTGCCTTAACGGCGGCGATCTCCAATGCGTTGTCCTACATCCATCCTGCAACTTGGTTAACCGCCAGTTGCACGTTATGCTTCAGTGTCTCTACGTCCGGCTCGCTTCCGACGACTTCGACGCCGTCAGCAAACACCACTGTCTCGATGTCTAGTGGGAGGTTGTCTCAGGACCCCGTGTAAGTTTTGCCTCGATGATTTTACCCCACGGGAGGGAATTGAAGTCATTGACGACGTCTAAAATTACTATCAGGCAATGCATCCGCCTCCTACGTGATCCGCTATTTGCATCGTCTATTAGTCCTGTGATCGCCAGTATAGCGTCGAAGGTCGACCGCCCTTTGCTTAAGCCATACTGGGATGGTGCCAATTCGCCCGTTTCTTCTCACCACCTTCGTCCAGTTCTCCGCCAGTCCCTCTAGAATTTTAGCCATGCCGCACAACAGGCATAGTTGGCTGTAGGACGTATTCTTAACGGCTGGCTTCCTCTTTTTCGAGATAATCACTAATTTAGCTTCCTTATATCTGGTGGGTAATTTGTCCTGGCACTGGTTGAATGTGTTTTGGCGTCCAGGCTTATGGTATGGGCCACTACCTGCAAGGCCGTCAGGGCCCGGCGCCTTCCTGTATGATAGGTTTTCTAGGACCTTTAGCACCTCCTCTTCATCCAGCGGTAAGTCATGGCTCGTGCGCATTCCTGGCGGAAAGAGTGGCGCGACTATCGCTCTGCTTCCACCGGATACCATCGCGTCCGTTCCTGGCGGCCTTGCCACGAGTCTCTTCATAATGATCTAATAGGGTAATCCTCAGAGGTCGACCTCCACTTCCTCGCACAGAAGGCGATACAGATCCTAACAAAATACTTCCGTCTCCATTCCCTCCTTTAAATCTAGTGTCAATTTCATCACCACTGTGAGGTCCCTGGAATTCAAATTCCACATGGGTAGAGGACAACAACAGAATAAGCTGCACACTAATACCGAGGCTATGCACCTCGGACTTCGTTACAGCTCTGCTAACAGCACCAACCGAAGGGGATCTAACAGACTGGTGGTATGCTCCGCCTACTTCCCAGGTGAGAACAGGTGTCCCCCGGATATACTGAGCGAAATTGTTGTCTACTGCGAGGAAAAGAACCTCCAACATATCATCGGCTGTGATACCCATGCCTACCATATCACATGGGGAAGCATCAACATCAACCGTAAAAGTGAGTCCCTTTTTGAATTTATATCAAGCGCAGGGCGCCATATATATGAGAAACCATGGGCAAGAGTAAAAGTAGATATAAATATGTCAGAACGTTTTAAAGTAGAGATGATTAAGACAGATCTGCAGGCAAAGCTCCATCCTATTCAAATTATTTACCGCGGAGCTAGGAACCGTGCTGCAAAAAGGGCAAGCGGTGAGAAAAGGTGTGTTCGTTGTCTCATGCGGATGATGTGGTGATATTAGCAAAACGGAAGGTGAGTTGAAAGCAGTGTTAGGGACATTGCAAAAGGAGAATGTTAGAGGTGAATGCAAGAGTCGGTGGGGTATATGGGGTGAGCGGATGAGAGACTCTTATATAACGAAGACAACGCTATGGGAGATATGTGTTAAAAGTATTTTTATGTATGGGGCAGAGCTGTGGGCAGTTAAGGAGCGAGACCTAGCAGAAAGATTTCAATTATACTGGCCCAAAAAAATGTTGGCGTTAGATAGGTCAACGGCGAACAGTATGTCAGAGAGGCTAACGGAGGTCGAATCACAAGAGCGGCAGAGTGCAATAATAAATACAGGTATATAAAGTAGTACCAAGTAATCCAAGTACATGGCACTTTGCCCAGGTATTGCTCGAAGAGCGGAAATTGAAACCCCGTGTGGAAATGAGGAGGGGTGGTGCAGAGACAGGATGAGGAATGATTATAAAGAATGTGAAATGTGTGGACGAGGAGAGGATAGATGACAGCATTGGATGAATAAGTGCACGGCATGGCTTGGGACACAAGACGTAGGACACCGGACAATGGCCCTAATCGAGGATGGCAGCGGTCTGTCGGTGTTGAGGAAGATACAAGAAGCGAGAGAGTATAACATTAATAAACGTTAGGTTCCGGACGGGTCCCGGAGGGAATTTTGTTTTCTATATTTTTGAGGTTTAAGTTACGACAGGATATCGTTACTTTATTTGATTTTATGGTATGTTAATTCTATTCGTTGTATTATATAGTACTCCTATTGGTTTGGTTATTGGGGTGGTGATAGTCGTAGGGTACACAAATCCAGATCACACTTGTAAGTTTTTGTGTGTGCATGCCAAATAGAGCTGAATATATAAGAAAATAGAAGAAAGAAAATAAATAAAATTAGGGCATGATCAGTTTCAGGCGGGTCCATGAGGAAATTTTTCTTTTAAGTTCGGGCATAATATTGCTAATGTTGATTTTATTGTTTTTTTAATTTAATACAGTGTATTGCATATTATTAATTATTTAACTGGTTAGGTTGTAGGTATAGTCTTAGTCAAGATGATAGATAGAATATATAAAATAGGTAATTATTAGTCGGACAGTAAATGACAGCAGTTGATTACATTTGTTTACTCTCTAGGGGATAACATTGCGCGGACTGAAAAGGCTAAAGGTTGGAAACTAAAAACAGGATACCATAAACTGGGGTGGCGGATGCGAGGTATATTAAAAGTAAAGAGCTAATAGGAGAAGCGACAAAGATCACGGAATGGTGGAAGGAATACTTTGAGGAACAACTAAATAAAGAGAACTCATACAGTGCGGGAGATATAGAAGAAGGAACATATAGAATAAAACGACCCACTAACAACCGTAGAAGTAGATGGGGCTATAACCTTAATGAAGAGCAATTAGAGCCCAGGCGCAGATGGAATAGGCCCAGAACTGATGAAATGTGGAGGGGAGGCGCTGCACAAAGAAGTGAGGATGACAGTCATGGAAGTTTGGGAGACGAATGCCAAAAGAGTGGAGGAAATCTCTAATATGCCCAACTTTTAAGAAATAGAATGAACCATATGTGGAAATTATAGAGGTATAGCCCTCATTGACAATTTGTAGAAAGTGGTGGCAAAACTAATAAAAGATAAGTTGGGTAAATACGCATAAAATATACTGAGGGCGTACCAAGGAAGTTTCAGAAGTAACAGATCGATAATGGACTAGATATCTACGATTAAACAAATACAACCGAACTGCTACGAACATCAGACGGAACTGTACACTGTATTTATAGACTTAAGCAGACTTACGATACGATCAACTCTACAGAGTAATGAAAGAACTAGGCATACCGAAAAACTGATAAACCTGTCAACGATACTATTCAACATTGAGCGTGTCTCGCAGAGCTAAACTGAAAATATATAAAACAATTATACGACGAACCGTAACGTATGCATGTGAGACATGGTGCTTGAGAACGAAAGAACAACTATCTTTGAATAGATGGGAGAGGAAGCCCTTACGGAGAATCTTCTGAGGCAAAAGAGTGTATTAGGAGAACAAATAAAAAATGGTGAATTCGGAGAACCAGGAATAAGTCCCACAGAATCCGATGGCTGGGGCATGTCTAAAGATTATATGCGGAGAGGAGAACGAAGAAAGGGATAGCGACCGAAACCAATAGTCGGAAAGAGAAGGGGGCGACTAAAAAAAATTCGATGCTTGCCACCGTTCGTTGATATTGAAGGTGCTTTCGACAAAACAACATTTAAGAGTATTGATAATGCTCTAACATCTCACGGGATTCACCCCACTATGAGAGGCTGGATCAAAAATATGCTTGGTCTAAGAACAATCCAGGTAATACTAGATGACGTAACATCAAAAAAAAGTTGCAGGAAGAGGCTGTCAAGGTGGAGTCCTCTCACCGCTTTTGCTGGACCTTTAGTTGATAGCTTCCTCCTGGAATTAAACAACTCAGGTTAGTATGCCGTTGGCTATGCAGACGACATAGTGATCATGATAAACAGCAGTTTTGAAGGAGTACTCTGCAACCTCATGCCGAGTGCCCTAAATATTGTTGAGAACTGGTGCGATAGCCATTCGCTAACAGTAAATCCAAAAGAGATAGAACCAATGTTTACGAGGAAGAGCAAACTCGAACTCGTAATCATGCCAACTCTCTTTAATGTCCCTCTGGCACTCACAAATAAAGTAAAATATTTAGGATTACTCATGGTTACAAAACTGAAGTGGAACGAACATATAACATCAAAGCTGGAAAAAGCCTACATATCATTTTGGCAATGCCGCAGGGTGAAACATGGGGCCTATCTCCTAAGTTAAGAGGTTTGTCTCTTGCGTTGCCACAAACCCATTATTTACGCGGACTTAACATCGCGTGTGTCACAACAATCACAAAGCAATCACACATCCAGCGGATGGCCTGGCTATGAGAACAACACCCACAGCAGCTATTGAAGCACTGTTATATCTACAACCACTCGACCGCCATATAAGGGAGACTGCAGTGAAAACGTCATTAAGGCTATCTACCCTAAACCTGTGGCATGATAAAGGTAGAATCATTGGACACAGGAGCATACTGAGTGAAGCTATCAAACAATTATTTATGCTAGACCCCCTCATAGAAGGTAAGTGCGACAGAATTCTACCCAAATACAGTTTTGTCAAAAAGTTTCAGACCATCATCACCATGGATGGACACCCACAATCCATGTATAGAGAGACGATAGCTTGCTATGGAATATTCTCACCAGAACTTTGATCTCAAGATAAGTACACCACTTGGAAGACGTCATTCTTCTGAATACAAAAGTGTGTTCGAATTTTAGTTGAACGGAATATAAGGTAAACATATCTAAATACTCACCGACAGCAAAGCAGCTAGATTCATGTATATACAGCCTAGAGGAGCTTGCTAAACATAGCACACTAGAACTCAGCTGGATCAAAGGACATAGTGGCATCAAGGGGAACGAAATAGCAGATGAGCTTTTCCAGGAAGGGATCCTCGCATCATCTAACAACCCAAGAGGATGAAATACTTTCTCCAGGTACTCTGAAAAAAATAATAGAGCATAGCACACTTGCTCTTCTTAAGGTAAGATGGCGAGAAACGCCGGGCTGCAAGCAATCAAAGGAAGCAATTAGGCAATCTTGTAAAATTGAAGCCATGGCCAGCCTTAACTTATCTAAAACTAATCTGAAATTATTGACCAACATCCTAACTGGCCACTATCGGCTAAACAAACACCTACACACGATGGCTAGTACTAGGGGAGTGCTGGCCTAGTATGGCCAGCATTGACAACTTCTCACAGGCCAGAATTCTGCAGATTACACGCAGAATTGGCTGGTGGGACGTGTGTGTAGCCTTAAAGGGCCTTGAGGTTTGACAATGGGACCATTTTGAGGCGTAAGTGTCTGTAGCTATGCTACCCTCCAGCCAACTATCCAGAAGGAAAATATGGTTGGAAGCAGTGGAAGATGATCTACACCTCCAATTGAAGAATCGGGATTCTAGTTGGTTTCCAACATAAAATATACAAACAATTGTGCAACGAAAACGCGACCAGCAATCGTTTAGCAAAACAATGCAGTAATTTGACATACCCATACTGCTGACAGATTTTCTTATAAATTATTTACTTCTTTGTGAATTGTTTCCCAGGTAACTTTTCATACAATGCTAAAATGTCTTGGTATTATTATAGTTTTGTTAGTTTGCAAGTCATGCTAGGACATTAATTTCGAGATTACAGTTAAAAATAGTCACGTCAGACTTAAAGATTCACAGTCTACAAGTTTCTCGTGAAATAATGTATAAAATATAACTCCATTGCAGTGATTATTTGGGGATTCTTACCCCTTATCATAAGCAGCTTTCTCTTTCTGGGTATAATTCTAGAGTTGAGCCATATTTTACCCATCCATAACATTAAATACTATGTTACAGTTAACACAAATGTCTTGACCAATATACAGAGAATAATGTAAAAGTTTCATATAAATATTTTAATTATAGTAAAGCAATAAAAAGATTTATAATATCTACAATAACAAACATTCAATTAAGTGCATTAAATTGAAATTTCTGCTTCTTCTTTTTAGGAATGGTTTCTTTCTTTTCAGATACTGCTATTGATACCTCTCTCCCATCATCTTCATCATCACTAATAACACCATTCAAACCACAAACCAGCTTCTGATAGGAAGATCTTGGAATTATTGTAGTCTGTATATGAACAGGTTGTACCTAAAAATTAAGTTGAAACATTATAAAAAATATTTGTATATGGAGCAAAAATATAACCTTTTTAAACCTTTTAAAGTTTCTCATTGTTGAATTCAGGTCTGTGCTATTACAGGTTGTATTTTTCATGGTTTTGTTTACCCTTAAACTATCATCACTGACCAAAACAACATTAGTAACAAATGTCTGTATCAAATCTGACATTGAGACATCTGTAGTATTCTGAATATCATCAGTAGATGATTTGGTATACCACTTAATTTTTGTTGATATTGTTGAAGAAAGGTTTGTTTGTTTCAATGTGGATAATGAAGCCATGCTGTTACATGCCACAGTATGGTTTGAGTTATTATTGTTATTATATATTTCTTTTGTACTGTCAGGGTGTTTCATTATGTTTGAGGATATATTAAATGAATTCTCATTTTCAGACAGTTTTGTTTTTTTGTTGTTCAGGATTGGTTCTTCTTCAGGGCGTTTTCTATTTGTACTTTTTTCTTGTGTACTGGCAGGTTGTTTCATTATGTTTGAAGATATATTTGATGAATTGTCATTTTCAGACAGTTTTGTTTTTTTAATACACTCCTTCAGGATTGGTTCTTCTTCAGGGCGTTTTCTAGTTGCACTTACTGCTGGCATGTCATTTCTAGTACTAGATAGAAATGATTTTGAATTTATAAATGGATTATCACCTGTGTAATTCAATTCTGGAGCCTTTCTCTTCTTTGTTGTTGCAAATGGATTTATGCATTTTGAAGTAGAAGGAGCCTACAAGATATTTGTAATTCTTAATAGTGAAAGGAACATAGTTTTTTAGAAAATACAAAAGTGCTATATAAGGAAGATATTATTATGGCAAGACAAATGCTAATTTGGATATTTTATTAGTTTTCTTACATACACTAAATTATGTAAGAAAACTAACAAAGTAGTAGATTCCAGCGGGACATTTCAGTTATATTTTTTAGAAATTTTAAAAAATTCAGTACTGCGGCGAAGTTACATTTGAAACCAGTTGGAATCATATTTATAAATGAAGCGGAGAAGGTATTTGCTTTTGAATTTTTGTCTAAAATTACAAATATTTTTCCCACGTTGCAGCCGAATATATATTTATATATATATATATATATATATATATATATATATATATATATATTTAGTACAATTATGTATCAGAAACTGTAAACGCGCGCGTTGTGAGAGTGAACATTTATGGAAAAATATTTGTTGACTGCCAGGTCTTATAAATATTTACCCTCCAGTGTATGTACTGAGTATGTCAGTATATATACCTGTGCACTGAAGGGTAAATATTTATCAGGAACATGCAACTGTATTCAATAACTGGAAATTGATAGCAATGCTGTCCAGTAAATTCTAGAGGGTTGACAATAGACACAGAAAAAATGTAAAAAGTTATGAGGTCTCCAATTTGACATATGAACTACATAAAATGAAATCAAAAATATTTTACAATGTGGGTGCTTTGTACCTTTGGTGGAAAACAGTTTTGAATATTTATACTTTTTTTTAATACTGGAGTACCTTACCAAGAGAAGAACCTGTGAGAAAAGATATATCTATAAAAGACTACTTCCTGATAAGCAAAAATATATTCAACAAGTAAAAATCCTCGAGTATCAAGACAAACAGAGATAGGAAGTGACCGTAACCTGGTAATGGAGCTGAAAAGCAAAAAAGAAGAAAAAATAGACAATAGAAGAAATTAAGTAAAAGAAACAATAATGAGCTACAAACTAAGAGATTTATCTTCTCTCAGTTTATAGACAAATGTTTAAAGAAATAATAAGGAGAAAATGGTGGAAAAATTAAAGAGGCGGTGAGGTAGAGGACAAATGGGAAGAATTCAAGAATAATATTGAACCAACAAAAGCTGCGGAACAACAAAAATCTCAAAAAACAGGCAAAAAGTGGAGTGGTGTACAAAGAAATAAAAGAAGATTACGGAACGAAAAGACAAATGGAAAATATACATAAACAGCAAGAAGGAAGAGGACTATAGAAATATAAAGAAATAATAAAACGAAGTGAAAAAAGATATCAAGGAAGCCAGGAAGAAAGCATGGATAGAATTCGGAAAGAAGATAAAAGAAAACTACAGAGTAAACTAAAAGCATTCTACGGGAAAAAGAATTCAAGAAGCAAGAACATAAAATAATGAAAATAAAAGACAAGGGGAATGTAATAACGGAAGAAGACAACATCATAAAAAGATGGAGACAACACTTTGAAGAACTGACACAAACAGAGGCAGACATAATAAAAAAAAGAAACCAAAAATATCACAAAAAATAGAGATGATCCAAGAATAGAAGAAAGTATAAAGAAGATAAATGAAGGAAAGCAGCCGGCAAAGACGACATAACACCAGAAATGATAAATCATATGGGACAAGAAGGAATAACGCAGATAACTCAATTATAAATTACATAATAAGAACAAAGACAATAACAAAGCAATGGAAGACAGGCATAACAATACCCACAAAAAAGGAGATAAGAGAAACTGCAACAACTACAGAGGAATCGCGCTAACCAACATTCTGGCAAGAATAATGGAAAAAAGAATAAGGGATAAAAGAGCAGAAACCATAGACGAAACATAATGCGGATTTAGAAGAGGAAGAAGCGCCCAGGACCTTATATTCTCGAAAAGGCAAATGAGCGAAAAACTAATAAATAAAAACAGGGAAATACATACATGCTTAAATTAAATAATTCGGGCCGAGTCATGGAGGTATAACCATTCTATCGAGAATTTGGGAAATGTAATTCTACACCCCTCAACCCGCACTGGCCAGCGAGGTAAAGCTAAACACCCCCAACATGAAATCGAAATAAATATTTAAGGCCCTCAGGGTCCGGCAGACCGTCGAATCCAGGTCACAGTAGCGACCCAAACAACGGACAGAGGGTGCTAAAAATCCCCGGAGTGGATCAGGCTACCATGGAAGATTAAAACTGCATAGCCACGTATAATACACGACTGTCATCACAAGAGAAACTAGGTGACCTGTAAGAAGAACTTGAAGGGATAAAGTGGGATATACTAGATCTAAGCGAAGTTCGAAGAAAAGACAGAAATCAAATAACACTAAACTCAGTGTGTCCACACACTGTACTACCGAAGCAGAGAAGATGCGAGCCTAGGCCATGGAGTAGATTTCCTAGTACATAAAAACCACGTGAAAAAATACTCCAATTCAATACCATACTACTAAGAGTCTGCTATCTAGTCATCAAAACTCCGGATGAAGAGGTAGAAATATTCTACGAAGACCCAGCTATGATAAAAACGCGGACCTATTACGCCCTATTGGTGGAAGACTAACAGTAAAATAGGTAAAAGACGAGGCTGAAACATCTGTAGGCTAATATGGCATTGGAAGTTGACTACACTATTACAATTCCTACTGCACCATAATCTATTTGCCATGAACACCTTCTTCAAAAAATCAAAAAACCGAAAATGGACGTGAACAATGGGCTAGCCCCGATAATATTACCAAAGACGAAATCTACTTCATAATAACGGATAGGAAAGAAATAGTTGAGCACGTTACAGTACTTAATTGAGTATCGACGAGCAACGACCACAGAATGGTAAAATCAAAGGCAGTATTTAGACTAAGAAACGACAAAAACTAATACTGACTTTGTATTAGAAGCATAAAATAATGGACGGGAGTAAAAGACCTCGGCAAGACGCATACAGAAGCAGAAGGAGGCCACCTTTACGATGGGCAGACGATATAAAACGTGCGACAACAAGTTGGGTCCAAGAAGCGCAAGAACGAATACATGGAAAAAGTTGAGGGAGGCCTATGTTCAACATTGGACTAAAATGACTGCATGATGATGATGATGACATATATGCTTCATAAATTTAAAAAAATACTTTCAACAGAGTAAAAGGGAAGACATATGGAAGCAACTACAAGAGAGAGAGGAGTAGACAAATCAAACAAGTTGAAAGCTTCAAATGCCTAGGGACTATAATAGAAAGTAATCGAAAATAGACAAAGAGATAAACGAGACATTATCGGAAACGAATAAAATCTTTAATATACTGAAAAAGTCATTCTTTATTAGGAAAGACCTACCGAAAGACATCAAAACGGACGTAGTTACAAAAGTAATAAGATATACGATAATGCACAGCAGTGATCATGGAACATGACGGAAAGGCATCACAACACAAATAAACGCCACGGAGAAGATATTCCTAAGAATAAAAAACACAAAATAAGAAATGGACTGAAATAGAACCATTGAACAAGATAATAATAGAAGGACAGTTCAGATGGTTAGGGAATATGTGTTGGATGCCAAAGGAAATGCCACAAATGATATACGAGAGCTGACAACAGGAAGCAACTACGTAGACCAAGGAAAACATGGGACGACAGAATAAGAGAACAAGCAGAAAGAACAAATATAAAATTGAAATAGATTAAACAACTAACACTAGACAGGAAGAGATAAAGAGAAATATACACACAATATAAATGGACTCCCGTGCCCCTTTACAAAAGACAGTACACAAGATTCGTGACTAAAAAAAACTATCAGAAGGCAATACAAATCAGTTCAAATCAGTCTTGATCATACACCTACTCAAATTCAGTACTATAAAGATGTCAAGAAGAAAATGAATAAGAGATTTTGTTCACACATTTGCCCACGTTTCCTCTATTTTTCTTACATTTTCCACATTTCCTCGCACACATTCTCACATTTTGTCAATTTGCTGAAATTTTCCTATATGCTGTATCATTGTCCCACATTTTCTCACATGTTCCCGTGTTTTCCCACATTTTCACATGTATGTACCATGTGACCATTTTCGCTAATTCCCCGCGAAATTAATTATTAAAGCCAATGACGCCTCTTGTTGTGAGCACTATTAGCGAAAATGGTCTCATGTTAAATGTAGTAAGGTAATGAAAATATACATTAATAATTACATTTTCATCTGAAAATTTGAAAATGTGAAATATGAAAATGCCTAAAAAACATGTCAAAATTCCAAAATGTCAAAAAAGTAAAAAAGCCAACAAAAAAATCAAGTCAAAAACTGTAAAAAAAAAGTCAAACAATGACAAAAATGTTAAAAATAGTCGAAAATGTCAAAAAAGTCAAAAAAAGTCAAAAATGCCAAAAAAGTAATAAAAAGTCATAAATGTCAAAAAAAATGAAAAAGCCGAAAAGTTGAAAATGTCGAATAAATAGGGCATGTAATTCGGAAATACGTGTCGTGCCCACACCAGATGTGTTATTTTAAATTACTATAAAAAACATCATGGCCTCGTGTATGAGCTGAGGCTATTTGAAATTACAACTGTGACAACAATGGTGTTGGCATTATAATGTTGTGTGAATTTATTGAAAAACGTAAAATTAATATTTTCCATCTAAGATCTAAAGATTGTATATTAAATCTAGCTTCTAATGTTTTTTGGCCAATGCCATTTTCAGGATACATTATATCACATTTGTAAGACAGGTGCTTTAGAAAGCATCATAATAGAGATTTCAAGCATTTCTTTTAGCCTATACGATTCCAAACTATTGCACAGTATTATATTCTAGTTCTTATGAAAACATTAAATAGATGCTTTAGAATCTGTATACCAAAGCTCACACTCACACTCACACCCACCGGGATTCGATCCTCCTATGTTTGGTTTACTAACCCTGCGGCTTGGTGCACTGGGCTACGGTGGTTATGGAATGTGTAGTATGAAATGTGTGTAATGAACCTGAATTAAATTAATAATAGTTTAAAAAAAATTGACTGATGTATGGATTCAATCCTCCTAGGTTGAGTTTACTAGCCCTGGCTTAGTGCACTGGGCTACAGTGGTTATGGAATGTGTGGTATGAAATGTCTGTAATGAACCTGAATTAAATTAATAATAGTTTAAAAAAATTGACTGATGCGTGGATTCGATCCTCCTATGTTGAGTTTACTAGCCCTGCAGCTTAGTGCATTGGGCTACGGCGGTTATGGTAGGTATAGTATGAAATGTGTGTAATGAGCCTGAATTAAATTAATTTAATAATAGATTAAAAAAATCGACTGATGTGTGGTTTCAATCCTCCAATGTTGAGATTACTAGCCCTGCGGCTTAGTGTATAGGGCTACGGCGGTTATTTTATTTCCTATTACTTTTATCTATTATAATAAGGGAGATAATATTATCTGTTTATTTGTATTATTTATATTATAGGCGTTTTCGTTTATCGTGCTGTTTATAAACAACTGTTGGTGTGCCCCACATTCCATGAACACTAGTGTAGTAATACTGCCTTATGTCAAATGTCACAAATGTGTTAAGAGACAGGATAATAACCTATTTCACTATCTAATGGTCAAGAATATACTAGAGAGATTTTCAACCATTCATTCAGCCAGTGCAATATACTTACAGTAACATCAACTTTCTGCCTTTGACCAAAACTATTCAGTTTCTTTTGTAAATTATTATTATCACTAAAAAATAGAGTTTAAAATAATAATTACTTACTGATATTTTGTACATACCTGTTCTGTGTGGATGTAAAGATAGGGGCAGGTATATCACCTATATTAGATACTTCTGTATTATTACTTTTTGAAACTGGAATTTCGGGCCCAATTTTAATTTTCTTATTCTTATTTTGTAACTCCATTCCTGCTCTTTTGTTACCATTTTTCAGTTCAGTTTCAGCAGTTGCTGGTATTTCCAAACTATGCTCCATAACACTTTGTTCTGATTCTGTTTGTGTTTCAGGAACTAAAACTTGTTTATCCACCCCTTTTTTGGTTGCCGAAAACACATGTGCCACTTTATTATATTTTGCATTACAATTCAAGTCACAATTTCCTACATAAACAGCCATTGCTATTTCTTGTACTGGTATTTCACGTATATTATGTCTCTTTAAAAACTTTATACACTCAGTAAATTCAGCTTGAGTTTGAGAAGCATCATCTACGCTAATGAATAAATAATCAAGTTTTGATGGTAGTAGTTCATTGACATTAATTGGGTTTGATTCAAATGATATAGGCTTTCCTCCAGCTAAGACAATCATATTTTCCATTTTTTTCATCACAATATTGTTTGGAAAAACAAAAACTTTATTTTTGAATAGTGCTCTGCGATCCATTCTGTATGCTGTTTCATTGCCCTTTTGTAATATTTCTTCAGTAACATTTGGCTTAAAGTTATGTGTATCTGGTAAGATTGTTTTTTCTTCAATCGCTTTCCAGCAGTGATTAAAATAATCTGCAGTAACAATATGTTGCTTCCGTATAAATGCACAAAGAACTTTCATTGTTAAAATTAATTCATCTACCACTATATATGTGCATTTCTCACTCCATTCATTTATCACAGTTCCTTTCATTTTATCAACAACATTTTTCAGTTGCATTCTCTTATTTCTATTCAATCCTGAGCTTGTAACAATCAGTAGCTCTTTATGTAATCTTAAAATACAAGTACACATAAAGTAATAATATAACTTATAAGAAAAAATACATAGTTACATATAAGTAGATGGGCATTTTCCAAATCTAATTTCACATCCAACATCCATTGGCACCTTCTTGTTTGCATTTATGTCAGATCCATTCACAAATGTTTTATTTGATGATTTTAAGTCTTCCACAAATACTAAATTATCCTACAATATATCCAAATAAGACTGTGCTAATAGTATACTGATGAACATACCTTTACAGAGATTTGAGCATGCTTTTTGCTAACTGTATTATCTGTTAAAATTATATCGCAGTCTTTTCGACCAAAAGTATATGTGGTATTATCTCTTAAATAGAACGATGTTCCTGAAATAAATTTATCTGTAAACTATACAAAACATCATCTTACCGGTGTGTTACCTTGATGTTTCAGAATAAACATTTTAAAATTTATTGTTGTAAACAACTCTGTTTACCTAACGAACGAACCTAACCTGAAAAAATCACACTAATAACTGATATGAAGTAAGCCACTAAATAATGAGTAGTAATTTATGAAGTTAGCAACAGAGGTCAAACAGGGAACTCCATTATCATTACTTGCCCGCCATTTTTTTGTTGATGTTAAACAATCGCATCGGCAGTGTACGTTCGTTAGAATTATAGAGCAGGGCTAAAAATGCCACCAAAACTAAAGCACATAGAAGTTGAAAACTTCAAATCTTTTAAAGGACGACGAATCATAGGACCATTAAAACCATTTACTGCAGTTGTTGGTCCCAATGGATCTGGTAAGGGTTTAATACATTTTAATGAATTGAAAATTAGTCTTTGATTTTTATAACATGGTTTCTTTGTCACGTTTTGCTTATGTGATTCGCCTGTCATGCTCCTCATGATTGTCGATTCGCGGTGCTAAATATAAATGCTTTTAGGAAAGTCAAATTTTATGGATGCCATCAGTTTTGTTATGGGTGAAAAAACACGGAGCCTGCGTGTCAAACAATTGAATGATTTAATACATGGTGCAGTTATTGATGAGCCAATATCTAGAAGGTAATATACACAAAACATGTATCACGATTGATTCAACAAGTAACAATTAAATTTTATTGTTTCCTTATCCCAGCCAGTATTAGTTGTGGGCACATAATTAGCCTAAATTATATGTATACACGATTCGTCTTAAGTCACGGGACATCTCTGTATATTTTTATTGCGTGATTTTCTTCCAAAATTTGCGTACTTATACAGTATCATAAAAACTACATTATGAGATAGTTTAGAACTTTCCCAACTTTTGGGGATGTCATGTGCGCAGAACTACCCCTACTTTTTTAAATTACAGCCCTTATTGAGATTAACTAATCTCAAAGGGACTAAAAAAAGAAATTGTGTTGTTAAAAAGTTATTAAGGATTAAGTACGTTTGTCATCTTTTGCTCCCTGAGAAGGCTACAAATATTTTAGCTGAGAAAGGGAAACACTTGAAATGTTTACTAAAATTATTATGGGCAGTAAAAAACATTAATATTGTGTAAGGTTTTCCAGGATCTGAGGTGCGTACGGGGTGGCAACATCTTCCTTCTTTTTCTTCAGTAGCCCTGGGCCATCCACTGTTGGATATCTTCTTTAGGGGCCTTCTCCGCTCGGAGGTTGGCGATCATCACTGCTATGCGGACTTCTGCTCTGAATAATTGGTTTATGCTACAACTGAACCATTCCCACAGGGGTTTTAACCATTAGTGGCGACTTCTTCCAACACTGTTTTTAGCCTGTATCTTTCCCTGTCTTATTTTTCAATCTTTCAACTTATTCTGTATTGGTTACCCGGTCCATCCATGGTATTCGTAATATTCTTCTATACATCCACAACTAAGAAATGTCCGCTTTCTTAATTATGGACGTATAGAAGATAGGCGGAGGTTGCCTATTATTGTCTGTTTTCTTTAGTATCCATGCTTTTGCTCCGTATAATAGTACGTTGTGTACGTAGCATTTTGTTAGTCTTGTTTATAATTCTAGACTTAGATCTTTTCGCCATAGTGCCTTTTTCAATTTCATGAAAGTTGTTCTGGCTTTTGCTATTCTAATCCATATTTCCGTTGCATTGTCTTAATTTGTGTGCCTAACTAGTTGTATTTTGTCACTTTTTCTATGGCTTCATTGTGGATATAGATGTTGTCATAGTTTTGTGGTGTTTTGGTTATTACCATCAATTTAGTCTTCTTCGTATTCAGTGATTCTTCGTTGGTTTCTGCTACTTTGCTGGTTTTCTGAAGGTCTTCAAAGTTGGTTGCAAATATAATCGTAATTTCTTCTGCATAGAGGGAGTTTCAGGAGGAATGTTCAATATTTTATAAGGTGGTAGTATGGACCATTTTAAATTAAAAAAGTTCATATAAACATGTGTCCAATTATTAAAGGGTACAGAGATACAGCTGTTGGAATTTTAATCATAACGAGACTAACATAAGGTGATCAAACAAAACACAAACGGCTTATTGATTGCATATATTATTTATTTAATTGATATAAAACAAACGTTAAACATATACATCACAGTATATTTTCAGAAATCCCACCACCTACTTCCATGCACCTTGGAAATTGTTTGCCAAAACCTCTAGCTTTCCTTAGTTTGTCTGCTCGTTATTTCATGAGGGCAGCACTATTTATCATTGGAAGGACAAATTCGTCTCTCGTATTAACTTATTTTGTAGACTTTGCTTTTCAGACATTCCCAAAGGCAAAACTCTAGAGGCTGGCCAATAAACGTGCGCATTTTGCTGGAATGTTTGATTTAGATGAACTGTCACCTAACGACTAGACTGTGCAGGGGCTCTTGTAACCAAAGAAAAATCCTTCAATAGTAGTGTTAACTCGTTTTCAAGAAAGTCTAGATAAATTGTATTCTCTATAAGCAGCAACAGTATTTCTGTTAGAGAACAAATACCATATGGTCATATTCAGCATGTGTAGATAAGTGTTAAATGATGGAATATTGGACAACAAATCACACTTAAGCACTATTATATTTAAGTAGTCTACTGAGCGTATTTATATTTTATGTACGTGCTTCAACTTCAACTTTCTGTATCTCTGTAGGTATTAGGAATTGTACACATGTTTATATGAACTTGTTTTTAATTTAAAATGGTCCATATTACCATTTCCTAAAATATAGGATATTGTTTATTATAGCGTTGCTGATAACCTTGTCTGACCCCCATCTGTATTTCAATCTTTTTCGATATGCTGCTGTATGCTTGGACGATTGCTTTTTGATGTTAGTACAGGCTAGCAATGATTCTGATATCTCTGGTGTCAAGTTTCTTTTTTTCGAGGAGTTGGATAAGGCGGTCGTGTCGTACTTTGTCGAATGCTTTGTTATAGTCAATGAAGCATGTGTATAGGTGTTGCTTCACGTTTAGACATCTCTGAATCAAGATATTTAGAGCAAAAAGTGCTTCTCTATTAAAAAAAGTCCTTTATTAGGCATAGCCAACACACACAATTTAAACATCTCCAGACAGAATTCCACCAAAAACAATAAAATTAAATATACAAATAAAAATTAAATACAACTTCCCTTACATAACATTATATACATAATGTAAAAGGTGGTCTAATGTCTATACAGACATTAGACCACCTTTGCCCTCGCCAATTTCTTCTCCCACGTCAACCTCCTGCAGATTTTCACGCCTTTCCCTTCTACTCTACGTAGCCAGGGTTGTATGAGCTCTCAGCCATTCTCACTTACCACTCAATATCCCTCAATCTCTCCCTTGCCTAAGTTCCTAGACTTCCCCTTTCTCTCAGCTTCTCTTGTACCTACACCTCAGTCATCCACTCTTTAATACATCCTTCTACTCTCCGTTCTACGCTTACATACTTCACAACACACACCTACCACATACTCGTACGGTTTTTCTCCTGCAACAGCACTGCCCTCGATGTCGACCTTTCGAGACTTAGCAGACTCTTCAGGAACCAACGTTGCTCCCTTTCTATTACATCTCATTCACACAATCCCCACACTACCACTCCATAAAACAGTATAGGTTTTATACACGCATCCCAGATCTTGCACGCCATTACGAGGGTACCGCCCCACAAATCCCCCTATTTTTTTCTCGCAATCCCCCAAGCCATCTCGCTTTCGCCTGCATACACTCCAAATGCTTCCTAAACCCTCATCCACAGTCAAACCAAAAGCCCAAATATTTAAAGCCATTCACTCTCTCAATCATACTTCCCTTCCATTTCAGCTCCTCCAGTCTACCCCTTCTCCCTCTATTCCTAAATAACTTCCTTTTGGTCTTTTCCACATTCACCACTAGTCCCCTCCTATCCAGGTACCTTTCCATTCTTTCAACATCTCTTCCACTCTCTTGGCCACCACTACGTCATCTGCATACGCCAACATCCACACATTGGTTCCTTGAATTATGTTCAATTTGCAGTGTCTTGTTTGTAGTTGTGTCTGGCTGTACATGCTGCGTACGTTCCATGTTCCGATTTTAATAATATTTTTCAGAATTTTCTCCCACGGAGATCCGAACGGGGAATTTTTTACTCTGGAATATTTTATATTGAAATTAGCCATTATGATGATTCATATAATGGATATCCTCTCTGGACCATTAGTGCAGTAGTTTCCCTCTTGCCTTCTGTACCCCTATGCCTTTCGCCATTAGTTGGTTCTTCCGTCTATATCTTGCTGTATGATCAATCTCCACTTGGGACTCGCAACCCGTACCATAACGTTCGATATTTATGTTATATTTCGGATTTCGCTCTCTTAGAGTTACCTCAACGCTCGCTCCATTGATCTGTGTATTCTTAGCTTTTCTGCTTTGTGATAGCCATGGTTTATAGCCCCCTATGTGAGCATCGGAAGTATGAAACTGTCATATACCTTCCGTTTCATGCTTCTAGGGATGTCTTTATCTCTCAATATAAAATTTGAGTTTGTCAAATGCAACCCATGCCCAACCGACAAGAGGCCGAAGTTTCAATACTGCCTTATAGTAGTCTATAAACGCCATATTCATTGGTGCATTCTATCCCGTTATCTCTTCTATCAGTATTCAAATTGTTTGTAAATAGTCTCTGTTAGTTTTGTTTCCCTTTTATTCCTTATTTTACTTCAGACTTTTTTGTTGCTATTTGTACATCCTTTGTTAGTTGTTCTGCCATTTGATCTATGCCCATATTATGCGACTCTATTAGTGGGTTTAATTTTGTGTCGAGTTATTTTTATACTCTTTCTGTTTAAGTATCAGAGTATCTAAAAACGGAACGTTCACAACATGGAACTGGACTGCCCTTGTTGAAGAGGTGTGAGAATTCTCAACAAAGGACAAAAGTACTTCTTTTGACTAGTTACAGACTTCTTGATCTGTCTTTTACAGTGCCTTCTTCTTCAAACCTTCGTAAAGTTAAAGGTGACTTCGAAATGTGGGGAGGGGACGGTGGGGCCCTTCGTCTAAAAAGGCATTAAACACCTGAAAAACTTCAATGTACGATCTAACTATCGCCAAAACCTCGAATAATTAATATTGTAGTTATACAATTTTTGTGACATTTTTAACTAATGACTTGAAGTTTAATATCCATAAATTCAGTCATTAATAAATGTTTTATTATAATTATAATTAGGAATTGTAATAACCTCCGACTTTGATACCTATATGTAAATTATTACTTTTATGTAATAGCACATTTTCTATTACATAAAAGTAATTTAAAGTTAAGTAGAATAATTGAAATACACATATCTTCTTTTGGGAATTAGCTACGGAATTTTAAATTATAAATGAAATGGCGACCATCTTAGTTGGTCACATGATTCATGGTGTGTCATCTTTATTGTTGATTTTCAAAATGTTCTTTTATGAAATTTTTAAATTTAAATTATATTTTTATATATTTGATATAGGTACCTTTGTGTTTGTTTTTTACTATTTGTGTAAATGCTGTGTTGTTTTGTTTGGGTATGAGGGTATGGCAGTAATTCGTATTGTTTATATCCATTTTTTTTTAAATTTCTTTATTAATTTTTATATTAATAAACAATGCACCATTTTCAATAGGTTATGAATGTTAATAATTCTAGTATCCTTGTATAGTTTCTCTATCGATAATCTTTTGTCATAGCCAAATATAGATTTTAAGCATTTGATTAGAAATGTTTGAATATTTTGATTTATTTAGGTTGCCCCGGGTAGGTACCTAATATTGCTTTCTACATGAACATGAAGGCTCCTACTATTAGAATCACTTGCATTTATTCCATTTGAAATCAAGCCATTTTTTGTCCTGGCTAGGGTCTGGTTTTGCAGTAGCATTCCACTGCACTGCGGTCACGACTGACCTATTCTGCTCACATTTCTTATCACTCATTCATGAGTTATGTAACTTCAATGAAGTCTAGAAACCTCATGAATACGCAGGCTTGGAAGTCTTTTAGGTTCATTACCGTTGAACCAATGAGCTTCTTCCTACATGCGATGAATGTGTTGCAGTTAGTGATTACATATAGTGAGATTTCTTCTTCTTCCTCCCAAACTTTGAACCTTTGTGATTTGTTTTCTCCATAGTGTGGTGTGCAGGTGATTATTTAATATGCAGTGTCCCGTTAGAAGTCCTACAAAATTTCTTAATTAGTTCCTATTTAGTTTTAGGATTTCTTCCGTCGCCTCTTTAGTGGGAGCCATAATGAACATCTTCGAGTGTTTAATTCCTCTTTGGGTTTCCCAGTATCGGCAGTGGCAGTTGTTTATGCTTTCTCACGCTATTGCTTGCGGTCTTATATGGTTCGTTCGGCGGCCTACGAATTTCACTTGCCTCTTTTGCCAATTTATCCGCTTTTTGCATTCTATGCCAACTCTATTATTCACACCGGAGTCTAGTGCTTTTAATACTGCTTGGCTATCTGTCACAATATTTATTTCCTTGTTTCTATATTTTCTTTCCAATAAAGTTTTAATGCAACTTTGAATTGCGATGGTTTCTGCTCGGAACACGGAGGTTCATCGAGGTAGAGACTGGTGCTTCCGGCCGAGCTGTTTGCATACACTCCTATGCCTGTTCCTTTGTTGGTATTAGATCGATCGGTAAACTGAATTGATCCTTTAAGTTTCTGCATATAGCTCTCATTGTATCTTTTCAGGAATTGTTACCTTGCAAGGTTTCGTCATGAGGAGTGTATCCGGTCAGGACGCATTCTTAGAATGTGTTCTTGTGTTTTCTCTAATGCTAGTTGGGTGTGATCTGAGGGTGATACGACCCCTACGACGTGTCCCCAGATTGTTGGTGCGTAAGCCATAATGGGGCATATAACGTTATTTTGTGGACTGCAGTTTCGCACGACTTTTCTGATTGATAATCACTGGTGACTGTGCAGTGGTTTTAAGACCATTGCTCCGTCTCGAATGTGTTTATCAATCAAGTTTTCAATTGTTTTCGGTAGGAACGACGTCAGCTTGATGGGCCTGTATGATTTCTCCTGATGGTACGTTTGCCGTCCTGGTTTTGGTATAAATACCACCCTTATCTTTGCCCATTTATTCGGTATGTGCTCTACGGCTATACTCCCACGCTTAATAGTGCGCAGTACTGATTTTAATTCCTCCATTCCCTTTTGGAGTAGTGCTGGGAAGATTCTATCTTCTCCCTGCAGCTTTAAATGACTCGACTGTGTTAATTGTCCATACTAGTATCCAGCTACTTTCTTAAATCCTCGTTTGAATGTGTTGTCGATAGCCAACTTCTCATGTTCGGTACTGATAACCGCAGAAGTTCCCCAGTTGCCAATTATTTTACTCAGGTTGAACAGCGTTCTTGTCTCTGTCCTTTGAACAGAGAACCTCTTATTCCACCATCTCTTATCGTTTTTGGACAGCTTGACTCAAATGCTGAAGTTATTGTATTTGTGCCGCTATCAATCATTAATTCTTTCTACTTTGTTTCTGACTGAACCCGTACTTATTTTCAGGCTTTGTCGCAGGATTCTTTTCGTATAGATCCCATTGACAGTTCATTGTGTTGCTAAATGTCTGAGGGTAGTTTTCAAAGATTTTATTTCAAATCTGATGTCTCTCTAGTTCGTTTTTATGGTTAAGTTAATTACTTCGCTTCGTGTCGATGTTACGAAGGTCGGTTTGTTGTCGCTGTTGAGAATATGTAGCTTATTTTCTAATAGACAATGTAAGAGGAAATCACCCCGGTTATTGACGTCACTGTTTTCCAACACAGAGTGGTACGCATTTGTGTGGCATCCAATAATCAATTGGGATTTGTTCTTTTGACGGTGTGCTGTCAGTGCCTGTACTTCTGCTGTCCGAGTTGATCATATGGGAGGTAGCGTAGAACCTAGGTAGAATTTCGTCTCTGTTCCCTCTTTTAACTCTAATCTCACATTTAGGCCCCTAGAGTTTAAATTCCACATGGGTAGTAGTTTGACCTTTTTTGCAGGGATACAGGTTGCTGGGTTGTCGGTATGAGTACTATATAGTGTCCAACCTTTTCCCAGTCGTAGTCCTGGAGTTTGCATTGCATATCCTATTTTTCTGAATGAGCACAACATCTTATTGTTAATGATTGTATACGCATGTACGCTGATTTACAATAATGTCTATTTGCCTAGACTATATTATTGTTGGTTGTTCCTCAATATCATTGCGTGTTTCTTCTCCCCTCTCCCTTCCATGTAGCCGTCGTTATTCCGGCATTTTGGACCATTAGTCTGCGTAGAATCGTTGCGGTTTCCATTGCTGGCCTTGGTATCCACATCATGGCCTGTAATTGCTTGGGAATCAAGCTCACCTCCGCAAATTTGAGTTTGGCCCGTTTCTAGAGTTGTCCCTCTCTCATCACCTTTTTCAAGTTTGGTACTTTGGTTGACGCAGGAGAAATGGAGGTATCCGTCCTTGCCTTAAACTACTGAAGCCAATGTATTCTTAGGCTTTCAGTGCGTCGATTGTTTCAAGCGGTTAAGATTTGCTGTTTCCTATCTGCTCTTTCTTCAGGGACAACTCCGAATAGGCCTCAGGCAGTATTGGTATCTTAATACCCGATGTTGCGTCCCTATATGACTTACCCTGCGAAAAGGATGGTTATGTACTCCTATGAGCCCTGCATAATTTACCCTGCAAAGAAGAAGGTTCTGGACCTTCGAGTCCTTCTGTCGTGTGCTAGTGTATACGGATGTGATTGTTGGACTTGGCCACTACATCGGCATGTCCACAAGCATCTCATTTCTTCATGCTTCTGGTCGCTCTACGGCCGGACGTCCAGACTTGCACTTCTGGTCCAGCCCGGCGTCCCGCATCGGGACAATGTTGCGCATGTCTGGAAAGTGACGTCTCGCATCCTCCCTTGTCGCGCTTTTGACCAGAAGGTCAGGCCCAACATCAGACCCAGGTACCTACCTTCCGGCACGGAGGTAAACTCCTCATTCTCGACTCTCCTTCGTCCAATAAGCAGAATGGCTTCTGTTTTGTGTGTGGCCCGCATCCGGTGGTTTGCGGCCATCCATACTAGGATTATCTCAGGTCTCTCGTTTGTTGCCCTTGGTAGTTCTTCCCTTGCTTTTGCAGTGGCCACCAGCGCCATATCGCCCGCAGCGGCACCGTTTGCACCTCGTCGTACATTACGGAACCTTGCACGCCAGCTCGCCGTCGTTTGGATTTTCTGCCTTCCGTTTTTGAGGATTAAGGCAACACATATCCGCTTCCATCTTCATCCCTGCCGCAGGCCCGTGTAGAGGGTCATGATGGCGTAAAGTCCTCGCGTTCTACGCCTACGTTCGAGAGACCTTCCCTCCGCCTGAACCACCCCCTTCACCGCATCTATCGTCCTCGCCTGAACATGAGGGTGCCAGCCAGCTGGGGACTCTTTCCTTTAGTTATCCGAGGACAACTAAAGACGTTTTGCGGCCCCTATAGCCGCCTAGAGGGAGAGGAAAGTTCTCTGCTAACTGCAATAATAATAGATATAAAATAGATTCGTTTCTTCCTCCTCTTCCTCGGTATCAGCCACCTCCCCCCCCCCCCCCTCTCGACCGGTGGGTTTGCCATTAGCATGGATTCTTTGCGTGTTGTGGTTGAATGGTCCCTGGATAACTATCCTGAAAATCGAGGCTGCCCTTGGTAAAAATGCATTTGAATGTTATGAGGACCCATGTTCGCAATAGGCTTCACGTAGCGTATTGCGGACATGGGTACACAAGGGACTTGCGATGAGTAAAAGTGTTTTGTGCGGGTCGGAATGAGACTGGATTTGCACTGCACAGGTCGGCCGTCCATTCCTCAACATCAGATTGATATCGTGAGTCGTCTCCTTTCCAGAGACTGCTCGGAATAAAAAAAAATATAAATAAAAATATTTTTTTGTTTTTTAAATTAAAAGTAATATATCCCCGGACAGTCCATCGACGGTTTATGTAAAGAAGACCACTCACGGTGTCAATCTGATGTCGGGGAATTAATTTTTCAACATTAATTTTAATTTTGTAATAATGCGTAAAGGGGTCATAACGGAACTCTCCATTTCAACGCCATACAGCATGCTGGAGATTATATTGAAGGATGCTATTTTACTTGTAACTTCAATATAAATTGATTTCTATGTGTGTAGCCATTTCTTTATAATCCTTATATGCAGGGCTGGTCCTAGGTAGTTGACCGCCCGCGTGCAAACATAATTTGGCCGCTCTATTATATAGAGTATTAGGGTAGGGACATATATGAAGAAATTAATAAATCATTTACAAACACTAATCTGTGAAAATACTGAGAAAGATCTTTTATAACCGAGGCGAGTTTAGATTTTATGGTTAGAACTCTTTCGATAACTTATGGCCCGGGCTGAATTTGGTCACCCACGTGCAGCGCACACATTGTACGTTCGCTAGGTCCGGCCCGGTTCGTATGTTGCTTTTTTTTAGTATTAAAGTATAATTCAAATAAAATAATAGTAGGTTGTAGTATTTGTCTTTCCCAATAGCAGGTGGCGACGAATCTCTTAAATATGTGTATATTTATTTCAGTGCATCGGTTACGGCTGTTTTCTACCTAGATGATGAGGAAACCAAGGAAATTACATTTCAAAGATCTGTGAAAGGATCGTCTTCTGAGTACAGAATAAATAGTAATGTAAGTTATTTATTTCTTTATACTTTTGAGGATCACTTCCTTTAAAAAAATAATGACAATAAGTACTGAGTGTTACTAGTTAGTATGGTTGCACTTGAATAATACTCACTTATTATATTATTATTTTTAATAAAGTAAGTTAGGGTAACTGCCGGGCAATTAAACACCTCTAAGCTCTCTTTACCGGCAGAAAAGCCTTACTGCTGACAGCTCGATAAAGATACGCTTTTTTAATGCGTATAACTGAAAGAAAAAAACTTTAATTTAACATTTATTATTCTTTGGTTTCCTGTTTATGTTTTTCAATTCAATATATACAGGGTGTTATGTAATTCGAGAGCAATCCATTAAGTGGTGGCAGAGGTGAGTTAATCTAGCACGAATTCGAATTATTTATTTGTAAATTGGTCTTCCTTTGTTGTTGTATTCTTTCGTTTCCATTATGTGTCTGATTGTGAAGATTTGGTCCTGTGCTCTATGCTCTGGTCTAAAATCACATTTTGAATCCTCTAGCTTATTCATTTATATGATTCTCTCGTATACTTTTCCAGTCACACTGAGCAATGATATTCCTCTGTAGTTGTCGCATTGCCTGCAATCTCATCTTTTGGTATTCTTTATATATATATATATATATATATATATATATATATATATATATATATATATATATATATATATACATGTACCTGATTTTCTCTATGACCAATCCGTCGTGCCCGGCGACCTTGCCAATTTTAATTTTGCTTATTACCTTTTTTAGTTCGTCTTTGTTATTGGCTCATGAATCCTCTCTTGTTCCGTATCTTTCTTGGGTTCTTCTTTGAGTGCATCTTCTACTGCCAGCAATTCTTCGAAGTGTTCCATTCACCTGTCCACTATCTCGTCATCCTCTACGATTATTACTCCGTGTTTGATCTTAATGTGTTTCAGTCGTCATCTTCTTTCCGTTCCTAAATTTTTTAGCACTTGAAAGAAAAGTTTTTGATTTCCTCGACTATCTTCCTCCAGACCCATATTATTTCCTTCCTTTATCTTTTGTTGCTTGCTTTTGAGTGTCTTGTTCTTGTGTGTTTCCTATGTTCTTCAT
Organism: Lordithon lunulatus; assembly: GCA_963942505.1. Taxonomy (NCBI): domain Eukaryota; kingdom Metazoa; phylum Arthropoda; class Insecta; order Coleoptera; family Staphylinidae; genus Lordithon; species Lordithon lunulatus. The sequence continues at coordinate 41,476,889 of OZ012666.1, forward strand.
TGTTAGCATATAGTGTTCACTACCGATCTCTGCCCCTCTTCTGATTCTAGTATCTATTACATGTCTGAATGTATTTTTCTCAACTAATATATAGTCTATTATTATAGACTTTTCTTCTCAGAGGTAAACACTTTGTAATTTTATGAATTTCTTTGAGTTCAAATTTTATATTAGTAATTGTCATGTTGTTCATTAGACAGTAGTCCAACATTCTTTCCCGTTGTTGTTTCAGGTTTATTCGCCGTTTCCCCCCCATTATTTACTCGCATCACTCTGTCTTGTTTCTCACGCTGCTATTAAAGTCACCGGCTATGATAATCTCTCGAGATCTCTTCTGGTATCATCTGTAGATCTTCCCAGAAAGTGTCTTTGTTAGCTTTCATTCGGTCCATATACTATGACTATTGTTCTTTTTGTGTGCTGTATCACTTCTATTTTGCTCTTTTTTCTGTCATTGCTATTCCTTGTTTCGCATTCTCTGTTTCCATGATGCCGCTATAAAACAGCACGATCTCTTTCCTTTATTTTTAATTGTTGTTATAGCTAGTATTTCTAATTTTATTATTCCATTTCAATTGCTATTTCCTCTTGTTTCCCTCGTATTCCTCTTATGTTCCATGTTCCTATTTTATACCTTTCCTGTTTCTGTTCCTCGTGTATGTCCTTTTTCTTTATTCCATATACTTCCTTTTCTCATTGTCCTGTCTACTCGTGTATGATTTATCGTTGTGTCCGTCCTTCTTCCTATGATTTTGTTTGTTGGACTTCTGCTCCTTCTTGTATTACTACTAGTAGGGCCAGTGTCTTGTAATTATTACGTTCAGCCGGAGAACCTGCTGTTAACAAGTGGCCCATAGTTTAGTACAGAGTTTGTGTATGATAACTATTTCGGTATCCTCGAGGGGGACATATATATATATATATATATATATATATATATATATATATATATATATATATATATATATATATATATATATATATATTCTGACCCTGGGGTCTTTCGGTTTATAAGGATGTTTGTAACTTTTGTTATGTCGGACCGCAGGATTTTTTTTAGGCGTAGGACATTTTGCGCTGCATTCTTGATCCATAATTGTATGTTTATCCATGCCTGGTTCACATTTTCGTATCCCTATCCTCGGCTGTTTTCGCGGCTGTTCTTAATATTAGCTTTATTCTGCACCACAGCAATTTGTGATCAGAGTCACATATAGCTCCTGGTCTCATTTTAACGTTTTCAAACGACGAGGTCCACTTCTGGCGAAAGTCGAAAGTCAACGTGGTACTCGTACTATGTCGTTCGACCCTAGCATTTACAGTACCAAGTCCGTAGTTCCCGACATTTCGTACAGCTTTATTTGCCGTATTACCGATCTTGGCATTAATAAAGTCGCCCATAATGATCAGATGCTTTCTCGAAAAAAAAAATATTCGCATTTTTCTCTCGAGAGTAGTGTAAGTTTGCGATTTCTTCATTTTTTGCCTCTATAGTAGAAATATAGATTTGAAAAGTATGCACGTTAATTGGCTTAGAGCGAAAACTGAATTTTATAATCCGGTCGCTAAAAGGTTCATATTCGTGATGACCTTTGTGCTACCAGTGGGTCTTAACTAGTTCATATATGCTAATGTTTAAGCGAGCAATCTCTTTTTCTACTATAGCTAATGTTCGTGCCTGCCCACATGCACATTTCATGTGGCAACATCGATATTCTTTCTCATCTATAACTGATTCTAGTTTTGATTGCTTTGATGTCTTTGAATAGCAAATTTCGCATGTACCGCCTGATTACTTAGGCTCGCGTAACCGGTAGTCCATTTAACACTGGTCACTCTGGATTCTATAAGCGCCGGTCGCCATCTGCGTGCGTGGCAGATTAAAATCTTTAGTCGATGAATCGCCATGTCTGGCTATCCTAATCTAGTTTAACCTGTTGGTCGAAGCAGTTACCGGAGCGACAGTAGCCACTCGATGAGAATTGGGAACCCTGTGGGGACCAGTCATCTGCAACCATCCGCCAACAATGTCGCCGGATGTTATCGTCTTCGGTGAAAGTGGGTAGCACCTACAGTGCAATCCTATACACCCCAACTCGTTGACCCAAATATTTTATATTTTTCCCAAAATGCAACCCTGAGGATACAGAAGTCCTGAAAGTTGGAAATAATATCAATATTTGGATATAGAGCATCATTTTGAAAAATAATATCGCGTATTAAGCCAGTTTTGTGCATTCTTGTTTGAAAACAAATTATATTTCTTTTTGAGATTATTAAAAATGTTCATTGTTGTTCAGTTCTCTATTTTTATAAATAAAAGAAAGTCATTGCAGTGTTTGATAGCACATTTAATGATCATTATTTAATGAATACAAGAAATTCATAGGGGATACTGGATGCTATAGGAGGAGGGAAAAAGCTAGAGCAAAAGGGAGAGTGAGAATGATAATAGCACCAAACAGACTAAAAGACATTATAAACGAAGGCTACTCTCTCACGAGAGAATTATTAGGGTGGAAATCAAACTACTAGAAGAGGAAATCTGGTATCCGAACACCCAGACAATTCCTGAGGCGTGGAGAAGGACGGCTTGCTCACCAGGTCCTGCCGGAACGTTGGCTTCACCCAGACGACCGCGTACCCCGCCGCGCCGCAAAACCATCATGCGAGCGCTTGGAGATGTCGATCCCGAGTGGACTACTAACTACCGCCCCGCCCACGTAAACCCGAGAACTGCGACAAGAACTCAAACTTATAAAAAAAGAGAAGGAGAGTGAAGGAGAGAAGGAGAGTGAAGACTGAGTGAAATAACCACGAGGACGACCACTGCGCCTTTGCCGCAGTGGGGCATGGAGAAAATGAGAAAACAGATGGACCAACTGCCAGGCCAAACATGCCCGCACCAACCTAGAAGCTAGAATACGAAGCTCTTTTGGCATGCTTCCAGGTACAAAAAAGTACCCGAGACCATGGCCTGGTGATGAAGAGGGAAGTATCCAACTAGTTCCGAGTTAGGTTAATAGATGTTGAGTGTAGAGCAGTGACCAGCAGCCGGAATAACCTGACGTGCGGTCGCTGAACCAGAGAGACTAAACCTGGAGGGGAGTGAAGTGAGCACAATATGTCACAGCATGGAGGTGCACAGTCGCGAAGAATCATTGAGAATAACGGAGAGGTATATACTTTACATAGTGTGACGACAAGATGATGAAAAACACCTACAATGGCATACAAGGCTGCCCACCCTGGACATAATGAAAAACATAGAATACCATTTCGTAGGCTCGCCTGTGCAAGCAGTGATCAGGAACCTGGAGGAGAACCACACCACCGAAAATCCCCAGGTAACGGCGACCATCAACACAAAATTGAAGACCAGGATGCAGAATCCATATTGGTCAAACCGACCGAGGTCCAGTAATACGTGGACCTAGTCCGACGGACCCGGGAAATAGACAGTGGTGAGAGTAACCATCGCCCAGAAATTAGTTTGTGTATATACAGATCTCTGAATTGATAATTTTATGATTTGTGCAAGATAATTAAACTACAATTGCATTTATTAATATAAAACGTACACGCTGTGCGTATAGCGCACAGCAAGCACTGGGTGGTCTTAAGAAAACCTGCACGCATCGCTCCGCATTGTGGCCGCACATCGCTAGTAGTGCGAGATAGATTTTGCAAGAAACGGTGTCGCCCATCTTTGTTGCTGCGTGCAACTCTGAAGCTGCAATGGTTGATAGTTTTTTATGATTATGGCGGTTCCTCCATGGGCAGTGCTTTCTGGATGTCTGGTACTATAGATCGTGTATTACGATATATTTATGAAGCTTTATATGGTAAAGTGGGTTTCTGCAATCAGCAGGGTGTCTATATTTCTGTCTTCTTCGACTATTTTGACAAAGTTCACTGGCGTCCAGTAATACTCTGGATTACTGGCCATAAATTCATGTTCGAAACGACTGTTAATAAATTCAGCTCATCTGTTTCATCAGACCCTTCATCATTTGCTTAAGCTTAAGTATGTTTGTGTCATTGTATTTTGGCTTTCTTGTTGTATATTTGATTGTTGTGTCAGTTAACTATTACTTCTTGAGGTTTGTTAGTATGCTTTCATGCACTGTATGAGCTGTTAGATTTTCTTTTTCACTCATCACATACGGGAGGCCTATGTTCTACAGTCAACGCAAACAGGCTGAGTGATGATGACGATGAAGGTATTTTTATTCTGCATGGATCTCAGAGGGGGAAATCTTCGTTCTTTAATTTCTTTATATACTCAACATTTTTTGTAGAGGCGGGGTGTATTCCTGCACACAAAACGCAAAGAACGTTCTCATCTCTTTCTTTTATATGACAATTATATTTATAATGGTCTCCTGCAGATTTGACACAGTGACACTTCTATCGCAGAAAGATTTTGTGTGGCCATATCACTGGCATATTGTACTTTGGATACTTCCCTTTATGATAGGTTCCATTTGGACCTTCATGAGGAATTGTCTATCATAACTTTTGTTGTTGTGTTTCTGTTCGATTTCTATTATGAACATTGAAAGCGGATCTTTTGTAACTCTTGTGCCCATGGGATTTGAGATCTTCCAGAATTTATTTTCTTTTTGTTGATATAAATAAAACTCTTTTTTTCTCTCACACATTTTTTTAGTACAGTATTGTTAGCTTTGGCGTCCTTTTCTTCGATTTTCTTTTAATTATGTATACATCTTTGGCGTGTGTTTCTAACATATTGCTTAGAGGTTGTACGTGACTCTCTATAGACATAAATGGGAGGCGCTTTCGCCTCTTTTTTTTCTTTTGCAGTTTCGTTGTTGTCCTTTTATTACCTTCTTCTGCCTCTTCTAGTACTTCTATTTATTGTTAATGTTGTAGGAGCGTTAAGCCAGTAATCGTTTATTATTTATTGTCCTCCTGGGGTTTTCTTGGCTTACTTGTTATCGTTTTTAAATCACTGTTTGCCATTCATCATGGTTTCTTGTTGTGTATTTGTTGAGATTGGGCGAGATACCACTGGATAGTTACAGGTACATATAATATTAACATTAATTTTGTAAAGGGCTTCTCAAAGCAGTTTAAAACGCTTACATAAACAATATTTTATTACTTACTATTTGTTTACTCACCGTCTCAGAAAACACTGTTTTTATGAAGTCCTGAAGTATGTACTTATTAATATAAATAACATGCACGTTTAGTGGTGTTAGTTAGAAGCTGTCAAAAATAGTTTTATTTAAATAAGATATTCCATTATCCTGGATCCCCATTTATAAGCACATGGGTAAATGTATAAATAATTTAATTTTAATTCAATAGATTCACTGTAAAGTATGACTTGACATTATTGAGATATAATAATATATGGAAAAATTATGCTGTCTTACATATAACATTTGTGCGGTTTTAGATCGTCTCCAGTCAAAAATACACAGGTGAACTTGACAAACTTCATATCAACGTCAAGGCCAAGAATTTTCTCGTTTTCCAAGGAGTAGTAGAGGACGTTGCAATGAAAAATCCAAAAGAGATGACTGCTTTATTTGAAGAAATCAGTGGGTACGTATACATATAGAGAGTGATTATTTTAAGCGGTTCTATAATAATAAACTTAAAATAATGTAGAAATCATGTATAGTACAAGATATGAGCTACTTTGAGTTTTTTAACTGATTGTGCATATATAAGAGAATGGTTGACTCACAAATAGATTTACATTGTTGAACATGATGTAAATACGACCACGATACAAACACGCTATGTTTATATTTAATCTAATCATTGTAAATGATCACAGCTGTAATACACGCAGATATAAGTATCGTTTCATTCTAATAAAATCGAATATCGTAGATAAGCAGGAAAATGTTTGATTTTGGCCGGTGCAGTCGCTTGGAACCGTACGAGCTGCTCGGAGTATTTTGCCATTACCACTACCCAACGATGCAAAGTCGCCCTGACACTTTGCACCGTTATTTATACTGCAGCTTGAAGTATTCACATACTTCACAGCGCTTACACTGAAAATTATATAACTTTCATTCAATGCCTAAGTTAATAAATGTGTACATTAACTGAATAAACGCTTTTGCAGCGTATCCAGAAAATGTGTATTTAAGGTTTTTAAATGTCATACATATATAACTATAATTTTTTAATTCTCTCTGCAGATCTGGTGCTTTAACACAAGAATATGAAAATGTTAAGCAACAAATGAAGAAAGCACAAGAGGCAGTACATTTTGCATATCAGAAAAAGAAAGGAATTAATGCCGATCGTAAACTAGCTCGATTGGAACAAGTAGAAGCTGAGGAATACAAACGACTAAAGCATAATCTTGTAAGTTATTTCAGAAAAAATGCGTGGTTGCATATAAAATATGAAGTATACCAAGATTAATTATTTATATTTGAAATAGTGCATACGGTTATTTTTTTCCTGAAACCTCTTTTGTAAATACCAGGTTAAAAAATAAAAATATTTTTTTCACAATTTAGTTACACTTTGCAACTGGTATAACTATAATTTGGGTTGTTGTGCTCTAACATACCTTGCGTGCCGAAGCAATTGAGTAATAAAACCCCGTAATGTTCACTTGATATTTCGGAGCGCTCTTCTTATTAGCTAAGCAAAGGCGGGTGGGCGAATTTTATCCCTTAGTTGCATATTGTTGCAGAACTGCAGCATTACCTTTTAAAAATGTTCACTGCCTAATTATAAACGTTATTTTTAAAACTGTAATTATTTATAGATATCTGCATACGATTCATGATTTTGCTAATAAATGGCGTTTTTTATGTTTTGAAGTGGACTGGCGGTAACTATTATTTAATATCAATTTAAAAAAAAAACATGCATTTAAGAGTTAAGAACCCGGTTTCAAAGGATAATAGTACCAATGGCATTGCTTTCGCAACCCGTTCTACGCTTTTCCTCAGTATTCAAGAAGTTTAAATTTGCGTGTTCAGTGTAATCCGGACGCATGCGGTATAATGTAATTACATGAACACCGCATGCATAAATTGCTGGAGAGATTCTAGTATAGCATCTATCTCAAGTATGGGATTGCCATTTTTACACCAAAGAGAAGAGCAATTACAATTTTTAAACTCTTATCAGAAATAAAATAAAACTAAATTCTTGTAATATACATTTTCCATACTTGTTTACTGAGTAAACGAAGAGTTATACCAAAAAAATAGTAGAAATTGTATCTTTATAGAATATCTGCTGATTATTTTACCAATAACTTAAAATCCCTGTTTTTTGAAGCATCAGGAAGCATAAAACCAGTATGTTATTATGATTTTATTACTTACATTGATCTTTATGATCTATTATTATTATTATGTTTGGGAAAAGAAACACATTACTGAAGCATCCTAAAAATATATAATATTTATTTCAAAACAAAACAAAAAAATACTATTGGGGCGATTAACAAGTCCAAATGGTGTGGCGACTATATACAGCTGAAATTATTTTCTGTTACAGAATGAAAAACTAGTCGAACATCAATTATTCAGACTTTTTCATAATGAACGAGAAATGAAAATTCTCGAACGTGATTTAAAATCAAAGCAAAATGAAGTAAATAAAGTCAAGGCCATAAAAGAAAGAGCACACGAGGGATTAAAGGAAAGGAAGAAGGAACTGGGGCGCCATGGAAGAGAATTGGCAAAAACGGAACAGGATATTCTTGAAGTTGTAAGATTATTTTTTATCATATAGCAACAATTATGGAATTCCATATTCTACAACGAAATTTTATGTTTTATATCTACCTATCGACAGAGTGTTATGTAATACGAGGGCAATCCCTGAAGAATTCGAATTTCTTATTTATAAATTCGTCTTCGATTGGTAACTGGAGGACTTATGGTTTACCAGTGAGAACACGATACATATACTAACTTTCATAAAAATACACACAGAAGTTGTTGATCAATTTTAACAAAATTTACACAAAATATTATTGCGATGAAAGAAACGAGATTAAAATTTCAAAATAAAAGAACAGAAATAAAAAAGTTTTTTAAATAATGAGTTGCTGCACCACGATTTGCTATATATTTATCGTGCAAACGTCGTGTTGTAACCAGTGCCGTATGAGGGCGGTGCGTTATCTTGTTGGAAAATAGGATTTTCTCATGGTATATCTTTTCTTTCTGCTTCTTCTCGTATTCCGTTTTTCCCGTATTTTTCTTGGTCTTTCCCTGTAGTTTCCCTTCTACTCTTGTTTAGTATACTCTTTTGGTTAATCGTTCCTTCTTCCATCCTTAATTGACCATCTGCTATTTTTAGCTATACGTTTCGTTCCTTATTCTGTCTTTTCTCGTCTTACTCTAGGAATCTCATTTCAATAGCGTTGATTCTAGATTTCTATTATTCCCATCATTGTTCATGTTTCACTGATGTATCTAATGGTCGGTCTTATAACTTTTTTCACTATTTCTGTTTTTATTTCTTTCGTTATTTCTTTGCTTCCGAAGAACGTCGCCTTCATCATGTTAAAGATTTTCCCAGTGTTGCCTACTCTCTCACTTATCTCTTAGTCTCTTATTTGATATTGAGCCCAGGTATCTAAAACTTTCTACCTATTCAATAATTTTTCCTGAAGTTTTATTGTATGTTATCTCGTTTCCCTATAGATTATCATTTGCTTTTTATATACATTTTTCCATATTTATTTTTTCCAGTTCCTTCTCCAACTCCTCTATGTTATGTTGTAGGTCTTATCCCGTCTCTGCCATTATTGCCATGTCATCAACATTTTCCAATAGTTAATTTTTAGCGGCTTCATATTTGTTTTCGCTTCTTTCATATATTCATCCAATACTAGAGAGAATAGTAATGGGCTTATAATCCATCCTTGTTTCACTCCAATTTAGTTTCGAATACTATCTTCGTTGTTTGTCTTCACTATATTTTTGTTCTCTTTGTAAATTTCTTTTATTATCTCTATTATTCTTTTCTCTATTCCTCCTTTTTTCAGTATTTTCCATATGTCTTTCCTTTTGCCCGGTCAAAACCGTTTTCTAGGTCTATAAAGCAGATGTGTATGCCTTTATTCTTCCTTATTACTTTTTCACTCATTTGTCGTATTATGAAAATTAGGTCCTGCATTCATCTTTCTTTTCTAAATCCTCCCTGTGTGTCTCGATTGTTTCTTCTATTTTCTCCTTGATCATTTTTTGTATTATTCTAGTTAGAACCTTTCCTGGTATACTTAACGATTAATTTATCCATGTATAATTGCATGTTCCTCTTACCTCCTTTCTTGAATATTATCAATTCTATTCATGTATTCCATTCTTTTGGTATTTTTATTTTCTGTACTATGTCATGCATAAGCTCTGTTAGTTTTTTTGTTCCTTTATTGCCCATATACTTTATCATCTCAAGTTTTATGTTATCTATCCCGGGTGCTTTCTCTAATTTTATCTTTTTTATGGCTTCTATTACATCTTTGTCTTGTGTCTCCATATTCTTCTGTTATCGCCTCATCTGCTTTTGTCAATTCTTCACAGTATTGTCTCCGTCATTATTTCGCCCTCTTCCGTTATTATGTTTCCGTTTTTGCTTTTTATATTCATCATGTTATATTCTTTCTTTCTTCTCAGTTGATTTAATGTTCCATAAAATAGTGTTTGATTGTCTCTAAAATGTCTTGTCATCTTTTTACCAAATTGTGTCCATGATTCTCGTTTTGCTTTCTTTATTTCTATTTTCATTTCCTTTCTTTTTTTTGTACTTTGTACCCTATTCGCAATTTTTTGTTGTTCCACAACTCACTCAAGAGTGAGCCAGCTGATTCTGTTATTATATTTTATATTCTTCGATTCCCGTTTCTTTTCTTTTTTCTTTAAATCTTCTTTCTATTATCTCCTGGCTTTATAGCTTTTTATTTTCACTTTTTGTATCTTCCTCTTTTTACTGTTTTACTGTTGCTCTTCTCTTTTGCTACTCATATCCATTTTGACTAGGTAGTGATCATTTCCGGTCTCTGCTTGTCTGGATACGTTCACGTTTTTTACATTATTCCATTGGTTTCTGCTTATTAAGAAGTAGTAAGTAGTCGATTATTGATTTTTCTTTTCTGCGCGGTTCTTTTCTCGTGTATCATCTTATGTCTGCACTTTGTATTCCCTATTATTAGGTTGTTCTCAATGCTCAATTCAATTATTCTTTCTCCCCTACTTTGCCTGTATACTTTTCTATTCCTGTATTCTGGTTTCATACCCGTCCATTTAGATCTTCTATAATAACTATATTGTCCACTCCTTCGTCTATTTCTTTTTCTTTTTGCTTTCATAGATTATGACTTTATCATCGTTTCCCCGTAGGCTGTTAGTAGGCTTCGTTCTCAAAAAGCTTCGTATCTACATCTTCCTTGATACTGTCCTTTATTCTAGTTGGTGCAATTATTAGTGCTACTCCCCCTTTCGCTCTTTCTGTTTTGTCGACATCAGTCCAAAACATTCAGTATGCTGAATGTATTATTTTCAGACCGTTTCCTTTCTTTTTGTCTTTTTCTGTTTTATCATTTCTTCCACCAGTTTTTCTTCCTTTCCGTTTATGCTACGTACATTTCTACTCATATTGTTTTTCTGGGATTTTCTCTACTCCTCTTTTTCCCTGTCATTGTTTTTCCGTTGACATTCTGTTATTTAGTGGTTTCTTTTCCTTTATTTGTGTTATATCCGTTTTTCTTCATTGTCCATATTTAGGACTTTCCTTCTTCCCAACGTTAATATATAATATAATAGTCAGTAGTATAACAATCACTCTTTTTGTTATGGTGTTATTTACATCAATAGCTGGGCTGTTGTCATTAGGGTTCTTTTTGATAATCATCGCTTTGGTCATTTTTAAGTTCATTTTTACTCCGTAGGATTGACTAACTATTTATATTCTACGACATGCTTTGAAGATCAATGGTGTCGCTATTATTGCGGTATCGTCCGCATAGCGTATATTATTGATGACTCACTCTTCCGTTTATAATAACTCCCCCATAGTCTTCGTTAATGGCTTTCCTAAAAATGCACTCTGAATATATATTAAACAGAGTCGGTGACAATATACAGTACTGTCTAATCCCACGACGAATCTCTAACTCGTTTCTATTCCTACCCGGCGGTTAATGGATTCTGGACAATTTTTGCCATTTAATATTGATATAAGAGGATATAAGAAATTTACACAAGTGGAAAATCAAAAGCATCGGATTGCTATTAATATTTGGGCAGACAATTTTTGAAATGAACTTTGACCAGTCAGTTTTGTATAATGGCAATATGATTATTTTTTTCGTCCAAAATTTGCAGCACGTTCTTATTGGTCAACTTAAAAGTCCTCCAATTACCAAACGAAGACGAATTTCCAAATAAAAAATTCGAATACTTGCTAGATTAACTCATCTCTACCACCACTTCACGGATTGCCCTCGAATTACATAACATATATAATAAAATCTAGACAAAAATAATACACTTTGTATTTATATGTGATTTTATTGGACCCAATTTTCGCACAAAAATATGATTATTCACATTTGAATTTATAACAATGTGTTAAATTATACAGGAAGTAGAAATTTCGAAGAAAAAGCCAGAATTCATCAAAGCTAAGGAGAGAGTTAGTCATACGCAGAAAAAGCTGGACGGCGCGATAAAAACATTGGAGCATGCTAAAAAGGTCGACGAAGCTCATAATAACGATATTAAGAAACTTGAAGATGAATTAACAAGTGTAGAAACATCAAAGGCGGAATATGAGTCGACTATAGCTGGCGAATCACAAAGCGAAGGAAGGGATGTACATTTGGAAGATGAACAGGTAATAACATTTAAATAACACGTTATGATGGTCAAAGCGGTTCATTAATAAGCAATTAAAAGCAAATTGCAGTATTTGTTTACTTCTTTGTAATTTGAGGGTTTTGTCCTTGGAAATTGACTACGAATAAAATACTAAAAGTAGTGCAAAAATAGTGTTTTCATGGATTTTTAAAAAGCTTAAAAACTCCAATTATTTGTTCGAAATTTACAAAATCGCTAACTTGAAAAGGCTCAATAAGTCTGATAGTTTAAACATATTCTTTTTGTGATTGGAAATCCAACCATCGGATTTGAGATGTGACACCTGACAGCACTCGTTTTGAACGTGTACACGTACGGAACGAGTGATGTCAAAATTGTAGCCGATTATGCAAGCAATTCATGATTATTGTACACATGAAAATAATATTTTAGTTGTTAAAAAAACGTGTAGTGTCCGTATTTTGCCGAGCGACTTTGAGAGGTATACGTTCGTAACGAGTCCTCTCAGGAATCGCACTTCTGATTCTTTGCCGTGCACTGGTTCGTCTCAGTGAGACCGATGATTCATTTGGTATTCCGATTAAACATATTTCCAGAGCTGATCTCGATTTACATTGAAATTCATTCGATTTTTCTACATTTTAACCGTTTATTTTATTTTCAAAATATGAAAATTGCAGCAAATTTATAATAATACTAGTGGCCCGTTGCAGCAATTGCTACGATAAAGGAAGTATAATTTTGTGTGTGGATATATCCTTTTGTTTCTGGGTAAAATTGTACTGAGATTTTTATTTAGTTCTAAATTATCCCTCTAACAGGCTTTAGATTATTTTGACTATGTTTATTTAACTTTTATTCACTTATTTTACAATATTTTCTTGGGCTTATATGGAAATAAAAGGTCTACAAAATGAGACTAAAACACGACTTTCTGTTATGTTAAAAAATTTCAAGTTTCAAAAATTGACCAAGCTGTGTTGTTTTTCCAGCTTAATTTGAAACAATCTTGTAACTTTTCCTGCCATATAACTATATTTCAAATCAATTGACATTAGTTTCGTGTCTGGTGTCATCAAGGACGATCTCTGATTTGACCCAACTTTTGGCACTTTTACAGATTTTTATCACTTTTATAACTTGTCATGTGGCGGGTTTATTTTTCGTTATAGGAAAGCATTATATTAAGATTTCTTTTTGGTTGAAAGTTGCCTATCTAAAAGGCTGAAGTTGATTTTGGTTGGACAATTTTCATTTTGTTTTTGTTAATTTCTTCGGCTGTACCGCCACCACGGTACATTTTTATAACAATACATTGTTTGGAATTAAAAGACAACTACAACTATCTATCATGAAATAAAGTTTTCCAAGTTTCAAAAATTTGCCACGACCTATAGCTTATCCGGTTTTATTTGCAACAATCTCGACATTACTTCCGCCATCTAGACTATATATCTAATGGCACCATAGTTTTGTGACGTTGACGGACATTTTTGAAATTTTACATTTTTACTTTTGACAGCTTTATCTGTAACTTTAGAGCAGTTATAATTCATAAGTCAGTTTTGGACTATGTATCCAATGAGCCCAAACTTGATTTTTTCGTTTTTTTTTTATGTTTCCATTTTTCCGGCAGCACACGCCTAATGGTTGACATTTTCAAATATTTTTGTTATCAAGCTTTATTTGCCTTTTTAGCGCGCACAAACTGACAGTTGAATTTTTTCTCTAGGATCAGAGTGCCCGGTCTAGGATGACGCTTTTCAATGACACCTGTCCCAACCCCCTACACCCCTAACGGCCGCTAATCCCATGCAATGAACCCCATTTTTCCGCTTAACTAATTATATATATATATATATATATATATATATATATATATATATATATATATATATATATATATGCAATTGCTGCAATAAAAGAGGTATAAATAGTATATTTATACTTCTTTGCACAAATAAAGGCTATCTATTATCTCAAGTAACTCATTTAAGTTTTGGTAGAAATCTGCCCTGAAAAAATGTACAAACGAATATTCCGGGTTTTAATGAAAAAATTCTTATACCGTTTATCGACTCTGGTGCATATTTTTCATTAAATCTTGCATAATTGCGGGGTACACCAGTTGAAGTTTATGGTTGGTTCATCAAATTATCTAAATAAAGTGGGTGAAGATATTAATATATCTACACCACTTTTAATAAAAAGTATAAATGTTTTCAATTGAATGTAAATTTGTATAAAGATTTTTTATTTGGTTCGAAATTGTCTATCCAACGGGATCTAGTAATAGGATATCGATAAGACAATTTTAATTTAATTTTGCATCACTTCTTCGGCTTTACCGCCGCAATGGTGCACTTTTTATAACAATATTTTTGTGGGATCTTCATTGAAATTGAAAGACCTAAACAATTAGGCGAAGCACGACTTTATATCGTAAAATAAAATTTTCTTAGTTACAATATTTTGCCAAGCCCAGTTCAATTAAAAATAATCTTGACATTTTTCTCGCCATTTAGACCATATTTCTAATCAATCGACATAAGATTTAGTGCCAAGCCATTTCTGGGACAGCCCCATACATATAGATTCTTACCAGTTTTATAATTTATCATTTGACGGGTTTGTATTTTGTTTTAGGAAACCGATACTATACTAAAAACTATAAACTATTATTAAGATTTTTCTTTGGTTCAAAGTTGTCTATCCTAATTAGCCTAAAGTTCATCTTGATTGGACAACAATTCTTCGACTTTACCGCCAAAAGGGTATACTTTTCATAACAATATTTTCTCGTTGGAGAGCTACAAAATAAGACCAAAACCCACTTTCTATCATGATATAAAATTAGTAAAGTTAAAGTTTCAAAAATTTGCCAAGGCCTGTAGCTTTTCAGGTTCAATTTAAAACTATCTCAACCGTGCCACTTCTGGGATTCTGATTTTTACCGCTTTTTATCACTTTTATATTTTATCATGTGACAGGTTTGTCTTTTATCTTAGGGAAAAAATGTATTAAGATTTTTCATTTGGTTCAAAATTGTCTATCCAACAGGCTAAAGCTCTTGAATGGATAATTTTTATTTTATTTTCTTCATTTCTTCGACCTTACCGTCTAAACGGTACAATTTTGACAACGCTATTTTTGGGGTTTACTCTTTGGAAATTAAATACTTACAATATAAGACCAAAATCCATTTTATCATGGATAAAATTTACAAAGTTTCAAAAATTTGCCAAGGCCTTTTCAGGTTCAATTTGATACAATCTCGACATTTTCCCCGCCATCTAGATTATATTTTCAATCAAATGACTTAGTTTCAGTTTCATGCCACTGCTATGAAGATCCCTGCTTTGACGCAACAGAGGATAGTTTTGGCAATTTTACCGATTTTATCACTTTTCAATTTAAATTCGTGAGGGGTTTATCTTTTGTTTTAGAGAAAAATCGTATACAAAGATTTTTCAATTGGTTAATAATTCTCTATCCAATGGGCTCAAGTTGATCTTGATTGGACCATTTTCATTTTTATTTTCTTCACTTCTTCGGCCTTTTCACGAAAACGGTGCACGTTTTATAACAATAGTTTTTCTTATCTTTCTTTAGAATTAAAAGACCTACAAAATGAGATCTACCAAAGCTATCTGTCATGACATAAAATTTTCAAAAATTCGGAAAATTTGCCAAATCCTGTAGCTTTTTCGCTTCAATTTGCAACAATCTGAACATTTTCCCCTCCATCTATACTACATTTCCAATCAAATGACTTTGTTTCATCTACTTGTCGCCGTTAGGACGACCCCTGCTTAGACGCAACCGAGGATAGTTTTGTGACGTTACGGATTTCTTTTGTAATTTTGCATTTTGCAGCTTTATCTGTAATTTTAGAGTCATTATAAATTTCAATTTTTATTTTTGCACTTCCGGCAGTACACGTCTACTGCTTGACATTTTCTTATACTTTTTCCCCCGACCTTTACTTGCCTCTTTAGCGCGCACAAACTGACAGTTGAAGTTTTTCTCTACAATCAATTCCATGTTTCCCGCTTTCCCGGCTTTCCACGTTTGCACCGCTTTTTCCGCCGGTGCCACACGGCCCGATATATTTTTCCCATTATATATATATATATATATATATACATCGGTACTACTAGCCTCTACAAATTACAACTGATACTATATTCCGGATATATGATGAAAAATTTTGTTAACGGGCATTCCTGCCGAAAAAAATACAGAGATATGTTCATATACTCACCGCTATAAATTAATGAATATCTAGTAAACGTCGATGTATTTTGATGAAAATTTCAGAAAACGTGGATTTTATTCCTATTAAGAAACGATGAAAATTTCAGCTAGATACAATAAAGATTAATGAAGTTAATATCAACAATGAAGCAAAAACGCTTTCTTTGAATTTGACATTAGCTACTTAAGTGTCAATGTAAAGCATATTTGTAAGCTTAATAGGCAAACACATTAAACTAATGCGTCCTGTACGACACCGTGCAAATTTCCATCAGTTTGGCCAAGTTTGAACGTGGCAGAATAATTGGTCTACAAGAAGCCGGATTATCAAATGTTGGCGAACATGAGCAGAAAATAATGAGGAACGACGACGTTTCCGTCCTGGACGTTCTAACCCACCACTGATCGTGGAGATCTTCGGCTTGTGGCTCTTCGGGATCGTTTTTCATCAACAATTAGTGATAAATTATTTGATCATCAAATATTCTTACGATCGACGCATCGGAAGAATTCGATATTTTGGGCTCAGATCATTCCGACCATTGCTTTGTTTACCTCTAACTCCACGCCATCGTACTGTACGGCGGCAATAGTGTAGCGAGAGATTACACTGGAATGTGCAATGGAATCATCTTTAGTGACGAATTACGATTTTGTTTATGGGGTCATGATGGTCGCAGATTGGTTTTAAAACATCCCGGAGAAAGATGCAAAGTGTGGGGGACTATCTGCCATGAAAGCAGATCGCCTCTAGTAGTTAGTACAGGGAACATTAAATGCTAATCGGTACATTAATAATGTGCTTCAACCATATCTGCAAGAAATAGAAAATCCATTTTTTAGCAAGATAATGCGCGACCGCATATCGCAAGGGTTGCTATGGAGTTATAAATACTGCTAATGTTGATCTGCTTCCATCGCCTTCTCGTTCGCCAGACGTATCGCTTATCGTTCGATAATAAATAAATGTGTGGGATATGGTAAGACGGAGGATAAATGATTTGCAGCCGCTCCCAAACAATGTAGATGCCCTTCAACAACAGAGTTTAGAAGCATGGGATAAGTATGGCTAATCGGCTAGCCGAATGTGTAAGAAACAGAGGAGGCATTATTAATGTCAACAATATTTGAATATTGATTAAATATTCATCATTTCTTAATAGGGATAAAATGCACGTTTTTGAAAATTTCATTATAATACATCAGCGTTTACTAGGTGTTATTTATTTATGGCGACGTGTATTCGCAGTCAAGATTCACGTGGTGTTCCGTAGTCGTTCATTTCAATCTCCGATTAATACGCCGCTCTCTGCATACCAAGAGTCGCGCAAAAGAATCGACTCTTTGAAATGCCTACTGAACCGAATTGAAAGTATAAATTATAACGCGCTGCGCCAGACACAGATGGAACAGATTCTGTAAAGAATAGATTCATCATGATCTGAAAGTCAGAATTGTAGGGCAGTCTAACGCAGCGACTTATCCATCTCCACGTTTTATATCTGAAAAGTACTTTGTGCGTTAGTACTTGAAATGTTAAATTAATAAGCGCCAAGGGTCCAGTGCTTTGAATTTGAAAATGCTAGTTTCTTGTGACAATGATCAATATTCAAAATCTTAAAAAAATAGCATCCATTTTAAATGTTTAAATGCACAAAGTAATTGTTATAGATCCACATCAATTATTAATACTATGAGAGGTCTCATTTTAAAATACTATATCAATACGAACCTTACTCACTTTGTTTTGCATGATTATATATCGTTACGCGAAGAGTTACTCCAGTACGAATCATTCGAAGCAACTGGAAACTATAAACAGCTTCATATTTAGAACAGACCTTGTATTAAAATATATAATCGTTATTCAGGTAATAGAATATCACCGATTGAATGACGAAGCTGCAAAAAGGTCTGCAGGGCATGTGCAAGAGTTAGACTCAGTCAATAGAGAGCAAATGTCAGATCAAGATAGACTGGATAATCTATCACGTATACGAACGGATGGTGAAAACAAGCATCGTCAGAAAGAACACGAGAAAGAAGATATGCTAAAGCGCATTGAAAAACTTAGAGAACATATAAGGTAATATATGATATAAAACAGTGATGTCAAGTATTAATTATATTGATAATTTAAGAGCGAGTGAACAAGCACTTCATGATCAACAGCAACTCAGAGAAGATTTACAATCAAATGTTGATTCTTCCAAAGATCGTATCCAAGAAATACAAAAACAAATGGAGGATGTAACTGCGCAATTGGACGATGAATGTACGGACAAACATCAAGATGCTAGGCTTAAGAAGAAACAAGAAATAATTGAAATATTTAAAAGTAATTACACGGGCGTTGTAAGTAGACAGTCAACTACACCTAAACCACTGTTATTATTAACAACTTATTTATTTGTTATAGTATGGTCGTATGATAAATTTGTGTCAACCAACTCACAATAGATACAATGTGGCTATTACAAAGGTTTTAGGAAGAAACATGGATGCTATAGTTGTAGATAGCGAACAAACAGCCCGAAATTGTATCAAATATTTGAAAGAGCAAATGTTAGAACCTGAAACTTTTTTGCCGTTAACATATTTGCAGATAAAACCCCTTAATGAAAGACTGCGTAATATAAGAGAACCAATGGGTGTTAAATTACTTTATGATGTGCTGAAATATGAACCACATGATATAAAGAATGCTGTTTTATTTGCCACAAAAAATGCTTTAATTTGCGAAACACCGGACGATGCTATGAAAGTCGCATATGAGAGTGGTGTGAGACATAATGTAACTATAATACAATTTTATTACTGAACATTTATTCTACGAAACATTATTTAATATTGTAGGCAGTAGCATTGGATGGTACTTATTATCAAAAATCTGGTATTATTTCTGGAGGCAGTTTGGATTTAGCCCGCAAGGCAAAACGTTGGGATGAAAGTCATATGTCGCAACTTAAAGCTCAAAAGGTATTTTGTCTCTTTGTCAATTATAAACTATTATATGCTTTATTTTAATAGGACACATTAACAGAAGATTTACGCGAAGTGTTGAAGACGGCCAGGAAAGAATCTGAATTAAATACAGTAGATTCTCAAATTCGTGGAACTGAAATTCGGCTAAAGTATGCAAAAACAGAAATGGAAAGCATGGTATGTATATAACAATAACTATTACTTCCTGCACTATTACTACCTGCATTTATTTTTAAATATAATCTTATTAGTATTAAGCATCACGAGTAATACAAAGCCATTTTAAATTACAGTCCATGCATTTGCTTCTGTGCTTTTGAAGACACTCAAACCTCACTTATTTTGAAATAAACTAGGATCAAATTTTGACATTCAAATCAGGTAGATGATGTACCACGGATAGTAGGGCAAAATAGCTTATATGCTATAAGCTGCAATATTAAAAAAAAACCTTCAACACGTGTCGTTTTTAGGACGATTTATATATGTAGAATATTAAAATATGCATTAATTAATAAATAAAATAATTGCTTCTAATGAATGTTTTGATTGGAAAAATAGATGCAATAAAACAAGGACTGACCGACTAAAGAACGGTACACGTCCATTATTGGTTTATGCGCTATCCTTCCTAGTTGTTTACTATCCTTGGTCATGTGCTACTAACCAATCAATTAAGACACTAGGCCACTGTAAACATACTAAATTCCATACATTTCAAGAGATTGAATTTCCTCATTTCTTTTGGAAGAAAATTCAAATCTATGTTCCCAGAAACATTATAGGGAAATCAAAATGCATTGTATTTCATTGATTAATTATGGTCAATGTATTTTATAGGCTATGTGTGAATACTAGCTACTATGTAATATACATCCTGATTATGATCAGAATGTATATTACATAGTGTTTAGATATTTACTTATTCTAAATGAGATGTCATATAGAATAAGTAAATATCTAAACACTATTCCTTTAAGTTGAATTATTTAGAAATATGCCTGTGCATGTAACTAATATGATTTAAAACAATTCTATGTATGTATTTTAGTCAACTAAAATCAAAATGATCGACAAGGAACTTGGCAGATTATTACAAGAAATCGCAAAATATGGAGTAGGTATTTAAATATTATAATTACCATGTAATACTACGTATTAATTCTATTATTAGCCCAACATTGTGCAAATTGAGCGAGCATTACAAATTCGTGAGCAACAGATTGAAGAAATTAAACGAAAAATTACCAGTGTTGAAGATGTAGTGTTTTCTAATTTCTGCCAGGAGATAGGAGTACAAAATATAAGACAATATGAGGGCAGAGAGCTACGAACCCAGGAAGAACGCAATCAAAAACGTTTAAAATTTCGGAAGCAGATAAATAGAATTACTAATAATTTGGAATTTGAACGTAGCAGAGATACACAAAGTAAGTAATAAACCTTAGTTGTTAAAGTCTTACACTGGGGTAGATGGAGTGGTTGAAATTAAATAGTATTATAAAACAATGTATGTTTCAAAAACTTATTTTTACCGTGAATATTTATATTTATGATTTATTGTTATTGGTAGGTAATGTCAGAAGATGGGAAAGGGCAATAAACGACGAAAAAGAGAAATTGCAGTCTTGTAAAAAACAGGAACAAATCCAACGAGATGAAACTGAAAAATACATTCGCCAAATAGAGCAATTGAAAGTTGAAAAACATAATAAAAAGCAGGAATGTGATGTAATGGACGTTGAAGTGGGTAAAGTGAGACGGGAGGTTGGAGCCATTTCAAAAGACGTTCAACTGGCTCAAAAACTGGTCGAGTCTTTGGAAAATGAAATTGAGAGTAAAAATTGTGATCGACATGCCATTTTTGTGCAATCTAAGGTAAGCGTTATTGAACCACCGGTATTAGAAATTATTTCCGTTTGCGCTCGAAACTCACACCAACTGCGATTGTAACTTCGCTATTGTGTATTTCAAATTATGGGATTCATAATAAACAAGTATTTGAGCCAAGATACGTATTTTACAGTAGACTATAAATATGTTCCAAGAAACCATGCGCATTCTTGGGAAATTGTTGATGAAAAATATACGTATTTTACAGTAGACTATAAATATGTTCCAAGAAACCATGCGCATTGTTGAGAAATTGTTGATGAAAAATATAATATGTTTCTCCATAATACCGTTAGACCATATTATAGAATTACCATTAATACCTATTGTGGCTATCACACCGTTAATCCCAGTTCTTGAGATTTGATTCATATGCTATTCTGTAATAAAACTCGTTATTATATATACAACGTATTTTTTACGTGCGTTCAATTTTATGTATGGTTGAGATTTATAATTATATTCATTGCTTAAGGGCCCTGTCTACCTCTCCGCTTAGAAAAATGTAAACATTCCTTTCCCTTACATTTGTATCTAACCCGCAAGGGCCCATATATTGCTATAAGAGATAAAAGATCAGCGGGACTAGACGAAAGAAGTACATATTCACATATCGCACTAGTATTTCTAAAGTGACACAATCCAAAAACCTGTGTTTTCGAAAAATAGAGTAGGGGTAGGTAGTTTTTTGAGTCACACAAGTGCGCCCTGACGGGGAAGCTTTGAAGCTAAGTTAATACACTTCTAATTATTGATAGAGCGACATTTTCCTTATTCTTACATGAACACAACTGAAAACCATCTGATTTTGACTTGTGCCACTTTACAAATACTGGTGCAATATGAATATATATATATATATATATATATATATATATATATATATATATATATATATATATATATATATATATTGCCTATATTCTACTTTTGTCCCTCTTCGTTAGTTTCCACGTCTCGTTCCCATATGTCAGTATAGGTCTATATATGCTTTTGTATATATTTATTTTTGTCATTCTGCTGATCTCTTTTTTGTTAGTCAGTATATTGCACAATGGTATGTTTTAACTGTGTTGTTTATTCTGTTACTAAGTTCGCCTTCCATTTTTCCGTCTTCTATCAGTGCTACTCCTAAGTATTTTAATTGTTCTACTTGCTATATTTTGTATTGTTCTACATTTATATTTATTTGTTCTTTTCGGTTTCCTATTACCATCACTTTTGTTTTGGTTTCATTAATTTTCATGTTCTAGATGTCTGTTCCATACACTAAGGTTGTGCTGCAGATTAGCTTCATTTTCTGCTATCACTACGACATCATCAGCGAATGCTTCTTCCGATATTTTTACAACTTGCATATTTTTGTACCCTATATTTGCTTTTTTGATTTCTAGTTTCATGCTCTTCATAATTTCATCCATGTATATGATAAATAAAGAACTGAGCCCGCCTCCTTGTCTGAGTCCACTGGTTGTCTTAAATGTTCTTGATGTATGACCCTTGTGTATTATTGCATGGGTGTTGTTGTTATATATGTTTTGTATTAATTCGACTGTCTTTCTTTCTACACCTCTCTCTTCCAGGATGTTTCATAAATTGTTTATTGGGATCATGTCGAACGCTTTTTCTAGGTCTATGAATCCTAAATATGTGTTTTTATTATTTGTAGTTCTTTTTTCTGTAATTTGTTTTATTGTGAAGATGTTGTCCTGTGTGGATCTTCCTTTCCTAAAACCGCATTGCGATTCTTCTAGTGCCTGGTCTATTCTTGCTATTATTTTCTTGTTTATTGTCTTTTCTAATATTTTCATACCTATACCTATTTGTGTTATGCCTCTATAATTTGAGCATTTCGTCTTATCCCCTTTCTTGTGTATCGATACGATTAGTGCTGTTTGCCAGTCTTTTGGAATGGTATTTGTGCTCCATATGCTGTTCGGTAGTTTCCGTAGTTTTTCTTTATCTACTGGGCTCAGATGCTTGATCATTTCCGCAATCTGGTCTTGTCCTGGTGCTTTTCCTATTTTTAATTCCCTTATTATTTCTAGTAGTTCTTGTTCCTTGATACTCTCTGTATCTGCTTCTGTGTTGTTCTTGTCTCTAATGCTTGTCTTTTGTTCTTTGTCGTTATTTGTGGTTAGTAATTCTTCAAAATATTCTTTCCATCTTTCTAATATTTCTTCGTTTTCCTTCGACATTCTTCCTTGTTTGTCTTGTATGTATCTCATTTCTTGTCCTTTTTCTTTCCTGCAATCTTTTAGGGTTTTATAAAGTAGCTTTTGGTTTTCCCTTGCGTTTTTTTTCATTCTCTCTCCGAGCTTTTCCCATTCCCTGGTTTTTGCTATTCTAACCTCGTTTTTTTTTACTATTTTTCTCTTGTCTCTGTATTTTTTGTAGTTTTTGCTATTTTTGTCGTTTAGGTATCTTTGCCATGCTTTTTTGACCACCAGACTGTCTGTTGTTTCTTGTTTGTGCTTTTCTTCGTACCACATGTCTCTTTTGCTGTCTCAAGCATATTTTTCTTTAGGTTATTCCACATTTCCTCTACTTCTTCTCTATCGTTGGTCACTTCTATCTTCATCTCCATTTTCTCCATATATTGTATTGCTGTTTCTTTTTGTCTAAGTTTGTATGATCTTATCTTGTTGTAGTTTATTGCTAAGTTTGGTCGCTGGATCCTTCTGTCACTGTTTTGGTAGTTTTCCCTAATTGTTGTCACAACTAGATAGTGGTCACTTCCAATTTCGTAGCTTCTCTTTACCCTTGTATCGATTATTTTGCTCCTTTTTCTATTAAAACGTAATCTTTTATAGAGTTTTCGTTCCTGCTTACCACTTGTGTATTTGTGTATGTCCTTGTGTTTGAATAGTGTGTTCGTTATTACTAGGTTGTTCATTCTACAGTAATCTAGCATTTTCTTCCCATTTTGGTTTAGTACGTCTTGGCTATATATTACTCTCGTCAAGTCGTTATCTTTTACTTCCTTACCAATTCTGCTGTTGAAGTCACCCGCAACGAAAACTTCTCCTTTGGCAGTTTCGATTGTTTCGTTGAGTTGCTCCCAAAATGCTTCTTTGTTGCTCACTACATCATCTTCATTTGGCCCATACACTATAATTATTGTTCTGGTTCTGTTAGTTTCTTTTAGTGTTACGGTTAGTATCCTTGGTGATATTTCTTGCCATGTTTCTATTTGGTGTTTGATGTCTCTGTGTATATCTTCGGCTGCCCTTTTATCCTTCTCTACTCCGCTATATATTATTTTATGTTATTGGTTGTGTATATTCCTTTCCCTTTTCTTTTTGTCTCCGTTATTGCCAATATGTCTACTTCCATTATTTCCAGTTCCAGTTCTTCCTCTTTTCCGTGTATACTCCTTATGTTCCAGGTTGCTATTCTCCATATTTTGTTTTTCTTTTTCGATTTTTTTTGTACCTATTGTGTCTCTTTCGTTTTTACTAGTTTCTGTCTGTGTATGGTTTGTTTTGTTTACATTTTTTGTTTTACATTTTATTACATTTATTTTATTTACATGGCTTAGTTCTGTCTTACTTCCCTCTTTCCTTAGTGTTTTGTACTCGATACTCGGTTTTCTTGTTCTTCGTTCCAATTGTACCATTTTTCATTTATGCACATCTTTTTGTATCCTATTTTCACTCTTTTTCCGTCCTGTCTTTCCTTCCTTGCTATCTTCTTTATCTCGTATTGTATTTCTCTCTCTTTGTGGGTCAGATCATCTTCTATGTAGTTGTTGTCCTCTCAGCTTCTATTTGGTTGTCATTATTTTCATTTTATCTTCAAACGATTCCGGTTCCACTATGTTTATACTATTTCCATCATTTTGTTTGATCGTTTTTACCATTTTTACTTTCGTATCTACTCCCAGCTTTTGTTGTATGAATTTTCTAGCTTCTTCTTGCCTCTTTCCATTGTTATCCCAAGTTGTTCCTTTAATTGCGATGTTATTCCTTTACTCCTTTTTCTCTAGCTGTTCCATCTTTATTTCCAGCCTTTTCATCTTCTCATTCATACTCCTTCTTTCTTCTTACCATGTTTCTATTTGATTCTTCATTTTCTCTCTTAATAGTTTATTTTCATTTGTGCTTATTTCTACTTTTTCTATTAGTATTGCTATCATTTTTTCAAGTTTTTCCATTTCTTCGTTTATCTAACTTTTCTCTGCTGTGATTTTATTATTTTGGTTTGTTTTTCTTGTTCGATGCTGTTGTCCAAGTCTGCTTTCTTTCTTTTTTTATCTGCCGTTAACACTCTTCTTGTTACATTCTTTCCTGTTTGCGCTTTCCACTTTATTTAAAGCAACTTATTTTATTATTTTGTTTTGTTTTGTTTATAAGATTTATTTTTAGTCCTGCTCTGTATTTTCCGTCTTGCGCTAGCGCAGCGCTAGGCTCTTCGCCCGGATCGTCTCCTCGGAGACGACTTAACCTCTGCGTGCCGCTTATTTTTGTTTTACATCCACTTGCGCCACTATCTCTTTTCTGTTTTTTTTGCTTCTCACTATTATTCTCCACTTTCACCACTCTCACACCACTCCTGTGTTGTTTCACCTGACCACGCTTATTGTATAGGTTTAATCTACGCGGCTCCATAACACGCCTGTACTCCAATATGAATGATTTTTATAAATATATCTATAAATATGCATTATTCTTATAATACGTTCAAATAATAATTAAAAAATAAACTATTTCTGATCGCAGTAATAATAGTCCGGAAACTAGCATACGTTTAGAATTAAAGAATAATCAAAATGATTAGTGACATATTTGACACTTGTTCTGCCTGTGATTTTTTAACTGTTTCTAAGTAATTGTTGAGTCCAGAATTCAAAGTAGCCATCAGATTGTATCTGTCCTATTTAAATATATAAGGAATCATTTGATAATTTTGGTCTATTAATTACGTCGACATAACATGATAAAAACGTGTTTAAAAAAACATCAATTCCTGAAATTATAATTAAATTTTGATATAATTATGTTTGGTACTTATTTAGCTTTCAAAATTAAGCATAATTTGCTTATTATGGTCAATTAATAAGATCTCGATGCGGGAAATTCACATTATTAAAATTACTTGAAGCTTGAAGCATTTTGGCCAATCATATCTAGCAACAAAATTCAAGATTGATAACATTTTGTTTTTTTTTTTGATATGGTTACAACAATATCATGAAATGAGTTATATTTGGCACTAATTTTGTTTCAAAATGGAATCTGCAAAGTAATTTAAATATTTAGACGTCTCGGTACCTCCAGGTTTATAAAATTCAATTTTATAAAAGCTTGAAAATATTTATATTTTATATATTATTTGCCGCCCGCGCGCTAGATATTTTTATTAACGAGTTAAAAATATGTGTTTGGATGGTGTTGTTTAAATTAAATGAAATCCATGAACGCAATTTGGCGCAAATTACTATGATTAAATTAATTTAATATATTATAGTAACATTGATAAAAGACGGATTTATTTACATTTTAGATGGATGGTATAGCAATCCCCATGTTAGTAGAAAATACGGAATCGTCCTCTGGAGATACAAACACTACTGTTCAGCAATATGACAGGGAATCCAGGTTAGTATTCTTAATATAAATTAATAGTCGAAATTAGAAAAAATACCGCACCCAAAAATACTTTGATTTGATATACATATAGGATCTCCAATGAAATTCATATACGGACTATGAAAGTAGTGTTATGGTGTCGTTTCATATAGTCGTTACAGTTATATTATGATATCTCCATTATATTTGCTTATTTTTTCGAACTTTTCTCGCTTATCTAGAGATACGATTTCGGAAGCGAACTTTGACCTCCATTGTTAGTATTAAATACTGTAGAATATGTTCAATTTCTTTACAGATTATTGGTTATTTAGCTATTCAAGCACCCTAGGCTGGTTTGTGTAAAGGCAGATTAATTTAATAACGTTTTCTTTAAGTTCCATCTCGTAGTTGGTAATCATTATCGCAATTCGAACCTTTGATACCGTAACCCTGAAAAGTTCGGCCGTCGTTCTGCCATACCATTCTCGTAGGGTCATCAGCCAAGATGTCCTGCGCCGCCCCACACATCTGTTTCCCATTATTTTGTTCTGCATAATTCTGGGTTGCGTATCTCTTTAAATGAGATGCCCCAAATATTCTAGTTGCCGTCGTTTTATTGCGCTGATAAGTTCTTTCTGTTTACAAATTCTATGCATGATCTCTTCATTTATTACAAGGTATGTCTATGGTATCTTCAGCATGAGGCGGTATATCCACATCTCGAAAGACTGTAGCTTGCCCATATTTGCTTCTTAAGTCTCCACGCCTAAATGCCGTATCAGTGTCGAGAATATATAGTAGCGCACCATTTGGACTCGCTGTTGGGTTGAGATTTCTTTCAACCAGAAAACTTCTTTATCTCGACAAAGGCTGCTCTTGTAATTTCAATGCGCTTGTTAACCTCCATGGCCTGATCTTCACTCTCTTCTATTATTGTCCCTAAGTTTTGATAACTAGTTACTATTTCTATTATGATGTTATTTACAACAACAGCTTGGCTGTTGACATTAAGGTACTGCTTTTATTTGTGCTTTCTGATACCAATATAAGGTTATGATTATTCCAATGTTGTAATCTAGATCTTTCTCCTGTACTATTTCCATCAGGCGTTCATGACTAACTTCTACTTTTATATCTAGGCAGCGTTGTATTCATTTCTTTTACTTAAAAAAAATTATATTTACCATTGAATGCATAAAATATTTGTATGTTACACATATACGTGGTAGTTTTGTGAATAATTTAAAGAAATAGCGAATTAAAAAACGGAGATATGAGTAAACAACACATAGTCGCATAGTTTAGCTGTCAGGCATAAAATAAATAAAAAATGTTTTCTTATCTACAAAGGTAATAGCTAAAATCAAAAAGAGTTCGTAGATAATATTATAAAATGTGTGTTGCAAATTTTAACAAAATCGATTAAGTATATCTTGAGATATCGTGTACACCAATATGAAAAAAGTATTTTCGAAACGAAAATTGTCTTAAATGGTCCAGGGATTGCCCTAGCATTAATCTGTAAAGGATAGGATATTTTTATCAACCCCTTCCCCATGTAAGGCCAGTCTGAAGTTGGCCCTCGTCCCGAGTTAACAACGCATCGTACAGCAGAGGCGACAATTTAAGCAATGTTAAAAGTGTTTCACGTTTCACAAAATCGTGTAATTTCTGTACAATGTAAAATTCTCCTGCATGTGTATTATATGTGTGTACATGTATTAAGTATTAATTTTGCATGTATGTAATTAAAAATGGTATCAATAGACGACAAAAATGTGAGATTTATGTAATCGCGATTTAAAAAAAAATCAAAGGTTTTCATTTCTGTTTTGTTTTATATATTGTATTGTTACTTTTAACATATTACAAAACTAGCTGCTCAGTGGTGCTCAGCGAATTATAAAACAATTTTCCAGCTCGGTCATGCTGCCCCGCGCGGTTAGAGAGGCAGATGAAGCTATTGTTAATATCATTTTCGTAACTTTGATTGTTTGTTAAAATGCAATAAGTGATTCAAAGTGTGATAAAATCTCTCAAAATAATGTTTGTTAATTATATATATTTTATAATATATCCGCCATTTTGATTTTTTTTTAATTGGACATTGGATTTGTAATCAGTAACCTTTTGGGTTCGAAATTTACATTTTTGTCCGCCAATTTGAATTTAAGTAATTTTGAATAAATTATTTGCTAAATTTACTTTTTTGACCGATATTTTGGGTACGCCATTTTGATTTTTTTTTTAATCGGACATTGGATTTGTAATCTGTGGCCTCAAAAACCCCAGTTAAACAATTTAGAACAAATTATTTGCAAAAAGTATCTTTCTTGTACGCCATTATGGGGCGTTATTTTGAATTTTTTAAATCGTGCATCGGATTTGTAATAAGTACCTCAAATACCCTCGTGTAATTAATTTCGAACCCAATTATTTGCAAAATTTACTTCTTTGTCCGAGATTTTGAATTTTTTAAATCGAACATCGGATTCGTAATCAGCGACCTCGAAAACCGCCGAGGAACAAAGTTTGATCATTTAAAAGAAGGTTTAGTAATATTGGCTACGTTTTCGGGAGTATGCCCTACTATGCGCCGGTTTGATCGCTACTTCTAATTTCTAAATTTCTAATTGCTATAACTACGGAAATACTTTTAATTTTGAAATGATTAAACTTTTAAAATATTCAAAAGTATTAATAATTTATTTAGCCAAGAAAAAAATCGATTTTCTGAAAAACTCAAGGTGGAGTAACCTCTTAATA
Source organism: Lordithon lunulatus (assembly GCA_963942505.1). Classification (NCBI taxonomy): domain Eukaryota; kingdom Metazoa; phylum Arthropoda; class Insecta; order Coleoptera; family Staphylinidae; genus Lordithon; species Lordithon lunulatus. The sequence continues at coordinate 41,506,206 of OZ012666.1, forward strand.
TAGAATCTATCTGTGTGACCCGATGATGACCAGCTCTATAATCTTTTGTTTGGTAATTTAAACCAAGCATTTGTAATTACTATGTCTTTGGTTTGCGAAAATTTTATAAGCTTTCCTTCTCTCTCCTTCTTACACCTAGACCATATTGACCAACATATCGTCAACACGTCCGCTTCCTACTTTTGCGTTAAAGTATGATGGCAAAGAGAATTTTTGATGCTTTTCATAATTTTGTCCAGTTGGTAATAAAATTCCTCTATTTCGTCTATAGTACTATTTGCTGTGGACGCGTATACTTGACTAATATTAATTTTTCCTGCATGATTGGGGTTGTATCATTATTACTCTGTTGAATATGTTCACCACATTTAAGACTATTTTTTATTTTTTTTGAAATTATAATGGCCACTCCGTATCTGTGGTGCATATTTGTTTCTTGTTGACCAGACCATTGTACATCACTGACACCTAGGATTCATTCGCATTTCTGCTATGACATTGTGTATTTTTTCCCGGTTGGTATAAACTTCCAAATTTCAAATCATCATCGTCATTCTTGGTCTTCTTTAATGCATTTTGTTTTCTCCCTCTGGCATCACTCAAATTCCACCAAATTCGGCTATGCTGTAGTTATTTGTACAAATAGTTTTTTCTAGTTTGATTTAGCTTCTTTTAGGTAAATAATTATTATGTCAATTAAAAAATATCTAACATTTTCGACATTTCCAACTTTTCTGCTTTTTAAATTTTTGTTTACTTATTTTGATATTTTTTACTTTTTTGACAATTTTGATTTTTTTCACTTATTTTGACTATTTTACATTTTTTATTTTTTTTACTTTCTTTGAAATTTTTGACATTTTGGCATTCAGACATTTTAACATTTTGGTATTTTGACATATTTACATTTAGGCATTTTCACATTTCACATTTTCAAATGTACACATTTTCACATGAAAATGTAATGTAATTATTAATGTGTATTTTCATTACCTTACTACATTTAACATGCAACCATTTTCGCTAATTCCGCGCTTGATTTACGCCACGCCCACTGACGTCACGTATATTATTTATTATTTGCCATATGCGCAATAGGAAATCGCTAATATCATTGATTAATCATCACATAGATGTTCAACGTCTGTCAACGTCCTGCTGTTTGCGGTGGCGGCCTACCGATGGCTCAGTCTAGTTTAGGCATAAAACGTAACGAACATTGTTTTTTTTTGCCAAGATGTTGACAACTATACCTTACGTCTAGAAAAAGAAATTCCGGAAAGTTATCGCATATTTCCATTGTAGTGGATAACCTCGATGGTTGTTAAAACCTCTGCCGGGCAAACCATGGTTGGAAATAAAGCAAGTAGTATAAATATGAAATATTTATTTAATTACTAAATATCTCCTCCTAGGCGTATTACAGGCCTGTACTTCTGCGCTGGATGTAACTGTCTTCGAACTCTTCTTCAACTAACTCTTTCTTTCTACTGCAACTAACTGAACTGTGTTCTAATTAACTGACTGCGTTTTTTCTCTAACTGACTGACTCACTGTCTGACTGTGGCGCAACACTTTTATATAACAATCTCCTACCTCCATTATTTGAGTTGAAATGTTAATTGTTTGGCCGGTCAAGGGCTCGATACTTTCTTAAGATAATTACTAATCCTAATGGTTTTATTTATACATATTAAGAACTGTTAATTATGTTAGTACCTACTTATTTTTACCTTACTCCTACAATTAGTTTTGTTAATGCTTTTTGGGAGATTTCTTGCTTTCTCAAAATACTTTAAATGTTTCCGCGACTAATGTGAATTGAACTATTTGCTTTTACTTTTACTGTTTATAGTGAAATAATATATGAAATACGAATATATGAAATATAGGAATGTTGAGAATACAACACCATTTTCGGTAAAACAATACCTTCCTTATGTATTCGGAAAGTAATAATGATAAATTCCATGCATTAGTATTATGCACTATTTGTATGAAACGACTTTATTTTTTCAGAATTCAAATCGATTACGAGACGCTGTCCGATCGCTTGAAAAATTTAGAACATAGAGATGAAACTAAACAAATGGAAGAAAATTTAATGAATTCCATTAAATCATTGCAAGATACTTTAACTAAATTTCAAGCACCAAATATGAAGGTAAGTTCTTCTTTATATATCTCTTGCGTATTTCTAGAAGAGCAGGCGGCAATTAATATAAAAACTTGGTATTTAATATCTATATATTTTTACAAAATGTTTAGTACAATTTATTATATTAAACAAAAGAGATTGTGCCGCTGATTCCCGATAAATCAGCGACTTGATTTGTATTTACCCCCGATAGGTAAATACAAATCAAGTCACCGGTGTGAAGATATCCGTTTTCTATAATTCCGGCGGCCGCGCGGGGTCGCAACGCGGATTATGATTCTACAGTAGTGGAGCATTAAAAAAAAAAGATTTTTGGTACAATTGTTTACACATGTCTTGGTAACTATAATATAAGAGTAAAAAAAATTAAGTTGATTTAGTTAGTTGTTATTGAATAAAATTTGCAAGAAAACATTTTGTAATTTTTAGCAGCTTAGCCCACGAAGATTTTTTTCAAAATTTTCATGTTTTGTTTAGAATTTAATAGTAATCATTAAACATATTTTTTTAAAGATGCGCAGGCCTTAGTTTTTTTTTTAATTAATTTTGAACCTAAACTTTTAAGTATACGGCGTGCTAAAAAATCAATAAAATCGATTAGAACCTAAGGAATGTGTTTATATTTTCTGTAATGATTAACACTTATAAGGTCAGCATATGTTGAAATAAAAAATTAAAAAATTACGCCCTACTATTTTTTGACGGCAGTGAAAGTCAAAATGATTCAATTTTCCATCCTAACCCACAGAGATTTCTTTTCAAATGTTCACCATTTGTTGCTAACCCAATAGTGATTACAAAAAGATTTTTTTTAGATACGCGGGGATACAATTTTTTTTTATATCGATTTTTAGTTAATTAAACCATATAGCTTGATGGTTAATTACAGGTGCATTTGAATACAAACCTTTGTTTGAATAAAACCATATTGTTGCTAAAACATGGCTTTAGTGGTTTCTAAAAAGTCCTATTGTAAAAAATGATAGCAAGTATTTTTTAGAAGCTGTCAAAGTTGACCCGAAATCTATGGTTTCACTTTGTTGCTGAAGGAATTACGAATTATTTAGCAATACTATTTTTATTTAAATTATTGTATATTCTTTATAATACATTAGGTCAATATGGGGTAAAATCAAAAATCCAAAAATGACGCTCAATAAGTTTTTGACGGCGGTCAAAGTCAAAATTATTTAATTTTCCATCATAGCCCACGCAGTTTTTTTCAAATGTGCGGAAGAATGAGAGTTGAGCGAATGCTCCTCCGCCCACGGAGATACGGCGACGGAGGGTTTTTTTACGAAGGTTTTTGTTCCTCCAGGAGGCAGTCACAATGTGTGGGGAATAACGGGGCTGCGGGACAGAGGTCACCATTTGCGCTACATGTGGTTCCGGAAGGTTTGGAAATATTAACAGAAATTTCACCAAAACAAAAAATAAATTCAATTAATTATTCATATACACTAGTCTTGACTATTTCACGCACAATCATTGAAAAAATAAACTAATATCTTAAAATATTAAAACTAACGACACACGCCGATGTAGCGCAATGGTTAGCACAACACCGCTTTATGAACGGGAGGCCCGGGTTCAAATCCCGGCCCCAGATAGTAGTTACAGAGTTGTAACAAATATAAGTCTATAACGCCCGGTTTCTCCAACGAATCTTAACTAGTTTAAGACCGTCTTAACCCTCAGTTGGTATGGTGACATCCAACCAAACTATGCCCATTCACTATTTCAAATGACTTGAACTCTACATTACATTGTTCGCTATATATTTTTTTAATTAAATCTAAATTAATAAATGAAATTAATTGAATCATAAAAAGTTATGTATAATTGTGTAGTGAAGAGTTCAAGTCATTTGAAATAGTCGATGGGCATAGTTTGGTTGGTAGGGGCCAGCCGCCCAACACACTTTTACTCGCATAGTCTTTTTCTTTAGACTTTTTACAATGTTTAAAAAATCTCAGCAAGAGTGTTATCTTATGGAAAAATAATGCGCATCAAGGTTAAATTGGTTAAACTACATGGAAAGTGTGTTATCCTATGAAAAAACTATGCAAGCAAAGGTGGGGAGGGCGGGTGTCCCCTACCAACCAAACTATGCCCATTCACTATTTCAAATGGCTTGAACTCTACATTACATTGTTTCATATATATTTTTAAATTAAATCTAAATTATTAAATGAAATTAATTGAATCATAAAAAGTTATGGATAATTGTGTAGTGCAGAGTTCAAGCCATTTGAAATAGTCGATGGGCATAGTTGGGTTGGTAAGGGCCGCCCGCCCACCCCACCTTTGCTTGCATAGTTTTTTTCATAGGAAAACACACTTTCCCTGTAGTTTAACCAATTTAACCTTGATGCGCATTATTTTTCCATAAGATAACACTCTTGCTGAGATTTTTTAAAGATTGTAAAAAGTCTGTATCTAATGAAAAAAACTATGCAAGCAAAGGTGGGGTGGGTGGGTGTCCCCTACCAACCAAACTATACCCATCGACTATTTCAAATGGCTTGAACTCTGCACTACACAATTATCCATAACTTTTTATAATTCAATTAATTTCATTTATTAATTTAGATTTAATTTAAAAAATATATAGCGAACAATGTAATGTAGAGTTCAAGCCATTTGAAATAGTCGATGGACATAGTTTGGTTGGTAGGGGGCACCCACCCACCCCACCTTTGGTTCCATAGTTTTTTCCATTGGATACAGGCGTTTTACAATGTTTAAATAATTCCAGCAAGAGTGTTATACCATGGATATATAATGCACACCAAGGTTAGATTGGTTAAACTACTTGGAAAGTGTGTTATCCTATGAAAAAAACTATGCAAGCAAAGGTGGGGTGGGCGGGCGTCCCTTAATGAACCAAACTATACCCATTCACTATTTCAAATGGCTTGAACTCTACATTAATTTGTTCCCTATATATTGTTTAAAAATAAAACTAAATTAATAAATGAAATTAATTGAATCATAAAAAGTTATGGATAATTGTGTAGTGCAGCATAAGTTAGCTGTCCACAAATCGCCACGCGAAAATTTGAAATTGTACGAAAACAATAAATAAGATTTTTGTACAAAATTTCCTAAAAATCATGATCGGTAAATCGCAATTGATAAACATGTACTGTCAAAAACTAATCAATTTATACACAAAATTTGGTTTCAAAATTGCATATTTTATATCTACTGCATGTAGATTTTCCGAAAACGATGGGGAAGAATTTATCACGCACAGGAATATTCCAGATATAGTCTTCCAGATATAGTCTTATTTAATTTTTGCGCAAAAAAGATGTCCATACTTCGTATGAAATTTCGTAATGTATATATATATATATATGACTTAGCATCCGACTTATTTTTAGGAGTTATTTCTAATTGTAACACGATGGAAATATTGAAGAAATTCTATCGTATGCTATAATAAAATATTTTTCAGGCATTACAAAAGTTGGAGCTGGTACAAGGAAAACTGCAGTCCACAAATGAAGAATTTGAGTCCCTGAAGAAGCAAAATAAGAAGGCCAAGGCTGCATTCGAACGTATCAAAAATCAGAGATATGAACTTTTCATGAACTGCTTCGCTCACGTTTCTAATAAGATCGATTCTATTTATAAGAAATTAGGTCAAAACAGTTCTGCTCAGGCGTTTTTGGGTGCACAAAATCCCGAAGAGCCCTATTTGTTTGGTATTAATTATAACTGTATTGTACCGGGGAAATGTTTTCAGCCGATGTCCAATTTGTCGGGTGGTGAGAAAACTGTAGCGGCTTTAGCTCTACTGTTTGCCATTCATAGCTTTCAACCAGCACCTTTTTTTGTTTTGGATGAGGTAGATGCTGCTTTGGATAATACCAATATAGGAAAGCTTTCCAAATACATCACAGAGGAAACTGCATCTTTACAGACAATTGTAATTTCTTTGAAAGAAGAGTTTTCTTCTCATGCAGATTTCTTAATTGGAATTTGTCCTGTGGTGAGTAATTATATATATATATATATATATATATATATATATATATATATATATATATATATATATATATATTTAATATTATTAGTTCAGTCTGGTCTAAATTGGCAATATGATGTTATATATAGTTGGAAGTTACAGAGTAGACCCCCGCATTATTAAAAAATACTAATACATTTTTTAGTAATGCGGGGGTCTACTCAAGTAGAAGTCCATGGTAAAGTCAACAACAGTTTAAGAGTTGACATTCATGAAGTTTGACTACTTTGACAAGCCCCAATAAGAGCATAAAATAGGTTATTAATGCAAGTGTGTTTTAGTGCTTCATAATTATATTATATATAATGCTGACGTGTATTAAGCCATTTACACTTTTACATTATAATTACAAAAGTAGTATCAAGTACCGAAACAGTTTTGAGTTAATAAATTTCATTGGCTAAATATTTCAAACATTATGCATGGCAACTGTGAAACTGTTGTTTAGTCTGCTTGTCATGGCATGCGGAACAGTTTAAATTATAGAATAGGTCTCCTAAAGATGTTTGTTGTATTACCTCTAATTTGACGTAATCACGACTTACCTATTCAAAGTACACGCCCATATAGTGCATTGGTTAGCACCCCCGCTTTACGAATGGGCGGCTCGGGTTCGAATCCTGGTAGCGTGTGTTAGTGAGGGCTTGCTACTTCAGAAAAATGTGCCATTAATTGCATACCAACGATAAATAGTGCAGCGCCTACCGGCTCGGGTACAGCGTGAATGCTAACCACTCCACTGCACATTGCCGTATATTAATTACTACTAATCATGTTAACATATTCTTATTGATTTCAGCCTGGTGATTGTCTCGTAAGTCAAGTATTAGGAGTTGATTTAACAAAATATGCGTAAATAATTTTGTTATATGTTTGTATGTTTCGTTGTTTTCGTTGAATTTTCTATTATTGGAATAAATATTATATTCATAACTATATCAATACTCACGTATTTATCTTTTAATAAATCTAATAAATATGTTATACTTAGTTTTAATTATAAATTTCTTCAGACCAAAATAGCAAATAATCACGAATTGATTACTGGCGTTTTACTAGTGGTGAAAGTTACTGTGACATACCACAGAACCCTGTTTTTAAAGAAAAAAAGACTTTTATTAGACATAGCCAACACACAAAAATGATTTCTTCTTTATAATTCCCCCGCACCAATCTTTCCTTTTCCAAATCCTGCAACGGCACCTAGATGACGACCTTTCGAAACCTAGTAGAACCAGGCATTGCTCACTATTCTTTCACTTTAATAATTCAATTAATGATCATATAGAATTGTTAACGTCTGTATGATATTTATACCTTAACAGATAATTCACAAAGTGGATAGGTGTAATAGAAATTATTTAAATTTAGTATTGTTTGTATATATTGCATTGTATTCAGTAAATTGCGGTAAAAAATTTTAGTGAATCAATATAAATAACGAACCAAAAAGTGAAAAATAAACTTCTTGTCTAAATAGGACCAGCAACAAAATGACGATTGATAAAAAGAAAATTAACAAACCATCCATAAAGCAGATATTAAATGCAATTAGTGCGAATTTAAAGGTCCAACTAGAATAATAATAATAATATGCTACCGCACCATTATCTTCTCGCTATCTCCCACGACATTCTCACTTTCGCCTGCATACACTCCACATGCCTCCTATACCTTCCTTTACAGTCAAACCAAAAGCCCAAATATTTAAAGCCATTCACTCTCTCAATCATTCTTCCCTTTCAATTCAGCTCTTCTATTCTACCACTATTCCTAAACATCAAGGTACCTTCTCATTCTTTCCAAAATCTCGTGCATCTATTCTATTCTTACACTACGTTATCCGCATACGCCAACATCAACACATTGGTTCTACCCTTCACTACCATTCCCGCGAGCGATGTTCAAACATGCCTTACTCCCACATTCACTCAAAATATCTCCGATACTTTTCCATTCACTCTTGCTTTTGCCCACGCCTCTTTATAAATCCGTTTCACCCACTCCATTCTTGGAAGGAAGAACATAGAGGAGATTCTGGAGGGAAAGAGGCTGGGTGAGTGTGTAGCGTTAAGTAGGACGAGGAACATTCGATGCTCCAGTTGGAGTGGAGTGAGAGTTCGAGAGAATTTCCCGCGCCCTCTGTTTCCTGCGCTTTTTGTTTCCCGTGCAAAAAACGTGAACGGGAACGTCAAAATTAGGGGTAATCGAATATTTTGTACATGATGGGGTATGGATGTATTGGTTTCCCACGCTTTCTGTTTCCCGCACAAAAATCATGCACGGGAACGTTAAGTTAGGCTGGAGGATAGCATAGCTACAGACACTTGGGCCTAAAAATGGGCCCATTGTGAAACCTCTGTCAGACCTTTAAGGCTACTCAGTCAATTATGTGTGAAAGCTGCAGAACCCTGGCGGGTGAGGAGTTTACTAGAGCTGAATAGAGGCATATTCTGCTGTTTCTATGCATTAAATGTGCATTGCATATGCAATGCACATTTCAACGTGCCCGGCATATGGGGAAAATGTATGGTACTACTAAACCGAATAAAAAGTAGTACATACTGTATGTGACCAAAAATACTTAAATTAAAAGGTTTAGTTGTGTGATCCAGACTTTTGTTAGAGGTTACCACAGAGTAAGACAGAGGGAGCATAAGCGCATTCGACATGTAGTCCCAGAGGGGAAATGCAAACGTTATATGCAACTTCAGGAACAATGGACAATGTTTAAAATGTCCATAAGCCTACATGTGTAATCTTTCAGATTTTTTCGAGAATATTAGTTCAATTTTAATTGTAAGATTCATAATTTATCATTAATGAATGTACAGTACTTTAAATGGGTAGTTTAATACTAGATATTTGATCAAATGGTATTTATTAAGCACATGTCTGTATCTTTTGTTTAGAAGTTTTAGACTGGCGAGAAATCTCGCGCGAGTTGCTGTCGGACACTGCTGTCGCATATGTAAACACTACAGCAAGTCCGCTTCTCAGGACTTGATAGTCTAAACACCTGAAACTGCAATCACGCGATAACTAGCAAAACATCGAAACGGTTTCGATATTTCGGCGAGTATAGTTGCGAGTTAATACTACGATTAATATTAGATTAATATGACGCCCACCGAAAAAATGAAATAGTCGGACATCGACATAAAATTGTTGATTGTCTAATACTCCTTAAATTCTTTATGAATATGTATCTTTTTTTTTAATCTTTGGGCCAATTATAATTGAATCGGTAGTTTGAAGAAGCGAACAAGCTCCAAAATAATTACGAAATTATATTATATAATAATAATAAATTTCTAACAACCTGTAATATATTTAGCCAATACACCAACGGGATATGCTTACTACATTACCAAACCGAAATTATAATGTTGTTAATCTTTAAAATTGATTCATGTAGAAATTCTAGCTCTAAGTTTCTTCAATTTCCCACATTTCATTTTTACTTTCCGAATACATCACTGATGTAAAGGAAGGTATTGTTTTACCGAAAACGTGTTCACGTTTTCAAACTAAGATTGTGGAAATATGCGATAACTTTCCGGGCAAAAAATTACACCAGAAGGAAGGTATTGTTGCCGTGTACAATATAGCAAAATTTCAATTTTCGTTACGTTTTATGCCCATACTAGTCGAAATAAACCCGATTTTTGCGATGTCTGTGTGTGGTATGTATGTCTGTCTGTCTGTCTGTCTGTGAACAAAATTCCTGGAAAACGACACAACAGATTGCGACCAAATTTGGCAAATATCTGCGGACACTATTCAGGACGATCCAGTGCTCAATTGAGCTCAATCGGTTTACTAACAGCGAAGGAATCACAATCAACACCACGCGCGGAGCATAATTAGGCGCTGTGCCGGACCATTTAACGCTCACGGTGGGAAAACGGCACAACAGATCGCGACCAAATTTGGAAATCGGGTAAGAGCCCGCGCTTCGGCGACCCTGTGAAAATTTGAGCAATATCGGTTCACTAAAACAGAAGATTTCTCAATAATAGCGATTTCCTATTGCGCATATCACAAATAATATACGTGACGTCAGCGTGACGTCAGCGGGCGTGGCGTTAATCAAGCGCGGAATTAGCGAAAATTGTCGCATCTTAAATGTAGTTAGGTATTGAAAATATACATTAATAATTACATTAAACTTTCATGTGAAACTGTGAACATTTGAAAATGTGAAATATGAAAATGCCTAAATGTAAATATGTCATAATTTCAAAATGTAAAAATGTCAGAATGCCAAAATGTCAGAATATCAATATGTTAAAATGTCAGAATGCCAAAAATATAAAAAGTCAAAATGTCAAAATGTAAAAACGTCAAAATCTCACGTGTCAAAAATTTCAAAGAAAGTTAAAAAATGTCAAAAAAGTCGAAAATGTCAAAAATGTCGAAAATGTAAAAAAAAAGTAAAAAATGCCAAAAAATTGAAATTTGTCAAAAAAGTCAAAAATGTCGAAAAATAAAAAAAAGTCAAAAATATCAAAAAAAACCTAAATAAAATAACAAAAAAATATCAAAAATGTCAAAAAATATCAAAAATATTAAAAATGTCAAAAAAAGTCAAAAATGTCAAGAAAAGTAAAAAATCTCATAAAAGTCAAAATGACAAAACAAATTAAAAAGTCCAAAAGTTGAAAATGTCGAAAATGTTATATAAAATTAAATAGGTCATTTAATTCGGAAAGTCGTGTGGTGCCCACACCAGATATTTGGATTCTTCTTCAAACTACCGATCTTATTAAAAATTCATCAAGATCTGATGCAGATATTTGAACGAATTTCTAAACTGTCCTGTCCTTCCATTTTTAATTCAATACTGCAGTCTTTCTTCTTAAAATCCACTCCTTAAACCAGCACTTTCTTTTTACTTTCCGAATACATCACTGATGTAAAGGAAGGTATTGTTTTACCGAAAACGTGTTCACGTTTTCAAACTAAGATTGTGGAAATATGCGATAACTTTCCGGGAAAAAAATTACACCAGAAGGAAGGTATTGTTGCCGTGTATCATTTAGCAAGAAAAAATTTCAATTTTTGTTACATTTTATGCCCAAAATAGTCGAAATAAACCCGATTTTTGCGATGTCTGTGTGTGGTATGTATGTATGTCTGTCTGTCTGTCTGTCTGTCTGTGAACAAAATTCCGGGAAAACGACACAACAGATTGCGACCAAATTTGGCAAATTTCTGCGGACACTATTCAGGACGATCCAGTGAATATTTGAGCACAATCTGTTCACTAACAGGTATGGAATCACAATCAACACGACGCGCGCAGCATAATTAGGCACTGTGCCGGACCATTTAACGCTCACGGTGGGAAAACGGCACAACAGATCGCGACCAAATTTGGAAATCGGGTGAGAGCCCGCGCTTCGGCGACCCTGTGAAAATTTGAGCAAGATCGGTTCACTAAAACAGAAGATTTCTCAATAATAGCGATTTCCAAATAATGAATAATATACGTGACGTCAGCGTGGTGTAAATTAATGTTAAAATGTCAGAATGCCAAAAAGATAAAAAGTCAAAATTTCAAAACGTAAAAATGTCAAAATCTCACGTGTCAAAAATGTCAAAGAAAGTTAAAAAATACAAAAATGTCAAAAAAAGTCGAAAATGTCAAAAAGGTGAAATTTGTTAAAAAAGAAATCAAAAATATATATATCAGAAATGTCAAAAAAGTCAAAAAGTCAAAAAAAGTCAAAAAAAATTCAACAATATTAAATATGTCAGAAAATGTCAAAAACGTAAAAAAAGTTTTAAAAACAGTAAAAAAATGTCAAAAAATGTCATAAAAGTCAAAATATCAAAAAATTTTAAAAAAGCCCAAAAGTTGAAAATGTCGAAACTGTTATACAAAATGATTTAGGTCATGTAATTCGGAAAGTCGTGTGGTGCCCACACCAGATATTTTATTAAGGTTTCTAGTATAATTAATTTATTTAGCATGTAAAGGGTTCTTTGGTATACACAAAAGTAATACACTTTTTTGTTTATATTTCAAATTCTAGTGTCTATTTTCTGTAGAAAAGAGATTATGGTTCAACTGCAAAATATCTATATTAAATTAGAAGTAAAAAAAAATCTCAAAAATTAACTAATTATATCCGCTCTAGTCCAGTTTAAATCTCCCAACCTGATGCTTGACAAGAAAATACTCAATTCGTGTGTATTTATTAAAAAATAAATAAAATCCTTATATGGCGCAATGTAATATTGTCCATAATTTTGCGGGTTGCATATAGTCTCAGCCGACTTCCCCTTGCGTCTGGAGTTTCGTGGTCATTTCCAACAAGCTGCCGATATGTTGTATGCACAGAGCATTATAAGTTGTATGTTTATTTTTTAATAAATACGCACGAATCGAGTATTTTCTTATCAAGCATCAGGTTGGGAGATTTAAATTGGACTAGAGCAGATATAATTAGTTCATTTTTAAGATTTATTTTACGTCTAATTTAATATAGAAATTTGGCATAGTAAAACCATAATCTCTTTTCTTCAGAAAATATACACTAGAATTTGAAATATAAAGAACAAAGTGTATTACTTATGTGTATACCAAAGAACCCTTTGCATGCTAATTAAATTAATTAAATTGAGCAGCATTTTGAAGCATATTAATTAATTAAAATGTGTTTGACTTTTGTTAATATATCGTCGTCTAAGCAGCAACATCACACATCTAATATTTTATTCGAGGTTGCCAGGAGAGAGAAAAAACTGATGTCTATGTCTATTTATATGTCATAACTACATATATAACGAACAATAAATATATATATTTTTATATACTAATCACGACAAAATTGCACCAATTTATTATATAATTGCCTTTTAGATTCGGCATTAAAATTATTACTTTTAGCAATATAATGCAATCGAACATTAAAATATATTTCAGCTGTTGCTCTTATCACCTGAATTGCATGATTTTCCAAACTTATCTCATTCATGTGATCTTTAGATTGCTCAAACATTGGCTTATTTTGATACAATTTTAGAACACTATGAACCAAATATAAAATACAATTTTTTTTTAATAAAGTTTGGCCTCCACTTTCTGCTAATGCTCTTCGTAGCACCATCTCAGATTTTAGACATATATCAACAATATCATCTGCTGGAGTGATTAGACCACCTTCTTGTTTTAAAAATATTAGCGGTGGCTCCTCTTCGACTTTATTTTTTTTGTAGTACTTGTAAGCAACCATCACACTTCAGTGTTTTAAGTAGCTTCCTTACTACAAATCCAGCAATATAAAAAATTATTTGTTGCGAAAAGTCAGTTAATCTTTGTGGGATCGCTGCATATATGTGATCAGTCAATTCTTCCTCAAATATTTCCAAAACGTCATCTAAAACATAAATTTGAAATGTCAAATCAAAAAATGAATAGCTACATAACATACCATCTTTATTGTTGCTTGAGGTATTAATTATTTCCACAGCTCTTGTGGATTGTGGTGTGCTTGAGCAATGTAATATAGCAATGTACTCAAGTGGTATACAATTTCCTGTTTCTGTGGCATTTATTTCTGCATTTATTAATATTTTTTTAAAGGCTGCCTTAAATTGGCGAGCAGTTGGGTTATTATTAAAACCACCATGGGCTCTTACCGCCCCAAAAAACATTTCTATATGGTCTTGGTTTAATTTATATGTAGGTATGTAATTCATAATTGCATCTGGTGGCAATACAAATTCTTCAATCATTAATTTTAATGTTTGGATACATATCAAAAAACCCAAAAACCCAGTTCGTCTATTAGAATGTATAACTGGATCCCCAAGTGGACTTAATTTTAATTTAAATATATATTCTTGAATCCTATTTAACTCACTAAAGATTTCGTTATAATTTTCATGATCAATTGGTCTTTTAAAATTGATCTGCTTTATATTTTTAGAATTCATAATGTCAAATAGATTATTAAAACATTCTACAAATTCAGCAGTACTCTGACAGTCCTTAAACCCATTAAGCTGCAGTGCATCTTTACAAAAACATAAAGCAGTTGCTACTGATTTTGAAAATAATTGGGAAGCTAAATTTACTTTCATTTTTTGTTTATGAAAATAGATGTGCTTTCCACGCAATTTATTGGCCACATGTAGTTGTTCTTTTTCCTGAATATCGTGAAGTTTCTGAAGTAATTTCCATTGGACTGGACTGTTCTGCTCTGGGTATATAACTTTCTTATCTACAAGTGTGTTTCTAACTAGTTTCAACATATATGAAAGATCTGGGAAAACATACACCCTTTATTTAGTTGTTGGATGACTAAAAACAAAAAAAGATGATTTTACGGAAGTTTATAACGAACAAGTGAAAATATACAAACCTGAAGTAGGTTTTCATATGTAATGTAGGGTTTATGTCACAACCCAAACTTCTCATTAAAGAGAAATTTGTGGACAGGCCATCAAATGTCACAGAAATAATATTGACTCCAGTTTCATGAACTAATTCTAGACAAGTTGTAATCAGATTCTTTTTCTGTTCAACATTCATTCCATCAATTAAAAAGTATCCTATTGGAACTTTCCAATTATCGTTGATGCCAACAAGCATAAATACTAATGCTTGTTTAGCAATAGTTTGCTCATCAACATCAATACCGGAACCCATATCAACATAGCCATGATATTGTTTGCCATCAAATTCGACATGTTTTCTTATAGACATTTCGTCAAACACAAGTGAACAATACAACTTCCTATCTGTATGTGTAGCTTTTAGTTTTACTGCATCTAATGCTTCTGAAATAAATCCTGGCGAAGCATTGATTGATTTATACCATTTTGAAATAGTTTTGGAATGAGGAAGGCAAATATCAAACTGGTTACGAACATATCGATATGCTGCTGGACTGTAGTAATGCAACGTAAGAGCAAATGTACGCAATTCAGCACTGTACTTTTTTTGAACAGGACGATTTTGTTTCTTGTAAACCTGTCTACGTATTAAATCTGAATTTCCTTTTCCTAATAAATTTAGCATATCTATGTTTTCACTACTTAAGGACAATTTATCTTTTAGTGTAGATAGTACGTTATGTAATGAAGCAATTCGTTTTTTCTGTCGATATTTTTGTAGTTTTAACTTCCTTATTGTTCGTTTTAAATTGTTCACTCTTTTTAATAATATTTGTTTGGTCGGAGTGACACTAGAATCAGTTTGTTGACTTCGTGATACTGATCATAATACTGATTCATTTATAGTACCACCACTGACAGGTACCATTTCATCTAAATTAGATACCGATGCCATCTCGGAATAATTATTCAATTCTTTGGCTGGAAGAGTTCTTTTTCTTTTCATTGGTGGTTTACGAGATATTAATTTCTTGAAACAAATAATTAACGAATATTAACTAGAAATTATATTTAGAATGCGCTTACTTGTTGTAGATGTTTGGGATGTGCTGGAAATATTGATGGTACCGCACTTTTCTTTAACCACCTAGTGGTATGATGCGCAACATAGTCAGATGGGTTAAAATGCTCAGAACAAATCACACTTTGTTCACTTGGTTCCCAGTCTTTTCTTCTTAAGGCATGGATCCATTTTTGTTTTCGATTAGGATCCTTGGGAAAACTGCAAGAATTACAAGTCTCTTAATATTTGCAACTCTTTCTATTCGCGATTCAAATGTCATTGGATTTATATATATATATATATATATATATATATATATATATATATATATATATGTACTTACATATGAAAAGAAATTTTGTGTTCCTTCTCAAAGACACGTTTGCATCCACTGGATCTATTGGTACATCCAAATGCTGAGCACGCTACCATTTTAATTGCTAAAATATAAAAATCGTATAGATAAAAGCATTATTATGTAATTAGCATGTGCTTTATAATATGCATTTAACAAAACTATTAATATGTACTTACCCCTTAGAAATACCTATTATATATTAATCAATGACAATCATCCACTCCTTCACCTTCACACTAAGAATGAAAATAACCTTATCTCGTAAAATATGTACCCAATTTTCCAGTAACACGTGTGTGCAAAAAGTGCATTTCAAACGCTCGTCTATGATATATAAAGTTGCCTACCTCGTAAAAAATAAATTTACAAATATGAATTTAATTTATTATAAATTTCTCTCTTAGAGTCTAATTATAATTACAACTTTTAACAAAATAATAGTTAAATAACATTAATATTATATCACATTGTCTTCTTTCGTTTTTTGTTTTTAGTAAATTAGTAAATTAGATGTAAACAAAGATGCAGACATGTGCTTAATAATTTCCATTTAATCAAATATCTAGTATTAAAATTCCCATTTAAAGTACGGTACATTCATTAATGATCAATTGTGAATTTTAGGCACCGCAATACAATTAAGATTGTGCGAATTTTCTCAACAAAAGCTGATACATTATACATGTGGCCTTATGGACATTTCAAACAAAGTCCATTGTTCCTGAAGTTGCATACCACGTTTGCATTTCCCCTCTGGGACTACATGCCGAATGCGCTTATGCTCCCTCTGTCTTACTCTGTAGTATAGACCTATGCATAGACCATAGCACAGAGTGGCACAGAGCATTATAAGACCATAGACAACTAGAAATTAGTAAAATTGGTAAAACAGGGATCTCCATTATCTTTACTTGCCCGCCATTTTATTTGTTGATGTATACAGTTATCAGCCGCATAGGCATTGTTTGTACGTTATAAATATAAAGCACGGCTAAAAATGCCGCCCAGATTAAAGCATATAGAAGTTGAAAACTTCAAATCTTATAAAGGACGCCGAATCATAGGACCATTAAAACCATTTAATGCAGTTATTGGCCCCAATGGATCTGGTAAGGGTTTTATACATACATACATCTAATGAATTGCAAATTATTCTTTGATTTAAGTAATATGGGTTTTATGTCATGTGTTGTTTATGTGATGAATAATTTTATAGCAATAAATTTGGCAAAAAAAACAATTGTAATATGCAATAGTCTATAAATTGCTGGTGAAAATGTTAGCAATATCATGCTCCTCTTGATTGTCGATTGCTCATACGAGGGGCACTGTTGCTAAATATTAATGTTTTTAGGAAAATCAAATTTTATGGATGCCATCAGTTTTGTTATGGGTGAAAAAACACAGAGCTTACGTGTCAAACGATTGAATGATTTAATACATGGTGCAGCCATTGATAAGCCAATATCTAGAAGGTTAGTACACACAATATGTATATTATGATTGAATCAACAAGTAACAATTCCTTTGTGCATGCCTTTATTAGTTGTCTTCCTGTAGCATCTAAATCATTGCCTAAGCAGTAAGACCATACATTATAAAATGTTTATTGTAGTATTAATTAAATTGCTTCTGGTTCAAATAAATAAGATATAAGCAATGAAATAAAAAGTGGATAACTTGTTGTCAGAGTAAAATAACTCCAATAAACATTTATAATCAGTTTTTCTCTCCCCGAATAAAATTTTAGATGTGTGGAGTTACTGCTTAGGTGATGAAATAATATATTATATTGGCAGAGTGTATACGGTGTTTGTGGATTTAAAAGTGACATATGACTCAGTTCCTAGGGGAAAACTGGTGCAATGTATGGATAGATTGGGTATGGAAGAGGAAGGAGTGGAGTGGGTGAGAAGGATGTATAAAGAGACATGGGCGAAAGCAAGAGTGAACGGAGAAATATCTGAAAAATTTACGGTGAATGTGGGAGTAAGGCAGGGGTGTCTGCTGAGCCCCCTCCTGTTTAATCTGTACACGAGCAAGGAGGGGTTGTGGTGGGTAGATCCAAGGTGTGGATGTTGGCATATGCTGATGATGTGGTGCTGGTGGCCATGAGAGGGGAAGAGATGCAAGAGATGTTGGAAAGAATGGGTAGGTACTTGAATAAGAGGGGGCTAGTGGTGAATGTAGAAAATACCAAATGGATGTTGTTTAGGAATAGGGGCAGGAGGGGTAAGGGTGAAGGGCTGAAATGGAAGGAAAGGCTGATAGAGAGAGTGAATGGCTTTAAACATTTGGGCTTTTGGTTTGACTGCGGAGGAGGGCCTAGGATGCATGTGGAGTGTATGGTATGCAGGCGAAAGCAAGAATGGCTTGGGGGATTGCATGCAGAAAATGGTGGAGCTTGTGGGGTGGAAACCTCGTAATGGCGTGCAAGATCTGGGATGCGTGTGTAAAACCTATATTGTTGTATGGAGTGGAAGTGTGGGGATTGTGTGAATGGGAGGTAATAGAAAGGGAGCAAGGTTGGTTTCTGAAGAATCTGCTAGGGCTCGAAAGGTCGACACCGAGAGCAGTGCGGTTGCAGGAGACTAGTCGTATGAGTATGTGGTGGGAGTCGTGTGTGAGGGTTGTGAAGTTTGAGGAAAGATTGCAGGATTTGGGCGAGGAAAGACTAGTGGATGAGGTGTAAGAGTAGAACAGAGAGTAGATGGAGGAAGGATAGAGAAAGGATGTATGAAAGTGTGGGTATGTCTGAGGTGTGGGTAGAGGAGAAGCTGAGAGAAAGGGGTAGCCTAGGAACTGAGATAAGGGAGAGACTGAGGGATATTGAGTGGCAAGAAAGGCAAGTGAGAATGGCCGAGAGCTCATACAACCCTGGCTACGTAGAGTGGCAAGTGCAGGGAAAACTCCCGAGCTACTTAGCCAGCGGAGAGTGGGGCAGAGAGGACAAAGTATGCATGGCAAGAGCGAGGTGTGGGTCAGAAGAGCGAGGAAAAAAGTGTGGATGGGGCTGGGGTACTCCGCGTGTGCGCTGTGTAGGACGGGGAGTGACACATGGTGGCACCTTAGCAAAGAATGTGAGGGAATGAAAGCAGAGTGGGTGGGAGAGTGCAGAAAGCTGAACGAATGGTTAGGAGAGGATGCGAAAGGCGTGAAAGTCTGCAGGAGGCTGACGTGGGAAAGGAAATTGGCGAGGGCAGAGGGGGTTTAGTTTATTTTAGTGGGTAGAAAATGTTAATTTGTATTCTTTTTTTATTTATTTTTTAGTTCTTTCTGTGAAGGTATTGTTTTTTTTTTGCGGCTGGAATTTGTAAACGGAAGGGTTGGGCTGATATGCCAAATAAAGGTCTTTATTTTTATTTTATTTTTTTTATTATATTGGCACACTTATGATGAAATAAAATAAGATATAAATAATTCATTTCAGAGTAATATTTTTCACTGTTTTGTATATTGTGACAAAATAAGAAGAAGTAACATGATATTTTGTGAGCATAAATGCCAAATAATCCTTATTTCAACTGATTTCTCCTATCTTCTTTCCTATTTTATGTATGTAAACATAAATTGTATGATTATTATGACTGTTCACAGTGTCCCTGATTTTCAAAATCATCTGCAACTGCACATGCTACCATCCTTATCATTGATCTTTAATATGTTATCCTGAAATATTATTAATAGTATTTGTCAAAATGTTTAATAAAATCCCCACTAATGATATGCTTTATGTTAACATACCAATTTAGTGCAGGGTGGCACAGTACCATTTGTATTTGGGACACAATTAATAACACATTAGAAAACTTTGGGATGAAGTAGCAAGTCCTACATGCTCATACACATACACTAAAACACTGCAGAAGGACCAATAGCCACAGAATTGTAACAAATACTGTAACTACTAGTACTATTTTATGGTATTCTACTACTAACATAGTTTGATATTGGTATTATTCATTTCTCATGGTGAGGGTACATGTATACAAAACAAATCTAGAGACAAGGTATTCATGAGGATTCTTCATGCAAACATTTGTATCCTATCAACAACTTCTAAATATATGATCATTATTTCTGAAAAGTTCAGTATCTAGGAGATGCATTAATGCATTAATCTTAATTTGTTCATACTCCATGTTGTTCATGGTCTCTACGCCATATGTCTGGTAGTAAGCACATATTGAATACTTGTTTCTTCAATTTGAATGGGATGTCTTTATTTTTTAGGATAAAATTCACTTGCTGAAAGCTGCCCAGATAATGGGATGGTAATTTTTTGTTATTGGCATCCCCTTTTTTGTGCTTAAACATAACATAACATTTGCGTTCCTTCATTTTGTTGGGATTTTTTGTTCCTGTATACACTTGTTGAAGTCAAACAATAGTGGAAATAGATAGGATTATAACCCATTTCACTATCTAAATGTCACTCTTGACAAACTTCTGACATTTTACATAAGCCAGTATTACACTAGTGTGTGCCAAGTGTGGTGCTGAAACAGTTTTTGTTGTTTTTGGTTACCATGGGTAACAGACTGGTTTGATCTTTTATCAGACCATCTGAATGCTAAAACCAAATGATAAAAAAATTAAACCATTCTCCTTCACTGAATAAGATATGATATTCTTCTTGTACACTTGGAAGTTATGATGTCTCCCATGTTTATCAATAAATGAAACACCCCTATCAATCTGACATAAACCAGGCAGAAATGACAATCATAATGCGAAAATGAAATGAATAACTTGTGAAGGTTATTTATTAAATAAAGTTCGTTCAACATGACATTAATTATTAAATATTATGTATTATTTTGGCACCATAAACACCTTAATGGAAAATCGCCCTTTAAACTTTATTATTTTATTTCAGCATAAACCCACCTTTAATTACGAACAAATTTATACATTCAACGGATGAAAAAGTCAAAAATGTGACCAAGAAGAAAACGTGAAAAGCGAGAAAACATGAACACGTGAAAATGCGAATCTTACCGAGTAAAACCGAAATATCTTAAATTTTGATTTAATATTCATTCAGAATGATGACCACACCAGATATTATTTCTTATATCAGGCCAAGTCTAGTTTTCAGTTCAGCATTGGTTTTATTATGACTCGAGTTACATTTATATTATACAAACATTCATTGAAAATTGTAAGCTGCAGTTTAAAAAAAGGACCATCTTTGATTTTTTTGGGCAACTCTCTCAAATTTTGCTTTTTTATAACTAAAGTTATGGCGGTATAAGATAAATAATAATTGAAAATTGTAAGCTTTAATTAAAACAATTCACCGAATATTAATATTCGGGGGCAACAATTTAAAAAGTATACTGGGCATTTCACCTATTTTATTTATAAAGCAGAAGTCTATAAGCCTATTCCCATTATTATTTTGGTCGTTCCTGTATGTGTCTCCATTATGCCATTTAGTCCTTCATTATTGTATCCAATCCTTAGTAGGAGACAAATTGTTCTAATTTAATATAGTTTCCTTTCATTCACACAGCTCCACTGTTTTATTAGGTGTTCTATATTACTGTTTAAAATCCTTCCCTTGCCCCTGCATTTTCATCAACTTTGACTGTATATTAATTTGTTGTTATTTCTTAATCTTAAAGTAATAATATTAGTTTAGTTTACTTTACTTTCCTAATAGCAGGTAGTGATTAATCCCTTAAATATTTGTTTATTTATTTTAGTGCATCTGTTACTGCAGTTTTCTACCTAGATGATGAGGAAATTAAGGAAATTGCATTTCAAAGGTCTGTGCAAGGAACGTCTTCTGAGTACAGAATAAATAGTAATGTAAGTTAATCATTTCTTTATACTTTTGAGGTTCACTTCCTTTAGAAAAATATTTAATACAATTTATGTTCATATGCTTCTTATTTTACAAGTATTAGTTACAACATTATAAATGAACAATTAAAGACAGAATTCTTTGCATGTGCATTATATACAGATTTTTAGATATAAGTTTCATTTAAGAAAGTGTCTCTTAAAACTTGTTTCAATATTTTCCTGGTTCAGTTATTTGAATTACAGGAAAATTCAAACAAATCTTGTTGTAAAATATTTTCATACAATCTCATGGCTATAACTGACAGTTTATCTGATACATATGGGTGTTAGATGTAAAAAAGATAGTCATGACCGGTAGATATCTCATGTGCCTTTTTACCAACGTCCACTAAATCTAGGGCCCCTGCCGATTGGTTACTAGTACTGTCTAGTGGCAGAAATACATACTCAGAAACCATAACATGGCATAAACAACAAGAAAGTAGAAGAACATTCTAAATCGAAATATTTATGAGAATTTTATATTTTATAAAATTTTCAAAAGCGTATATACGACAGTATGAATAGTTTATACATCATCATACACCATATTCTGGATAGTTCTGGATAGTTGGCTGGAGGGTAGCATAGCTACAGACACTTAGGCCTCAAAATGGGCCTATTGTGAAACCTCCCTTATAGCCACTCACTCGTCCCACCAGTCAATTTTGCGTACGAGCCGCAAAACTCTGGCGGGTGAGGAGTTGCCAATGCTGGTCATAGGCACATTACGTGCTCTGCTGTTTCTAGTTCTTCATTGCACCCTCTACATAACGGGCTGTCTACCAGACCCATCGTGTGTAGGTGTTTGTTTAGCCGACAGTGGCCAGTTAGGATATTGGTCAGTAATTTCAGATTAGTTCTAGATAAGTTAAGGCGGGTCGTGGCTGCAATTTTACAGGGTTGCCTAATTGTCACCTTTGATTGCTTGCAGCCCGGCGTTTCTCACCATCTTACCTTGTGAAGAGCATGTGTCCTATGCTCTATTATTTTTTTCAGAGTACCTGCAGAAACTATTTCATCCTCTTGGGTTGTTAGAGGATGTGAGGATCCCTTTTCTGGCAAGCTCATCTGCTATTTCGTTCCCCTCGATGCCACTATGTCCTTTGATCCAGCAGAGTTCTAGTTTGTTATTCTTAGCTAGCTCCTCCGGCTGTGTAGACATGAATATAGCTCTTTCAACACAAATGTGTTGGCATTTAGTGCGTTTAGAGCTGCTTTGCTGTCGGTGAGTATTTGGATATGTTTATCCTTAATATTTCGTTCAGGTAAAATTTGAACACACTTTAGTATTCCTGTTAATTCAGCTTGGAAGACTGAAGTGAGTGTTCCAAGTGGTGCACTTATCTTGAGATCGAGTTCTCGTGAGAATATTCCATAGCCAGCTCTCGTCGTTTTGGATCCATCAGTATACATGGTTATGTTGGCGCCTTGTGGGATACCATCCATTGTGATGATGGTCTGAAAATGTTTGACAAAACTGTATTTGGGTAGAATTCTGTCGCACTTACCTTCTATGAGGGGGTCTAATTTGATAGCTTCTCTCAGTATGCTCCTGTGTCCAATGATTCTACCTTTATCACGCCACAGGTTGTGAGAAGATAGCCTTAATGCTGTTTTTACTGCAGTCTCCCTTATAAGAAGGTCGAGTGGTTGTAGACATAACAGTGCTTCTAGAGCTGCTGTGGGTGTTGTACTCATAGCGCCGGTGATGGCAAGACACGCCATCCGCTGGATGTGTGATAGCTTTGAGATTGTTGTGACTTATTTGGTTTTCGACCACCAGACATATGCACCATATGCGATAGTTGGTCTTATGATTGCGGTATATATCCATTGGGTGATCTTGGGAGACAGGCCCCATGTTTTGCCCACCGCCCTGCGGCATTGCCAAAATGAGATCCAGGCTTTTTCCAGCTTGGATGTTATATGCTCATTCCAGTTCAGTTTTGTATCCATGATTAATCTTAGATATTTTACTTTATCTGTGAGTGTCAGAGGGACATTAAAGAGACCTGACATGTTCATGAGCTCGAGTTTCCTCTTTCTCGTAAACAGTATCAGCTCTGTCTTTTTTGGCTGTTAGCGAATGGCTGTCGCAACAGTTCTCAACAATCTTGATGCACTCTGCATGAGATTGCAGAGTACACCTTCAAAACTGCCATTTATGTGATCACTATGTCGTCAGCATAGCCAACGGCATAGTATCCTGAGTTGTTTAATTCCAGGAGGAGGCTATCAACTACAAGATCCCATAAAAGGGTTGAGAGGACTCCACCTTGAGGACAGCCTCTTCCTGTAACTTTGTCATCTAGTGTTACTTGGATTGTTCTTAGACCAAGCATATTTTTTATCCAGCCCCTCATAGTGGGGTGAATCCCATGAGATGTTAGAGCATTATCTATCCTCTTAAATGTTGTTTTGTCGAAAGCACCTTCAATATCAATGAAGATAAACACCATATTAAAAAGGCATGGAATTAATATGTATATAAAAAAGTGGTTTTTAAGTTTCAAATAATATTTATTGTACCGTTACAATTGTTTCAAGGTACTACAGCATCATCATGCAGATGAAAATATGTTGTTTTAGGAATTTGGCAGGGTAAAACCCATATTTTCATCTATCATGATGCTGTAGTACATTGAAAGAATTGCCAATCTACTATAAGCACAAGTGGTACAAACCTCTTCCATCAAATACATGAAAATAATAGATAAAGCCATTTGCCTGCTTGTATTTGTATAATAATTCTTTGAAAACAGCTGCTTCATTGCTAGAATAAGTTTGGAAGTTGAATCACCAATATTATCCATTTAAACATGCTATCATCAGCAGCGTTCTTAGTCAATTTTGGATAACATAGGATTGTGTTCTCTAATTGCATGTAGTTTTCTTACCTAGAAATATTTGCTTTCTTAGTAGAGGATTACACATATATGATTGCTTTTTTAATTACATTTGAATTTTTGGTAAAATATAAAGGATGTCATGGAAAGAAATATGTACATTTGGATATCCATATTCATAAACGTCTGTTCAAAAATAAAGCTCCCTTACGTGCAAAATGGACCTTTCAATTAGTCTCATTATTAATAGATGTACCATTTTAATTATTGATTAAGTACTAACCCTAGGTTAAAAATAAGGATTTAATCGGTGACTTAACCCTAAAATCAATTGAGACAAAATTCCAAGGTCCATTTTGCATTTATGCGAGCAATTTTCTTCTTTGGTGTATATTCCTTGTAATTAATTTAAAAATTAGTATGGTAATATGATATTTATGACAATGTTATGTCCATTCCTGTTTTAATTTAAAAAAACACAATTTTGTAATTGCCCTTTTTTCAAATAAAAAACATTTTGTAATTGTACATAATTGTAATTTAGACCACAGATATATCTTGCATAAATTTGAATAGTATATTGTTCTAATTTACTGAGAAGCATTACATTATAATTGGCTGGTGTTGTCTGTGATCTGGAATTTAATAATTCTATTAAGAATGGATGATCTAGATGAAACTCTAGATGAATTTCCTGAATAATATAATAACGAAACCAGCTCAGTGACCTAATGGTTAGGAACGCAATCTGTCTCGTACTGAACATTGGGAGAGTGAGCGTTAGAATCCTATTACCGGGCAAAATACCTTGGGCTGATAGCCGTATAAAGAAGTTTCTTGTGTAATAATAAAAGACGTACGAAGATGAATCATTTTTTTAACTCAATTTGATATTTATGATTTCTTATATTTGGTTTCTTTATTAAAATTACATCAAAAATATTTATTTAAATCAACAAATCGATACAACAACGTAAGATTTATTTTCATTTGCACCACCGTGCGTAAATCGACTCATGAAATAGCTTGTTTAAATCCCGACATTTATAATACCGACAGTATCGAAATACCGACAATGTCCGGACCATAAAAATCTCGGCGGCCTTGAAGTAAGAATAATGAAAATCTCATTTTAGCAATTTATTATCAGTATTAAAGAAAAGTTGCTCATGTAAGAATAAAATCATCTTACACCATTTCCTATTGCGCGTATGGCACGGGCCGCTCCAAAAAAAGGAGCGGGCCGCACCGTCAACAAGTGACGTCATCGGTGGTGACTGGTACATATTAGCGAAAATGATCGCATATTAAATGTAGTAAAGTAATAAAAAAATGTCAAACAAGTAAATCGAATCGTGTCGAAAAATACATCTTCATTTGGATTCAATATTAATTAATTCGGAATGTGGAGATTTCTTTTTCAAAATCGGAAATCGCATATCACCTCGGACGACGGACGGACAGAAATTTATCAAAAACGGTGTTAAAATGATCAGGGAACATAGTAAAGGTGATTTGCGCAAATATTAGAATTGTTTCCTGCACGATTAAAATACTTCATCCATACTATGTATAGTATTTATGAAATAAAAAATAATTCATTAAGAAATCGGAATAATTAAGACTTTCTAATTTAGACCACACTGAAACATGTAAAATCTGTATGTTTATAAATATTATTTTGATATTAATAAATATATTTCAAATAACTAATTATGTACTGAATACTATTTTGATATATCTATGATGCTCTATTCAAAAGTAATTTATGACAAATCTAGTACCATGCAATTCACGTTTTATTCTAGATATCTTATCTGTGACGTTTCAAGGGTGTACTTTGGAAAACAAGTATACAAGGTAGTTATCATTAGTTGGGTCAATGAATGCATCCTTAAGAGATTGACATGCAGAAGAGTAACGCCCTGTTTAACAACTTTTATAAAAAAAATATATATTGTTCTGAAAAGTAATAACAGGCCAAAAACCATAGTAAAAAGAATATCAACAATTATTTCTTCTTTAACACAATATTCAATCTTCTCTCATTGAAAGCGCTTTATTTTAATATACAACATAAATTATTATAATTTTATTTATTGGTATTCTGACTTCAAAATAGGCTGCTGCCTCATTAAACCGGTGTCTTAATTAACCGGAATCGATTTTTTTTTAATAACACTCCATTGTCAGTTTCGACCGTCAACATACAAGCATACTGGTTAAGTAGTCTTCATCTTCATTGGGCAGAGTTTATAATCTATCAGCCGGTAATAATAAATTTAAGGATTTATATAATCAAAGATACTTAGTTTCTACCAATTATTTCAGATATGTCGAGGATGATCATTAAACTACCTTTCTCCTTAATCAGCTAAGGGCTCTATAAATGTCTCCATGTACATTATCTTATCTTGGACATCCTTTTAATTATACATTGTGCCATCAGATCGTTTTGATTTGAGCAAATCAGAATGATTAAGCGGGCACATACATCAAACTATGGGTGTACTTGGAGACTTATATTATGACATAAATATATATACTTACTGAAATGTATATATTTTGTATAACTCCAGACATTGCATTGCCTTATTAAGCTATTCATTTGTAGTAGTAGTGGTAGTGTATTAGTGTGGAACAGCTTCATTGGTTTCCATCCCAGTTATGAAATGCAGATTATACAATTTCTATAGGAGTATACATTTGAATTTTGAGTAAGAATTCACACTTGGTTCTGATAAGAAAATACTTTCAGTTGGTCATATAGAGCATGTTTACAGCAACGGTAGCCACGAAAGAGAAAATAAAGGTTAATTCAGAAAATGTTATTCGCCAATTGCGAACTTAAACAAGTGTACAGATTCCTAGAAATCTCGCTTGTCTAATGGGTACTGTTACCTGGTACTGTTTCCTTCATATCTTTGCTAGTCATGTATGTTGTAAATATTATAAATAATATCGTTTTTACATCGGAATACTACACGAAGATGATTTTTTAGGCGTTATTGTTCAGTGCCGCAATGTACTGGCATATAATAAATAAGCAACCCACCCCATATAACTTTGTGTCCTCTTTTATTTTCGATGATAATAGCGCTATATATTGCGATGGCAATCGGAATATTCTTCATTAAAGTTTGTCGTTCATCCAAACCCAATTAAAAACGGAAAAATTTGGCTTTAATTCACAAATATAATAAATTTAGTTTAGTAATTTCTTGGTAGCGGCTTAGGATTCAATGTATATAAAATCATTTATGACCCCGAGTTTAAATCAATTTCCTAGTTTTTATATTATCATAGAAGTTTCGTTCAAGTAATTTAAAATAGATGTGAATTACATTGTAATAGATTCCGTCAAGAAACTAGAAAAATTTCCTAGTTTCAATTATTATAGAAATTTCGTTGAAGTAAATCAAAATAGATGTGAAGTGTGCGTTATATTGCTATGGGCGATGCTCAGCTCGAACTATGACAATCACATATTGTGAATAAATACTTGAGTGAAACT
Organism: Lordithon lunulatus; assembly: GCA_963942505.1. Lineage (NCBI taxonomy): Eukaryota > Metazoa > Arthropoda > Insecta > Coleoptera > Staphylinidae > Lordithon > Lordithon lunulatus. The sequence goes on from OZ012666.1 coordinate 41,534,386, forward strand.
TGAAAGAAAAGTAGGGTCAGACCTATTATTTCTTGTGTGAAACGTTTTCTTATTTACACGGTTCAAGTTTCAGTTGGAGCAGTCTTGAATTAAAGTTATTCAAGTTTCTTGACGAATGTAACTCACGCTTTAACATTAATATTACATAAGGGCATCGCAAAACAGTTTAAAACTCGTCAAGTGTGAATTATATTTTACTAGATTCGGCAAGAAACTTGAACAAGTTTATAGTTTCAATTATTCATATGCTATGTTCAGCTCATACTATGACCAATCACATCTTGAAAACCCGCGCTCTCTTTTGATTACTTGCTATTTATTTAGTGACTTGTGTCAGAAACTGCGCCCGTCCAATAAGGTTCTGGAATATTCTGATTTCCCCTTAATAGACACATGGGTAAAGGTATAAATAATCTAATATTAATTCAATAGATTAGGTGTAAAGTAGGACTTTATATTATTGAAAAATAATAATATATAAATGTTTAGCTACATATAATATTCGTGCGGTTTTAGATCGTCTCCAGTCAAGAATACTTAGCTGAACTTGAGAAACTTCGGATCAACGTCAAGGCCAAGAATTTTCTAGTTTTCCAAGGAGCAGTGGAGAATGTTGCAATGAAAAATCCAAAAGAGATGACTGCTCTATTTGAAGAAATCAGTGGGTGCGTATAACATTATTTTAAGCGAATTTACATTATTTATTCTTGATACACATACGATTCTAATGCGCTTTGTTGTCAGTTACACTACTTTTTTGAAATACGTAAATGTACAGTTATAATACGTGCACGCTACAAGTTTTGTTTCATTCTAACACAATAGAGTAAGTAGATATGCAGTGAAACGCGTGATTTCAGCCGGTGCAGTCGCTCGGAACAGTATGCAGCTGCTCCGAGTATTTTGTCACTACCACTAAATCATGCAAATCCGTTGCCCTGACACTTTGCAACCTTACTTTTACTAATAAAAAATGCACTCCTTAAATTATTTTTTTAATCAGATTTTTAATTCTGTCAACAGATCTGGTGCTTTAAAAGGAGAATATGAAAAGATGAAGCAACAAATGCACAAAGCACAAGAGGAAATAAATTTTGCATATCAGAAAAAGAAAGGAATCAATGCCGAACGTAAAGAAGCCCGATTAGAAAAAGAAGAAGCTGATAAATACGCACGACTAAAGGATGATCTTGTAAGTTATAGCTGGTAAACTGTCTCGTAAATGTTGTGTGTGGAGTCGTCAGTTCGGTCGCAATTTCTGTCTGTATTTGTCTGTCTGATGCGGAGCAGGTAGGACTGGAATACACCATGCCCTGATAATACCTGCGTCAATCAGTGGTCTACCTGCCCATGTTGTCTGTTTACTAGCGGTTCAATTTGTGTGTAAAACCGCTTCGTCCATGTCGCATTGTCAATCCTGTCCCAGCGTCTTTATCACTCTGTCATGGTGTTGATCCTGACTTCTCTCGCAGCTTTCGAGGTCAGGCCCCTCTTCATCTCATGGTAGATCGCCGTCCGCTCTTTGACCAGCAGTTCCGCCGGGCCGGTGGCGGCCAGCATTTAAAACGCATCGGTGGGGATGCTCCTATACGCCCGGGTGATTTTCAAGGCGCTGGTGAGCAAAGCCTTCCGTAGTCTATTCGCATTTCGTTTGGATCTTGTTGCATCTGTCCAAGTCGGTGCTGCGTAGACAAGTTTCGCGTCACCGTTCCCAGGAGTCTGCGCATCCCCTCACCCGGGCCTCCAGTGGTTGGCAAGAGCCGTGACATTGCGGCTTCGGCGCGGGCAGTTTTTTTCGACGTGGACAGCAGCTGTGCCCCGTGTGGCTACTTGGTGCCTCTGTGTATCGCATGGTCTGCCCCCTGTATCCTCATGGTGTTGGCGGCCTCACTATGTGTGCCTACCTTGGTTGACAAGAGGTCGACTTCTGTCTTCAGTGCTGCGATCTTGTGTCCAGAGTTCTTCGACCATATGTCGATTTCCTCGACTGCTACTTTCAGATATATTTTCGTTTCGTCGAGGTTCCTCCCTTGGGCCACTACGGCAAGGCCGTGCCAAAAGCAATAGTAGTTTCGTCTGCCGGCAGTTGTAGGTGAAGAACGTTGTTGAAGACGATATTTCGGACCGCCGGTATGGCGTCGTTGTTCGAACGATTTCTGCGAAAGCCATACTGGTTGACATGCAGCCCTCGGGTCAACTCGCGGGTCTCCTTGATTTGGTCCGCAACCAGGCGCTCCATCACTTTGGCTAGCCCGTCCAAAAGACGTGGTCGATAAGAACCCGACTCATTTGCCGGCTTTCCATGCTTAGGAATCAGCTCTAGGTGGTATGAATTCTACCCAGAAGGGAAAGCGCCCACCAGGCATTTCTTTGCCTGGCAGTAATCGCAGACTAGCTCGTTGAGCCCCGCTGCCTTCCTTCCGGGAAGCTGTGCCTCTGCTCGCTTTACCTTCTCTTCGTTCCAGTTTCTAACCTCGTTGTCCAGACTTGCTGTAGTTTCTTTCTCTTGTTCGCCCGGAAGAGGGTTTCCACCACCGCCCTTACCCCCACAGGAACAGCGGCGCCTGGAACAGGCGTGCATGCCCTTATCGTTTTCACGACCAGCCTGTAGAGTCATCTTTGACATCCCTACATAGCTTAGTCCAGTACACCATTTGGTTTCTCTATTTCTTGCCTGTATTCCCGTCGCAGCTGACGCAGGAACTCGGTTGGTGCACCTTGTGTCCTGGCCTGTTGGAGGCTCCTGGCATTGTTTGCCCTGTTGCGACCCTCAACCACTTTGTCACCAGTAGACCCTCCTCCTCCATTCACTGGTGGTATTGCTCGTGGGTACTGTACTACTGCATGCTTGTTTGATGTAAGTTCATCTGACATTTGTGTTGCGTTTATTGCTCGCCAGGTTGGTATTGCGCTTTCTATTTTTTGAATCAGCGCTGCCTCGTTAACGGCGTCCAGAACCCACCTCCTCTTAACGGGAGGTGTCTGACCCTGGGGTCGGGGCTGCCTGGTTTAATGCAGAGATATACAGGTGATCATTCAGCGTTTCCTTTCCCAGCACTCGCCAACCATGCACTCGCCTCACCAGCAGTGATGACGCCAACGTGACATAAATGTGGGACGCCGAGTTTCCTCTGGTGGACGTCGGCGCCCAGCCAGCGTTGCAGAAGACATGGTCGAGTTTGGCTGCTAACTCTATGACTGCTTCCCCCCTTGCATCGGTGGTCCATTGTACAGACTTGGCGTTCAGATCTTCAGCTATCACTATCTTCTCACCAAATGCCCTTGCTGTTGCTTCTAGTGTTTTCATCCATGATTTGGTGTGCTCCCTGTGGCAGTTAGGCGACAGGTAGCACGCTATGGTTGTTATGTTCAGGAGTGATACCCGTGCTAGGCTCTTCATGGGCGACCCATAGGCTGTCATGTACCCATAGTGGCTGCCTACTAGTTTTAAGGCTACATCCCCATTGGTCCGTCGGTCACCCACAAGGGGTCCAGTTTCCTCTTGGCTCGCTGACTATTATGGTATGTGCTCCTCTGTTCGTGACAGATGCGAGCAGCAGTTTGTGGACTGCTCTGCCTGTGCCAACGTTGGCCTCCTCCGCAGCCTCGCGCCTTGGAACATCTTCTAGGCGCTCCGTTTCAATGGGCAGTGCATGGCCTTCCTCCTCGCAGACGGGTGTCGTGCACTTGCACCCTCGGGTCTGGTGCCCCTCCTCACCACATCTAAGGCACTGTTTTCGATGATCGAAGCCCGTGCAGAGGTTCGCGCGGTGACCGTCACGCCAGCATATGTTGCATTTATTGGGGGTTATATCTTTTTTGTGGTCAGTGCTTCGGCCCTCGCTGTGGCCGTGACTGCTTGCGCAGGTCTGGGCGGACCCACTCTGTAGGGCTTGGGGCTGCCTGGTGTCGCCACCCTGTCTTCCACCCCTTCCTTGCAGGTTAGTACATCTAAGCCTCCGTTGTGGAGTGGTCCCCGGACTTCTTACTCTGCCTGCGATCTAGGGGTCTTGTCTGTGATGGCGGCGCATAATGCGTGCAACTTTCTTCCGTTGCCCTTTACACTGATCCCTAGCTGTCCGTTCTCGGTGCTGTCCATTCTGGTCACATTGCTGTTATTGTGGTTGAATTCACAGATCCTCCGAACCAGGGCGCGTATGTCTGTCCCTCATTTGGTGAGGCCATGATTATCTCCTCGCTGGGGGTTTCTGTGCAGTTTTTGTCGGGTTTCCTGTCTACGATTGTGTTTGGGGTGTCGTCATGTTACTTCAGAAGCAACTCAATGGTTGTTCCCGTGAATTTTAGCTCCAGTAGCTTCCGAAGGAGGGACCTTCGACCATTCAGTTCTGATTTTGTCTGTGTCCGTGGCGTCCGTGATCTCTGATCTGCCGCGTTCCGCTGAGAAGAGACTTCCTGTCAACGACTAGTGTATCGCACTTTATGTAATGTATTATCAAAATTACTTTTCTGGGCGGCCCTGCACAGTTTCTCACTTCAATTGTTTTGACGATGGTGGCGATGTATCCGTCTTTTATGGCGCGGCCTGCTAGTTCACTGATCACTTTTCCGATATTTTTACCTCCATTAATCGCCCTGTAGTTGTCGTTCTGCTGGAGGGCGCCTGTATGCGAGCCACCTTTCTCTCAGCCGTTTCTCTTCTTACGGGAATGATTGATGGATTGTCATCGCTGCCTCATATTTTCTCGTATATATATCGGAAGTGTTTGGCAACCATTTTTGCGCTCTTCAAGATGTTTCGGGTTGCCCCAGTCGTGTCCGTCAACCGATACACTGTGCCTCTGGCCGCTGCCAGCTCTCTCAGGGCATTTTCTGGGGATATCCCCTTTGCCCTTCGCTTCTCGAGCTTTTCTTTTATTGGATTCTTCCTCCTCAGGTTCCGATAGTTCGTTCTGCGCGAGTATCCATTCCCGCATGAATTCCCTACTGCACTTTCTTTTAATTTCCGCTCCTGTAGGAGTACACGGAGTCATGGTGCTCCCTTTTGTGTCTTCCGCCTCTATGCCTTCTTCGTTTTGTTGGGTCTAGTGATAGCTAGTTAACGGTCGGGCGGCGTCCACCACGTTACCCGTTCGGACTGGTACTACAGCCACCGTCCGGGCTAGTCAGGTTTTTTTAATAATTAAAGAAGAAAAGATGTGTTGATCCCTAGCCCTCGGATGGTCCTAATAGCGTCGGGCTCAGAAACATTCTTATAGAAGTGTAATTCAAAAATGCAAAATATGCTCTACAGTATTTTCCAAGTCATCATTGTAATTGTATTGTTTGTTGTAATTCCTTAAACCTGCATTCCTTGACTGCTTCTTCAACAATTCGTGCTTTATGCATCCTGCAATTGTCGTACAGAAGCAGGGACGTATGAGCACAATTTGATGGTCCATTTTCTTGTATAGCCGCTTTCAAGTAAGCTTTCTTAAGTGTTTCTTTGGCATTAACAGGATCCCAGAAAACTAGCCATCACTTTTCACACAGAAAATTGCTTCTTCACCTTCTTGGATTGTGGAGAGCCCTTATTAACCCATTACATGGACTATGGCTGCTAATTTCTTTCAATACATTTCATGATGCTTCTGTGTTCAAGTTGAAAATCATTCATATTGGCCACATAAATAATATATAAAAATAACAAATGTTAAGCAACCATCAAATGTCACAGAAACTGTTCATAAGAAAATTGTCGCAATAGAACATTGATTTCATGGTACGGTGGAGACACACAAAAACTTCCCACGTACATATAGCTTGGCTAAATAAAGAAAATTATATTTATTATTTGACTGGTTGTGCTCTACTAGAATCTATCTATCTAAAATATTGAATTGTTTTATCAAATAATTAAGCTATAGTTATTTTTACACACTCACTATTCATTTTTAGATCACTATCAATGAAAATATAATGGTATAATAATTGATTTATTGTTTAGACCACTAAAATGTTATTTGTCAGTTGCCAAAATATTAGTAACATAATTTTTAAAAGGAAGTCTGTCCTTATAGAATACTTGCTAAGATTGTTTTACCAATAACTTAAAATCTCTGTATTCTTTTTTTCAAGGAGCATAAACTCGATATGTTATTATGATTGTATTATATACATTAATCTTTGAGATCGATTTTCATCATGTATATTAAAAATATATAAAATTTATTTAAAAAGAAAACTGAGATAGTATATGTAGTTACTATTGGAGCCATTCACAATAATTAGACTCTGGAGTGGAAATTATGTGTAGCTGAAATTATTTTCTGTTACAGAATGAAAAATTAGTTGAACATCAATTATTCCGGCTTTTTCATAATGAACGAGAAGTAAAAATGCTCGAAAGTGATTTAAAATCAAAGCAAAAGGAAGTAAATAAAGTTGAGGCCAAAAAAGAAAGAGCAGAGGAAGGATTAAAGGAGAAGAAGAAGGAGCAGGGGCGCCATGGAAGAGAATTAGCAAAAACAGAACAGGATATTCGTGAAGTTGTAAGCTTATTTTCTATTTATCAACGAATTACAGAATTCCATATTATTGGAGGACATTTTATGTTTTTATCCATCTATTTAAAATACAATTTAGATTGTTTTTGATATTAAATCAACATTTAATATAAAATTAGCATGTTTAAGTTTCTCTCTTAAATACTCTGTGTATATTTGACTACAATGTAAATGAATGACTAATTTTATCTTCAAGATTTCATTACATTTTTCCCTTTTAAATGATGATGTATGAACATCTTGTTAGAAAATAGTTGAAATATAATAATGTGTTCTTAAATTACATAGGAAGTAGAAATTTCAAAGAAAAAGCCACAATTCATCAAAGCTAAGGAGAGAGTTAGTCATATGCAGAAAAAGCTGGACGGGGCTATAAAAACATTGGAACAAGCTAAAAAGGCCGATGAGGCACACAATAATGACATTAAAAAACTAGAAGATGAATTGTCAACAGTAGAAACATCAAAGGAGGAGTATGAGTCGACTATAGCTGGTGAATCACAAAGCCAAGGAAGGGATGTTCATTTGGAAGATGAGCAGGTAATACATTTTTTGTAAACATAATGGTAATAACTATGAATTTAAAACAATTTGAACTACAGAGTGGTCAAAGTGCAGTATATTTAAGTCATTTCAGTGCTGTCATTCACTTTCCAAAGCTGTGCTCACATTATTAAAAAATAACCTAAATTTGTTAACTTACATTGTACAAAATTTAATATAAATTCATGAAGAATTGCAGAGACTGTTATTTGTGTGAGATTTCTAAAATCTTATAAGTTACAGAAATTTTTATTGGATATTGGAAACCCAACTTGTGTCTGAGATTCTAATCAGAACTGGCATATTGAACTTTACTAAATCCCCATTCTCTAGGTTTTTACATCAGCAAAACACTTTCATTCCTGGTGTTTGTGAATTTGAACTTCCATGAGTGCTTCATGAACCTTATATAATCTATCTTCTTGTGACACTAATCAATGTTCAAATCATATACTTAATAACATCCTTTTTAAATATTTAAATACTAATTGTGAAGGATCTAACTATTGACACTCATTTTAATATACTTTCCTATCAATATTTTAAATAGTTCTGGCATGATTATATATCGTTCGGCGATGAGTTTGCTCCGGTTCGAACCATTTGAAGCTACTGGAAACTCAAGAAAATCAGTTTAGCTTCATTGTGTTAAAATATATAATTTATTTAGGTAAGAGAATATCACCGATTGAAGGAGGAAGCTGCAAAAAGGTCTGCAAGGTATATGCAAGAATTAGATTCAGTCAATAGGGAACAAAAGTCAGATCAAGATAGACTGGATAATGTAGCACGTATACGAACAGATGGTGAAAACAAGCATCGTCAAAAAGAACACGAGAAAGAAGAAATGGAGAAGCGCATTGAAAAACTTATAGAACATATAAGGTAATTATATAATGGAAAACAATTGTATCAAGTATTCATTATATTGATATTTTAAGAACGAGCGAACAAGCACTTCATGATCAACGGCAACTCAGAGAAGATTTACAATCAGATGTTGGTTCTTCCAAAGATCGTGTTCAAGAAATACAGAAACAGATGGAGGATGTAAGTGAACAATTGGGCGATGCACGTACGGACAAACATGAAGATGCTAGGCGTAAGAAGAAACAAGAAATAGTTGAAAGATTTAAAAGTAATTACCCGGGCGTTGTAAGTACACAATCTGCTACACCTGAACCACTGTTATTATTAACAAATTATATTTTTGTTATAGTATGACCGTATGATAAATATGTGTCAACCAACTCACAAAAGATACAATGTGGCTATTACAAAGGTTTTAGGAAAATACATGGAAGCTATAGTTGTAGATAGTGAACAAACAGCTCGAAATTGTATCAAATATTTGAAAGAGCAAATGTTAGAACCTGAAACTTTTTTGCCAATAGCATATTTGCAGATAAAACCCCTTAAGGAAAGACTGCGAAATATAACAGAGCCAAGGGGTGTTAAATTACTTTATGATGTGCTACAATATGAACCACAAGCTATAAAGAATGCTGTTTTATTTGCCACAAATAATGCTTTAATTTGTGAAACACCGGAAGATGCTATGAAAGTTGCATATGACATTGGTGGGAGATATGATGTATGTTGCTATTAATATATTGTTACTGAACATTTATTTTAACAAACATTATTTAATATTGTAGGCAGTTGCATTGGATGGTACTTATTATCAAAAATCTGGTATTATATCTGGAGGCAGTTTGGATTTAGCTCGCAAGGCAAAACGTTGGGATGAAAAACATATGTCCCAACTTAAAGCTCAGAAGGTATTTTATCTATTTTTGCGAATTATAAAATATTATATGTTTTATTTTAATAGGAAAAATTAACAGAAGAATTACGCGAAGCGATGAAGAAGGCCAGGAAGGAATCGGAATTAAATACAGTAGATTCTCAAATTCGTGGAACTGAAACTAGGTTAAAATATGCTAAAACAGAAATGGAAAGCACGGTATGTTTACAATAATGAATACGATTACAAATTGTTTTTTTTTAATATAGACGTATTACTAGTTCAGTAATCTTAAATTATACTGAACACATTTGCTTTTGTGCCTGTGAAGGCTTGACATTCAAACCTCTAGAGAATGTTGAAATAAACAAAGCAATAGAAAACGCCTAGCTAGATTTGACAAATAAATCAGTTAGAAAATGTACCATGGATGCTGAATTAGGAGGACAGCTAATGCCCTATGATGCAGTATTTAATAAAATTAACCATTAACACATTGTGATGTTTTTATGGAACATTTATAGAAAAACAGCTGCAATAATTACAAGTGCTGACCATGCAAAGAACGATCTGGGTGACGACATTTCACTGGCTAAATGCATTTGAGTTGCCCTTTCTAGTTCAGTATCCTACCACTGATCAATCAATTGAGACACTAGGCCACTGTAAAAAAAAATTAGTTTTGCACATTTTCCTCATGAGAGTATATCATTTTCATCATTTCTTTGTTGGGAAGAAAGTTAAAATCTATGCTCTGTTCCCATGAGCATAGTAGAGAAATCAAAACACCTTATATTCAAATGTATACACTTTTAGTATATACGTTTTATTAACTAATTATGTTCAATATATTCTTGTATGCTATATGTGAATACTAGGCCCCATGTAATATTCCTCCAGATAAGTAATTTTAATAGGCATCATACAGAATAATTAAATATTTAAACACTATTGTGTTGTTCTAATATGTTGAATTATGTTTGGCTACATTTCTGCCCCTAATAACTTAATTTATGTATGTTTTTCAGTCAAATCAAATCAAATTGGTCGACAAGGAACTTAGTAGATTATCACAAGAAATCGCAAAATATGGAGTAGGTATTTAAAAATTACAATTACTATATAATACTATTTATTAATTCTATTATTAGCCCAACATTGAAGAAATTGAGCGAACAATGCAAATTCGTGAGCAACAGATTGAAGAAATTAAACTGAAGATGAACAGTGTTGAAGATGTTGTGTTTTCTAATTTTTGTCAGGAGATAGGAGTACGAAATATAAGACAATATGAGGACAGAGAACTGCGTACTCAGGAAGAACGCAAACAAAAGCGTTTAGAATTTCAGAAGCAGATAAATAGGATTACCAGTAATTTGGAATTTGAACGTAGCAGAGATACACAAAGTAAGTAATAAACCTTAGTAGTTACTAGTACACATGTAAGGTGCTACCCAAATAAGCCTTTTCTGGGGGTATTGAAGTGTTGAATTTAAATAGTTTTATAAAACAATTTACTAAATTATTATTATTGTTCAAAAGTTGTTACTTATTTTTACCGTGAATATTTATATTTATCGTTTATATTTTATTATTAGGCAATGTCAGCAGATGGGAAAGGGCCGTAAACGACGAAGAAGAGAAGTTGGAGTCTTGTAAGAAGCAGGAACAGAAGCAACGAGATGAAATTGATAAAGACATTCGCCAAATAGAGCAACTGAAAGGTGAAAGACTTAATAAAAAGCAGGAATGTGACGCAATTGAAGATGAAGTTGGTAAAGCAAGACGGGAAGTTGGAGCTATTGCAAAAGACATACAACTGGCTCAGAAGCAGGTTGTTTCTTTAGAAAATAAAATTGAGAGCAAAAAGAGTGACCGACATGCAATTTTAATGCAATGTAAGGTAAGCATGATTGAATGATGGGTAGTGGAAACAACCTATGTTTGTTTTAGTAATGTATATTACTAATTGAGGGCTCCATAATAAAATGTGCATAATGCAATACACATATTTTACATTGTATTATATAAATATGTTTCAAGGAAAAATTTTGATGTACATGCAATTTGATGTATGGTTAGGATTGTTATTATTTTCATTGCTTAAATAAAGATGTATAAAATGCAAATTTTTAGATATATTCATATGTGTATACTTCTTTATTTAAGCAATGAAAATAATAATAATCCTAACCATACATCAAATTGCATGTACATCAAAATTTTTCCTTGAAACGTATTTATATAATATTGCTTGATAAATAGCACTACTCAGCAGATATGTTGGTTTCTTGATTTGTTACTGTCGTCGATTTTTTGGTCCGAAATCCAAAATAGCTTTCAATTTTGTTCTGACTTATTTAGCTTCAAAATGAGGTATCACTTGTTTATTTTGGTCAATTAATAACGGCTCTATGCTGCAAAATTAAAAAAAAAACTATAATCTTGTTTCTTAAAAAAATTGTTTTGGATACACATAAACTTTTGGGGCAAATAACTATGTTTCATTTAATTTAATACATTGTAGTATCATTGATATAATATGGAATTATTTTCATTTTAGATGGATGATGTAGCAATCCCCATGTTGGTAGGAAATATGGAGGATATTGTGCAAGATCAAAATCAATCATCCTCTGGAGACGCAAACAGTACTACTCAGCAATATGAGAGGGAATCCAGGTTGGTATTGTTGTTACTTGTATTGCTAAAAATACCGCACAGAAAAATACATTGATACTGGTATATCAAGTACTTTTATGGTGTCGTTACATATAGTCGTTACAGTTATTATCATATTCCCATAATATGTTGCAAATTTAACTTTACTCGCTTATCTTCAGAGAGAGATATTATTTCAGAAGCGAAATTTGACCTCCATTGTATGTTTTAAGCCAGATTATTGGTTATTTAGCGTAGCGAGATCCTCGTGATAAAGATCATAAAATGGGCACTCTGCATAATTCAAATTATCTCGCAACACTAGGTGTTTACACCAAACATTCGATTAATACTACTCCAGGCTGGGTTACGTAAAAGCAGATTAATAACTTGAGTCAATTTTCTATCCAGGATTCACGTTCGACAACTTTGATACAGCTCTTTTAGTATTTGTAATTAGTGATTCAAAATGGAGGTACATGGTGGCATGAAATGCAATGTAACAAAACAACTTATGTAGCGTCAGTCAGTCAATTACCTGTAATGACAGGCTGCTGTGAACTTGCCTCTAAGCAATACTGTAACAGTAGTAAAGTTTAAATCTCTTCTTGATCTACATATTTTTATATCGTTCGCTCTCATTTCTGACCACTTACGCCACACGATCTTTAGAACGATGCCTTACCACTGCGCTACGCATCCCCCCCATTTGTATAAACAGCAATAGTAACAATTTTAGGAAAAAGTTGAATATAATATTACATGTAAATAATTGATTTAATTAAATGAGTTAAAAGTACCAATATTAATTCACTATGTTGTAGTTATTAGTAGAACTATTTTTTCTAGTTTGTTTTAGCTAATCTTAGGTTATTAGTATGTCAATTGTAACTATAAGTTTCTTCCATTAGTATATGTATTTGTATAAAATTACTTTATCTATTTCAGAATTCAAATCGATTATGAGATGCTGTCTGATCACTTGAAAGATTTAGAAGAAAGAGATGAAACTAAAAAAATGGCTGATAAGTTAATGAATTCTATTAAATCATTGCAAGATACTTTAACTAAAATTCAAGCACCAAATATGCGGGTAAGTTCCTCAAAATAAGACAAGTAATTTCCGTGGGTTTCATTAGTTATCTCTTGCGCATTTCTAGAAGAACATGTCTTAATGTATATTATTACATAATATGACTTTCATGTATAGTATAATTTATTATATTACACAAAAGAGAGATTGTGTGCCGTTGAATTTATCGGGTGTACATTCAAATAAGCTCTTTTTATCGGTTCTAGCGAATTTTGCGAAATTTTTGTTACCATGCCTGAAAATCAAACTAAAGTTTTCTCAAATTCTTTTAATTATTATGTTCATTGGTAACCTTAATAGTGTGGAAATAAGGGAACATATAAAATGTGCTGAAGTGTACACAACTCGAATGATTTTTTATTTTAGGGAGGTTTCAAATTTCATGAACCCCAATGATTTATTATCATTTGATGTTCACGATAATTTCTTCCCAATGATTTATTACATTTTAATAGATATAATAGGCAATGTGGAAAATCAAGTCTCACTGGTTTGGTTATTACTATCTATAGTTAGAAAATAGCTTTCGTATATCTTTGGTAGCTGTTCTGGGCTGTTCTAACACTAGAAGAACAGCCTGCAACGATAATGATAGCGGCTATATATATATATATATATATATATATATATATACATATACATATATATATATATATATATATATATATATATATATATATATACATTTACATTACTTAACATTATACTTTACAATTATTGTTGTTTATACATTTGTAAATGCTTTCCATTCTTTTCTGTTCTTCGCCAATTCTCTTGCTTGTTTAACTGTCTTTCCTTTCTTTATTATTATTTCCTCTATTCTCTTGTCCCACTCTTTTCTTGGTCTACCTCTTCTTCTTTTATTTCCAAATCTTGCTTCCCAACAGTTTTGTTTGATTCTTTTTGTCCATCCTAATTAAATGTCCTCACCTGTTTAGCTGTTTCTTTTCCATATACTCTATTGCTTCAATTCCCAATTCTTCTCTGATCTCATCATTTCTTATTCTGTCTCTTCTCGTAACTTGTTTTACTCCTCTGAGATATTTCATTTCTATTGCCTGTGTTCTACTTTTGTCCCTCTTCGTTAGTTTTCACGTCTCGCTCCCATATATCAGTATAGGTCTATATCTTTTGTCCCTCTTCGTTAGTTTTCACGTCTCGCTCCCATATATCAGTATAGGTCTATATATGCTTTTGTATATATTTATTTTTGTACTTCTGCTGGTCTCTTTTTTGTTAATCAGTATATTGCTCAATGCGTGGTATGTTTTAACTGTGTTGTTTATTCTGTTACTAAGTTCATCTTCCATTTTCCTGTCTTCTGTCAGTGCTATTCCTAGGTATTTGAATTGTTCTACTTGCTCTATTTTCTGTTGTTCTATCTTTATATTTATTTGTTCTTTCCGGTTTCCTATTATCATCACTTTGGTTTTGTTATAATTCATTTTCATATTATACTTTTCTAGATGCCTATTCCATACACTCAGGTTGTGCTGCAGATTATCTTCATTTTCTGCTATCACACGACATCATCAGCGAATGCTCCTTCCGATATGATCACCATTTGTATGTTTTTGTAACCTATATTTGGTTTTTTGATTTCTGGTTTCATGCTCTTCATTATTTCATCCATGTATATTATAAATAACGTAGGACTGAGCCCGCCTCCTTGTCTTAGCCCAGTGGTTGTCTTAAATGTTCTTGATGTTGGTCCCTTGTGTATTATGGCATGGGTGTTGTTATATATGTTTTGTATTAATTTGACTGTCTTTCTTTCTACACCTCTCTTTTCTAGGATTTTCCATACTTTATTTCTTCGGATCATGTCGAACGCTTTTTCTAGGTCTATGAATCCTAAATATGTGTTTTTATTATTTGTAGTTCTTTTTTCTGTGATTTGTTTTATTGTGAAGATGTTTCTTTTACTTCCTTACCAATTCTACTGTTGAAGTCACCCACAACGAAAACTTCTCCTTTGGCTGTTTCGGTTGCTTCGCTGTGTTTCTCCCAAAATGCTTCTTTGTTGCTCACTACATTATCTTCATTTGGCCCATATACTATAATTATTGTTCTGGTTCTGTTAGTTTCTTTTAGTGCTACAGTTATTATCCTTGGTGATATTTCTTGCCATGTTTCTATTTGGTGTTCAATGTCTCTGTGTATAATGCATCCTACACCTTCGGCTGCCCTTTTATCCTTGTCTACTCCGCTATATATTATTTTTATGTTATTGGTTGTGTATATTCCTTTCCCTTTTCTTTTAGTCTCCGTTATGTCTACTTCCATTCTTTCGAACTCTTTTTCCAGTTCTTCCTTTTTTCTGTATATACTCCTTATGTTCCAGGTTGCTATTCTCCATATTTTGTCTTTCTCTTTTTTGATTTTTTTTACCTATTGTGTGTCTTTCTGTCTGTATGGTTTCTTTTGTTTACATTTTTTGTTTTACATTTTATTTTATTTACATGGCCTAGTTCTGTCTTACTTCCCTCTTTCCTTAGTTTTTGTACTAGGTACTAATTTTTCTTGTTCTTCGTTCCAATTGTACCATTTTTCATTTATACACATCTTTTTGTATCCTATTTTCACTCTTTTTCCGTCCTGCTTTTCCTTCCTTATCTCGTATCTCTTTGTGAGTCAGGTCATCTTCTATGTATATTTGTCCTCTCAGCTTGTATTTGGATGTCATTGTTTTCATTTTATCTTCAAAAGATTCCATTTCCACAATGTTTATACTATTTCCATCAGCTTTCGCTGTATGAATTTTCTAGCTTCTTCTTGCCTGTTTCCATTGTTATCCCAAGTTGTTCCTTTAATTGTGATGTTATTCTTTTTCTCCCTTTTCTCTAGCTGTTCCATCTTTATTTCCAGCCTTTTCATCTTCTCATTCTTTCTTCTTCCCATTTTTCTGTTTGATTCTTCATTTCCTCTCTTAATAGTTTGTTTTCATTTGTACTTATTTCTACTTTTTCTATTAGTATTGCTATCAGTTTTTCCATTTCTTCGTTTTCACTAACTTCTCTGCTGTGATTTTATTATTTTGGTTTGTTTTTCTAGCTCTTCCTGTTATATTCTTTCCTGTTTGCGCTTAACACTTTATTTAAAGCAACTTATTTTATTGTTTTGTTTTGTTTATTAGATTTTTTTTTAGTCCTGCTAACTATGGGATGACTTTCTTAATTAACATTCATGTATGACTATGTTAAAGCAATGACATGTGGTTCATTATTTTAGGGATTCCAATTATATCATATTTTTTCCTATGTAAGTGTTAAGTCCAGTGTGTGATATTGCTTTAGCTGATATTTTTTGCTACTGTTGATACCTGTTCAGATATCGAACACTCGCGCACTTCATTTTTAACGATGATTATTTGTAGGTCTCAGTGTATTAGGTGATTAGTCACTTACCAATAAGCATTAGTTTTGTTTTGTTTTGTATTGGAGTCTTAGTATTATGTCTATATTTTAAGTGCTTACAGTGCCCCATATCTTTATTCCATAGGTTCATACAGTTTTCAGTATAACTTTGTAACCTTATTAGTTTCAAGTGATGGTTAGAATTGGTGCCCCAACAACCAGTAGAGCTTAAAAAGGTGTAATTCCATCAAGCACACTTCGTGAAAATATATTTTTCTTCCACTCGTGGTATCTATCACCTATTGATTTAAGTTAACAGGGGTCACTTACCTTTTCTCATACACTAATTTAGCCTCATTAAATTCTAATAAGTCTATCTACTCTTGCAACAATTCCGATGCTTTTTCTGTGTCTGGGTATCATCAGAGAACGTAGCTGTATTTGTGTTTATAGTACTTGGTATGTCAGTTATGCATATGGTATATAGGATTGCCCTTAAAACAATAGCCTGGGAACCCCAAATTTGATATCATATAGCTCTAATGCCTGTTCTTTATATTTTAAGAACTACCTATCACTCAATCATGTTAATATTTACAATGAATGTGGTTGGTCTCACTTGACTTTTTAAAATACTCCATAGTGCCAAAACTTATCAAATCAACAACATTATTTCCCACTGGCTGTTGTACTTGTTCATGCTTATTTCTTTTACTTTGGTGTTCTGGAATAATATTTAAATTATCTAGTGTTGATTTCAATCTTTTAGCAAGTTCAAGGAGCTTGGACAGAATGGACAGCAAAATTATGGGTCGTAAAATGACACTTTTTTTTCCGGCTTGGAGAATATAATAATCTGAGCAACTTTCAAATGTCATATATAGTTTAACTTCTTTGATAACTTCAATTGGTATAGTTCCTCTTGTTACTGTGATAGCTGTGGTGCGGTCTTACCGGTTCTATGAAATGTTGCAGGTATAATAATATTGTATATTTCTTTATTGTTAGCGTCTGATTCTAGTCCGAGGAAATACATGGGGAAGGGTAGCTTAGTTTTCCTGCTTATTATATTATGCATGTTTCTAAATGAGTGGCCATGTGCTCCACTTCTACAGTTCGGTTGTTAAGTTTTTACTACCTGTAATTTCTGTCCTTTTTCAGTTAGTAGCTATTGTATCCCATCTTTGTATCATTCAACTAATTTATTTTTGCCCTGTACTAGTCTACTGCTTTTGTCATTATATTTATTTTGTTCTTATTTACAATTTTTAGTATGTAGCCTTTATTTGATGAGGTATTTAATAGGTTAAATTTGCTGTCCATAAGACGAAAATATTCAAGTTGTATGACCGTCTTTTTTCTTCTGAATCTTTTTTATTTTCAGTTGTAATAACGGATATCAATTTATTGTTACTAATTTGATTTACATGAGTTCCTTGTACAGGTCTATAGAGACTTTTTCGTTTGCCATTTCGTGAGCTGATTTAGTATATTAATTCTATTATTATCTTTGGCCGTTTGATGTTAATTTTTGTCTTCCATCTTTGTTTGGAGATTATTTCATTGCATTCTTTTGTTGCTGGCTTTACGGCGTGCTCACAAATCTTGGGGGTGCGCTACTCTATTCATATTTCGATGTTGCATTCATTCCTCTCATTCTTTTACTGGCCACTCAATAACCATGTTCACATGTAGGATTGTAATCGAACTGAATACGATTCTAGTTTAAAACTCATCTATGTTAACAGGCGCAAAACCTAATTGAAATTTAATCGACTTTTAAGGTCCTATCGAACGTACATATAAACATGTTAGTCTACGAGTATAGCACACCATCACGGCACCAGTTTAATTTTCTTTTGACACAATTTTGCAGCATATATTCATGGATTTGTTTTAACAGTGCTAAATAAACCTTGTACAATATGACTACTACATAAAACTTTCAACACCAGGGCAACGCCAGGTTAATCAAGCTGTGAATTTATGTGTGTTGTATTGAAATCGAATTCAGTTCAATTCATGTAAACGAGCCATTATAAATTTTAGATCTAAATGGTATCATTTTCAGTTCGATTTCAATTCTACATGTGAATATCCTAATTGAATAGTGAAAAAAGTGAGCAGTTCACATAACTATTATTAATGTAACATATTAATTAAAATAATTAAAGGGATTGATTTGCACTATAATTTAAATATTTTAGTTTTCACTAACTATACATTTTTCGACGTGGTAAGGATAATATTTGATGAATTAAAATGAACGTGAACAAAGTTGGAAGGACCCTAACCCCAACTGGTTCAGTGTTCAACATCCAATTCATTTGCTTGTGTAAATGTGTTACCACATAGACAATTCAATTTGCAATGTGGTTATATATCTTAACATGCTTTTTATTTTCGGGAAGTTATTTAAATAAACATGAAAATATTAAGGAGATTCTATTGACCATCATATGTTATAATTCAATATTTTGCAGGCAATACAAAAGTTGGAGCTGGCACAAGGAAAACTGCAGTCCACAAATGAGGAATTTGAGTCCCTTAGGAAGCAAAATAAGAAAACCAAGGCTGCGTTCGAACGTATCAAACAGCAGAGATATGAACGTTTCACGAAATGTTTCGACCACGTTTCTAATGAGATCGATCCTATTTATAAGAAATTAGCTCAAAACAATTCCGCCCAGGCGTTTTTGGGTGCAGAAAATCCCGAAGAACCCTATTTGGACGGTATTAATTATAACTGCGTTGCACCGGGGAAACGTTTCCAACCAATGTCAAATTTGTCGGGTGGTGAAAAAACAGTGGCAGCTTTGGCTCTACTTTTTGCTATTCACAGCTACCAACCAGCACCGTTTTTTGTTCTGGATGAGGTAGATGCTGCATTGGACAATACCAATATAGGAAAGGTTGCCAAATACATCACACAGAAAACTGCATCTTTACAGACAATTGTAATTTCTTTGAAAGAAGAGTTTTACTCCCATGCAGATGCACTAATTGGAATTTGTCCTGTGGTGAGTTATTTTAGTTATTTACAAGAGTTGTAACTTACATATTTCATTTTTAATATTATTGTTCCTATCTAGTATGTACTTAGACTACCTTTTGTTAAAATGCTAAATGGCAATGCGATGTTATGTCCAGTTGGATGTAATAATATACATTAGTAATGTGAAAACCAGAGTAAATAACAGTTTCACAGTTGTCATTCATGAAATTTAATAAATTTAACAAGTCACAATCACGGGAACATACCGGCAGCTTGTTGGCAATGACTTCGAAACCCCAGACGCAAGGGGAAGTCGGCTGCGACTATATGCAACCCGCAAAATTATTGACATTACATTGCGCCATATAAGAGACATGTGGTTTTTTTTTAAATAAATTTACACGAATTAAGTATTTTCTTGTCAAGCATCAGGTTGGAAGATTTAAACTGGACTAGAGCGGATATAATTAGTTCATTTTTTGAGATGTATTTTACGTCTCAATTTAATATAGAAATTTTGCAGTTAAACCATAATCTCTTTTCTACAGAGAATATACACTAGAATTTGAAATATAAACAAAAAAGTGTATTACTTTTGTGTATACCAAAGAACCCTTACATGTTAATTAAATTAATTATACTATAAACCTTAATAAAAAATAAAGGGAATAAATATACTGTTAAAAATACATCAAGTTTCTTCTTTGAAATAAAAAGTTTTGTTTTCCATTATTTATAACAAATTCATGCTATATACATTACTAAGTTATGATAAACAATAAATACACTTTACCTAACTAATTTTAATTAAGAAAACAATACAGGTACTGTGTTCTTTCAGACAGAGATTATAATTTTTATCATTATAATAAAATATCTAAATAATGAATTCGAATATTGTGGGGAAAAAATCATAAAATCTGCATGAAGTTTTGATTCAAAACTGGTAAACGGAGTTGTTAGACATAAACATTTATTGTAGGTTCCCGCCAAACATTATTCAAGACTAAGTTATATCAGTTAACAGGCCACATGCTAAATTTGGTTGTAAACTATACAGTCATTTTTGAAGCCAAAACGTACATTAGATGTAATTAAAAGAAGACATGTGCTTAATAATTTCCATTTGATCAAATATCTAGTATTAAACCCATTTCAAGCACTGTACATTCATTAATGATAAATTATGAATCTTAAAATTAAAATTGAACTAATATTCTCTAAAAAAGCAGAAAGATCACACACGTAGCCTTATGGCCATTGTTCCTGAAGTTGCATATAACGTTGATATTTCCCCTTTAGGACTACATGTCGAAAGCGCTTATGCTCCCTCTGTTCTGTGGTCACAATAATATAATGCAATAGGTTAGTAATGTGTTTTGGTTCTTCATAATTACAGAAAGTGCCTGAATTTGTGAAATAATTTCTACGTTTTTTCCCGCTATAATCCCCTACCGCGAGCCATTGGTAACGGCCCTTTACTGTGACTTGACAATGTTGTCGAACATCATGCATGCCAAGTGTGAAACGGTTGTTTAGTCATGGCATTCAGAACGGTCTCAATGATTTCAAGTGTTCTGAATTTCCAGAATAGATCTCATGTTATCATCAGTAAATAACTTTATTGATAATAAATCAAATAAGTAGGCAAGTTATGTATGCTAGACACACAAAATATACTTCTACTGTATTTTTACTTAAATTTAGAAACAAGCATTAAGCTTGATTTATAATGCAATCTGTATAGCAAGCGCAATCGTAATCGATACGATCAAAAGCATTTATTTTCATTCAAATACATAAGAATCACAAATATTGAACAATGTACATCAATATAAATTTAAGGATATGTCTACTATAAGCACTTGTTTAGCCAAAAGGATTAGTATACTATGCAATTGGCTGAAAAAGTGCTTATAGTAGTAGTAAACACCCAGTATGATATAAGAAATATGGTTATTCTATAATCAATATTGCCAACAGTTTTCAATTTAAATAGTCTATTATCTATTATGCAGAAATAAATATAACTATAAAAGTAAATTTATTTTGTTACTCCATATCATATGAATTAATTACTATTAGTATGTTAATATATTTTTTTGTTTCAGCCTGGTGATTGTCTCATAAGTCAAGTATTAACAGTTGACTTAACAAAATATCCATAAATAATTTTATGTTTTCATTGAGTTTTAATTATTAGAAAAAATATATTCATAACTATATCAATACTTATGTAATTATCATTTAATAAATCGAAAAAATATTTTATATTTAGTTTTTAGATAGTTATTTCTACAACCAAAAAAAAAGAACTAACACAAATTCATTACTGGCATTTACCCCGTGCAAGGTGTTATGGCAATGGGGAAGGGGCGGCGTTCTAGGACTTCTAGGACACTACTGTACTTCTTAGCGCTTTTGTGGTCCTGCCTTAAAATATTTCTATGATTTCTATACTGTATAGCCTTGATGCCGGCTTTTCATTCCCTAGTTAAACTACAGTATTATGCATAGCCTCGCAGTTCTTTATGAAATTCGGGCATCGGTCTATTATATATAATTCTTTCGCATGTGTCTACCCTGCAGATTATCCGCCGTCTGCGTCTTGAAACTTTAATCATCAAATTTTCCAGGGGTGCCTTTATGGTTGTCTTATAAATACTGCAGAAGGACTGCGGGCCGATTAAACTTTTTGGGCGAATTAATGAGCCCTACTAGCTCTGTTGCTATGTCCTGGTACCCACGTTAGGGTCAGTTTATTTTGACTAAGTAGCTCGCCAATGCTCTGCTGGCAATCTCATCACTTTAATTCCGTCAGTATAGCGGGTGATCTTTTAACCTGAAATTCCGTTTTTGGTCAAAAATGAGTCCTAGGTATTTCCACGCCCTTAAGTATTGACCGCTTTAAGTGTGTTAGTACCTCTCTTCTTAGTTCTTACAGTCTACAGAGGATTTATGCTACCCGCAAACAGTATCGGCGGACAGTTTAGTCGGATTAGGTTGTACCTAGGACATTAAGCAAATTAAATTGTTGTTGTTGAGTACTGTTATTATTGCTATCATACGAAGGAGAAGAATGACGAAGAAAAGAAACCGTGCATATTGGGGGCATCCCATTATACATGATAGATTGATTTTACACGCTACTAAACTACTGGAGTATCCAAAAAAGTGTTTCGCTTATGATAATAACTTTTTTTGTATTCCATTTAGGAACAACAGTTTCACATACTTCTTCCCACTGCTTCTTCATGCTTACGCCTGAATACTTTTGATAGTTGACCAACTTTACAATTTAAAAGGAATCGGGAAAGTCCATCTATTTCTCGGTGGTCTATCGGCCGACTAGAATTCGTTGGGTGTGCGCCTTCCAGTAAGTACTAATTAAGAATTTAAAACTGTCGATCAATCAAGTCTATATTGTGCGCTAAGTCTTATGGATGGACAGGTCAGGACCACCGCATGGGTGAGAGGCGCCTTACGCGAAACTTATATTATTGACGTCCCCCTTTGTTGTATTTTTACAGAATTCTGCGAGAAATAATTGGATGACCTATCATCAGACTCCTTTATGCTGGTCATAGTTGTCTATAGTCACCACCTTGATCAGTTGCAGGAATTTATACCGTTCCTCCCGAATCAAGAGATGATCTTGATTTTAGTACTGTTTTTACTAATACTATCTGGTGATATTTCGATGGTTTACTGAGATATTTGTTTGGATTATATACTATATAAATTGAAGAGTATTGGAGAAAGTATGCAGCCCATTCTCACCAATCGTTGAATTTCTATACTTTGAGAGCTCGAGCGGTCTGATTTAAGTACAAGTTACTATGATTATAATATCTTTTATATCCACTTTCTTCTGTCAGAGCATTTGAATAAGGCGGTTGTGTCGGACCTTGTCGAATTCCGCACATCCATGCTTTATTGCGTTATCACATTAAAAGCAAACAGCGCGTTTCTTGACTGCATAGCGTTCCTAAAACTAGCCGATATCTTGTTCCAACTTTCTAAAATGTCTCTTATGTGTAATCTGCTTGTTGATGACTCCTTAGACTAATTGTTCGATGGTCATTGCATTCCTTTCCATTTAGTCTTTATTGAAATAGTTTTGTGAAACAAGCACTGCGGGTTTAGGACTGCACCTCCTCCTGTATAACCAAAGTACCAAGTCTGACTCAATAGGCTAATAGTTCGGTAGCCATTGCATTCCTTTGTATTTGGTCTTTTTTTGATATAGTCACGAAAGTTCAAACAATCTCTGCTATATAGAACTATACCTAGCTGCGGATTTAGGCATGCACCTCTTCCTCCTTGTATAAGCAAAGTTCTTGTATTAGGGCCAAGTCTTGGTCGGCTTACTCCACCGAGGCTAATTCTTCCGGCTCGCTGTCTTCCTTTTACGTCTTATTCTTCGACCTGAACTTCAGATTTCCAATGCCGATATATGCTGTCAATAACTAGGGGTCTATGAGTCCATCCCTTCTCCGCAACGTACAGCCCCATACTATTCACAGCCTGGTCTTCAAATTATGATTGACTACTTGCAGTATTTTCCAAATTCTTGAAGACTGCCAAGGCTTTGGGATGTTTTTCCTTCCAGCACTTTCAGCGACACTCTCTCAAAGGGCCGGAGTGTTAGGACTTTATCCTTTAGCCACTGCGCAGTTGTGTTCGCACAGGCCACAACTAAATATCTTGAACTGTGGGTACATTATAGAGAACCTTACCTGTCCCTATGATATTTCCTACTATGCCATGCTTGGTATCTCAGGTCATTTTGTTCGAGTCAAGGTAGTCCTTTCTAAAAGAGCATTTAGCCTCTTTGATACGCCTAAGAGACGATTGACCTTCTCTTCCGACATCAGATCCGCCTCTTCTGCTGATGTTAGACTGTTAGCGCTTTGTAAACTGGCCTATTAGCCTCGGATGTGTCTTTTTCCCTGCTCGCTGATGCTAGACCCTGTGGACTTATTATTTGTTTACATATTGTCAATTTTGTTCCTACAAGCCACTATGAAAGTGGTGGTCAACCCAGATAAAAGCCGCGCATTTCTGAGTAATGCTACTTACAATTGTCATGGCCTTAGCCGCGGCTCTCCCGTCCAACATATCGCTCGATTTGACTAGGACACGCATATGCATTCGAACTGATTTATGGATTAACTGTAGTACCTGAGTATATCTATTCTACTTCTTCAAGGAAGCAAAGAGGCAGACGTCGTCAAGTCGAAAATACAAATCAATAACTCACTATAAATTATGAATAGAGCGTAGCATAGAAACAATATTTGGTACTTTACATTTCGTAAAACAATGGTTTCAAATTTGCAATGGCAGTTTATTATATTTCATACATTAGGTACTTTCATTTAACCGCCTCGTGGTGTGATGTATTGGTTCCAAGTTTTACGGTCGTTGTAAGGGATGAGGTATAATTGATTGTTCGCATCGGGAACGCCAAATAGAACAAGAGACAATACGCCCGGAGCAGCAAATAGTGATAAAAGAAAACAGCTATTGTAGCTCTATTTATTCGTACAAGGGTTGCTATTTATGTATAAGTACGACCTCGTTTCAATTCACTTAATCATCGATATATTATGTATATTTAAGTTCTTTAGCACCGGTTGGGTCCTTGTGGTAGTAAGAAGAGACCGGAAGTCAGGCAGAGGATTGAGAGAAAACACAACGTAGTTGTATCGGGGATGGGAGGAACGGGTGTGGTTCCTGTGCTTGAGAAGCTAATTCTCAAGCTACAGATACGTAAGGCAGTATAGCTGGGAAAAAGAGGTGACCGAGTCCTGCTAGAATTGGCCAATTGGGAGGATACAAACATCTACATAGATGATGATCTAACCGTGGAGGAGAATGAGGTGCAAAGGAAAATCAGGAAAAGGCAAAGGAGAAAAGAGACAAAGCTGTGGAAGATAGGGTGGGGTACCGGTAAGTAAAAATGGCTGACGAGTGGTGTTTCTGGCAGAGGGAGCAGGGCTAGTGGACTGTGGGTTTTTGGAACGTTGTGGGTCTAAGGAAAAAAGTGCTAAGGAGAAAATAAAAGGGGGGAGTGGGTGGTCTCAAAGGGCATGGTGGAGTTACTGGAAACGTAGGTGACAAAAGAGGAGTGCGGGGGGGGGGGGGGGGGGGGGGGTGGTCAGTTGAGAAGCTGTACGCCGGCAGGATGGGACTGGGCGATGCAGGGTGCGAAGAGAGAACCAAAGGAGGAATCATGTTGGGGTGAGACTGGTGCAGAGATCGCTGATGGAAGCTATGGATTAGTAGTTGATATTGATAAAAGGTCTAATGGAGGTACTAGACGGGCTGGAGATGGAGGTAGATGAATGGATCCAAGGGGGTGGCGAATGGAGAGAAAGACGCTCGCAGTATAAAATGACCAACCTGGAAGGTAGAGAATGGATCCAATGGGTGAGAAAGTCGGGGTTCTAAATAAATGCTGCGATGAGACTTTCTGCGGCTAGGAATGAGGTTCGGTTTTGGACTACTTGGTGGTCAAAGGGATCGGAAGGAAGAAGTTGAAGTGCTTCAAGGTAGAACATGTAGGGAGTTCGGATCATGTACCGGTGGAAGTGGTCGTGAGAGTGAGAAAAGGTATGAAGGAGAGGAAGGTACATCAGAGTAGACTGACTATTCTCATGGGATCAAATGTTTCTGGTTTCTTAAAATTAAAACCAATGGTAGTGTACCATTCCCAAATTCCACGGGCTTTTA
The DNA here is from genome assembly GCA_963942505.1 of Lordithon lunulatus. Classification (NCBI taxonomy): domain Eukaryota; kingdom Metazoa; phylum Arthropoda; class Insecta; order Coleoptera; family Staphylinidae; genus Lordithon; species Lordithon lunulatus. Next base: position 41,560,022 of record OZ012666.1, read on the forward strand.
AAGGTCTTGACAAAAGCTCCCTGCCAGTTTTTTGGCTGGGTGACTCGGGTGGTTTTCACAGACTGGTATAAAAATTATTTTTATCTTACTGTGCTTAAATTTTAACCGAAATAACCTTACAAAGAAAGCAATCCTCCTATAAGACAATGCCGCAGGACATTCGCAAAATCTTGACACCTTAGGCACAGGATTGGACGTCAAGGTAATTTATGTCCCCTAACACAACCTCCGTATTACAACCCATGGATCAGGGGGTAATTTCTACCTTTAAAGCGCATTATTTGCGCATAACATTAAAAACAATGATTAAGACCATAGATGCTAATTCCAATCAGACCGTTAAAGATTATTGGTGGTCATACGACATTTTAAAAGGAATCAAAAATCTGAAGTCTGCTTGGGACGAAGGGACATCCAAAGTGTAGAAGAGATAGATAACATTAAGATAAACGAAGACATTATCAGCCTTACACGCGAATGTGCATTCGTAACAACCGAAGATGTGACCGAACTGTTAGACGTGCATGACCAACCACTCTCAAATCAAAAATTAGAAAAGTTGATGGAGGTATTAGACCGCTCTCAATCAGAAAATCCCGAAGAAGAAGAAGAGGAAGATGAGAAAGAAAATGATCTGAAAACCCTAAAAACGGCCGATCTAACTCGTATCCTTTATTCTATAGAAAGGTTAGCAGATGAGCTCTGTGAGATAGATGTGATTTCAATCGAAGCTCAAATGTTAAAAGAAGCGTCAAAGCTGCAGTTCGACCTTATGCTATGATTCTGCAAAAATAGAAGCAACCATTAAAGCAAATAAAATTGGATGCTTTTTTACAAAAAGTGTGAGAATTTAATTTAGTATCGACGAACTAGTGAATTAGTATTGAACTTTTGATCCAATTGAAAATAAAGTAGCAAAAGTATATATAAAATTGAAGTAAATCATTAGATTTAGCATTAGCTCTACTTTGTCTTTGTCAATTTTTTCACGCTCACGCCCACCTCCACCGGTACATGATCCGAACTCCCTACAAGTTCTACCTTGAAGCACTCCAACTCCTTCCTTCCGATCCCTTTGACCACCTGCGAGCATCTTTCTCTCCATTCGCCACCCCCTTGGATCCATTCATCTACCTCCGTCTCCAGCCCGTCTAGTACCTCCATTAGACCTTTTATCAATATCAACTACTAATCCATAGCTACTATCAGCGATATCTGCACCAGTCTCACTCCCAACATGATTCCTCCTTTGGTTCTCTCTTCGCACCCTGCATCACCCAGTTCCAACCTGCCGGCGTACAGCTTCTCAACGGAGCCCCCCCCCCCACTCCTCTTCTGTCACCTACGTTTCCAGTAACTCCACCATGTCCTTTGAGATCACCCACTCCCCCCTTTTATTTTCCCCTTGGCACTTTTTTCCTTAGACCCACAACGTTCCAAAAATCCACAGTCCACTAGCCCTGCTCCCCCCTGCCAGACACACCACTCGTCAGTCATTTTAACTTACCGGTACCCCACCCTATCTTCCACAGCTTTGTCTCTTTCCTCCTTTGCCTTTTCCTGATTTCCCTTTGCACCTAATTCTCCTCCACGGTTAGATCATCATCTATGTAGATGTTTGTATCCTCCCAATTGGCCAATTCTAGCAGGACTCGGTCACCTCTTTTCCCCAGCTATACTGCCTTACGTATCTGTAGCTTGAGAATTAGCTTCTCCAGCACAGGAGCCACACCCGCTCCTCCTATCCCCGATACAACTACGTTGTGTTTTCTCTCAACCCTCTGCCTGACTTCCGGTCTCTTCTTACTACCACACGGACCCAACCGGTGCTAAAGAACTATCAAATATACATAATATATCGTTGATTAAGTGAATTGAAACGAGGTCGTACTTCGCTACTTATCATTGTTTTTGTTATTCATTCTCAATACATAAATAGCAACCCTTGTACGAATAAATAGAGCTACAATAGCTGTTTTCTATTATCACTATTTGCTGCTCCGGGCGTATTGTCTCTTGTTCTATTTGGCGTTCCCGATGCGCACAATTCTACCTCATCCCTTACAACGACCGTAAAACTTGAAACCAATACATCACACCACGGGGCGGTTAAATGAAAGTACCTAACCATTTTTTTACGAAGTGTAAAGTACCAAATATTGTTTCTATGCTATGCTCTATTCATAATTTATAGTGAGTTATTGATTTGTATTTTCGACTTGACGACGTCTGCCTCTTTGCTTCCTTGAAGAAGTAGACTAGATATACTCAGGTACTACAGTTAATCCATAAATCAGTTCGAATGCACATGCGTGCCCTAGTCAAATCGAGCGATATGTTGGACGGGAGAGCAGCGGCTAAGGCCATGACAATTGTAAGTAGCATTACCCAGAAATGCGGGGCTCTTATCTGGGTTGACCACCACTTTCATAGTGGCTTGTAGGAACAAAATGCATGCATGGTATGCATATTTACTACTTTAAATATAATTGTAGAATACAATTGTTGTACATCGGTAATGTATTGGTTTAAAAGTAGTAATGCGGCAATCTAAATTGTATTTCCAATCCTAGAAATATTTAAATAGAAAACATGATTGGAGTTTTCACATTGTTCTGGAAACAAATTAAAAGACGATTCCAAGATTGCACTAAAATTTCCTTAAAATTAAATTGTACATGTAGTATTCACAATTATCTACTAGTTCAATTATAATATATTACAATTGTGTACTCAATATATTTCAGGATTAATCACAAAAATAACACAATTTAAATAATCATTTATTAATTGGCACAATTGACCACATACATATACATCTTGTTATTTGAAAATATGTTTCCCAAGAATAATGTACTATTTAAATTTATAATATATCAAACTTTTTGGTAATTGAATGAACTTATCTTTCATTATCACATACTTAAACAACTGTAATTGTTTCTATCAATAATAATATGCAAATCAGAGGAGCTCCCTGATAAGAAGTAGAAAACGGTAGATACATTGTAGCAAATATAACAAAACCTTAAATAGTAATCAACCCTCATATGACGCGAACACCAATGTGTACGAAATCAAAATATTACTTTTTGTCAAAGTAACTTATCAAATGTATTTAATATGTAAATATTATTGAAAACAACATTGATTTCAGCATCAAGTGAACCATGTTATATGAGAGTTGTGTGTGAGTTGGTTTGAACTATAAGAAGTTACATATAAATCTAATTTGGGAATACTTAAAATTATTACTTATTTTTAATTAATTGTGGCACATTTATCAGTAGTATATAAAATATTTTAATACAATGAAAATTTGTTAATAAGTACATTTTTATGCAATACAGATCAAATATCAATTATTTCTGCTTGAATATGGACCCTTTTATACTAAAAAATATAAATTGGCATCTTTAAACATCATATATCTCTCCTAAGTAGCCATATGCTAGCTTCATAACAGATAATGTTAAATAGTTATTTGTCAAACAAACAAAAAACAATAATATTCCACTTTATTTTAGGCACTTCTCTAAAGAACATTTTTAAAATCTCAAATTATTCAAGTGCAATTTATACATGTCATTTAAATTGAAACAGTCTTAAGTATTTATATTGAGTTTAATACTTCCCCATCAGTCTGCATGACTAATAACAAGCAAACTAAATTCGATTTATTAATGAGTAAATTGCAATAATATTTTATTTTTAAATATTGTGCTTATGTATCAGTATCTTATAATTTACTGAAAAATCGTCTGTATACTTATTAATTGTAACGATTTTGCAATTTATAAAAACTGCAATACAAAGTGATACAAGTGAGAGATCAAAAGTATTATAATACATCAGAAAGATTCAGAAATATATATATATATATATATATATATATATATATATATATATATATATATATACATAAGTTTTTTTTAACCCTTTAATATATTTATATTGAAAACAATTGCTCCTTATGAGGTGGTGATGTTTATTTGTTGGGTTTATAAAGTGCAATATATAAAACACATAGTTCCTGGTTACCTTGGTGCTGGCAATTCAAACTTCAAAATTCAAACAATGAATCCAGTAGTCTATGTTTACAAAAGGGTGTAATAAGGGTAATATATTATTTCATAGGATTTGCAAAACAATAATAATGTGAACTCAACGTGACCTGTAATTTTTCTATATTTGGGGTAGACATTTCATTAGTCTTTATATTTATGATACTGTACATATCATCATTAAAGTAATAATAAAAAATATAATTGATAGAGCACCTATTATATTTTTAAGAAAGATAGTGAACAAAACTGATTTGGTATTTTCAGATATTGAAAACTGCCTAAATATACCAACTAGTAGGAAGTTGTTTCTTTTTCAGTAAATTACAGTTAGCATTTTTAGCAATTTTATTTTTGAAAATAATTAAACCTATCAAAACCACCACCCAATTCCTACTGGTCAATCATAATGAACTCAGATTGTGGCGCAGATATATATATATATATATATATATATATGGCTCTCCCTTGCATACCAAGTATAAAAATATATAAAAGAATGTCTTGTTTAGCACTAACTTTAAAATCAGTATATAATGTTGTTATTGGCAGTAAACTACAAGACTACAAATACCTTGAGCATAATTAGAATCAATTGTGCAACATTCTTATGTGCTAATATGAAAACATAATTCACATTGACTAGGATAATAAAATAAATCTCTTAAAATTCAAAACACTCCTTATATCTGTATCTGTTTTGATTGATTCTGTAAATGTCTATTTACAACGTAATCCCATAGCCTCCTAATTTCATATTCCGTCAACTGCGGATTGCCATTCAAAAATGGCTTAGTAGTCGAGTTTTTATCATGATAAACTATATCATTTTGCTCATCATTTGAAATACTGTTAGTATTTTGATAATGAACAAGGCCAAGTTTTTCGAAAAGTATGCCAGTAATTAACACATCGTCTATCCAGAAATAGGGTCTTACATTTTGAAGTTCCTTGTAAAGTTTAAATACAAGATCACTGGAATAGATTAGCAACCAACCCGGGCAGAACGGCGGATAATATTTATTGGGATATTCCTTGAAAGATACACGCCACTTTGATCGATAGGATCGTATTGCTATCGGTCTATCTTGTTTTATACAAAATAATAAATTGGAAACACCTTGAGGTGAAAATTCATCTTTTAAAAACTGTATCAGTGTAAATGTATTTATAAATATATCATCATCTGTTTTTAAAACATATTTAGCATGATTACAGTGATAGATGACATATTTAAAAACCATTGCATGTTTGTATGTGACATTTCTATAGGAATCTAGAAAAGTTCCCTGAATAAAATCACTGTATTCTTCATTTTCCTTTTCTAGCTCTGCCTGTAATGTATTATTATGCACCTGTCCAAGCATAAAAAGAAGCTGTATGTCCTGCATTTTTTGACCCCATGTTTCTCTAATTGTTTTTCGTTTTGCAAAATTTGTAGGTGCAGTATGCACTAATATTATTAGGTACGGATTTGTTTTATTACAAACGGAATTATATATTGTGAATGAAAAGTTATTAATATCTATCAATTGTGAAAAATCATACGGAATCAAGTTGTCCAAAGAGTATGTAGTAGTGGTATTTTCGGAATTAATAACATTTGATTGATCCCTATTCACAGATTGTAGCAGATTAGGTGGACCAGGCCCTGTTATTATTTGCCATACAGACAAAAATACAATTAAACTAAACGTTATAATAACTGCATTCTGGCGGAGACGTCGGTCCATCTTGAATGTTCTATGTATAATCCAACGCCATTTCTGAAACAAAAATAACTATTGTGAATAAATAAATCAGATAGAAACATTTTAATTAAAATAACAAATTCTGTTTTACTAAATTGTTAAAAGTCAAAGCCAAGCCGAGTCAATAATATTATGATTATATCGTGAGAATATAGAATAGAATATATTTTAGTGGTGTTGGCCGTGAATTATATGTCATGTGTAATCATTAATTTATACAATTTCGGTCATTTTAAAGTGCTCGAATAAAAACATTTTTTCTTTCTCACAATTTTGTCTGTCTGTTACCCCTATTTATTTTAACATTCTATTAAAATAGATCCCCTTAAATGCAAAATGGTCCTTTCAATGTTGACAACTGTTTTTAAGGTATTATCTTCCAAACAATTTAAATGTCTTTTAGGGTAAGACAAAATTTAAAGATCCATTTTGCATTTAAGGGAGCTTTATACTAAATATAGTTTTATGTGGGAATCTGTTATATAACTATTGATTTTAAGTAGTAAATGTTGAATTAGCTCATATCTCTATAAAACTGTAGCCGTTTACAGCAACGCACAGTGGGGTCGAATCGCGAAAACATGGCCAATATTACTAAACCTTCTTTTAGAAGACCAGTTTTGCTCATCTGGGGTTTTCGAGGTCAGTAGTGTGGATTTTATACGTGAGAAGTTAGGGGTATGAGTTGCTGGAACTTTTTGTTTGATATTTTTTGTGATAGCTGAATATGCCAATTCTTTTTTTAAATGAATTTATGAATTTTCGAGCGAAGAATAAAATTATACACTAAAAATGGGCCTTAATATCATTATTCTCAAGAAAACTTTTTCGAAAAAAAAAACACTACACATGCCAGAAGGAGACGAAGGTCGAGAGCAAGAATTATAACAAATACAGTAATTCCTAGTCATCTAATTGCCGTAAAACAAAAATTAAAAGAAACAACGATTACGAAATTATAAGTAAAGAACGATTTTTTCAGGCAATCTCAGTGAAAAGTTTATTTGTAACAAATACATATATATTTTGCGTATTACTTAGTAACGGTCAATATATACGATATGTATCCAAAATGATTTTTTTTATTTCGATTACTATACTGTCACACAGTAGCTTTAATCCTTCAATATTTATCAACCTTACATGATAATTCCATAGTGTCAGTTTTTTCTTTAGTATCGTCCCAGACTTCGAGTCATCGGGTAGCTTAGATTATTTATATATAAGATAATTTAAAAACGCCGGTCCGGACAAACACCAGTATTCTGTTCATCCAATCATTACTAAACCTTACACTATAAATAATACTGTCTAGATTTTAGAATAATGACAGTATTACTGACAAATTCATACAATTGGACCGTTACAAATTTAACGCAAAAGAAAATGTTTTGTTTAAAATATATTCTGAAACTGTTTTAGCTGTCAGCTTTGCCCAAATTTTCCCGATTTCGTTCCATGCAATTTTGTTACAATCCAAGATCTTTCACTTATTTTTAAGAAAGGTTCTTTGTTTCTATTTTAAGATGTTTCTTATATATTTAAATAATAATAGCGACAGGAAGTTGATAGGAATTCTGTTTAGTGATGGCTATCACATAATAACGTAATTGTTTTATTATCGAGGCATATTTTAAATAATAAATTAATATTTATTTATTAATATATAAATAATAAAAAAATAGTTGTGTGAAGGCCATGAAACAAATATAATAATCAATATGAGGTATGAAAATGCACAGATGCATATGGCTTTGTCAGTTGTCAGTATGTAAGCAGGATGGCAATAGATTTAATAAAATGTAAATTAACATTTATAACACATGGCATATTAGAAATAACCCATGAAACTGTCAGAAAACTGAACATTAACTCATATTTTCTAAATTGTGTACATCCTCAATTAAAAGTAGTCTAAAGGAGCAAACTGAAAATACATAAATAAAGGTACAAATAGTTACAAAGTCAAGGACAATATGGAGCGTAATCGATTATGCCACAAAACAACCTAAAATCAAAACTATTTTAATATATCCAGTAATGATTTCAATCACTTGTTATTGAGTAATATATCAGAATCATTAATAAGCAAAAAACAGACATTTCTTTTAATCAATTATAAAAGCAATAGACTCATTAAATTACATATTTATTTGAAATACTTCCATACTTATACAAGAAACAATCATGGGCTACAAAACAGTAGAAGCAAGAAGTTACCAATAGGTGCTATTATTCCTAGTCGCCCGCCTGTCTGAGATGTACTATTGGTTTATTAATAGACATTTAGTTTGTGAGAAGAAATAAATAATTTCTCTGATTAAAATAACTTCATATTGAATATGAATTAGTATTATATATGTTTATTTTAAATTTAAACTTAATTTTGGAATTAAATACTACTTTTCTTATGATTACTTAATACATACGATGTTAGTAGACCGCCGACTATAATTTTAAAAGCATATCGTCCCAAGTGATCAAAAGTTTGGCCACCCCTGCTATATATCAATTCTTCAAATTGTATCCAAAGTAGTTGAAATAATTATATAAAATGAAAAATTCAGTATTTTTAAACAAATTAACTTTTCTGCAAAAGTCAATTTGGCTTCAGAACTGGAATGAAAACATCAGATACTGTAATTGCCCTCAGTGAACTGATTATGCCTTTGAAAATAAAAATCAAATCACTATTATTTATTGATCTGAGGAAATCTGTTGATTGTCATGTCATGACTGCTACTAATTGTGGTATACTTCCTTATATACTCGGTTATTACGTTAGTAGTAGCAAATAAGAGTGTATGGGAGAAGATATGAATGTTTAAGGTAGAAGACAAATAAATAAATGGAGTATCAAGCAGCAGACAAAATTCCAGAATCAGTGGACGACTTGGAGGCCTGTGTGAAACAAAAAATCATCATATGAGGACTCCTGTCCCATGAGAAAGGCGGACATGAGAGCCTCTGCATCCCCTTGGTGAAGTGCAGAGATCAACTATCTCCGATCCAAGGTCAAGAAAACTTTCAACATGGCCAAAAACAGAAATGATATAGTTCTATGAAAAACTGGCCGGTGTGAAACAAAAAATCATCATATGAGGACTCCTGTCCCATGAGAAAGGCGGACATGAGAGCCTCTGCACCCACTTGGTGGAGTGCAGAGATCAACTATCTCTGATCCAAGGTCAATAAAACTTTCAACAAGGCCAAAAACAGAAATGATATAGTTCTATGAAAATTTTTTAGGGAAGCCCGTAGACAATTCAAACGTGAAGTCAGGAAGCGACAAAGAAATACATGGAGAGCCTACTGCAATGGCATTGGATCCACAGCAGCAGCTGCTCGTCTGAAGAGAGTGTTCTCAAAAGACCCTGTACAACAACTTAACTCGCTAAAACGGGAGGATGGCACCTTCACGGTAACACCCTCCGAAACTATCGAGGTACTCCTAGACACCCACTTTCCTGGCAATTGACCTGGAGGTCTCAACTTAGCAAATGATCCTCATCTACCTGATGAGGAAGATTGGCTGCTTGCTGACCAAATAATAAGTATAACTAAAATAGGATGGGCAATATCTAGCTTTTCATCTTTTAAGTCCCCAGAACTAGATGGAATATTCCCAGCACTGCTACAATGGGGGTTAACCTACATTATAAACACATTCGTATATATATTTAATGGTTGCATTGCTTTTAGGTACATTCCAATACATGCAGAGAGGTCAAAGTGACCTTTATTCCCAAACCAGGCAGAGTAGATTACACACTTGCCAAGTCATTCGGGCCCATAAGCCTAACCACATTTCTATTAAAATGAAATCAGGGACGGGCCGCTGACAACGTACCCCATACATCCGAAACAGCATGCCTACCAACCAGGACGCTCAACGGAATCAACCCTACATCTGGTGGCTTCTAAGATAGAGGAAACACTGGAGCATAAAAGTTCGTTGCTTGCCACCTTCATTGATATTGAAGGTGCTTTTGACAAAACAACATTTAAGAGTATTGATAATGCTCTAACATCTCACGGAATTCACTCCACTATGAGGGGCTAGATAAAAAATATGCTTGGTCTAAGAACAATCCAAGTAACACTAGAAGACGTAACATCAAAAAAAGTTGGAGAAGAGGCTGTCCTCAAGGTGAAGTCCTCTCGCCCCTTTTATGGGACCTTGTAGTTGATAGCCTTCTCCTGGAATTAAACAACTCAGGATAATATGCCGTTGGCTATGCCGACGACATAGTGATCATGATAAATGGCAGTTTTGAAGGTGTACTCTACAGTCTCATGCAGAGTGCCCTAAAGATTGTTGAGAACTGGTGCGATAGCCATTCGCTACAGTTAACCCTAAAAAGACAGAGCTGATATTGTTTACGAGGAAGAGGAAACTCGAGCTCATGAACATGCCAACTCTCCCTCTGACGCTCACAGATAAAGTAAAATATCTAGGATAATCATGGATACAAAACTGAACTGGAATGAGCATATAACATCCAAGCTAGAAAAAGCTTGAATCTCATTTTGGCAATGCCGCAGGGCGGTTGGTAAAACATGGGGCCTGTCTCCCAAGATCACCCAATGGATATATACCGCGATCATAAGACCAACTATCGCATATGGTGCAATAGTCGGTGGTGGTCGGAAACCAAAAAAGTCACAACAATCTCAAAGCTATGGATGGCGTGTCTTGCCATCACCGGCGCCATGAGAACCACGCCCACAGCAGCTCTTGAAGCACGGTTATGTCTACAACCACTCGACCTTCTTATAAGGGAGCCTGCAGTAAAAACAGCATTAAGGCTATCTTCCCTCAAGCGCGGCATGATAAAGGTAGAATCATTGGACACAAGAGCATACTGAGTGAAGCTATCAAACTAGACCCCCTCATGGAAGGTAAGTGCGACAGAATACTGCCCAAATACAGTTTTGTCAAACATTTTCAGACCATCATCACAATGAATGGTATCCCACAAGGCGCCAACATAACCATGTATACTGATGGATCCAAAACTAAGACGAGAGCTGGCTATGGAATATTCTCACCAGAACTCGATCTCAAGATAAGTGCACCACTTGGAAGACTCATGTCAGCGCAGAACAGGAATACTAAAGTGTGTTCACATTTTAGCTGAACGGAATATTAAGGATAAACATATCCAAATACTCACTGACAGCAAAGCAGCTCTAAATGCACTAAATGCCAACACATTTGTGTCGAAAGAGCCATATTCATGTCTATACAGCCTGGAGGAGCTAGCTAAACATAACAAACTAGAACTCTGCTGGATCAAAGGACATAGTGGCATCAAGGGGAACGAAATAGCAGATGAACTTGCCAGGAAGGAATCCTTACATCCTCTAACAACCCAAGAGGATGAAATACTTTCTGCAGGTACTAATAGAGCATAGGACACATGCTCTGCACAAGGTAAGATAGCGAGAAACGGCGGACTGCAAGCAATCAAAGGTAGCAATTAAGCAACCTTGTAAAATTGCAGCCACGACCCGCCTTAACTTATCTAGAACTAATCTGAAATTATTGACAAACAGCCTAACTGGCCACTGCCGGCTAAATCACAGAGTAAGACAGAGGGAGCATAAGCGCTTTCGCATGTCCCAGAGAGAGTCCCAGAGGAGAAATGCAAACGTTATATGCAACTTCAGGAACAATGGACACTGTTTAAAATGTCCATAAGGCTACGTGTGTAATCTTTCTGATTTTTTTTCGAGAATATTTGTTCAATTTTAATTTTAAGATTCATAATTTAACATTAATGATTGTACAGTACTTTAAATGGGTAGTTTAATACTAGATATTTGATCAAATGGAAATTATTAAGCACATGTCTGTATCTTTTGATTACATCTAATGTACGTTTTGGCTTAAAAAATGACTATATAGTTTACAACCAAATTTAGCATGTGGCATGTTAGTTATCTGATATAACTTAGTCTTGAATAATGTTTGGTGGAAACCTACAAACGAATGTTTATGTTAAACAACTCCGTTTACCGGATTTGAATCAAAACTTCATGCAATTTTTATGATGTTTTCCCTACATATTCGAATTCATTATTTACATATTTTATTATAACGATCAAAATTATAATCTGTGTCTGAAATAACACTGTACCTGTATTGTTTTTTTTAATTAAAATTAGTTAGGTAAAGTGTATTTATTGTTTATAATAAATTAGTAATGTATATAGCAATATTTTGTTATAAATAATGGAAAACAAAACTTTTTATTTCGAACAAGAAACTTGATGTATTTTAAACAAAATATTCCCTTTATTTTTTATTAAGGTTTCTGGTATAAATAATTTAATTAGCATGTAAAGGGTTCTTTGGTATACACAAAAGTAATACACTTTTATGTTTATATTTCAAATTCTAGTGTATATTTTCTGTAGAAAAGAGATTATGGTAACTGCAAAATTTCTATATTAAATTATCAAAACTTGCAGTTTTTATTAATTTTTTTTTCCACAATATTCGAATAAATTATTTAGATATTTCATTATAATAATAAAATTATAATCTCTGTCAGAAATAACACTGTGCCTCTATTTTTTTTTAAATTAAAATTTGTTAGGTAAAGTCTATTTATTGTTTATCATTATTTAGTAATGTATATACCATGAATTTGTTAAAAATAATGGAAAAGAAAACTTTTTATTTTGACCAAGATACTTGATGTATTTTAAACAGTATATTCCCTTTATTTGTTATTAAGGTTTCTAGTATAATTAATTTAATTAACATGTAAAGGGTTCTTTGGTATACACAAAAGTAATACACTTTTTTGTTTCAAATGTTAGTGTATATTTTCTGTCGAAAAGAGATTATGGTTTAACTGCAAAATTTCTATATTAAATTAGACGTAAAATACATCTCAAAAATGATCTAATTATATCCGTTCTGGTCCAGTTTAAATCTCCCAACCTGATGCTTGACAAGAAAATACTCAATTCGTGTGTATTTATTAAAAAATAAATAAAATCCATATATCTCGTATATGGCGCAATGTAATAGTGTCCATAATTTTGCGGGTTACATATAGTCTCAGCCGACTTCCCCTTGCGTCTGGGGTTTCGAGGTCATTGCCAACAAGCTGCCGGTATGTTCCCCCTGTGGGCTAAACAAACACCTAACCAAACACGATGGGTCTGGTGGACAGCCCGTTATGTAGAGGGTGCAATGAAGAACTAGACACAGCAGAGCATGTAATATGCCTCTGCCCAGATCTAGTAAACACTAGGCATCTAATATTAGGGGAGTGCGGGCCTAGTATGGTCAGCATTGGCAACTCCTCACCCGCGAGAATTTTGCAGCTCGCACGCAAAATTGACTGGTGGGACGAGTGAGCAGCCTTAAAAGGTTTCACAATGGGCCATTTTGAGGCCTAAGTGTCTGTAGCTATGCTACCCTCCAGCCAACTATCCAGAACTATTCAGAACTTAAGGTAGAAGACTCTCATATCATATGCTGATAGAACTATCATAACCAGTGAACTAACTCACAGACACGTAAGCAGAAATCAGAAAGTTACAGTAATAAGGTACCCATGGCATGAGAAACCAAAAAGCAAATTTATCCATAAAATCAAAACTATCAATTGGACAGTAAACCCATTAATGTCACAAATAGGATTAAAGACAATCTGGAAACCACCAGCTAAATCGTTCGCTATGGTACGATAATTACACTGAGACCAAAATAATAGCAAGAACGCGAATTAAAGAGTAGATAGACGGAAATTGTGACCTTCTAACCATGTGGAAGTATTTAAAGAAAGCAAAAAGATCCGATCAAAAAATACAAGATATAAAAATGGATAAATGGTCAAGTTAACTACGAGATGGATGAATAATGAATGAAGGGATAATCTCATTCCAAGGTCTAATTAGAGCATTTTCAAATAGAGGAGGTTCTAGTGGTAGCTGAGGCTGAGCTAGATGCTACTAGTCTCGTTCACAGGTTGAGGATAGTTTAGATATAATGGTTAGTTGTGAAATAAGTGGGGCAACCTGGCGAATAAGCAGTAGCGGATGTAGTAATTCCTAGTAAAAAATACTTACAAAAAATGCTACACATATCGTAAGACGTTCCTACAGCATGATAAGTATTGCCGCCATCAATAGGCTACCTGCCATGGAGGAAAGCAGTAATCGTCAGTATTGGATTAAGGCGGAGAAGAAATCATAATATCATAAGCGATGACTAGATATGATCATCGGTTATAGTACTGCGCTGAGAAAGGCAACGGAAAACCACCTTGGAACCAAGTTTACCTTGTACAATTATCATGATCGTTACTATAGCATGGTAAGTATTGCCGCCATCAATAGGCATTCCTCCGACGGAGGGAAGCAGTAATCGTGAGTATTGGATTAAGGCGGAGAAGAGTTTCAGAACGAAGTCATATCATAAGCGAAGATTAGATATGGTCATCGGTTATAGTACTGCGCTGAGGAAGGCAACAGAAAACCACCTTGGAACAAAGTTTACCTTCTACAATTATCTAAACTGAAAAAAAAAACAAAAATGGCCCTCAGTCCCCAGCAGATCTTCAATGATGATGCGATGAAACTTGGAACGTTAGAAGTATGTTTCAAGCAGGCAAAGTTGATAATATATTCAGCAAAATGCAGACATTGCGAATAAACATACTGGGTCGCGATCTACGGTGGCTGGGATCCGGCAAGTACTCAACTGACAGTATATTACTCAGGTAGCACAGATAGTCAGAATAGATACGGCATAGCAATTATAGTAGACAAAATAGTACAAAGTTCTATCACAAGGTTCGTTTCGTATTTAGATCGCGTAATGTTGTTACAAATACAATTCAAGCGACAAAGTAAATATAATGACAAGTATAAGGTACTAAGAAAAGAAAAAATAATTCTATAATCAAGTTTATACAGTGTTAGTGTTGAAAGCTACAAATTGAAAAAGTGAGTACTAACAGATACATACTACAAACTATCTCTTCGTTGACAATATACGTGGACATCTCCAGCGCATAATAAAGATAAATAGTCAGAAACCAAATCGACTACATCTTGATTAGAAAACGCTGGGGCAGATATTTCATCAGTCCATACCCCTGTGGTACCCAATATTAACCAACTAAATGCGAAAAGAAACCCTGTAAGAATTGCAACGGAAAAAAGAAATAGGATAACAATCTAGAGAAAATGCCAAGGCAAGTATCACAATTGGCTTCAATCAAGGCTACCAAAACGGATGATGTCAATAAGAAATGGGATTAACAGCGCTTTATTGGCAGGGAGTAGAGAAATGCTAACACAAAACAATATTATACCCAAACAACAATGAAAAACTGACGGAAAAATAAGGGGACCCATATAGAATATGCCCAAGTTCAATAGCTGGAAAATCAATATGACAGTTTTAATCTGCATACAAAAATTAAAGAACTAACTGCAACCAACAAAAAGGAGATACCATCGATAATAAAAACAAAGGACGGGAAAATTATTATCGAACCAGCGCAAAAACAAGTGATGGACATATCACAGACACAACACATATGAGAATAACAAATGAAGAAGTGCCCCATGCAATCAAGAACCTGAACGGGGGAAAAGCAGTTGGTCCAGATGAAATACCTATAGAGTTGTTAAAATTAATAGAAAAAGATCAAATTAAGGTAATTTTAGATCTTTATAATATCATATCTAAAACAGGTGTGATACCAAAAGAATGGCTTAGATCTACATTCGTAATAATACTAAAAACCCAAATGCTAGAGAATGTAGGACTACATAACTGTTAATGCTCAAAATGCACACATTAAAGCATTTTTGCAAATCATTCATAATAGACTCTACAATAAACTAGAAGAAGGTATTAGCGATACTTAATTTCTAACATTTCTCCCTGCCTAGGGGTCGGAGCATACTTCAATTAATATAATTATAACTATATAGGTACTCATATATACAAATTATTTTTGTCTCAATTCATTGTATATATTTACATATTCAATTATTATTAATTCATATAAATAATTTTAATACTGATATAAGGTGCTGGCTTTTTAAAGCGCTTCACAAGAAGCGTCCAGATAAATCAGATCATTGGTTGAATGAAGATGGAGAATGTATGGTAAAGGAAGGATGTGATAGAGTGAGCAAAGGTTGGATGTGGTTTTGACATGAGGATGAAAGAGGAGTGAGTGAAATATGCAATTATTAAAGCAATGAAATGTGGTATGTGTATTAGTTAGTATATATTTGTATGTAGATGTAACTTTTGGAAAGAAATATGAATTACTAATTTATGTAAATATGTCTCTCATATTATAATTTAGTTGTGTTTGTAATGGAATGCCTAATAAAGGTTTAAATATTATACATTTTAACATAGAAATTCTTTAATAAATTACCAATTCCCATGAGCAAAAAAACATTTCAAGGGTTTGATACTCCAATTATTAATTAGGAAAAGTGGTCTACTGAGAGTCTACTTTGATCAGTTTTTACAGTGTAATGTTTATATGAATGATTATGTCTATCTATTATATCTTAATTAATATTTCTAAAATGTGAGTTGCCATAGGACTTTTATGTAATTCAATCTTAATTATGTAATTATACTTATATTAGTTGTCCAATTAACTGTAATGTATTAATCAGAGTGAGAGGTCTGTAAGTAATAGTTTGCTAATATTGATTAAACATAAATATAAATTAGTTTTTTAATAATCATTAATTAATTATTATTTTAAATAAGAAATAAGGAATTAATGTTAGAGAGAAATTGTCTGTTATATTGTTTATTGTGATAATTGGAACAAAATAACTAAATAATAAGCACCTGTTGCACATACTGTTACTGTTACTACACAATTATTCTTATTTCTACAAATTTATTTAGTATTATTTCTTATTTTATTTATTATTACTTAGTTTGTCTCACCATAAACACATTTCTATATGCTAACATTAATTAATAATTTGGTAATTTGTTATTTTTTGTTTTATGACTACCAAAAGATGAAAATAGACTACAACAATGGATAACTGCATTGGGGTTGTATATTGGATATGTGCCTACTAATACACATATATGTGGTGACCATTTAAAAAATGAAGATTATCTTCCAAAAGAAGTCAAAAACATTTAAAGTCTACAGCCATTCATTACTGAAAGATGAAATGATAATTGATTTTACCATATTAGATTCTGAGAATTCAGGTTCAGTGTGTGTAACATTGACAGCTTCCGAAGGTTTAATTGACTGCTTCTGGAAGTTCAACAACAGTTTCAGTAAATTCAACGTTGATTGCTTCAGAAAGTATTACATTGACTGCATCTGAGAAAGAGTTACTTTCATCAGCAGGAAGTAATATCTTAAATGAATCAGGGAATGTATTTAGGAGTTCAGCAGATCTTAATATTGGTTGTGATATAGAAAATATACCAGATAATATGCAAAAGTTAAGTTGTAAAGGTAAAAACATTTAAAAAATTGATACTGATAGTAATTTCTTTCTTTCTAGGAAACGCGTATTTGCCAATGACACCAATTCAAAAATAATTTAAAAAAACAGGGCTTGTGCAAAAGTGTAATTAGGAGGCTGCAACAGAGAACATCAAGATTAAAAGAAACAGTAACTTGCCTAAAAATATTACTGTCCTTTTGTCAGAATATATATTTTTAGTTACATGAGCCACATGCAGCATTTGATTTGAAAATATCCAAAAACGATACTTTTTCCAAAATAGTCAAAAAATAATCAGAGGACATAATAAATAGGATTTCTGCAAAAAATAGACTTTTTCTGCAGTGACCTAGTAACAATAGTTCAAACCCCATTGGGGTATATTCATGAATCACCATTCACAGTTTTTCAGAGGTTTCCTGTGAAGTTAAGGTAAATACCAGGTGATTAAATTCCTCTGATGTTTTTTTTAATAAATATACATTTCCATAAATCGTTTTTGTTTGTGCCAACTTCTATTATCCTATTAGCAGTGCTAAACCATCTTTTACACACTTGCCTTAACATTTTTTTACAGTCAACAGAATCGAAAATGGAATTATGTAAGGACTAACTAAGGGAAATTAGGGTTAATAATTTTAAAATATTGGATATTTTAATTTAAATTCTCTTAATTTTCCATTTTCAAGTAGAGCATATTAAAAACTTTAAACTAAAGGTTTTTTTTAAGAATTATCATGATCATAGTGCACTACTCCAACTGTATCCAACAATATCTGGGATATATTATGTGAGAGCTAATGCAAATCACTCCAGGTCAGGGATACTGGTTTTGATTTAAAATATTCTCTTGTCAGTAAAAATATTTCATATTATTTTAATACCATCCAGAACAGTATGCCACTGGTTTTTCTTTACAAACAAGTGTGTGTTTACTAAGTACAATGTTAAATGTAGCTTCATAACAATACTGTATGCATGCTCTGTCTATATTTGTTAGTCTGAGCATCTCACCATAAACCAACCTTTACACAGCGCAGGAACAGATGCCAAAAAATATACACAAGAACAAATTAAACATATACTCATAACCCTACAGTATGAAAGGATTATGCTTAAATAAATAAATCTGAAAATTACAAAGAAATATACCATTCAAACCTGATGAAACTCTGAACTAAGAAAAATGTTCAATAAATAAGCGCAAACAGTGGACATGATACAACACTGGACTAACAACCAAGTATATACAAACTGAATTAAGCCACTTAAAAATATAATAAAATTGAATATTGAATATCAATACTATTAGCCTGAGATGGAACTCATAAATCATGTAGAGAGAGGGAACTACAATTTCAATGTGTATGATGATACTTAATAAATCATTATTAATAAGAAAATATATGGAAGTATATTTTATATTTCTAAATATATTTAAGAACTTTGTTAATTAAATTATTAACAGCTAATGAAAGATAGTTGGCAATAGCCTGTTGCTGAAATATATATATATAGCAACAATATTACTAAAACTAATAGGAAAGAGAAAAATTAGAAAGGGCTGCAGGTATAAAGATTAGAGATTCTACACCCTGTAGCTTCTTAATAACAATAAGCCATTGTGAGACTGAGTCAGCTGTAGTTTTACATAGTTGTCTATGGACTGAATGCAATAATATGCGTCTTCATAGGTTATATATATATAACAACCAGACATAACGTTATTAGATTTTTAAATGTTACTTACGAATAACTACTCCATTTCGGGAGACTTTAACTCCTAATTAGACTATCACACACTTTAAGTTACTGTTAGATATAAACTGCACCGGCGGGCGTCCGTGAACATCATATTGTCACGGAATGCTATTGATTTGCACTAAAATACGACCATCACGCCAATCACGCTACAATTAATTTGCACCGAACTGGTTACAAACGAATTTTTAATCATAAAAACATTTCGAATCACAAATGCTCACGCAGCCCATTATGGAGCCATAGGAAAACCGTGGCCATAGAAAACTGCTCGTGTCATGCATGGTGGAATATAAACATAGGAAATGGTGGGGACACAATGAAGGTAATGTTAATGGTGTTGTTTAGAGTGAAGTTTCTAATATATCTTATTGAAATGAAATCCATTTTCATTTGGCATCGTCCTTGATATATTTGATTTATGGTATAGTATGCAATTTTAAATTTAATGTTTCTTTTAATTGTGAATTTTAAATTTACGATCAAAATGTGAATATCTGTCACACACTAGCTGGACACAATGTAAATGTAGTGAGCACCTAAAGTGTGGAACAATTTATTTATAAACAAAATAAAGAAAAAAGGTTAGGGAAAATTCGTTCGGCGTTTATTTATCTCCCTAAAATACATTCGAAATCAACATTAAACCGATAAACATTTATATAGATTCTTGTATATTTAGGGTTGAAAGATCAATCAAATTGAACTTTTCTCAATAAAATTAATTAATATTTTTTAAATAATGTTAAATAATTCTTTTGTAAGAATTCGAATGTAGCCGCAATTCGAATTCGTACAAAACAATTGTAATTAGTCTTCATTTTTTGTTAAAACTCGAATGTAAATACTATTCAACAACTTAAATTCAACAAAACAAAAAATAAATATATTTTTTTAAATTTTGTAATTATCAATAATAACTAATAATTTGAAATTATTTTGCAATACAAAATATGTCAGAACACATTCCCGTCGATCGGGGATGCAAAAAAGGAAAGCCTTACTTAAAACATTGCTATTACTTCAAAACACTTTATACTTAAATTCAATAATTCATAAACACTCTCGATGGGAATTCAACCACGACTATTGAACGACCGCTACTATTGAACAGTGAGAGCACTGATGTCTACAAAATACATAAATGACAGGTCAGTCGGCTTCAAAACATGTCTTTCTTTTTATATTATATATATTTATGGACAAAATCTGAAATGTTATTTTTTTGGTTATTCCGTTGAGTGAAGAATACTTATATTATGTTATTCTTCACTCAACGGTTATCCTCAACCCAAAAACTAAAGTATTATAAAAAAAAGAAAATTTATATTACTTTAAATTGGCGCCACAAATAATTTTTATTACAAACAAATTCCTGCCCGGAAACCAGAACATATAACAAACAGTAATTTTAAAATAGTTATATTTTCACTAGAATTATAACTAATATTTTTTATGTTAAACTGTTTCATAGAATCAAAAGTGTATATTCTCCAATATTTGGAGTATATTTTCTTTTTATAAGACATTTAAAAAAATAAAAGGTATTCTAATAAGATAACGTATTTATCAATTATTTTATTTATAAATATAAATGTGAATGTTAATAACAAACAAAACCAGACTTACCATAACATTTTGAAAATAACTTCAATATCTAATATATGTGGAAGAAACTGTACTCAGAAATACCTTAACACTCTCATAAACCACACCAAACTGTTTCTATAAAATACACACAAATTTATACGTGCCTATCGCATATAGTGCATGGTAAATTGCAAAACTATATAGAATTAGCAGGTACCTGGTGCTATACAGATAATAAGAGTAAATATAGATTAGTTTAATTGCCTTTTAACGCGGCAGTATAAATTGCGCATCGTAATTCTGAGAACTGTATAATTGGGAAGTCTAAAATATGTTTTATTGCGATAGAATAAATCGAAAAAGAAGAGTAACAAATTTTGTTGAAGAGCTCCGAAAGGACGATTTTTTAACACTTACACGTTTATTAGTACATTACAACTGATTCTTAATTCTAAATTACAAGTATATATATGATTAAAAGCTAATTGCGTAAACTAAATAAATTGCGGAGTCGCGTATTCGACCCGGTGGATTGCGGCGGCCGATGCCCCGTCTTATGGAATTTGCTGACCGGTGGTGTTGGCGAGTTCAAATAATTGAACGATGTAACTCCTCCCCGCTTAAGTTTGGAGATTCTGGTGGTAGGTCCGACAAAATCTTCAAACTGGTGCTTTGGTCTGGTTTCCTAGAATAATTGTTTAGCTTCCTAGCTAAAAATAGAACAATGATAGTAATGATTATTCCATCTGCTCCGATAATGATGAGTAGTTTTCCATCATGATGTCCTTGTATGGGAACTGGTCTCTGGATTTGGAGATTGTTGAGCTGATGGATATCTTCTAAGTTTATTTTATCAAGATGTAGGCTTGTTATGTCGTCTCTTTTTATTTCTGAAGTGTTGAATTTGAGTTTGGGTAGTATGTATGGTTCGTGGGAGTTGATTTCGTCTTTATTGTAGATGGTTTCTTCATCGATGGAGATGCTGCATTGCGTTGGTATTGAAATTAGGCTGGGTTCTTTGACGGTAATGTAGCGCTTCTCTTTGCAGTCTTCTAGGATTTGTGTTCCTTCTTCTTTAGGAACTACGATGACGTAGCTTGATGTTATTTGTTCAATGATGGTGTTTTTGATGAAAACTGTGGTTAGTTTACAATGGTCCTGGCTTGTTTTTGTTATGTAGTTGGTGATACAATCTTCTTGGCTCGAGAATTTAGGGTTGATACATATATATTGTTCCTCCAGTTTTGGGCATTCTTCTGATTTGTAGAAACTTTCTTTTTTTGATAGTGCCAAATAGGGGTGGTTTGGTATTATGGTACGGTTTTTATAAGGAATTGGGTATAGTTCGTATAGATTGTAAGTCTGGGGTTTGATGATTGGGAAGTGTATGGTGAAAATAATTTTGTTTTTATGGAAGGATGTTTGTAATCCTGCCAATTGGTAGTATGTTCTACTATCTTTAAATCTGACTAGCTGTTCTGAATTATAGTATTTGTTTAGTGTTCTTAAAATGTTTGCAAGATTGTTATGATTGCATTTTCTAAATTGTCTAGTATCGTAGTTAAGTGTTGACCGTTCAGAATTAGCTGGTTTATAATAGATTGCAGTTGGAGATAGTTTGAAAAATCTTGTAAGGATATAGACAATTGGGTCGCTAGTTCGTTAATTTTTTCTTGCATTGTTTCTTGATTTAGGCTTAGAATTTTGATAGAGTTTTCGAATTTATTCATCAGGTCTTTGTTTAAAGTGATTTGTTGAAATAGATTGTTTTGTACAATTTCTGAGTTGGTCTCGAGTTTCTGAATACTCTCTTCGTAAAATTCTCCGTCATCACTGTCAAGTGTACCAAATAACCATTTATTGATTTTACCTACAACGTTAATTAAGCCGCGTTTGCGTCGGTGCAATGGTTTTATATTTTTCTGAAGCATCTTTAATTACGTAAGTTGCGTGTTGTAATAATTCTTTTATGACTAAAAAATCTAAAGTATTGTTTAAACTAGAATTCATTTTAGACGTAATGTCTTTAACAATAAGTAATTGTTTACTTAATATGAGGGTTTGGTTGGTTAGGGGTTCAGTATCAATGTAGTGAATAAAAGTGTGTCTAGATGTTACTAGTTTGGCGTCAACTAAATTAAAAGGGAGTATACCTGATGTAATAGGTGTAATTTTAATTTCTTGAGGTCTGACTTGTAGACTCTGTAGCAGGATTGTCAATACGAAGATGTGCTTCATTCTGCAAGGGATAATTTTGAATTAAATGTTTCGGTTTCTTGATGAGATTTTTATGTAGTGTTCCTTTGTCTGTCGTTAATTTTTTCTGAGAATCATTTATTGCTTTGGTTTTTATGAAACGGGGTTTGTGTTTAGCAGCGCGTGCTTGTTGTTTAATATACACGGTTTCGTCTTTTTCGTATTCGGCAGGGTCTTCGCGTTGTTCGTTTAATTTGGAAATTATGTGAATTTTCTTTTGTTCGTTATTTAAGCGGATTTTTATCGTACAGTATTTGAAGAATTTTCTTATGTTTCGCAGTATATTCATTTAGCATGTCGTCTTCTGTGACGTCGAGTGTTTTATCTGAGTTGCCATATACGATTTCAAATGGTGTAAATTTGGTTCAGCTGTGAATTAAACTATTGTAACCAATTAAAGCGTATTTCATTAATTTATCGATGTGTTCATTGGGATATTGTTGAAGAAGACATCGAATTGAATCTGCTAATGTAGAATGAAAACGTTCTACAGGTGAATTGCTATTCGAGTTCCTAATCGTGGTATAATGTAAGTTGATTTTATGTAATTTACAGAATTCTTCCAAAAGTCGGTTTTTAAATTCGTGACCCTGGTCTGCAATTATATTCTGTGGTGTTCCATGGTGCGATAGGTATGATAATAGATTATTCATGACATTGATGTTTATAATTGAATCTATTGGGTAAGCTTGGCCGTATTTAGAAAAGGCGTCAATTATTGTGAAGAATTTTCTGTTATTGATACGAAATATGTCCAGATGGAGGGTTTCGAAAGGGTTTGAGTAGGTTGGAGTAATTTCGAATTTTAATTTAGCTGGGTTCCTATCATATTTGCCGGTTTGACAAATTTCACATCTATTATGTAATCTTGAATCATTTTGTGCATGTTTGGCCAGTAATAGTATTTATTAAGATGTTAGGTTGTCTCGTTTATCCCTCTGTGACAAGTTTTCGTCTCATGGGTATATTGAATTTTGATGTTTTGTTCGTTAATGTCGGTAATGTCTTGTAGTATTCTGGTGCATTGAACTAATTTCATTGAATTTGATTTGAAATGTTTTTGTATAGTTCTAATTGTGGCTGTCATTGTGGTTTCATTGTCGAAATATAAGGCATATAGCTGTTGAGGAGCTAATTTTGTTTTGACAAATTTTACAAGTTCTGTATTTAGTTTATCGTGAGGTATTGAAATAATACATCTTTCTCTGTTTGGAAACATCTTCAAATTTTTTATGAATGTTTGATCCTTTTCATTTGTGTTTAAGATGATTTGATGATTAAATTGATTCAAAGGTTTTTCTGATATGGGAATTTCTAATATGGGATGTTCGATTGATGTATGTATTGTTTCATTTGTAATTGGGGGTCTTAGCTGTACATTTTGGATAATGTTAATTGGTTGTGGTTTTGGTGCTAGTATTTCGTCAAGTTCTGTTACTGATATGTCTGCGGGTTTGTTTTTTATGTACCACTCAATTTCATTAGAAGCGTCTTCTAAATCGGAATCGCTGGCGTGTGCCTTTACTGAGTCAGTTTCAGCTGCGTTAATTTCGATTCTAGAGAGAGCGTCTGCATTGGTGTTAATTTTGCCCTTTTTATATACTATTTTGTAGTCGTACTCTTCAAGTTTCAGTCTCCATCTTACGAGCCTAGAGTTTGGTTCGTTCATAGAGAAGAGCCACTCGAGAGGTTTGTGGTCTGTCACGATGGTGAATTTAACGCCGAAAAGGTATGGTCGGAAATATTTTGTTGCCCAAACTATTGCTAGCAACTCTTTTTCAATTGTGGAGTAGTTGCATTCCGCAGGATTTAGAGTGCGTGAGGCGTATGCGATAGGAAGATCTTTACCGATTTGTCCTTGAGAAAAAACGGCTCCGATTGCGAAATTTGAAGCATAGGGTCGTTTGTCAGAATCCATTTGCATAATTCGAAAGTCTTTACGAATTCCTCGGTATGAATAATCTTTGCGTCCTTCTTTAAGCATTTTGTAAATGGTTTAGTAATTTGAGCGAAGTTATTGATGAATTTCCGGTAGTAGCCAAGAAGCCCTAAAAATGATTTGATTTGTTTTGCTGTTTTTGGTATCGGAAATTTTTGAATGGCTTGAATTTTGTTTTGGTTTGGCTTAATTCCGTCTGGTGTGATAACATGACCTAAAAATTCAACTTCTTTGCGTAAAAATTCGCATTTGTCCAGTTGGACTTTGAAATTATGTTTACTTAATTTTTTGAATACTAGTTTTAGGTCTTGTATGTGTTCGTCTAATGAGGTAGAGAAAATTATGATGTCGTCCATGTAGACTAAACACATTTTGTTCTGTAGGTCTTTTAAAACATCGTCCATTATACGTTGAAATGTAGCCGGCGCGTTTTTAAGACTCTGGTGAAACCCTGATGCTAAATCTAGTGTTGAAAAGTATTGGCATCTGCCTAGTTTATCTAAGATGTCGTTAATGTTAGGAATATGGTATCTGTCACTTGTTGTTTTGTCGTTAACTTTCCTATAGTCTACTACGATTCTCCATTTTTGTTGACCTGAAGCGTCAAGTTTCTTTGGGACAATCCAGATTGGAGAGCTCCATGGACTTGCACTAGGCCGAATAATTCCATTTTCGAGCATTTCATTTATTTGTTTATGAACCTCGGTTTTATGAACAAATGGTTACCGATAGGATTTCGTGTAGATAGGCGTATCGTCACTGGTCTTGATTTCGTGTTTTATTGTGTTGGTAAAAGTCAATTTGTCGTTGGACTTGTGGAAAATAGTGTAAGTCTTTGCATAGTTTGGATAATTTTTGAGTTTCTTCGTTATTTAAATGATCTATTCTAATTAAGTTTTTTATATGTGATTCGTTACAGGATTCGAGTTGTGATCTAGCTTCAATATTAAAAATGTCGTATGTGTCTGTGCGAAATGGGGTTACTTTCAGCGGTTTGTCAATTTTAATTGTAGAATTTGTGTCCTTATAGTTATGAATTTCTATTTGGGCGAAGCCATTTCTTGCGGTTGTTAGGATTTCTGGAATATATATATCGTCAAATTTTAACTCTGGTATTATAATGTCTCCATTTGTTTCGGATACTGGTAATTTTGTAATAGAAATTTCGTGTGCATTTATTTCTATGCGACAACTTTTATCATCGGGTTGTCTATAGAAATACGGAATCTGTATATTTTGTTGTATAATTGTTGATTAGCACAGTCCATCACTAAATTCAAGTTGGTCATGTCTTTAAGTCCTAATAAGCCATCGAAATAATTGTGAAAATCGTACAGTAGAACGTCTAAATTACTATTTGATTGAAATTCTCTAAATGAGGGGATGGTTGCTTTGAATCTGGTGGAGTTTTCACCGTTACATGTTCTGATGGTAGAGTTTTGGTGATAGATACATGCAGGGTAGTATTTCTCCACTATAGAAGGCTTTAGTATTGATGTATAGCAACCAGTATCGATTAAGAGTTTTAGTGGTGGGTTTTTTATTTGGATATATGCTAAAGGATTGATGCTTATCTCGTTATTAATTTCGATTATGTTGGAGGTGTCGTTTCGCTGGCATGGTGAAAATTTTTGCTATTGTCTATCTCGGTTTGGTCATAACTAGAGAATGGTTGCTCATAATAGTCATTCGGTTCGGGATTTAAAATTGATTCTTGTTGTTGGTAATCGTCGTTAGATGGATAGAATCCTTCAAATTCTCCGTCCGCAATTTGGTTAAGTTCGGAAGTGAATTGTCTAGTGCCAGAGTTGGCAAAATTGTTTCTCGGGTATTGTTTGTTAAATGGGTTTTGTATTGGATACCTTTGATTTGTGTTTCGGGTGTTTACGGACATCGGTTGTAGTGCTGGGTATCTTGATACTGTTTGTCTTGATGTTGTCGACATTGGTTGGGGTGGTGGATTTTGGTACTGTCCGGTCGGTTTAAATACATTTTTTGGTGTTCCGAATACTTGCTGATTCGTTGAGGTGGTATCTGTCTATATTGTATGTTTATCGGTTGGCTTGGGAATCTGTTAGTATAATTGGGTAATGGGGTATTCTGTCTTTGTACGTTAAAATTTGGTCTGTTACTAATATAATTGGGTTTAGGGGTGAATTGTGGTTCTAAAGTATATTGGAAATTTTCTTCTTCTATAACGTAATTTATTGCATCTTCTAATGTGTCGCGGTTTCTTAGTCTAATTATGCTTTGAATGTTACCTTTTAATCCCCTAATGAATGTTTTTAGTGCAGTTTGGTCGTATTGTTTTAAATGAATTAATTTTGCGTCTTTGTCCATTACATTTATTGGCAATGAATTTATTTTTGAGGCGAGTCTGCTGTATTCGTTCAGCGAAATCAATTGGTTTCTCATTTTTATTGGGCTTTAAATTTAAAAGATCTTGTACAAGACAATCGTAATTTCTGAGATCACCGAAGAGTTGTTGCAAATTTGTCTTTATTTCGTTCCATGTCGTTAATTCGGTTCGCGCGCCTATTGCAATTAATGCGCGATCGGTTAATTTTGCTATTACAGCTTTAAGTAGAAAACTGTTAACCTGAGCGTTTCCCAGTGGCCTATATTCGTCTAGGACGGCTTCGCAACGAGCTATAAAAATTTCTGTTAGCTCGTTGTTTCCGTCGAATTGTGGAATTGTATCCATATTCAATTTTAATAAGTGGTAATCAAATGTAGCGACAGTAGTAGTCATGATGATTTTTAAATTATTTACTTGATTAACTAAATTATCAATTTCAGAACAATACAATACAATAGAATTTTCTACCAATTGTCAGTGATGCAAACTGGATAATTATGGAAACAAAAATGGATTTTTGGCACTTACGTCAGCCGAAAGTATTTCTGATCCTCGTGAGTTGTTGTTCTATTCAGACGTGGTATTTGTTTTCTTGTCCCTTGGGCCTCTTTGATTCTGGATCCTCTGTGTGAATGGTTGAAACCAAAATTCGTCACAAGATGCGGACTCGATGCCGTGAACTTTTTCTTCTAACGAACCACAGGATCCTACCGACTGCGCCAATTTTGTTGAAGAGCTCCGAAAGGACGTTTTTTTTAACACTTACACGTTTATTAGTACATTACAACTGATTCTTAATTCTAAATTACAAGTATATATATATATATATATATATATATATATATATATATATATATATATATATGATTAAAAGCTAATTGCGTAAACTAAATAAATTGCGGAGTCGCGTATTCGACCCGGTGGATTGCGGCGGCCGATGCCCCGTCTTATGGAATTTGCTGACCGGTGGTGTTGGCGAGTTCAAATAATTGAACGATGTAACTAACAAACAATTAGGTTGGCTTTCTTATTCCGAGTTATCGTCAAGGTTATTTCAAAGTGATCCGCAAATATGTTTGCATAAAATAACCAACACCATCAATTTTAATAAATTTTTCAAAATGCTTATTGTAATGATACAAACTGTTTAGAATTCTGAAATAAAAGAACAGAAATAAAAAAAGTTTTTTCAATAATTGGTTGCTCCATCACGATTTAATGCACTCATTTAAACGGCGGGGCTGTCCATCAATTTATCAATATTTTCCTGTGGTGTATCATTCCAAGTTTCCTGAATTCGCAGGCGAAGATTCTGCAAGTCGTTTGGTGGGTGTGGTAAATCAATTGTGTGAGGGCTGTATGCGTTCCACAAAAAATGCTCGATTATTGCGTTCTCCGTGCATATGATATATTTAGACTTAATTAACACAATTTAATGCCATTCTGTAGAAGCGCCCTAGCACCGTCTCGCGTCAGTGATTCGTTCTTGTCTCTTGTCATGTCGTGGTTGTCTTGTCTGTCACTCCTGCAGGTTTAGTGTAAATAAACTTTGGAACTGCTTTCCAGCAAGTGTGTCTCTAGCATTAGTGTCTCAATGAGTCTCGGTGTGGGGCTTTCTTCCCCATTCCGTGCCGCAGGATTGTCCGTTCTCGGTACCAGTACAGGCCTCCTTCTCGTCGTCCTCTGGGGCGGTGCTCATGCGGTCCCCCTGTAGACCGGCGGCGGTCTATACATATATCTTCCCCCGCAATCAGGTCTGCCAGTATCGTCGCGGCTAGTACTTCTACCGCATTGGTAGGGATGGTCCTGTATGCTCGGGTTATTCGAAGAGCGCTAGTGCGCAACGTCCTCCTGAGTCTGTTTGTATTCCGTTGGGTTTTGGTTGCATCGACCCAAGTTGTTGCTGCCGACACTGTTGCCAGTAACCTTCTCTTCTCCTGGCCCAAATCAGCGATGTTTGGTAGTAGTCAGTACTACATCCTATGGTTGATGTTGACCTCAAGTAAAATAATGCCTGAACTTCCTCTTGGTTTCGCCGAGGTCTTTTCAGTGGCTACAATGGCGAGGTCGTCCGCGATTGCATTCGAGTTTATAAATTTCGGTCGTCGAGTCATCAAATACGACGTTTCAGAGGAGGGGACTTTACAGAAAGCCCTGCGGCTTGCCCCGTGGGCCGCTCGTATACTACCTCGTGGTCGCTATGGAAGCCCTTTACCATGTTCTGTAGGGTCTCTGGGACCTTCCTGCGTCTTATGGGCGCCGTGATGGCCACCCATGGTAGTGTATTAAGGACTTGATCACGTCTAGGGTCACAGTGCTTTCGTCTCCTCCAGGTCCCGGCATTGCTTCTGCAACCATCCCGCAGACCGCCAGTATGGCAATCCTGGTTGTTCTTCCCTTTCTAAACCCATACTGGTTTCAGGGAGTCCTCCAGTTGCCTCGAGGGACCCCATTAGTAGGTGACGTACACGTGGTCGCTCAGTGTTTTCTCTCCCAGCACTCGCCATCCGTACACGCGCCTCATAAATCGCGTTGACGCCTATATGGGATGCCGAATTTCCTCCAATCGTCGTCCACTAACATAACAGAGGTGAGGTCGAGCGCGGCTTCTAGCTCCATGATCGCCTCCCCCTCAAGTCGGTGGACGGCGATCGGTCGCCAGTGAACGGACTTGGGGGTTGTGGTCGCCTGCCACGACGACCTCCCGGCTACATTTTGTTGACAGATTCTACGAGTATACCATTGCGCCCTGTCATATGTCGCGCGCTTACACCCATGGGCCTGGTGCCTCCCTACACTTGGGGCACTGTCTCCTTTTTCGGTTCTCGTAGGTATCCCCGCAGTGCCCGTCGAGCCAGAGTCGGCTGCAGCCGCCGGGATCTCTTCTCGCCTGGTGGTCTTGCACTGTACCATGTCGACCTGTATTTTTGTTGCTGTGAGGATCTCTACCCCACGTTCCGTCGTTGTTACGGTAATGGCTTCGCTTGCTGTTCCGGGCCGGCCTGGGCGTGCGCACACTATAGTTTCCGGGCATTGTAGCTCTTATCACCTCTTCCACCTCCTCCTTCGTGGCTAGGCATGTGAAGGATTACCCCAGGGCGCATGTCTTGCCTGCGTCCCGGGTTATTTGTTCGCGATCGCGGAGCATAGTTCGTCGACCTTCGTGCCGTTGCCTTTCACCATATTTCGGAATTATCCATGCGGATCACGTTGTTTCTGGCATGGTCCACGTCCCTGACCCTGCGAAAATTGTCATCCAAGTAGGGAATCTTCACCCATTCCGCATTGATTTGTCTAGTTTCTCCAAATTCCGCGATCTCCTAGAGTTGGTATGGGCCGAGGTAGAGGGACAAACTAATCGAAAATTGACAGTTATTACACACCAATAGCTTGTTTAATGCAATTAATTGATACTAGGTGACAACAAATAAATGACACAAAAATATCTGGTGTGGGCACCACACGACTTAAGTATTACTTAATTAATATTAAATCAAAATTTAAGATATTTCGTTTCGACTCGGTTCGATTCACCTTTTCACGTTTTTTCACGTATTTTCACATTATTCACATATTTTTTTCAAATTTGAGCACATTTCCACACACGCCCACCTTTTCCCATATTTTCTCACATTTTCACACATCTTTCCACATTTACTAATATTTTCACACATATTTTGAAATATTTATATATTTATATTATTTTCCACATTTTCTCCTGTTTTCTCACATTTTCCCACGGTTTCTCACGTTTTCCCACATTTCCTCAGATTTTCTAACATTTACCGACATTTTCCTACTTTTCTTTTCTCACATTTTCCAACATTTTCACACGTTTTTAGACTTTTCGTCGCATTATGAAAATTTCATGGACGGAGAGAATCACAAACAAAGAAGTATTGGGTCGAATGCGAAGGGGTCGTAAACTGTTAACTAAGCTAAGGCGAAGAAAGCCGGAGTAATTCGGCCACATAATGAACTCCAAAAATAGTATCTTACATCATGCAAGGTAAGATCGAGGCTAATATAGTCGAAATAGAGTATTTTTTAATATGTACGTATGTGTTGTTCGACAGTGAACAGAATTACTTATACTGTGGATAACGGCTGTCTGAAACAGGACAAAATATGGAAATTGGGTTTATTATCACAACAGTACGAACCTGGTGCAATTTGAGCAATATCTGACATTATTTTGCATATAACATTTGTTCGAAAATCTTATAGTTTCATAATCTGGATAGTTCTGGATAGTTGGCTAGAGGGTGCATAGCTACAGACACTTAGGCCTCAAAATGGGCCCATTGTGAAACCTCACTCGTCCCACCAGTCAATTTTGTGTACGAGCTGCAAAACTCTGGCGGGTGAGGAGTTGCCAATGCGGGTCATACTAGGTCAGCGCTCCCCTAGTATTAGCTGCCTAGTGTTTACTAGAGCTGGGCGGATGCACATTACATGCCCTGCTGTTTCTAGTTCTTCATTGCACCCTCTACATAACGGGCTGTCTACCAGACCCATCGCGTGTAGGTGTTTGTTTAGCCGGCAGTTAGAGATGTTGGTCAATAATTTCAGATTAGTTATAGATAAGTTATGACGGGCCGTGGCTGCAAAAAATTGCAAAATTGTAAAAACAAGGTTGCCTAATTGCCACCTTTGATTGTTTGCAGCCCGGCGTTTCTCGCCATCTTACCTTGTGAAAAGCATGTGTCCTATGCTATTATTTTTTTTTCAGTATTTGTCGAAAATATTTCATCCTCTTGGGTTGTTAGAGGATGTGAGGATCCCTTTCTGGCAAGCTCATCTGCTATTTCGTTCCCCTCGATACCACTATGTCCTTTGATCCAGCAGAGTTCTAATTTGTTATGTTTAGCTTGCTATCTAGGCTGTGCAGACATGAATATAGTTCTTTCGACACAAATGTGTTGGCATAGATTCATAATCACTGCGTCATTTGATTCTGAACAACTTTTACTAAAATCAATTTTGCGATAATCAAAAATTCAATTTAACAAAATAGAATTATGATTAGTTTTGTGCAATTAACTTTAAATCTATCCAGGGTCTCATTTATTGCAATATTTTCTTCATTTTGTAAAATGTAATAAGTTGGAAAGCATTTATTTCAATTACGCACAGAATAAAATAAAACAATTAATTTTTGAGATATTTTGAATTTTGTGACGTCGACACTAGATATTTATTTTAGTTGATATATCTCCTAGGTCGATGTAAAAACAATATTATTAGACATTTGTAATTTCGCTATGCATAAGTAATAGAGGCACTAAATTATTCGATTCATGAATGTATAAATATTTAATTATTTAGTTTAACTAGTAATAGCTCATATTCAAATCATTATTTAAAATATGATAAGAAAACATAACCATTTATCTCAATTTAAGCTAAAAGCACTAAATTATTCATGTTATTCTCTTAAATGAGATAAGTAATATAATGTTTTGAAAGTATAAATACTCAAATCATTATTTAAAATATGATAAGAAAACATAACCATTTATCTCAATTTAAGCTAAAAGCACTAAATTATTCATGTTATTCTCTTAAATGAGATAAGTAATATAATGTTTTGAAAGTATAAATACTCGACTTTATCATGCACACTTTGTTCTCCCTGCTACGCTCTCCGCTGGCTAAGTATCTCGTGAGTTTCTACCGCTCTGGACAGTCTACGTAACCATTCTCTCCCTCACATCAGTTCCTAAGATTCTTCTTTCTCTCAGTTTCTCCTCTACCCACACATCAGACGTACCCACTCTTTTATATACCCTTCCTCTATCCTTTCTCTTTCACTCTTCGTCCTACTCCTACACTTCATCCATACCGCCCACACCAGTCTTTCCTCGTCTACATCCTGTAATCTTTCTTCAAACTTTACACTCCCTACACACGGCTCATCCGATTTGTCCTGCAACAGCACCGCCGTAGAAGTCGACCTTTCGAGATCTAGTAGACTCTTCAGGAACCATCCTTGCTCATTTTCAATTATATCCCATTCACGCAATCCCCATATTACCACTCAGAACAGGAGGGGGCATAGCGCACTCCGCTGCCTCACTCCCACCATTCTCGCTAGTATGCAAGCGTCAAGCAGCTATCATATTCCTATGATATAGATATGATAAAAGTATTCGATACTGTATACAAAAAAAAATGCTGGAAAAACGGTCACAACTTGGAATAAGCAACCCTGCACACAAACTACTGACTAGCTACCTAATCAATAGAAAGAAAGTTACTTACAAGAAGTGGAAGCAAAATCTAAGACAGAAGCAGTGGATATGTAAATAGATACATCAATAAAAAGTAAAAGCGGTAAACAAGATAAAACACCTAAGAATACGCATACAAAATAATCTAAAATGGACTCAACATCAACAATAGAAGAGAGAAGAGCATAACACAAAAATATTAGCAGACATGTATTACCAAAACAATCAAAGAAAATGGTTTAAAATGCACTGTATGCGGCAAAGAACAACTACCTAATAAAAATATGGCCAAATACAACGAAAAGTAACATGAAAAGACTTCAAATATAACAAAATACAAGAAAAATACATTATATGCGATCAGACGATCGAGGAAACTCTGAACAAAACTTTCTTTGAGGGAATACGTAAATGAAGGGGAATTTGCACTGACACCAAACGAAAAAGGTTGGCCTAGGAATCCCCGGAGGTGGACCCCGCCACGTCCAGAAAACTAACCGTTCGTTCACACAAGCACCAATATGCCAGTTACAGGAAAGGGCAACAAGCAATGGGGCGACAAAGGAGACTATACTAGTAAGAGCTCCGGGGGCGACTACATACACTGACCACTGGAACAAGTTCGGGAGGTGGATGTGGACGAGACCAGGGTTACTAAAATTAGCAAAACGGTGAAAGGGGCTAAATGATCGAGGTAATTTGGAAAGGGGCCCAGATTCACCACCTCAGGGATACTATCGCGTGCAAAGTTAAAGGGGGCCAGGGGCAGTGGTTCACATCAAAGGGATGGACCTACTTACCACCAAAGGCTAGGTACAACGGAAGCCAAGGAAGAACATAGGGAGTGCTGCAGATATTGGGGACTGGGGCACGAGGCCGTCGGGGGACGGACAGACGCCCGCTATGTCGACGGGTTGGCCAACTGGGGCATTACGCGACGAAGGCTCCGTTTTGCCTCATAAGGTTTGTGGTACATCAGAGGATCCTAGATCTAACCCTGTGCTCCCCTAGCTTGGGGCGCAGAAGGGTGCTCGACGTGGAGAACGATCACCTGTATGTGAGTCTCCACGTCTAGGGGTCGACGGAAGGGTTCGACACCATAAGAAGAAGGCCCAATTTAACCCCCGGACAAGGCACATTTTTGATAAATGTGATATGGTATAAATTTTATCAAAAGTTTAATATTTAGATACAAACAACTTTGTTTTAAAATTAATAAGTTTTAACAACTATTTTATATTTTTATTTAATGTAATTAACTTGTTCGGAAAGTCGTGTGGTGCCCACATCACATATGTTTTGTTTGTAATAAAATACTCGATATAATTAATAAAAATAATAGAAAGTTTCGTATTTATCGTGGTATCGTGAAAATAGCAGTTAGTAAACGTGGAGTTTCCACCAAAAACTAATCAAGACGTAAGTAACGTGAAATAATATTAAATTGTGTGATCGAAATATCTCCAAAACTTTAAACGCTTTTTCCTTGAAAATTTGTTTAAATAATCCTATACAATTTTTATACGAATAAGAAAATTAACCGAATAATATAAAAATTGCAAAAAAGTATATAGTGTCATTAGAGAAAGAAAGTTGTATACACTTTCACCCAAACTGGAATGTTATTTTTTAAATATGCCACAAAATAGTTTACGTCATACTGAATTAAACAATATTTAACCGGTTTTTGTCAATCGTGAAATAAAGAACTTACAGTACAGTGTTATTTTTATCACACTGTCTATAATAAAATATAAATATTTAAATTTCAGTGTTTGGAAAAATAAAATGTAATTGAAGTTATGCGAAATAAAATTTTAAAATCTTATTTTTGGTACAATCTGTATATTTATTTTGGGCCATTTGGACGGAGAAGTAATTCCGCTTGTAGTGGAAAATTCAAGTTGGCAAACTTACTTTTTCTATGGGGTAAATTTATAAACGTCAAAGTTCTAACCAATTCTAACCTCAATTGGTAATGCGATGGAGTTGGAAAATATTAATCCCCATATTTACATAAAAGCGAAAGATCGCGAAAGCACAGAAGAGGAGACAGAAAATGATGTTCTTGATGAAATTGACTCCAGAGAGGTGTTTGGTAAGATATTATGGAAATCATGTAAATTACCCATCTGCCTATTTAAGGCTCTCTATTACAATTCGCTACAATTTTGAAAAGACAATTATTTGAAATATTATGAATGGTTAGCCTGACTTTATTATGTTATGTAATTCGAGGGCAATCCCTTAAGTGGTGGTAGAGGTGAATTAAACTAATAAGCATTTGAGTTTTTATTTGTAAATTTGACATTGTTTGGTAACTGGAGGAAATTTAAGTAGTCCAATCATAGTGCTCTTCACATTTTGTAACAAAAAACAACACTGACATATATAAATCTCCAATCAAACTAAGTAGTTTTTTTTTTTAATTTATGGTGAAAAAATAATTTAGCTGCAAGATTGTATGGAAACGAAATAGAAGACTTCTGGGCAGAAGGTTATTTTCTAATCTTACCCTGTGGTTAATGGATTCAGGGAAACCTGGCCTACATTTGCTAGAGAATTGGTAGGAGAATTATCTTGACAGTTTGCCACAACAGATATTTCATATGTGGTACATGCAAGATGATGCACTCCATGTGCAACAGAATATTGTTCTCCATCTGAATGTAGAATTTAGTGGTAGATAGATAGAAATTAAATAAAAAATGTAGTAGACTGCTACTGAATTTGATTAGATTTATATAAAACAGTGTCAGATTTCTATGATGCCAATGTGATTATTTTTTCATCAAAAATATTAAGCACCTTCTCATTGGT
Source organism: Lordithon lunulatus (assembly GCA_963942505.1). Lineage (NCBI taxonomy): Eukaryota > Metazoa > Arthropoda > Insecta > Coleoptera > Staphylinidae > Lordithon > Lordithon lunulatus. Next base: position 41,596,282 of record OZ012666.1, read on the forward strand.
CAACTTAAACATCCTCCAGTAATTAAACAAAATAATAGAATTCTTGCTAGATTAACTCACCTCTACCACCACTTAATGGATTGCCCTCGAATTACATAACACCCTGTGTACATGATTTTATATATAAATAAATGGACTTGAAATCTAATTTTTTTTTAATTTGCACTGTTTCAATACTTGATCCACACTAAATTAATGGATCTCATACCAAAAGATTTTTACAAAACAGCACTGCCATTAAGAGAAGTATTGTAATTGCAACATAAATAAATGAATTGCTACTTTTGACTTTTCTTTACATTTCATGACCAATGTAGTCTATAAATAAATATCAAGATCCACCAATTTCCTAACTAAAACTTGGAAATCCTAGTTTCACTATAGTGCAAAATCTGATGTGGCCAGTGCACATTACTTTATTATTCATACCATAATAATTAAAATAGAATTTAAAAAGCAATTAATTTTTAGTTTTCCATTGTTTTTATATGTATTTTTCCATGATTGTTATGCAAAACTGCTCAAAAAAGTATTCTCACAAAAAAAAAACACTTTTCCTAAATCAGATGTATTTTTTTTGTAACTTGACATGTAAAATGGCATTTATGTATGAGTTACAATTTTTTTCCATTTAAAATACTTGAAATAAGCATTTTTTTATAAATTCCAAAGTGATATTTTTGTCAAAATCAGAAAATTGAAGTTTAATAAGATGCACTTTCCCTCTACCAATTTCCACTAGTTATGGTGATTATATGTGATAATAGGCACATTATCCATACTTCATATGATGAAGTAAATTATTCAATTATTAACTATATGTAATTGTTAACAAATCATAACAAATGCATATTGATTCAATTCCATTCATGTTTCAGATTTGATAAGAAATATAAATGATCCAGAGCATCCCCTGACTTTAGAAGAGCTGCATGTATTGGAAGAAAGTTTAATTGATATTGATAACAAAAACAATGTTTTAAAAGTTTTATATACACCCACAATACCACACTGCAGCATGGCTACATTAATAGGTTTATCCATTCGAGTTAAACTCCTACGGTGTTTGCCATCTAGATTTAAAGTATTTGTAGAAATCAACCCTGGAACACATGCATCCGAATACTCTGTGAATAAACAATTGGCAGACAAAGAACGAGTTGCAGCAGCTCTTGAGAATTACCACCTAATTAAAGTAATTAATCAATGTATAGCAAGTAAATAAAACACTTATTTTTTTGTAAATATAAATAACTTATACAGCTAATGCATAAAATTATACATTCTTAGCACTAATAGTCTTTTTTGTTGTTTGTTGTTTTGTTGGATCATATTTAAACGTTTTTACTAAAGGTCCCTTTCCAGCTCTTTGAAACTGTAAGTCATCTAGACGCCTCCTCTCTTCCAATTCCTTGGTAATTTTAATATTAGTCCAAGCTAAAATAATTTAATATATTAAACAGAAATTACAAAGTACATTGAAACATACAATCTTTTATTCCTCCTACAAAACCTTTGTTTTTAACTGGTAAATTCGCAGGATTGTGTGCAATTAAAGGATCTATTTTAAAGAAATCCCGAACAGCAGGAATTCTCAGAAAACCGACTTGGGCCAATGAAATAAAATTACTGGAAACCCAATAACATAATATCGCTCCGGGAAAATTTACTGTAAATGGAAGAATCACAAATGGCATGGCTCTCAAAACATACTTCATAGTTTGCATGTTTTGAGATGATAACTTTGCAGAATCTGTTCCAAGCTAAAAATAAAAACAAATATGGTTGTATTTGATACTCATTACATACATACATATAAATCTGATCAACTATAAGGGCTATGTAACAATTGATTTAATTACAAATATTCATAAATATCAACTCATTTCTCTCTCAGAATATGTTATATTTATAAAAAAAATTCAAGATTTGTAAAATGGCAAAGCATGAATATTTATATGTTTTGTGAATGACCTCAGTGCACCAGAACTAACAATCCAGAACTCCATAATCATACCTCCTTTTCACAAGTCACACAACTTAAAATGTTAATGCTATAAATATACATTTTAATAATTTGACAATAATATGAAAAATATGTTCTTTCAGTAAATTTAGGAACATAAAATAACTGGGATGTGATTTCTGATACCACTCGTTCGGAATGTATAACTGGCAAAATCACTCCACAAACAATTCACGTTTAGATTCCGTTCAATGATGGACTTTCAATTTATTAGTGTTTTTAAGGCTAGTAAACCGAAATCACTTTACGAGCTCACTGATTTATCTGTATTTATCGGAGCGATTTAGGCAGTTAAACGAATATGTTCTGACGAAGTTCTGTCAGGGTGCCATTCTTGACTCCCAAAGCTCCGAATTTATCTGTCAAAGCTGCTCTCGAAAATACGGATATTTCATGATGTGAGTTTGTAAATTAATGGAATTTCGGTTTACTAGCCGGTCGCACCCAGCGAGGGTGGTTGGCGATGGCTGACCCCACAGGGCACTCTTCTCTTACCTATGGCTGTCAGTGTCATATCCCGGAAACTGCATCGACCTGCAGACCAAACTAGGTAAGGATATCGGCCATATTTGGATAAGATAATGAAAAGCAGCAGTTCCATCGCTTTCATGCAATGGCATGAGAAGAATGGCTTTAAAATAGCATAGCATAGAACAAAGAAAATCGCAGCTTAAACAACGTAAACGGTTATCGAATTGTGGTACAGGAACGAAACGCAACTCTACTGTACAACACCAAAAAATCCTATGGCAGAACAAAATATTAATCAGTCCGGGCACCTCCTAAGTGAGGAGAGGGTGCAAAGAATCTTCCTGTCAATCACAAACAAAGAAAAGATGAAATTATACCACAAAGTAGTCCGTATAGCCACATGGAACGTAAGAAATCTACGGAGGGATAGAAAACTGGCAAACGTCTAAACGGAAAGAATGTATACATACTGAGAATTAGTGAAGACAGTCGGCATGGATCGAGTACCCAGCAAAAGTAACAAGGAAGAATCCTCTACTCCGGCAGATCAGATAGTCAAAACCGGCAGGAAGTGCTTGTAACGCCAGAAATCGTAAAATCGGTCAGACATCACACTTCCAAACCGACGAGCCATGCTACTAAGATTTCAAACAACGCACCGAATTATGGACATAATCCAAATATATGCTTCTACAGGCGACAAGCCTGACAAAAAAGTGGAAGAAATATACAACATACAATACATTTATAAGAGCTACACGAAAAGAAGAAATAACATTAATATTGGGAGATAGACTCCGGTGCTGGAGACATCATAGGTGAACGAAATCTCAGAGGGGACAGACTGGGCCAGTTCTGTATGGAAAACAACTTAAAAAATAGCTAACACATTCTTTAGACACCATGCAAGATGGACAACAAAGAGAACATTATAAGAAACCAGCTCGATTTCATACTGGCAAACCAAGAAAATACATAAAATCAGTACATATACTGGAGCAGACGTGAACTCCGATGACAATCCAGTTATTGCCGACTTCAAAAAGGAGATACCAATGAAAAAGGTAAACATTCCGAAGCTCGTCTATCACGAAACGACAACCCAAATAAGCGCACTGCAAGAAAAATCAAATCTAAAAAGATATAAAGAGTAAAATACTATGACAATGTACGACAGGAGATATATAATACCTTTTATCTACACAAAAAGAGAACTATCAAATAAATGTCGAAAATATCAAGACACAGCCTTAAGAAATGATATACGAAATCGAAGACAAGCTAAAAATATGGAAGCAATATGTAGAAGCGCTTTACTACGACGAAAGACCAGCATACTGCCGCTTGAAGACCCTGAACACGGAAGTGAAGAATTGGGGCCTGAAATCACCAGAAGACTACCTACTAGCCCAGAAAATATCTACGCTCATTACTCAAAATGATAGCAGAATAAGAAGCGACAGGTCTAAACCTCCTAACATCTCAATTACAAAAAATATACAGTACTGGTATCATACCCTCCAAATGGCTGAAATCAATTATCGTAACAGTACTAAAGAAGAATAACTCTTCACGATGCGACGACTATGGGATGATAGTCCTATATGCCTCATGTACTAAAACTATTTCTCAGAATAATACACATAAACATTTTCAGAAAATGCAAACTAGAGCCGAGACAATTTCCGGAACGTGGTTGGGGCACTATTCTCCCTAAACGTTCTAACACAACGATGTCGAGATATAAATATTGACATTTACGCATGCTTTATACGTTATCATAAACCATTTGATGAACATTTACTCAGAAACCATATTCAGTGAGCCACTCGAAGAAACAACTAGCGGTATCAAGGTGAATGGGAAGACAATTACCAACTGAAGATAGCCGATTACACTGTTGTTATAGCAAATGGTCTCTCCGAGCTACAGTAGATGATCGACAGCGAGAGATTTGGCCTACAGTTGAACATCCTTAAGATCAAATCAATGGTATTTTACAAATTACAGGGGATTATAACTCTAAGAAACAACGGAAACATCGTCGAACATGTGACTTTGTATAAGTACCTTGGCACCAAAGTAAACCAACAATGTCATCAAAAAAGAAATCAAATCACGAATGGAACAAGCCAGGCAAACCATCACGGACATGAAGAAGCGCTTTATAAGGGCCGAGTTAAACTTATACCTAAGGACTACAGTGTTGAGGTGTTATTATCCTGAACTATAGACCTCTCCATGGAGAAAAATATCTGGTGTGGACACCACACGAATTTCCGAATTATATGTACTATTTTTTTTTTAAAAATTTGCAATTTCGACATATTAATGTTTTGACATTTCGACAGGTATTTTCATTACCTTTAACATGCGAACATTTCCGCTAATTCCCTGCTTGATTTACGCCACGGCCGATAACATCACTTAAGCAATAGAAAATCGATATTATCGAGTTAGCTTATGTTTTAGTGGACCGATGTTGGTTAAATTTTCTCAGGGCCGTCCAAGCGCGAGTTCTCAGCCAATTTCCAAATTTGGTCGCGATCCGTTGCGCCGTTTTCCCACCGCGAGTTTTTGTTTTGGTGCGGCCTCGCTCAATTATGCGCAGTACATCGATTTTATCGAGGCTTCTTCGCTGTTAGTGGACCGATTTTTATCAAATGTTCACTGGATCGTCCCAGATAGTATGTATGTATGTATCAACCTATATGACGCCATTGCAGGCGTATTGGTCTCTTCTCTTCCCATAGTACTGGCAACTAACCCTACAGGTGGACCTAAAGTTTAACGTGGATTCCGAACCATTGGAGTATGTTTAGATGAGAATATCATATACTCCGGACCAGAGAAGTGTCTTAGCCTGGCCATTGCGTGTTGGGGAGCGCGTACAAGCTGAAAAGATTTTCGCTTTGTGAGATTTGAACTTACATCTTCAGCGTAGCAGTTCGATGCCTTACCACTACGATACGTTGCCCCTAATTACCAAATTTGATCGCAATCCCTTGTGCTATTTTCCCAGAATTTTGTTAACAGACAGACGACACACACACAAATCGGGTTTATTTCGACCATTTTAGGCATAAAACGTAACGAAAATTGCATTTTTTGTTACTAAATTGTTCACGACCTTCCCTACTTTCTCCGCAAAGTTATCGCATATTTCCACTTTCTTAGTTAGAAAACGTGAACACGTCCTTCTTTACATCATTGATGTATTCGGAAAGTAATAATCGAAGCTTTAGTAGGTACATTACAGACTGCAAATATCATAGGTACAAAAGGTCACTAACATCGAAGTCCTTAACCGCATGAGAAAGGAGACTCCTGCTCACTGTTAAAGATCCGGTACTTGGTGCATGCCATGCGAATTTCTAAGTCTTATCATCGAAGGAAAGTTTTAAGGAAAGAGATCCGCCGAAAGACGCCACTCGTGGCTGTATTGAAGTTAATATTAGCCAACAGCAAGGAGACGGCGGATTAAGAAGAAGAACCTTAAAATCCACTAATAAAATCATTCAAATAACTCTAATCTCGACGTGTATTTTGTGGGGCAACTTTGACAGTTAAACGAATACGCTTGGAACGAGCAGTGTCAAGACTCGCATCCCAGGGGTCTATTTTGTAAGTTCTGGGCGGTCTTGTAAAAAAGTAACCAAATAAACAACTGTTTCAGCGTTGGTATACCCCACGCTCCGTGAACGCTTGTGTAATACTGCCTTATATCAGACGTCACAATTTATGTTTCTCAAATGTCACAAATTTGTCAAAAGTGACGTCAAGAAATAGTAATCATCCTGTCAGTCTTGACAAAGCAGAGCGTGGGGTATACCAACGCTGGAACAGTTCATTATTTGGTTGCCATGTGTAAAGCCCGGGTTTCCTAGGAGAACGGGCGCTTAAAAGCGGCCGCTATTGACGTCATTATTGCTTGAATTTACGTGAATATAAACGAATATAGTTTTCCATAAAGACCAATACTGGAAAAAAGCAATGAATTACGATGAAAAATTGTGAGTTGTTCAATTATATATACTTAAAACGATTTTTGTGATGTGTAAATGGGGTCAAAAGCGGCCGCGTTTAAGCAATAGCTCTCCTAGGAAACTAGGGCTAACAGACCAATCTGCTTGTTCACAAGACCGGTCTAAACTTACAGAATAAACACACTTGTCATACAGTCATACTCAACAACTATTTCAAAACAAACAAACAACTTCTATCTGTATAGCTATCAGTCCGTGTGTTTTCCACTGAGAAAGGGAGTGTAATCACTCGGGAGTGTAATCACCAGGTATTTATCTTAACACAAAACTTTTGAGATACTGTGAAATCGCGAACTTCTGCCCACAACAGGATTTGAAGTATCGTTCCCATTGCTCAGTACGAGATGTAATTGTACGGTGTCTCTAACCACTAGACCACTGAGCTGGATTATTTCAAAACACATTATTAAATTTCGAATTATTTTCTTGTATATGAATCCTATATCTATTTTTTTTTTCTCTCCAAAAATCATTAATATAGAAGTAGTTTGTAATTAAAATGTATATATATATATTAGACTACAAAAGTTTCATAAAAATTCACGAAATTTAAATTATATATTCACCTAGGCCTAGTTGACAAATTACATTTCACAGTTTTAAAAGTTTTCTGTCTTAAGTTAAGGTAAATACTGGGTGATTAAACTCCTTTAAACTTTCCCTTTCTGGCAGGTTGTTTTTTTTTCAACTGTCAACATCAAATATTTTGTGTAATCCAAATTGCATATATAATGTCCGCCAGAAAGTTGGACACATTATGAGAAAATATTTTATTGTTAACTTTCAAAAGGATTCTGCATGATTTCAAACTGAATAAGTAGTTTAATAATTAATAGTTTGTGTATACGAGGCATAACGAAAAAACATCAATGGAGTGTCAATTGATAAATTTTGGTTATGCCTCGTATACACAAACAGATATTTTTGGTATTAACTATCCTTGATTTTTAAGATAAATGAAAATTATACTTGAAAATATTACTTAAAACTAACAACAGGTTTTAAATACGAAATTAGAACCACCTACCGATGGAAATATATTCCTTTGTCTTTTCTGGTACAGAGATGGGCTTTGTCATTTGTAAAATCTATTTAACCTAATATAATTGACAATCAAATCACCTGAATATTTTCACGTTGTCGAAATAATTTGTATAAAACGTTAGAAGTCTTTTATAAATATTTTTTCATGTCATGAAAAGACAAAAGAAAATATTTTAGTTGTAGATGGTTCTAAATTTGTATTTAGAACCTTCTATAAATTCTTAGATTAATGTCCAAATAACATTTTCCCATATCTCACAAAACAACAAAGTTTACTCTTAAGCTGTTTCTTAATTATAACCTTGTATACGCAAGCAAATAATTTTACTTCGATGATTGCTTATTTAGTTTGAAATAATGCAGAAACCATTTTGGAAAAAATTAAGTTAATAATAAAATATTTTTCCATATATGCCTAACTTTCTGACTGTATATAACATTTTAGCGTAAAAAGTCAATTTGAGCTATCGCATTTGATGACAATATCTGTTTCATGTCATCATGGTTACCACACACTATTTACAAATTTGGATCAGCTATAGTAGGAAAATATTGTAACCATTAGAATATCGATCTTTATCGCGATTAGTTCTGTTATTTTATAAGTGGTGGTTATATATGTGATAATGCTAATTTAAGTTCAGATTGTTATATACATATTGCTCTATAAATGGTAGAGTTACAAGTAAACACTGAATAACAATACTGAAAGGTACATATATAAATGGCATGTCTAATCATCTTAACTAGTAAAGTACTCTATACATTACCTCAATTGTAGCCCATAATGTTAAACTTGTTACAATCGGCAAAGCGAAAAATTGATCTGGCACTGTAAGATCAGTAAACCAAAACAATCCACCAGTTCTCAAACTGTCCACTGGCACATTTGCCATTTCTCTCAGTCCCATAAAAAAAGAGACAAAAATTGGCATCTGAAAAACACATATTGGTTTAAAATTTATTATACTCATTTCATCAATTTCAAATTACCTGCGCCATTGGTACAATCATATTTTTAAAAGGATTTAAGTTTTTTTCTTTCATAAACAGCATAAGTTCCTGTGAATATCTAGCTGTGTCCATTTGATTGCCTGATTGCCGTGCTTCAGTCATTTTCAACTGAATAACTTGCATTTGAGGTAAGTGATTATTCATTTTTGCTGCATTGCGTTGCGCCATTATAACCAATGGGAACATTAGAAATCTAATAATTAAAGTACCTAAAACAATTAATGTGATAACAACAGCCTATACATGTGCAACACATGAAAAATAAAAAAAAAGATACATGTGCCTGCAACATTGTGAAATGCGTTTTAGCCATATCTTCTTAAAGTACTGGTTTCAAAATTCGGTCCTGCTATAGAACCATTTCAGAAAAAAAATCAGTTATGCTATTTGTGCAAGTTGTTTATAGATTCATAGTAAGTGTGATTCATACAACTTGTATTTGAGTAGTAGTAGTTACAATATTTGTTACACATCTGTATCGACCTTCAGGTCCTTCTGCCATGTGTAATTGTAATATTTTTATTATAAATTTTTTATTTTGTGTAACAATAAAAAATTATAACTAATTAGTATGTATATATATTTTGTGGGCAAAAACAAAATAATTATTGTTTTCACTTATTTCTCCTATGTTATTTCTTACTTTATGTCAGCAAAGCACGACTTTTAATTTCAATACATACATGAATTACATGAGAATTATTTCCAAGTACATACATATAACAAAACTAGTTGAAATACCCGTCGTCCGATGGGAGATGACCTATAATTGCTGAAGGGAAAGGAAAAATAAACATAGACCTGACAGAATAGAAGAGGAGTTGCTGAGCAATGGCAGGGGTGGTAGAGGACCTGTGGAGCGCGTGGCAGGTAGTTGGAACGGAGGAGTTCTCGTGGAATGAATTGAAGGTGGGAAAGGCGGCGGAAGTGGACGGGTGGAAGGTGTTCAGATGATACCAGGGGGAGAAGAGGGAGAAACTGCTGCAGGTCATCAACAGGGTGTGAAGTGGAGAGGAATAGGTATCGTATCGGCGCGTAGGAGGGGGGGGGGGGTGTTGCAGAACGGTAATTGAATGACTAAGAAAGGACGGGAATAGTGTGGAAATCTACAGGAGACTGTTGTGGCAGACAAAGTGAGTTAGGGATGGAGGACGGTAGGGTATGTTTTTTTTTATGTGAGAAGAGAATTATGGGTATGTTGTTAGAGTTGCTGGAATTGTTTGATGTTCTTTGTGATGAGTTAAATATGCCAAATAAAGATGTAAAAAAATGTATTTATGGAAAAGGGTGTAATGCTTATTACATTAATATATTAATTTTTAATATGTAAAAAAGGAAACACATACTATTTCAATTAAAAAATATACATATTAATAAAAACATAAAAAACTCGTCTCGATGGGGAAAACCCGCGACCCCCACTTTTGTACAAACAGTGTAAAAAACATAAGTGACAGGTCAGTTGGCTTCAAAACATTGTATTAATTTTTCTATAATAGGGATAATAACTATATCGAACTTAATGACTCACCTATAGCAACTGCCTCCCACCAAGGTATTCCAAGTCCAACATGTAAATACTCAAAACAATTTTGAATTATACCAACTGGAGTCCATCCTCCTAAACCCAAAGATGCAAATGTTGCTTCACCCAATGCATTGACTTGACTAGCTAAATTATCAACAACAACATCTGGTATTGGTGGTGGTTCTGGTATTGCTTCAACTATGGGTTCTATTGAAGAATTACTATTAATAGAATTTTCAACAATTGTCTCATTATATGCGCTATGTGTATTAATATTTGACGTTACACATTCTATGTTGTTAGTTACATCTTCCAAGAGATCTACTTTATTTGTTTTTGTAGTACCAAAGAAATTAACTAGGTTAGTATAAATATCATTTCTCGCCTCTTCAGGTGGCATATTATCAAAAATAGAATAATAAAAGTCATAGTTATCACATAAAGAAGGTGTGTTAGTAGAAGTTGTATCATCTACATTAATATTGTTAATAGAAGATTCAAGCGGAGAAGAATGCACCATATCCACACCCACAGAAACAGAAGCATCACATTTTATATTAGCAGAAAGAGGTTTGGAGGTATTTGAAGCTGTTAGTAAGCCCAAGTCATGTTTGCTGTAACCTGTAATTGTAACTGCATCTGCTGCATTTGAAAATATTCCCATTGCAGCAAGGGCACCAACTGGTAAGTGTTTATTCTGTTGTGCACCAACATCATTAACTTCCTATAAAAATAAAATAGTTTGTATTATATTACAACAGAAAACAATAGTTTAAATAAAATAAATAGTTAGGTCCATTTATAGTGTATAAGCAATGCACATAGGAATTGCAGTACTATTTTATAATATGAATTTTGAACATACATGTATTTAAACCCATTCATAATATAAATACAAAATCAAATATTCAAATTTGTACCTGACCATTTGAATTTAACAATGTTGCTAAAGTGTGAGCAATGTAATTGTCTGATAAGACCTTTTATTTGAGTTGATATTTAAAAACTAAAAACACTGAAACATTTTAATTTTGTATCCTCTAAGTAATATATATTTTTTTTCATACTACTATACATCTACAGTGTCCCCAATTACTGCCAGGGATGTGATTCCTAACACCACTCATTCAGAATGTAATTGTTCAACTGTCAGTTGCTTTGCAAAATATGGACTGTTCATGATTTGAGTTGATGGAGTTTCAGATTATTAGTGTATTTTTAAGACTCATAAACCGAAATTCTAGCTCACATCATGATGACTATACTTTGTTCAGTGACTATGACAGTTAAATGAATACATTTAGAATGTGTGGTTTAAGGAATCACCTATTTATTTATGTTTTTTGAATTATGTAATATTTCATATTTTAAAATGTACTTTATAATAAGAAGTTAATTTATTGAAGTAATTTTTTTATTACAAAGATTTTATTCTTGTTACATTTTACTCTTAGTCTGTATTGACTGTACAATTTCTTAAGCTATTTTCATAATTACTATAGGTTGATAAATAAAATTTCAAATATATCATGGTTATGTAATTTTTATAAGAAAAGTTTTGATTAAGAATGATTTTTAAATGAGAACTGAAGACCCACAATTTTTACTCTGGGTAACTGGGAACATTATATACTAAGATATGTCAATCTCTCACTGATGTATTCGATTTCTTATTTAATTGATGTTTCTCATGAGCCAATTCACAAACAATTCAAGAGTAAATAAAATAATCATCAATAAATGTTCTATAGAAAACTGTAATAATTTAATTTTATGTATGTAAAAATAAATACGGCACCAAAAATTCTCTAATTATGCACTGACTTTACATTTCTATATATCCTCTATTCAACAAATCAGTGTATGTTTTCTGTCTGTATTTGACACAGGGGGAGCAAAATTTTGGACACTTACATTGCGCCATATAAGAGATATATGGATTATATTTATTTTTTAATAAATACACACAAATTGAGTATTTTCTTGTCAAGCATGACGTTGGGAGATTTAAACTGGACTAGAGCGGATATAATTAGTTCATTTTTGGGATGTATTTTACGTCTAATTTAATATAGAAATTTGGCATAGTAAAACCGTAATCTCTTTTCTACAGAAAATATACACTAGAATTTGAAATATAAACAAAAAAGTGTATTATTTTTGTGTATACCAAAGAACCCTTTACATGCTAATGAAATTAATTATACTAGAAACCTTAATAAAAAATAAAGGGAATATTTTGTTTAAAATACATCAAGTTTTTTGTTCGAAATAAAAAGTTTTGTTTTTCATTATTTATAACAAATTAATGCTATATACATTACTAAGTTATGAAAAACAATAAATACACTTTACCTAACTAATTTCAATTAAAAAATAAATAATGAATTCAAATATTGTAGGGAAAAAATCATAAAAGCTGCATGAAGTTTTGATTCAAATCAGGTAAACAGAGTTGTTTAACATAAACATTCGTTTGTAGGTTTCCACCAAACATTATTCAAGACTAAGTTAGATCAGATAACTAACAGGCCACATAATAAATTTGGTTGTAAACTCATTTTTTAAGCAAAACGTACGTTAGATGTAATCAAAAGATACAGACATGTGCTTAATAATTTCCATTTGATTAAATATCTAGTATTAAACTATCCATTTATAGTACTGTACATTCATTAATGATAAATTATGAATCTTAAAATTAAAATTGAACTAATATTCTCGAAAAAAGCAGAAAGATTACACATGTAGCCTTATGGACATTTTAAACAGTGTCCATTGTTCCTGAAGTTGCATATAACATTTGCATTTCCCCTCTGAGACTACATGCAAAAGCGCTTATGCTCCCTCTGTCTTACTCTGTGGTGTTTGATGACCACTATCTCAGGAGTGAACTTTGAGTGGAAAAAGTAGAGAAGGGAATCATTACATGGGACAGAAATTCACAAAGCTTTGTATACTCCTATACAAATATTATACAGTTCCAACATATTATATGGTATTTCATTTTTCAAAGAATGAAGTTTAAGTGGCATTTTCATACCCTTATTCCTTTTGGTTTTGCAATCTAACAGTTATGTATAATAATAATATCACATACCTTATTTGTACAGAATAATTTTTGATGTAGAACAGAAATTGAAAACTTTATTTCCTTTATTGCTATTCTATTCAATAATTCCTAAAATAAAGAGAATTACTATGTTATAATAAATTGTCCAAGCTTTTATTACCTTATTTTTATGTCGAAGATCTGCATATTTGTTAATTATTGATGGACTGCCTTGTTTTGTATCTCTAAGATTATACAGTTTACTCTGAAAATAATATATTTTCATAAATCATTACATATAATGTAAAAAGCCTTAATTTTAAAATGTTATTTGTGCATAACCTAACATGACACTTAAATAATATCTATATTATTTACATACTGTTAACTTACCTTTATTTCTTTTATAGTTTTAGTGCAGTTTTTGTATTTTCCAGGCAAGTTAAATCGAGGAAACATGCTTAAATTTAAAAATATGAAGTCAATAAATGTATGGCCTAGCAGCGTTGCCAACTCGATGAATTTACACCCTAGATAAATGATACTGATTTACACCATAGACAACTAGTGTAACTGGTGTAAATGAAAAATATTAAGTTATTTATATTATGACATGTAAGTATATTGGGTAGTCTACATTAGCCAAGGATGTCTCAGCCATAATTACTCTGCACAGGGGGAACATACCGGCAGCTTGTAGGCAATGACCTCGAAATCCCAGACGCAAGGGGTAGTCGGCTGAGACTATATTCAATCCATAGACAAGATGCAACCCCTAGATAAATGATACTATGCAACCCGCAAAATTATGGACACTATTACCTATTATTAGTATGTTTTGTGACTATTGACCTCTATCCGACTCTAAAGCGACACCTGGTGTCTAAAAATTGAGGTCCTGAAATGGTGTAAAATTCAAATTTACATTGATTTTGTATGGTGTTTCAGATTAGATTACAGTTCACTCGATTAATGATTCTTCACGTGTATGGTCTCGTCGTGTTTGTCTCACTTTCCGCTATCAGATTCTAGTTGGTTTCTGAATCTCAATACTCGTTACAAGCTGCAAATACCAAATTTTCATGAACACATTTTGATGTTTATTCGATGACGTTGTACCTAAAAATACGGTACTGCCAATCAACCTATCGCATGCGATGTTGCCACTGTTCCTACTATCGCTCTAAGAGTATTAGTATCAGTTCAGTACAACGATATATATTTCAATTCCAAGCGTGAATCAAAATAAAAAGAGATGAAGAAATGTAAAAGTCAGTCATCAAACTCAGGATCGTCATCTTCACTGCAGTGAAGATTACGATCCTGAAATGAAAGAATTGAAAATTTAATTTCAATGCCCACAATTATAGTAAACACTAGGAACATAAAACAATTAAATACGGTAACAATGTATATATTCTGAATGTTGGTATAGCTTCTAATTGTGTATGCAACCACACATAAATAACCTAAAATAAGATAGATTGACAATAATTTGGCAAAAACTGCTGTATGGAAATTGATGTTTTCTATTAGTAAAGGCAATATCGGACAAGAATTGTAGATTCTTAGTATAGCCAAATGTGAGACGAACACGTTGGGCACCATATGTACAACTTCATTATTGCGAGAAAGTGTAAAACGACCATTGAATAAAATTCCATGTAAAATGTGTCGGCGGCAATTACCAACGAAATAAATAAACCATCAGATTTTATGGTAGTGGATTCTTACATATTAAGGCCATACTATAAGAAAACAATATTCTTACAACAAATAATCAACGGAAATTTAAATGATTCAATAACGAAAACTTGGCGCCGAAAGTGTATGTCACCTTTACACCATTACGGGCCGGCGCGGGGGCGCCCCCATCGATTATTCTATAGGTCAATTACATTGCGCGATATAGGACATATATGGATTTTATTTATTTTTTAATAAATACGCACTAATTGAGTATTTTTTTAACAAGCATCAGTGTATATATAGTCATTATGTGTATACCAAAGAACCCTTTACATGCTAATTAAATTAATTTTATTAGAAACCTTAATATAAAATAGAAAGGGTAAATTATGTATATACTGTCTAGATCACGTCGATTACCTATGTAGCAACCAACTAAGTTCGGCATATTACTTAATAAAAAAATTAAATTCCACATGTAGTCACAGGTATTACGACTAGCGTACCATTGCACATTTCAGAGCTTACTGCCATATGAAAATAGTACAACTTACCCTCGAAGAGGGAAGATAAACGCCATCTGGCGACACCACATCAATTAGCAATGCACACCCATATGGTAATAACCGTCAACATGCTCATGTCTTCAGGATCACCGGGTAGTGCCCTCTAGAGAATAATATTCCAACAGAGTGCTTGATATATCAGTACAAGGCCAATCGTATAAAACATATATAAGTGTGAACCCATCTCTTAGCAATCTACATATCTAGATTTCGATCTTATTAGATCTCGTCAGTGTAGCTCAGCTAGTGAGGATAAATTCACACAATATCTCGAGTGGTTATATACAAAAATAGTACAACTTACCCTCGAAGAGGGAAAAGTAGTACAGCCAGATGGCGTTTAACTTCCCTCTTCGAGGGTAAGTTGTACTTTTTTGTATATAACCACTCGAGATATTGCGTGAATTTTTTTTATTTAAAGAATTTTTAATATACAAAAAAGAGTGATTAAATACATGGCAGGAGCTTCTTCCAGAGAGTATTGCAAACCATTATTAGAAAGATTATATATTTTAACGGTGCCCTAATTATATATCTATAATTATCAATACATTTGAATCAAAATAAGCAGACATTACAAAAACAATAAAATGAACACTATCATACATAAGCAGACATTACAAAAACAATAAAATGAACACTATCATACTCATGACACCAGATCTTGTCAGGAACTGCACATACCTTATGACAGACTTAAGGTAGTAATCATAGATCCGAAATCCATGATAAAACATTATAATGCGCTACCAGCTACTTTAAAAAATATAGAAGAGATGAAGATATTCAATGTTACGTCAGCTATTAATTCAAAGAGCCTACTACTTAATTGAGCAGCATTTTGAAGCATATTAATTAATTAAAATGCATTTTTATTTGACTTGATAATATATCGTCGCCTAAGCAGCAACACCACACATCTAATATTTTATTCGAGGTTGTCAGGAGAGAGAAAAACTGATTATAAAATGTTTATTGGTTTTACTCTTACAATAAGTTATACATTTTTTACTTTTTTTGCTTATATTCTATTTATTTGAACTAGGAGCAATTTAATTACTCTGATTATAAACATTTTATGATCAGTTTTTCTCTCTCCTGTCAACCTCGAACAAAATGTAGGTGTGTGGTGTTCTGCTTAGGCGACGATATGTCTATATATATATATATATATATATATATATATATATATATATATATATATATATATATATACTAATCACCACAAAATTGCACCAATTTATTATATAATTGCCTTTTGGATTGCATACCACGTTTGCATTTCCCCTCTGGGGCTACATGCCGAATGCGCTTATGCTCCCTCTGTCTTACTCTGTGGTCACAGCAATAATACAACTAGCTAATGCGCATTTGGCCTACAGAGGGATAAGCGCATTTGATTGTCAAATTGCTATAGTTTTTTCCATATGATAATTCATTTGGCCGCTATTTAGGACCGTACCTCATACCTCTAATTATTTAATTTCTACGAATGCTCACACACACACAAACTATACAAAGTTGCACGTGTTCATTACGAACTACCAAAAATAGCACTTTACCATTTTTTTTTATGTGAACGGCTTCTCTTTCCTTATTTTTAAATTTTATAATATTTTTTTAAATATACAATTTTTAAATTCCAAAATAGTTTTTAAAACTGTGCAAAACACCAATCACCTTAACTTTTTAGTACAAAGGCAGTTCAATATTAGCAACAATTAGATGTACTCAGATTAAATTTAAATTAATCAGTTTGCCAATTGTAATTAAAAGCACTGCTAAATAATTTGTTATGAAAAACGCAGCCGCTCAACTAATTTCTTTTAAATTATAAATATAAGGCTTTAAATAAAAGTAGATTAGAGTAAGGACGATGTTTATGATGTTCTTGAAAATTCGTTTGGCCGCTAGTAGGCACGGTACCAACACCACCGATAGTAATACAGATGGTGTTGGTTAGGAGTGGTTTCTGAGAAAATATTATACGTTCATTATTATACGAGTGTCTTGTGATTGCAAACACATTATCTTTATAACATTTTTGCCAGAAATTAATAATTAAAAATATAATGGGTCATTTGTGATTTTAAATCGTTATTGGCGGTTTACTCAGTTAGGGTGGTTTCTGAGAAAATATTATATGTTCATTTAATGAGTGTCTTGTGATTGCGAACACATTATCTTTATAACATTTTTGCCAGAAATTAATAATTAAAAATATAATGGGTCATTTGTGATTTTAAATCGTTTTTGGCAGTTATGGCGAATTTTACAAATATGTCTCATTAATTGTTTCAAATGAGTTTAGTATTTACTGTACCAAAACTGCAATTCTTTGCTTGCAACAATACTTAACATATGGAGGGTACATACAATATATACAAATTAGAGGGCAGCGAACTTAAAATGAATGGAACAAAACTTGAAGTTATGGCTAATTTTACAAATATGTCCCATTAATTGTTTCAAATGAGTTTAGTATTTACTGTACCATAACTTCAATTCTTTGCTTGCAACAATACTTAACATATGGAGGGTACATAGAATATATGTAAATTAGAGGGCAGAGAACTTAAAATGAATGCAACAAAACTTGAAGTTATGGCGAATTTTACAAATATGTCTCATTAATAGTTTCAAATGAGTTTAGTATTTACTGTACCATAACTTCAATTCTTTGCTTGCAACAATACTTAACATATGGAGGGTACATAGAATATATGCAAATTAGAGGGCAGAGAACTTAATACGAATGCAACAAAACTTGAAGTTATGGCGAATTTTACAAATATGTCTCATTAATTGTTTCAAATGAGTTTAGTATTTACTGTATCATAACTTCAATTCTTTGCTTGCAACAATACTTAACATATGGACGGTGCATATAATATGTTCAAATTAGAGGGCAGAGAACTTAAAATGAATGCAACCAAACTTGAAGTTATGGCGAATTTTACAAATATGTCTCATTAATTCTTTCAAATGAGTTTAGTATTTACTGTACCATAACTTCAATTCTTTGCTTGCAACAATACTTAACATATGGCGGGTGCATAGAATATGATCAAATTAGAGGACAGAGAACTTAAAATGAATGCAACTAAACTTGAGGTTATGGCATGCATTTAATGCAACACAATTTAAAGTTATGGTGAATTTTACAAATGTATCTCATTAGTTATTTCAAATGAGTTTTGTATTTACTGTACCATAACTTCAATTCTGTACCAATAAACTATTTACTAGAATGACCATGAAGAACCCCAAATCAATGATGCTTACACCCATATGCTTATATCCAATAGCGCACCAGTACTTGATGGAATATCAGTCCAGATGATTAAACCATATCTAGTTGTACCGCTGCTACAAACCATAAACATAATATTTAACACAGGTTGTATACTAAAATATTTCAAAACTTCAATTATAACCCCATTTCATAAAAGAGGAGACCCATCAAACATTGACAATTACAGACGAATAAATCTGATTAATAACGTCCCCAACATTTTTCAGAAATGTTTCAAAACAAGATTACTATTCTTCACTGTGAAACATAAAATTATTGCTAGTAATCAATATGGATTTCAGTCCAGAATTAGTACTTCAGACGCGCTACGACAACTCACCAGTAATATCACCACCCATCTAAATAATATCAATAGAATTGCAACATATACATTTAGAAAGCGATAAGCTAAATTTAACAGGTCACAGAAGTCTACATACAGTAAACACTAAAAAATTGAATTGGTTGCCTGGTTGTATTTATGTATAAAAAATATTCAATGGACGTGATGTACGGATCAATTGTTCACAAAATAAAAGAAGATCCAAAAATTAGTGCTGCCAAATTTGCATCAGAAATTACTACAATATCTAGAAAAGAAGTACATGCAGAAACAATGCAGAGGACGCTGAGATTCAACAGATTAAATCATAGAATTGATAGACGAAAACCATTGATCTCCAAAACAAATTGACGAAAACGGATTAACTTAGCCAAAGAAAATGTTAATAAAGATTTTAAGTTGTGTAAAGTAAAATGTAATTGTATTTTTTTTTGATCCAATGGTAAAGGAAAGATATGGCAAAAAGATAATGAACAAATGAAATGTCAAAATTTGCTAGCAACAGCTAAAGGCAGCAGTGGTCAGTTATGGTTTAGGGTGTAATGTCGGCGACTGGTCTAGGAAATTTAGCATTAATTGATGGCACAATAGACCACAGAAAACATCTGGATATATTACATGGCAATTTAAAAGTATCTGCTCAAAACTCAAAACACAATGATCCAACTTATACTGCATGTGTTGTTAAAGAATGGATACCGAAATAGCTACATCAAGTATCCCATAGAGTTTAGTGATGTCAATGCCAAGATGACTGCAGACAGACATATATATATATATATATATATATATATATATATATATATATATATATATAAATTCTATTGATATAAAAATATATATGTATTACTGAATTATTGCACATTTGGGTGTATGTAGACTTTTGAGACTGAGTGTATATACTAGAATTACTATCACAA
This sequence comes from Lordithon lunulatus, assembly GCA_963942505.1. NCBI lineage: Eukaryota > Metazoa > Arthropoda > Insecta > Coleoptera > Staphylinidae > Lordithon > Lordithon lunulatus. The sequence goes on from OZ012666.1 coordinate 41,616,276, forward strand.
GTGCTACACAAGATAAAAACAAAAATCATTAATTATGTTTTATGCAAATAAAATATAAGTAAGGTAAAATTAACAATAACAATAAACAAAAAACAATAGGTCTCTATGGATTATATAGAAGAAAATTGTGGGACAGTATGTAACATGCAGACTATAAATGAAACCAACATTAATAATTTTACCTACTGCCCTACCAATTTTGTTCTATTTATCACATAGAGATTAAAAAATGCTGATCACATAACAAAGACCAGCCGATCGCATGACTATAAAGATGAGTAAATCACACAGCAATGATCAACTGTTCACTAATTATTTTGAAGAAAATTGGTACTTTTTATTAATTTGAAAAATTATATGCAATTTTGGGGCATGGTTTTTGCTAAAATCTTAATACAATTACACAATGACAATAACAAAAGGTATAGGTATATCCTACCTTTAATGTACACTTTTATTATAATTAGGATAATAAGTATTTATTTACCAAGGTATTTATTAGTCAAGAAATAATAAAATACGTATTGTAATATTACAATAATTATAATAAAAATTTACATTAAGTGTGGAATTAATCTATTTATAGATCACACAATAGCAAAGATCAACCAATCACTAGTTAAAAGAGAAAAAAAAACATATTTTTAACTATACTTTATAAAATATATATCCAATTCTGGTGCATTGTTTTTGATAAAAACTCAATACTGTTACTGAACTTGGATATATTTTTTACAAATTAAAAAATAACCGATTTTTTTTTCATCTAGTGATCAGCTGATCTCGGCTGTTGTGTCAGGGCTGTTGGGTGATCTGCAGATCTTAATTGTTGTGTGAACAGCAAATTTGTATTGTTTTATGATATATTTTTATTGTTGTGAGATCAACTGAATTTTATTGTTATGTGATCAGCTTGTTTTAACAACAAAAGCTGCTTTAACGATGGTATCAGTTAATCTTTGTTGTATATGATCAACATTTTTAACAACATATGCTGCTCTAAGAGTGGGATCACAACTACAACATTTCTTACGCCACAAATTATGAAATAGTATTGAGCTTTTAGCAAAAACGATGCAATGGAATCATCTAAATTTTTTAGTCCTTAGTTGTTGAATATGAAACTTATTTTGTGTGGATTAATAACCAATATTGATAGAATGTGACTATTATTAAAAATTACAAAATAAGTTTCCAAGTAAACAAAAATCTATTATTATGAACTGTATAACTAAAAAAGTATGCCATTCCATTGCATAGTTTTTGCTAAAAACTCAAGACAATTTCTGCCATAAGAAAGGGCTAGATTTGATCATTCAAACAGCATATGTTACTAAAAATGCTTTTCACACAAGAAAGATCAGCTAATACTGCCCTTAAAGAAGCTTGTGTTTGTAAAATCAGTACATACAACAATAAAAAAATCTTATAAATACATAACAAATATCAGCGGTTCCCCTATTAGTTTAAAGCCAGTTTTTTTAATATTTATTATTTGTACAAAATATCTAATTTAGCATAGTTTATTCTTCAAAGAAAATTGTTGGGTTTAAGCGGAAAGCACCGCCCTAGAACGGTTTTTTTAAAGAATTTTATAAAACTCAAAAGTACAGTTGCAGTAGTGTTGATATTAAAATTTAATAATTAATATTCAACTATAATTGCTGTTAAAAAATAATTTTGCATAGTTACCTGAAACGTGAGAACGGCCTCCATGTCGGGCAATATGGGCACCTCCTTCATGAGCAACTCCCCAGGAGAGATTAACCAGCGCGCCATCGCTGCGAGCCGGTGATTCTCAAATTCGACAAATACGAACCCGGGGTTGAAAAGAGGGTTCTCGTGCGATTAACATAATCTTCTGGATGCCACAAATATTTGTTGAGCTCACTCAAGATTCCATCCTTGTTCAGTTCCACGGGCAGGGATCCAGGAGTAACCTGCCAACAAACAGGCGACAATTGTCGATTCGTCGGACAAGAGTTAAATTGAAAATCTGTGCGGCAGAAAATAATAGTCCCCCAAAAATTCTATTGAACATATTTCGAAGATTCAGTTACAAATTACTAAAACAGTACAGTAATATCATAATTTTAATTTCTATATTTTTTTCACACGATAATACGTGCAGACTGTATCATATACATTATCAATATCATATGCAATAAACATAACCTACAAGTATTAACAATCGTCAAATATAATGTATGTCTGACAAATAGAGTTATTGTGCAATTGACCTATAGAAATACCGATGGGGGCGCCACCGCGCCGGCCTGAAATGGTGTAAAGGTGACATACACTTTTGGCGCCAAGTTTTCGTTATTGAATCATTTAAATTTCCGATGATTATTTGTTGTAAGAATATTGTTTTCTTATAGTATGGCCTAGATATGTAAGATTCCACTACCATACAATCTGATGGTTTATTTATTTCGTTGGTAATTGCCCCCCCCCGACACATTTTACATGGAATTTTATTCAATGGTCGTTTTACACTTTCTCGCAATAATGAATTTGTACATATGGTGCCCAACGTGTTCGTCCCACATTTGGCTATACTAAGAATCTACAATTCTTGTCCGATATTGCCTTTACTAATAGAAAAACATCAATTTACATAAAGCACTTTTTGCCAAATTATTGTCAATCCATCTCATGTTAGGTTATTTTATGTGTGGTTGCATACACATTTAGAAGCTATACCAACATTCAGAATATATACATTATTGCCGTATTTAATTGTTTTATGTTCCTAGTGTTTACTATCATTGTGGGCATAGAAATTAAATTTGTGGATTGCAGTGAAGATGACGATCCTGAGTTTGATGACTGACTTTTACATTTATTCATCTCTTTTTATTTTCATTCACACTTGGAATTGGAATATATATCGTTGTACTGAACTGATACTAATACTCTTAGAGCAATAGTAGGAACAGTGGCAACATCGCATGCGATAGGTTTATTGGCAGTACCGTATATTTATCCCCCACGAACAGAACACACTTTGCCGCGGTGTGGGGGCCCAGTGAGGCGACATCCGCAAACGGCCCAGCTATGAGGGTATGCATAGCTGGGACCAGGAAATCGTCTCATTGCTAAGATGTTCGGGACCCATTGCAACTCCTTGCGACAATGGGTCTCTCTTATAGAGTTAACCACCTTTGACCTGTCGGCCTACCTTGGCCAACCTCTTCAGCCACTCTGGCTCCTTTCTGACCCCGACGCTATTAGGTATCGAGGGCTAGGGGTCAAAACTACTTTCTTAAATCTTTGCAGCCCACCGCAACTCCTAGCGCGCTGGACTGAGCCTACAGAGCCATTCACACCTTTGATCTATCGGCCTCCCTTGGCCAACCTCTTCAGCCTCCCTTGGCCTCTTTCTGACCCCGACGCTATTAGAGCTACTCGAGGGCTACAGATCAATACATCTTCTCTTCATCTAAAAAAAAAAAACAAACAAAACAAAAACAAAACAAAAAAAAAACAAAAAACAAAAAAAAACCATTAAAAAAAAATAAAATTAAAAAAAAAACAAAAAAAATTCCATCCACGCCGTGATTAGCCTAGCCGGGACGGTGGACACCCACCAACGGCCGGTCGGGACGCCGGGGAGCAGCAGCTGCGAGCACCGTGGATAGCCCGCCGATCCTGGTGGCCCCCCATGCCGAGGTCGAAAAAAAAAAAAAAAAATGTTCTCCCTGCATCAGGGGTCTGGCCGGGACAGTAGCCCCCGCCAACTCAGGACTGCCGGCCAAACATCATACTGGCAGGCGAGGGTCTGCTAATCCCGGTGGCGCCATGACGCAGGGCGACAAACCAAAAAAATTATATGTTCCATGTAACTGCGATGTCTGTGTTGTCCAGGACTGATCGCCCCTAACGACGAACCTAGCGAGAACCAGGACCACAAAAATATTAACATGACTGAACACAAAATAGATAAAACGTTTACCGCCCAGGGGCTGGATACCCCAGGGCCGGTCGGTGCGGGCATCGGAGTGGGTGCCTCCCGACCGTCAACCGACTACCACCAACCGGAGAGGAAACCAGACGGGGCCACTTGCCCAAGACAAGACACAGCGCCTCCCGAAACTGTGGAAGACAAAGACGGCCGACACCCCTCGGCATTCGTGAACCCGATGGTCTCCGAATCGCTACTGGAGGGGGCGAACAAGCCAGAAAGCAGCGAACTCGAGAATACCAAGCGTAAGGCCACATCACCACCCGAAACGTGGCACACACCCACAGCAGGGAAGGGCGCAAGACCAAAGAAGATGAAGGAGGTGCGAAACTCAACCGGCGAAATGTTGAAGGAACTGGAGGAAACCAGATCCCTAGTCTGGCGACTTACGGACACCGCGGGGAACACCCGAAACATCCCCCGGGAGTCCAAACTTGATGCCAAACTACTAAGGGAGGCATATGACAGAATCTGCGAAACCTATGCCCGAGCCATGCGAACATGCCCGGAATCGAAGCCAGACGACCCAGAAACCGACCTGAGGAAGCAGGTCGAAGATCTAAAAAGGGACAAGCAAAAGGCCGTAGCGGAACTGACAGCAATGAGGAGGGAGCTGTCGGAAATCCGCGAGGAACTAAAGTCGCGGAGCCAACAGAAAGACCAGCAAAAGAGGGAATCCCACCACGATAGGACCAAACGAATCAAGGCGGCCATAACGGCCCACACAACGATCACGGAAGCAAGGGCAATAGCAGAGGAGGACTGGCCGGAGGAGGCGTACGACCTGACGACGTACGTCGCCCCCAAAGACGTCACTCCTTCCCCTGAAGTCCCCTTGATCAGACTCATCGACAAGGAGTGCCGTTCGGTAAACACCGGGAGCAAGGCGGGGAAAAGGATCCCCGAGCTAGCAGGCCGGGGCATTGTCGAGGGGGAAATGGCAACAATAGCCAAAACAATAGAGGTGTTAGACTGCGGAGGCCCGCAATATAGACAGCGCTGGGTAACGCACTAAATAATGTATGATCCCGACACGGAGGAGACAGTGTTTAGCTCCCTATACCGAGGCATCCAAAAAGCAAAGGAGTCAATCCTAGCATCCGGCGCCAAGGAGACGAGAGTGGATTGGGGAAGCGCCACCACAACGCAGGTCAGGAAGCTACTCGAGATCCAGCTGGCCAACACCGGGATAGAAGTTAAGATAAGGCGACCGGACCCAAACACGGAACAGGGCCCCAGGACCGACATCACCCGAAACCCACAACCACCACCACCAAAAGCTAAGCAGGACGAGGTTATAATAGTAACGCCTGCGGAGGGGCAAACGTACGCGGACCTGGTCAGCAGGGTCCGAGAAGCGGACGTCGGCTCGGAGAACATCCTCCGAATGAACAGATCGGAGAACGGCCACCTACGGATAAAAGTCAGGGGCTCCGGGGGTAGAGTAGACGCACTTTGCTCCATTATCCAAAACACAACCCGGGGATCGTCCGCACGAGTTAGCAGACCGGGCGCAGTCCTGCACCTCAGGGGACTGGACTGCATAACCACCCAAGAGGAGGTGGAAAGAGCTATACAGGAGGCCCTCCCCCAAGACCACAGGAAAGCGTTCCGAGTGGGCCCCCTGAGACCGGCCTACGGCAGCACACAGGCGGTCACAGTAACAACATCACCAGTCGTGGCCGACCTGCTAACATCCAAAAGGATCAAAGTGGGCCTAGTGCAGGTGAAGCCCACCCGTCGCGAGGAGGTCCCAAGCGGATGCACTAAGTGCTGGCTTGACGGACACGGAGCAAATAAATGTATCGGCCCAGACAGGCGGAAACTATGCCTCCGCTGCGGCAAGGAGGGCCACCAGGCACGAACGTGCAAGACGGAGACGCCACACTGCGCGGTGTGTAACGGCCACCCAGCAGCTAGCTTCCGCTGCCCAGCCAAGGCGGAGGCAATAGAAAGACGCAGGAGGGGCGCCGGAGGGAGTGCGACCAAACAACTACTAGGATAATCAAGGTCCTCCAAGCCAACGTTGGCAGGGGCAGGGCCGCCCACCAGCTCCTGCTAGCGGAGGCGAGAAAGATGGGGGCGGATATCATCATAGCCTCCGAGCCCAACCACGCCAGGTTGGACCCATCGTGGGTGACTGACGGGCCCAAGGGGGACGTAGCCATAAAATCGCTTGGCAGCCTCCATGGGCGCATTAACGCCTTCGGAACACCCACGAAAGGAATCACATGGGTCCGCTTTGATATCACCATAACGGCGTGCTACCTGTCGCCCAACTGCGGCAGGGAACAGGAACGCCGGTGGCTGACAACACTGGAGGAGACGCTCAGAGAGTCAAGAGGGGCATACATAGCCGCAGGCGACTTTAACGCATGGGCAACTGCGTGGGGCTCCCGTTGCACCAATGCTAGGGGGGAGGCAGTGTTGGAGCTAGCAGCAGCACTCAACCTGTCTGTCTGCAACGAGGGAAGGACGCCAACCTTCAGAAGAGGGGAATCGACGTCCCACATCGACCTTACAATTGCATCACCGCAGGCAGCCAGGCGGGTGCACGGGTGGCGCGTGTTGGACGAAGAGACACTGAGTGATCACCTCTATATAACCTACAACATTGGGGTAGGAGGTATCACTCAGATCGGAACCCAACAGCCCCAGCTCCAGCACACCACGACCCTCAGAAGAAGGTGGATACTGGAGAACGTAGACGGGGAAGCAATTGCCCAGACTATCCTGGAGGCGGCCACCAGTAGCCGGAGGAGAGGGGTCTACTGGTGGTGCCAAGAAGTAGCGGACCTCCGCACCCTCACGAACAGAGCCAGGAGAAGGGCCCAGCGCGCTAGAGCAGCAGGTGCCCCCACCGAACATCTAAGGGCGGAGTACCATGAAAAACGGAATCAATATCGGAAATCGATAGAGAGAAGCCAGGCCAAATGTTGGAAGCAGCTGTGCAGAGAAGTAGAGGACGACCCCTGGGGATTCCCCTACAAACTCGTAACAAAGAAGATAGCAGCAAGACCACCGGGCCCAGATGCGTCTGTACCGGGAGGGATCAAGGAAGTGGTCACCACCCTGTTTCCGCCAAACCAATACCCCAACCCGGAGCCCCCACACGATGAAGATGCATGCGAAGAACCCGATGAATGGCAAGAGGAGGAGGCCCTTCACGCACTAGGGAAACTTCCCAACAAGAAGGCACCAGGGCCGGACGGCATACCCAACGAGTTGCTGAAAGCAGCAGCCCAGGGTATTGCCCCGGCCCTGGCACACATAGCGAATCAATGCATGAGGGTGGGCGTTTTTCCACGCAAGTGGAAAACCGCCAAGCTCACCCTGATACCCAAGCCCGGGAAGCCAGCAAAGAACCCTTCCTCCTACCGTCCTATCTGCCTACTCGACGGACTTGCGAAGACGGTAGAGAGGATGATCGCCGACAGGCTAACGGAGGCAATTGAAGCCTCAGGCGGTCTCCACACCCAGCAATACGGGTTCAGGAGGAACCCATCCACCACGGACGCGATCCTGGTGGTGAGGGAGCAAGTTAAGAGCGCGAACACCGGCACATGGAGAAGGCGAGCCCACTGCATTATGGCAACCCTGGACGTAGCAAACGCATTCAACACGTTACCATGGGGAACCATTAATGCAGCGCTCGCCCGGAAGAACATTCCCAGAGCCCTACAAAACATTGTCAGGGCTTACCTCAGCGACCGACGGGTCACCTATGAGGGCATCGCAGGACTCGGAACCCATGAGGTCACGGGGGGGGGGGGGGGGGTACCCCAGGGTTCAGTCCTGGGCCCCCTACTTTGGAACGTGGCCTTTGACGACGTTCTGCGGCTTGAGCTGCCGGAGGAAACATCGTTGGTGGCATTCGCTGACGATCTAGCGGTGGTCGCCAATGCAAGGGACTTTGAGCTGGCCAAAACCAAACTGAAAGACACAGTGGACATGGTGGGTGAGTGGACGACGGCCAACGGTCTAACCATCGCGGCTGCGAAAACGGAGGTCGCCCTGCTCTCCACTAAGAGAGCAGGTGTCGACGAGGCCACCAGAACCATCGAGCTACTGGGAGTGACACATCCCATTCTAAGAAGAATCAAATACCTGGGTACGGTCCTGGAGTCCAACCCACACCACACTGCCCAAGTGTTGGAAGCAGCAGCAAAAGCAACCCGAACGGAGGCCGCATTGGCGAGACTACTCCCAAATCTTGGAGGCCCTAGCATGGGAAGGAGAAGATTGTTAGCGCTGGTCTCTCGAGTCTAGCTATCCTACGCTGCCCCCGCCTGGGCGGATGCTACGAAGACCAAAAGGAACGCAGAGAGGCTACGGCGGGCGCTGAGAACCAGCGCGCTCCGAATAAGTATGGCGTACAGGACTGTATCGACCGATGCGGTGGAGGTAAGTGCCGGCACCATACCCGGCGACCTTCTGGTCATCGAACGCGCACGAATCGACGAGAGGAGGAGGGGCGGAGCAACTCGAAGAGAAGCCCAGGACCAAGCAAGGCAGGACACCTACCGAGCGTGGCAGACGAGGTGGGAAGGCAGCCAAAATGGTGCATGGACGAGGAGGGTGATCCCGCAGATCGAGCCGTGGGTCACGAGGGGCCATGGGGACCTGGATCATTGGACTACCCAGACCCTATCCGGACATGGAGTGTTCCAATCATACCTCTACCGGATAGGGAAGGCGGAATCTGCAAAATTCCGATACTGTGGTGGTACCGATGATCCGGTCCACACCATATTCCATTGCCTCCGCTGGGAGACCAACAGGACACACCTTTGGCTGCAGACAGGAGAGACAGGACCGGAGAGTATAGGTACGAGTATACTCGAAGACAAAGACAAGTGGGACGCGTTCGCGGCTTTCTCCCGGACAGTGATGGGGAGAAAGTTCGACGACGACTTGCGGAACCCACAAGACTAACGGACCAAGACGAAAGACGGAAACTGACGGACTGACCTCGTTCCCCCATTTTTCATTTGTTTCATACCTTTCCCGCTTTTATTAACAAGAGACCCGAATAACGAACTGACGTAAGACGGTCCGGGGGGCTTAGGAATGCCTGTTAGGCGGTCAAGCCCCTCGTCGACAGAACCTGGGTTTTGGTTTAGTCGGTAGGCGCCCCGGCCAATACGCGGGGTGAATCCGACACTACCCATGCCTATCACCATAGTGGTGATAGTGGAGGCATGGGTGTCTTTCGAAGATTCCACCCCAGATGAAAAAAAAAAGTACCGTATATTTATGAAACTTTAGGCACAACGTCACAGAATAAACATCAAAATGTGTCCATGAAAATTTGGTATTTGCAGCTTGTAACGAGTAGTGAGATTCAGAAACCAACTTGAATCTGATAGCGGAAAGTGAGACAAACACGACGAGACCATACACGTGAAGAATCATTAATCGAGTGAACTGTAATCTAATCTGAAACACCATACAAAATCAATGTAAATTTGAATTTTACACCGTTTCAGGACCTCAATTTTTAGACACCAGGTGTCGCTTTAGAATCGTATAGAGGTCAATATACTGTGTATTGTTTATTTGTTGCTTTTTATTAACAGTCAGGGACCTACAGACAGCTTCATCTGTAAATTGAATTTCAACTCATTATTTTGTTTCTACTCGCTTTGATAGATATTTTACCACGGCGCCAATTCACAAGTACAAGTTTAAAATCAATTGAAAATATCTGGTGTGGGCACCACACGACTTTCCGAATTACATGACCTATTTCATTTTGTATAACAGTTTCGACATTTTCAACTTTTGGGCTTTTTTTTAATTTTTTGATATTTTGACTTTTATCAAATTTGTTGACATTTTTTACTGTTTCTAAAACTTATTTTGCGTTTTTGACATTTTCTGACATATTTAATATTGTTGAATTTTTTTTAACTTTTTTGTACTTTTTTGACTTTTTTCTTAGTTTTTTTGGCTTTTTTAATATTCTTGGCTTCTTTTGACATTTTTTACTTTGTTAACTTTTGACATTTTTTACTTTGTTAACTTTTTGACATTTTTTATTTTTTTACTTTTTTGACACTTCTGATATATTTTTTACTTTCTTTGAAATTTTTGACACGTGAAATTTTGACATTTTCACGTTTTGACATTTTGACTTTTTATCTTTTTAGCATTATGACATTTTAACATAATGACATTCTGACATTTTAACATTTTGGCATTCTGACATTTTTACATTTTAACATATTTACATTTAGGCATTTTCAAATGTTCACATTTTCACATGAAAATGTAATGTAATTACTAATGTATATTTTCAATACCTTACTACATTTAAGATAAGACAATTTTCGCTAATGCCGCGCTTGATTTACGCCACGCCCGCTGACGTCACGCTGACGTCACGTATATTATTTATTAATTGTGATATGCGCAATAGGAAATCGGTATTATTGAGAAATCTTCTGTTTTAGTGAACCGATCTTGCTCAAATTTTCACAGGGTCGCCGAAGCGCGGGTGCTCACCCGATTTCCAAATTTGGTCGCGATCTGTTGTGCCGTTTTCCTATCGTGAGCGTTAAATGGTGCGGCAGAGCGCCTAATTATGCTCCGCGCGTCATGTTGATTGTGATTCCTTCGCTGTTAGCGAACTGATTGTGCTCAAATTTTCGCTGGATCGTCCGCAGATATTTGTCAAATTTGGTCGCAATCTGTTGTGTCGTTTTCCCGGAATTTTGTTCACAGACAGACAGACAGACTGACTGACTGACTGACTGACTGACTGACTGACTGACTGACTGACTGACTGACAGACTGACTGACTGACTGATAAAAAGACATAGTGGCATCAAGGGGAACGAAATAGCAGATGAACTTGCCAGGAAGGGATCCTCACATCCTCTAACAACCCAAGAGGATGAAATACTTTCTGCAGGTACTATGAAAAAAATAATAGAGCATAGGACACATGCTCTACACAAGGTAAGATGGCGAGAAACGCCGGGATGCAAACAATCAAAGGTTGCAATTAGGCAACCTTGTAAAATTGCAGCCACGGCTCGCCTTAACTTATCTAGAACCAGTCTGAAATTATTGACTAACATCCTAACCGGCCACTGCCGGCTAAACAAACACCTACACACGATGGATCTGGTGAACAGCCCGTTATGTAGAGGGTGCAATGAAGAACTAGAAACAGCAGAGCATGTAATATGCCTCTGCCCAGCTCTAGTAATCACCAGGCATCAAATACTAGGGGAGTGCTGGCCTAGTATGGTCAGCATTGGCAGCTCCTCATTCGTCAGGGTTTTGCGGCTTGCACGCAAAATTGACTGGTGGGACGAGTGAGCAGCCTTGAAAGGGAGGTTTCACAATGGGCCCATTTTGGTGCCTAAGTGTCTGTAGCTATGCTACCCTCCAGCCAACTATCCAGAACTATCCAGACTGACTGACTGACTGACAGACAGACATACATACCACACACAGACATCGCAAAAATCGGGTTTATTTCGACTATTTTGGGCATAAAACGTAACGAAAATTGAATATGTTTGCTAAATGGTACACGGCAACAATACTTTCCTTCTGGTGTAATTTTTTTTCCGGAAAGTTATCGCATATTTCCACAATCTTAGTTTGAAAACGTGAACACGTTTTCGGCAAAACAATACCTTCCTTTACATCAGTGATGTATACGGAAAGTAAAAAAAAAAAACAAAATGTGTTGCATAATTTTTATATCTACCCGCCTCTAAAATCGGCATGCCCAGATTGGAGCGGAAAAGTTAAAAATAGAAAATAAATACAAGGAACAAGGTGTCCAGCACGGGCGTGAAGCTTAGATCCGCACATTGGCAACAGGCTGGTGGGGTGCGGGGAGACAGAAATGGTTCATTTTCTCCCCGCTTGTCGCTATTAGTTCTATCTGTAATCACACGTTTTCAGTTGACATTTGTTGACCATAACCTGTCCCTTTGTATTGTATAGCGATATTGTGCATTATGAGTCATATAATGCTCTGTGATTATGAGTGTAAACATCGGCACTGCGGTACATACATGTAAATATCCTAATTGTGTAGTGATGCTGCAGTTTCGTGTACTTTTATATATTGTAAAACATATGTATAAATTAAACGGTAACAAATCATTTATTATCGTTTAAATTATACACGTTTAAAATTATTATGTTTTACAATATAAAGAGACTATTTTTCATTGTCATTTTGTTATAAACATTTTGTATTTTTTCAAATCAATTGTATGACAGTGGCCTGGTAAAGAATAATAATAATGAAATGTGTTAGACTTGGCCGCCGAACAAAAAATAATAAAAAAATTCCAATTTCCTTCGGCCATCTGGTGCACTGATATGTTCAGCACTAAGATCAGTAAAAAAAATTAAACAAAATATTTTGCATAATTTTTTTATCGACCCAGCCACTAAAATCGAGATAGGAGCGGAAAAGTTGAAAATAAAAATTAAATAGAAGGAACAAGGTGCTCAGGTTGAGACTTTCCATTTCCCATTATCATTTTGTTCTAAACATTGTGTAATTTTTTCAAATCAATTTTATGAAAGTGGGCTGGTAAAAATAATAATTTACGTAACAACATATATTATACAACAACGCCTATAAAAATTATTAATAAAAATATATAACTATATATTATGGTCGCCAAGACATATATAAAAGACTCCTCAAAATTTGGATTTTATTGGTCACCCCAATTGGTCAGTACAGACCCTCAAACAATCAGCCGTGCGCGCGGTCCGAGCGCCGCGCGGAGTAGAGGCTATCTTCACACCGGTTTCATTCGCGCCGTTCACTCATTTGAGAGCCATTCATTTCAATCTCGGATATCGGATTAGTATTTCGCGCAGACTGAGCGCGCAAATGAATCGAATCAGTAGTCGGTCTCAGATATCCGTATCCGCCGTTCACTCATTTGTTAGCCATTCAATAAATTTCGTTCGGACCGAGAGTCGTGTAAAGAGTTGCAGGCGCGCGCAAGTGAATGGCTCACGCATCGAAATACAAACCGAAGAGTTGGTATTCGAATGAAGCAATTTTACTGATTCGAATCACTCACTCAGTTCTAAGATTCAACTCACTGAATAGGCTCACTCTTCAGTTACCCATCTCTAGTAGATAAAAATATATATTCTCAAAATGACGAACAAATTATACAAATAAGTATCAATGAACTAAAACAAATAATAGAATCATCAATAAATATTAAAGTTGAAATAATACATTTAAAAAATGAAATTAATAGTGTAACGAGTCTCTTAATACTCAAATAAACAATGAACAATCTCCCTCGTACGCAACTGCCGTATCAAGTAACAAAAAACAAAACAATCAAACGGATAGAAAAAATATACCATGTGTTATAATAAAACCTAAAACGAAACAAGACTCTACTAAAACTAAAAAAAAAATTGTTTAATAAAATCAATTCCACGAATATTAATATTGGAGCAAATAAGATAAATACCAACTACTACCAACTATGGGGGTATTATTTAAAATGCAAAAGCATGAAAGATGTAGAGAAGCTAAAAAATGAAGCAGAGGAGAAACTTATAACTATGTACCTAGTACCAAGAGAAAAAAACCCAAAAATCAAAATAATAGAAGGGTAATAAAAATATGAAACGGAAGTACAATAATGTATTATAAATCAAAATGAATTTATTAACAAAACCGATACATTGAAAATAACATATGTAAAGAAGAGAAAAAATTAAAATTTTTGAATCTTGAAAGTTATACAAATTTCATCGTGTTGCCCATTTATTTAGCTTTAGAAAACAGTTTAATTTATTTATTTGCCACAGTTATTAACGACATAGTGCATACAAGTTTCTATAAAGTCAGTATTTTGTGATATAAAATATAGTAAAAAATTAAATTTTTGAATCTTGAAAATTATACAATTTTCATCAGGTTACACATTTATTTAGCTTTAGAAAACAGTTTGATTTTTTTATTTGCCTCAGTTATTAACGACGTAATGCATAAAAGTTACGATGAAGTCACTATTCGCGATATACAAAATTGTAAAAAATCAAATTTATGAATCTTGTAAAGTATACAAATTTCATCAAGTTGCCTATTTAATTACCTTCAGGAAACAGTTTCACTTATTTATTTGCCTCAGTTATTAACGACGTTCTGCATAAAAGTTTCTATAAAGTCACTGTTCGTGATACAAACAATTGTAAAAAACAGTTTTTGAATCTTGAAAATTATACAAACTTCATAATGTTTCCCATTTACTTGGCTTTATTAAACAATTTGATTTATTTATTTGCCTCAGTCATTAACGACGTGATGCATAAAAGTTTCCATGGTCACTATTCGCGATATAAAAAATTTAAAAAAATCTAATTTTTGAATCTTGAAAGTTATACAAATTTCATCATGTTGCACATTTATTAACCTTTAGAAAACAGTTTGATTTATTTATTTGCCTCAGTTATTAACGACGTAGTGCTTAAAAGTTTCTATAAAGTCACTATATCATGATACAAAATCAGGTTGTCCATTTATTTAACTTTATAAAATAGTATGATTTATTCATTTGCCTCAGTTATTAACGACGTAGTGCATACAAGTTTCTATAAAGTCACTATTTCGTGATACAAAAAATTGTAAAAAATCAAATTTTTTATTCTTGAAAATTATACAAATTTCATCAGGGTATCCATTTATTTAGCTTTAGAAAACAGTTTGATTTATTTATTTTCTTTAGTTATTAACGACGTAATGAGTCACTATTCGCAATATAAAAAATTGTAAAAAATCAAATTATTGATTCTTGAAAATTATACAAATTCCATAATGTTGCCCATTTATTTGGCTTTAGAAAACAGTTTGATTTATTTATTTGCCTCAGTTATTAACAACGTAATGCATAAAAGTTTCTATAAAATCACTTTTCGCGATATAAAAAATTGTAAAAAAAATTTGAATCTTGAAAGTTATAGAAATTTTATCATGTTGCCTATTTATTTAGCGTTAGAAAACAGTTTGATTTATTTATTTGCCTCAGTTATTAACGACGTAGTGCATAAAAGTTTGTATAAAGTCACAAATTCGTGATACAAAAAATTGTAAAAATAAAAAGTTTGATTCTTGAAAATTATACAAATTTCATCAGGTTGCCCATTTATTGTTTTCTAAAGCTAAAACAGTTTAATTTATTTATTTGCCTCAGTTATTAACGACGTAATGCATAAAAGTTACTATGAAGTCACTATTCGCGATACAAAATTGTAAAAAATCAAATTTATGAATCCTGTAAAGTATACAAATTTCATCAAGTTGCCTATTTAATTACCTTCAGGAAACAGTTTCACTTATTTATTTGCCTCAGTTTTTAACGACGTAGTGCATAAAAGTTTCTATAAAGTCACTATTCGTCACACAAACAATTGTAAAAAAAACATTTTTTTGAATCTCGAAAATTATACACACTTCATAATGTTGCCCATTTATTTGGCTTTACAAAACAATTTGATTTATTTATTTGTCTCAGTTATTAACGACGTAATGCATAAAAGTTTCTATAAGATTACTATTCGCGATATAAAAAATTGTTAAAAATCAAATTTTTGAATCTTGAAAGTTATGCAAATTTCATCATGTTGCCCATTTATTTAGCTTTAGAAAAGAGTTTAATTTATTTAATTGCCTCAGTTATTAACGACATAGTGCATAAAAGTTTCTATAAAGTCACTATTTCGTGATACAAAAAATTGTAAGAGAAACAAATTTTTGAATCTTTATTATATTTTTATTCTATATTTTATCAGGTTGCCCATTGATTTAGCTTTAGAAAACAGTTTGATTTAAATATTAGCCTCAGTAATTAACGACATAGTGCATATAAGTACCTATGAAATCACTATTTCGTGATACAAAAAATTGTAAAAAAATTTATTTTTGAATCTTGAAAATTATACAAGTTTCATAGTATTGACCATTTATTTAGCTTTAGAAAACAGTTTGATTTATTTATTTTCTTTAGTTATTAACGACGTAAAATCAAATTTTTGATTATTGAAAATTATACAAATTTCATTAGGTTGCCCATTTTGTAGCTGAAGAAAACAGTTTGATTTATTTATTTGCCTCAGTAATTAACGACAGAGTGCATAAAAGTTTCTATGAAATCACTATTTCGTGATACAAAATATTGTAAAAAATTAAATTTTTGAATCTTGAAAATTATACAAATTTCATAGTGTTGACCATTTATTTAGCTTTAGAAAACAGTTTGATTTATTTATTTTCTTTAGTTATTAACGACGTAATGCATAACAGTCTTAATGAAGTCACTATTCGCAATATAAAAGATTGTACAAAATCAAATTTTTGACTCTTGAAAATTAATCAACTTTCATCAGGTTGCCCATTCATTTGGCTTTAGAAAACAGTTTGATTTATTTATTTGCCTCAGTTATTAACGACGTAATGCATAAAAGTTTCTATGAAGTCACTATTCGTGATACAAACAATTGTAAAAAACAGTTTCATTTATTTACTTGCCTGAGTTATTAACGACATAATGCAGGAAACAGTTTTACTTATTTATTTGCCTCAGTTATTAACGACATAGTGCATACAAATTTCTATAAAGTCACTATTCGTGATACTAACAATTGTAAAAAATCTAATTTTTGAATCTTGAAAATCATACAAACTTTATAATGATGCACATTTATTTGGCTTTAGAAAACAGTTTGATTTATTTATTTACCTCAGTCACCTTTCGCGATATAAAAACTTGTAAACATATAATTTTTGATCCTTGAAAATTATATAAATTTCATCATGTTGCACATTTATGTAGCTTTAGAAAACAGTTTGAGTTATTTATTTGCCTCAGTTATTAACGACGTAGCGTATAAAAGTTTCTATAAAATTGCTATTTCGTGATACAAAAAATTGTAAAAATCAAATTTTTGATTCTTGAGAATTATACAAATTTCATAAGGTTGCCCATTTATTTAGCTTTAGAAAACAGTTTGATTAATTTATTTGCCTCAGTTATTAACGTGCATAAAAGTTTCTATGAAGTCACTATTCGCGATATAAAAACTTGTAAAAAATCTAATTTTTGATCCTTGAAATTTATATAAATTTCATCATGTTGCACATTTATCTAGCTTTAGAAAACAGTTTGATTTATTTATTTGCCTCAGTTATTAACGACGTGGTGCATAAAAGTTTCTATAGTCAGTACTTCGTGATTCAAAAAATTGTAGAAAATCAAACTTTTGACTTGAAAATGATTCAAATTTCATCAGGTTGCCCTTTTATTTGGCTTTAGAAACCAGTTTGATTTATTTATTTGCCTCAGTTATTAACGACGTAATGCATTAAAGTTTCTATAAAGTCACTATATCCTGATACAAAAATTGTAAAATAACAAATTTTTGATTATTGAAAATTATACAAATTTTACCAGGTTACCCATTTATTTAGCTTTAGAAAACAGTTTAATTTATTTATTTGCTTACGTTATTAACGACGTAATGCATACAAGTTTTAATGAAGTCACTATTCGCGATATAAAAACTTGTAAAAATTAAATTTTTGATCCTTGAAAATTATAAAAATTTCATCATGTTGCACATTTATGTAGCTTTAGAAAACAGTTTAATTTATTTATTTGCCTCAGTTATTAACGACGTAATGCATAAAAGTTTTTATGAAGTGATTATTCGCGATATAAAAACTTGTAAAAAATAAAAATTTTGATTTTTGAGAATTATACAAATTTTATCAAGTTGCCCATTTATTTAGCTTTAGAAAACAGTTTGATTTATTTATTTGCCTCTGTTATTAACGACGTAATGCATAAAAGTTTCTATAAAGTCACTATTCGTGATACAAACAATTGTAAAAAATCAAATTTTTGAATCATGAAAATAATACAAACGTCATAATATTGCCCATTTATTTGGCTTTAGGAAACAGTTTGATTTATTTATTTACCTCAGTTATTAACGACGTAGTGTATTAAATTTTCTATAAAGTCACTATTTCGTGATACAAAAAAATTTAAAAATAATATTTGTGATTCTTGAGAATTATACAACTTTCATCAGGTTGCCCATTTATTTAGCTTTAGAAAACAGTTTGATTTGTTTATTTGCCTCAGTTATTAACGACGTAATGCATAAAAGTTTTTATGAAGTCACTATTCGCGATACAAACAATTGTAAAAAATCAAACTTTTGAATCTTGAAAATTATACAAACTTCATAATGTTGCTCATTTATTTGGCTTCAGAAAACAGTTTGATTTGTTTATTTGCCTTAGTTATTAACGACGTAATGCATACAAGTTTCTATAAAGTTACTATTCGTGATACAAACAATTGTAAAAAATCAAATTTTTGAATCTTGAAAATTATACAACCTTCATAATGTTGCTCATTTATTTGGCTTTAGAAAACAGTTTGATTTATATATTTGCCTCAGTTATTAACGACGTAATGCATAAACGTTTCTATAAAGTTACTATTCGTGATACAAACAATTGTAAAAAATCAAATTTTTGAAGTTTGAAAATTATACAAACTTGGCTTTAGAAAACAGTTTGATTTATATATTTGCCTCAGTTATTGACGACGTAATGCATAAAAGTTTTAATGAAGTCACTATTCGCGATATAAAAACTTGTAATAAATCAAATTTTTGATTCTTGAAAATTATACAAATATCATCAGGTTGCCCACTTATTTAGCTTTAGAACAGTTTGATTTGTTTATTTGCCTCAGTTATTAACGACGTAATGCATAAAAGTTTTTATGAAGTCACTATTCGCAATATAAAAACTTGTAAAAAATCAAATTTTTGATTCTTGAAAATTATACAAACTTCATAATGTTGCTCATTTATTTGGCTTTAGAAAACAGTTTGATTTGTTTATTTGTCTCAGTTAATAACGACGTAATGCATAAAAATTTCTATGAATCAACTATTAAATTTTAAATTAAATATATAAAAAATTGTAAAAAATCAAATTTTTGAATCTTGAAAGTTATACAAATTTCATCATGTTGCCCATTTATTTAGATTTAGAAAACAGTTTAATTTATTGATTTGCCTCAGTTATTAACGACACACTGCATAAAAGTTTTTATGAAGTCACTATTCGCAATGTAAAAACTTGTAAAAAATCTAATTTTTTATGCTTGAAAATTATATAAATTTCATTATGTTGCACTTTTATGTAGCTTTAGAAAACAATTTGATATATTTATTTCCCTCAGTTATTAACGACGTAGTGTATAAAAGTTTCTATAAAGTCACTATTTCGTGATACAAAAAATTGTAAAAAATCAAATTTATGAATCTTGTGAATTATACAAATTTCATCAAGTTGCCTATTTAATTACCTTCAGGAAATAGTTTGACTTATATATTTGCCTCAGCTATTAACGACGTAGTGCATAAAAGTTTCCATAAAGTCACTATTCGTGATACAAACAATTGTAAAAAATCAATTTTTTGAATCTTGAAAATTATACAAACTTCATAATGTTGCTCATTTATTTGGCTTTGCAAAACAGTTTGAGGTATTTATTTGCCTCATTATTAACGACCTAATACATAAAAGTTTTTATGAAATCACTCTTCGCGATATAAAAACTTGTCAAAAATCAAATTTATGAATCTTGTAAAGTATACACATTTCATCAAGTTGCCTATTTAATTACCTTCAGGAAACAGTTTCACTTATTTATTTGCCTCAGTTATTAACGGCATAGTGCATAAAAGTTTCTATAAAGTTACTGATTCGTGAAATTGTAAAAATCAAATTTTTGATTCTTGAAAATTATACAAATTTCATCAGGTTGCTTGCCCATTTATTTAGCTTTAGAAAACAGTTTGATTTGTTTATTTGCCTCAGTTATTAACGACGTAATGCATAAAAGTTTTTATGAAGTCACTATTCGCAATATAAAAACTTGTAAAAAATCAAATTTTTGATTCTTGAAAATTATACAAACTTCATAATGTTGCTCATTTATTTGGCTTTAGAAAACAGTTTGATTTGTTTATTTGTCTCAGTTATTAACGACGTAATGCATAAAAAATTCTATGAAGTCACTATTCGCGATTTAAAAAATTGTAAAAAATCAAATTTATGAATCTTGAAAATTATACAAATTTCACAATGTTGCTCATTTACTTGGCTTTAGAAAACAGTTTGATTTATTTATTTGCCTCAGTTATTAACGACGTAATGCATAAACGTTTCTATAAAGTTACTATTCGTGATACAAACAATTGTAATAAAATCAAATTTTTGAAGCTTGAAAATTATACAAACTTCATACTGTTGCTCATTTATTTGGCTTTAGAAAACAGTTTGATTTATATATTTGCCTCAGTTATTGACGACGTAATGCATAAAAGTTTTAATGAAGTCACTATTCGCGATATAAAACCTTCAAAAAATCAAATTTTTGATTCTTGAAAATTAAACAAATTTCATCAGGTTGCCTACTTATTTAGCTTTAGAAAACAGTTTGATTTGTTTATTTGCCTCAGTTATTAACGACGTAATGCATAAAAGTTCTTATGAAGTCACTATTCGCAATATAAAAACTTGTAAAAAATCAAATTTTTGATTCTTGAAAATTATACAAACTTCATAATGTTGCTCATTTATTTGGCTTTACAAAACAGTTTGAGGTATTTATTTGCCTCATTATTAACGACCTAATGCATACAAGTTTTTATGAAATCACTCTTCGCGATATTAAAACTTGTCAAAAATCAAATTTATGAATCTTGTAAAGTATACACATTTCATCAAGTTGCCTATTTAATTACCTTCAGGAAACAGTTTCACTTATTTATTTGCCTCAGTTATTAATGGCATAGTGCATAAAAGTTTCTATAAAGTTACTGATTCGTGAAATTGTAAAAATCAAATTTTTGATACTTGAAAATTATACAAATTTCATCAGGTTGCTTGCCCATTCATTTAGCTTTAGAAAACAGTTTGATTTGTTTATTTGCCTCAGTTATTAACGACGTAATGCATAAAAGTTTTTATGAAGTCACTATTCGCAATATAAAAACTTGTAAAAAATCAAATTTTTGATTCTTGAAAATTATACAAACTTCATAATGTTGCTCATTTATTTGGCTTTAGAAAACAGTTTGATTTATATATTTGCCTCAGTTATTGACGACGTAATGCATAAAAGTTTTAATGAAGTCACTATTCGCGATATAAAACCTTCAAAAAATCAAATTTTTGATTCTTGAAAATTATACAAATTTTATCAGGTTGCCTACTTATTTAGCTTTAGAAAACAGTTTGATTTGTATATTTGCCTCAGTTATTAACGACGTAATGCATAAAAGTTTTTATGAAGTCACTATTCGCAATATAAAAACTTGTAAAAAATCAAATTTTTGATTCTTGAAAATTATACAAACTTCATAATGTTGCTCATTTATTTGGCTTTAGAAAGCAATTTGATTTATATATTTGCCTCAGTTATTGACGACGTAATGCATAAAAGTTTTAATGAAGTCACTATTCGCGATATAAAACCTTCAAAAAATCAAATTTTTGACTCTTGAAAATTATACAAATTTCATCAGGTTGCCTACTTATTTAGCTTTAGAAAACAGTTTGATTTGTATATTTGCCTCAGTTATTAACGACGTAATGCATAAAAGTTTTTATGAAGTCACTATTCGCAATATAAAAACTTGTAAAAAATCAAATTTTTGATTCTTGAAAATTATACAAACTTCATAATGTTGCTCATTTATTTGGCTTTAGAAAGCAGTCTGATTTATATATTTGCCTCAGTTATTGACGACGTAATGCATAAAAGTTTTAATGAAGTCACTATTCGCGATATAAAACCTTCAAAAAATCAAATTTTTGATTCTTGAAAATTATACAAATTTCATCAGGTTGCCTACTTATTTAGCTTTAGAAAACAGTTTGATTTGTATATTTGCCTCAGTTATTAACGACGTAATGCATAAAAGTTTTTATGAAGTCACTATTCGCAATATAAAAACTTGTAAAGAATCAAATTTTTGATTCTTGAAAATTATACAAACTTCATAATGTTGCTCATTTATTTGGCTTTAGAAAACAGTTTGATTTGTTTATTTGCCTCAGTTATTAACGATGTAATGCATAAAAATTTCTATGAAGTCACTATTCGCGATTTAAAAAATTGTAAAAAATAAAATTTATGAATCTTGTAAATTATACAAATTTCATCATGTTGTCTATTTAATTACCTTCAGGAAAAAGTTTGACTTATTTATTTGCATCAGTTATTAACGACGTAGTGCATAAACGTTTCTATAAAGTCACTATTCGTGATACAAACAATTGTAAAAAATCAAATTTTGGATCTTGAAAATTATACAACCTTCATAATGTTGCTCATTTATTTGTCTTCAGAAAACAGTTTTGATTTATTTATTTGCCTTAGTTATTAACGACGTAATGCATAAAAGTTTCTATAAAGTTACTATTCGTGATACAAACAATTGTAAAAAATCAAATTTTTGAAGCTTGAAAATTATACAAACCTCATAATGTTGCTCATTTATTTGGCTTTAGAAAACAGTTTGATTTGTTTATTTGCCTCAGTTATTAACGACGTAATGCATAAAAATTTCTATGAAGTCACTATTCGCGATTTAAAAAAATGTAAAAAATCAAATTAATGAATCTTCTAAATTATACAAATTTCATCATGTTGTTTATTTAATTACCTTCAGGAAATAGTTTGACTTATTTATTTGCCTCAGTTATTAACGACGTAGTGCATAAAAGTTTCTATAAAGTTACTATTAGTGATACAAACAATTGTAAAAAATAAAATTTTGAATCTTGAAAATTATACAACCTTCATAATGTTGTTCATTTTTTGGCTTCAAAAAACAGTTTGATTTATTTATTTGCCTTAGTTATTTGGATTTAGAAAACAGTTTGATTTATTTATTTGCCTCTGTTATTAACGACGTAATTCATAAAAGTTTCTATAAAGTTACTATTCGTGATACAAACAATTGTAAAAAATCAAATTTTTGAATCTTGAAAATTATACACATTTCATAATGTTGCTCATTTATTTGGCTTTAGAAAACAGTTTGATTTATTTATTTGCCTCAGTTATTAACGACGTAATGCATAAACGTTTCTATAAAGTTACTATTCGTGATACAAACAATTGTAAAAAAAATTTGAAGCTTGAAAATGATACAAACTTCATAATGTTGCTCATTTATTTGGCTTTAGAAAACAGTTTGATTTGTTTATTTGCCTCAGTTATTAACGACGTAATGCATAAAAGTTTTAATGACGTCACTATTCGCGATATAAAAACTTGTAAAAAATCAAATTTAGATTCTTGAAAATTATACAAATTTCATCAGGTTGCCCATTTATTTAGCTTTAGAACACAGTTTGATTTGTTTATTTGCCTCAGTTATTAACGACGTAATGCATAAAAGTTTTTATGAAGTCACTATTCGTGATATAAAAACTTGTAAAAAATCAAATTTTTGATTCTTGAAAATTATACAAACTTCATAATGTTGCTCATTTATTTGGCTTTAGAAAACAGTTTGATTTGTTTATTTTCCTCAGTTATTAATGACGTAATGCATAAAAATTTCTATGAAGTCACTATTCGCGATTTAAAAAATTGTAAAAAATCAAATTTATGAATCTTGTAAATTATACAAATTTCATCACGTTGTCTATTTAATTACCTTCAGGAAATAGTTTGACTTATTTATTTGCCTCAGTTATTAACGACGTAGTGCATAAAAGTTTCTATAAAGTCACTATTCGTGATACAAACAATTGTAAAAAATCAAATTTTTGATTCTTGAAAATTTTACAAACTTCATAATGTTGCTCATTTATTTGGCTTTAGAAAACAGTTTGATTTGTTTATTTGTCTCAGTTACTAACGACGTAATGCATACAAATTTCTATGAAGTCACTATTCGCGATTTAAAAAATTGTAAAAAATCAAATTTATGAATCTTGAAAATTATACAAATTTCATAATGTTGCTCATTTATTTGGCTTTATAAAACAGTTTGATTTATTTATTTGCCTTAGTTATTAACGACGTAATGCATAAACGTTTCTATAAAGTTACTATTCGTGATACAAACAATTGTAAAAAATCAATTTTTTGAAGCTTGAAAATTATACAAACTTCATAATGTTGCTCATTTATTTGGCTTTAGAAAACAGTTTGATTTATATATTTGCCTCAGTTATTGACGACGTAATGCATAAAAGTTTTAATGAAGTCACTATTCGCGATATAAAACCTTCAAAAAATCAAATTTTTGATTCTTGAAAATTATACAAACTTCATAATGTTGCTCATTTATTTGGCTTTAGAAAACAGTTTGATTTGTTTATTTGTCTCAGTTACTAACGACGTAATGCATACAAATTTCTATGAAGTCACTATTCGCGATTTAAAAAATTGTAAAAAATCAAATTTATGAATCTTGAAAATTATACAAATTTCATAATGTTGCTCATTTATTTGGCTTTATAAAACAGTTTGATTTATTTATTTGCCTTAGTTATTAACGACGTAATGCATAAACGTTTCTATAAAGTTACTATTCGTGATACAAACAATTGTAAACAATCAAATTTTTGAAGCTTGAAAATTATACAAACTTCATAATGTTGCTCATTTATTTGGCTTTAGAAAACAGTTTGATTTATATATTTGCCTCAGTTATTGACGACGTAATGCATAAAAGTTTTAATGAAGTCACTATTCGCGATATAAAACCTTCAAAAAATCAAATTTTTGATTCTTGAAAATTATACAAACTTCATAATGTTGCTCATTTATTTGGCTTTAGAAAACAGTTTGATTTGATTATTTGCCTCAGTTATTAAAGACGTAATGCATAAAAATTTCTATGAAGTCACTATTAGCGATTTAAAAAATTGTAAAAAATCAAATTTTTGAATCTTGAAAGTTATACAAATTTCATCATGTTGCCCATTTATTTAGATTTAGAAAACAGTTTAATTTATTGATTTGCCTCATTCATTAACGACACACTGCATAAAAGTTTTTATGAAGTCACTATTCGCGATATAAAAACTTGTAAAAAATCTAATTTTTTATCCTTGAAAATTATATAAATTTCATTATGTTGCACTTTTATGTAGCTTTAGAAAACAATTTGATATATTTTTTTGCCTCAGTTATTAACGACGTAGTGTATAAAAGTTTCTATAAAGTCGCTATTTCGTGATACAAAAAATTGTAAAAAATCAAATTTATGAATCTTGTTAATTATACAAATTTCATCATGTTGACTATTTAATTACCTTCAGGAAACAGTTTGACTTATTTATTTGCCTCAGTTATTAACTACGTAATGCATACAAGTTTCTATAAAGTTACTATTCGTGATACAAACAATTGTAAAAAATCAAATTTTTGATTCTTGAAAATTATACAAACTTCATAATGTTGCTCATTTATTTGGCTTTAGGAAACAGTTTGAGTTATATATTTGCCTCAGTTATTAACGACGTAATGCATAAAAGTTTTAATGAAGTCACTATTCGCGATATAAAAACTTCTAAAAAATCAAATTTATGAATCTTGTAAAGTAAACAAATTTCATCAAGTTGCCTATTTAATTACCTTCAGGAAACAGTTTCACTTATTTATTTGCCTCAGTTATTAACGACATAGTGCATAAAAGTTTCTATAAAGTTACTGATTCGTGAAATTGTAAAAATCAAATTTTTGATTCTTGAAAATTATACAAATTTCATCAGGTTGCCCACTTATTTAGCTTTAGAAAACAGGTTGATTTGTTTATTTGCCTCAGTTATTAACGACGTAATGCATACAAATTTCTATGAAGTCACTATTCGTGTTACAAACAATTGTAAAAAATAAAATTTTGAATATTGAAAATTATACAACCTTCATAATGTTGCTCATTTTTTGGCTTCAGAAAACAGTTTGATTTATTTATTTGCCTTAGATATTAACGACGTAATGCATAAAGGTTTCTATAAAGTTACTATTCGTGATACAAACAATTGTAAAAAAATAAATTTTTGAAGCATGAAAATTATACAAACTTCATAATGTTGCTCATTTATTTGGCTTTAGAAAACAGTTTGATTTGTTTATTTGCCTCAGTTATTAACGACCTAATGCATAAAAGTTTTTATGAAGTCATTATTCGGGATATAAAAACTTGTAAAAAATCAAATTTTTGATTCTTGAAAATTATACAAATTTCATCAGGTTGCCCACTTATTTAGCTTTAGAAAATAGTTTGAGTTGTTTATTTGCCTCAGTTATTAACGACGTAATGCATAAAAGTTTTTATAAAGTCACTATTCGCAATATAAAAACTTGTAAAAAATCAAAATTTTGATTCTTGAAAATTATACAAACATCATAATGTTGCTCATTTATTTGGCTTTAGAAAACAGTTTGATTAGTTTATTTGCCTCAGTTATTAACGACGTAATGCATAAACGTTTCTATAAAGTCACTATTCGTGATACAAAAAATTGTAAAAAATCAAATTTATGAATCTTGAAAATTATACAAATTTCATAATGTTGCTCATTTAGTCGGCTTTAGAAAACAGTTTGATTTATTTATTTTCCTCAGTTATTAACGACGTAGTGCATAAACGTTTCTATAAAGTTACTATTCGTGATACAATTGTAAAAAATCAAATTATACAAATTTCATCATGTTGTCTATTTAATTAGCTTCAGGAAAAAGTTTGATTTATTTATTTGCCTCAGTTATTAACGACGTAGTGCATAAACGTTTCTATAAAGTCACTATTCGTGATACAAAAAATTGTAAAAAATCAAATTTTGAATCTTGAAAATTATACAACCTTCATAATGTATCTCATTTTTTGGCTTCAAAAAAAACAGTTTGATTTATGTATTTGCCTTAGATATTAACGACGTAATGCATAAAAGTTTCTATAAAGTTACTATTCGTGATACAAACAATTGTAAAAAATCAAATTTTTGAAGCTTGAAAATTATACAAACTTCATAATGTTGCTCATTTATTTGGCTTTAGAAAACAGTTTGATTTATTTATTTGCCTCTGTTATTAACGACGTAATGCATAAAAGTTTCTATAAAGTTACTATTCGTGATACAAACAATTGTAAAAAATCAAATTTTAGAATCTTGAAAATTATACAAATTTCATAATGTTGCTCATTTATTTGGCTAGAAAACAGTTTGATTTATTTATTTGCCTCGGTTATTAATGACGTAATGCATAAAAGTTATTATTCGTGATACAAACAATTGTAAAAAATTTTTGAAGCTTGAAAATTATACAAACTTCATAATGTTGCTCATTTATTTGGCTTTAGAAAACAGTTTGATTTATATATTTGCCTCAGTTATTGACGACGTAATGCATAAAAGTTTTAATGAAGTCACTATTCGCGATATAAAAACTTGTAAAAAATCAAATTTTTGATTCTTGAAAATTATACAAATTTCAACAGGTTGCTCATTTATTTAGCTTTAGAAAACAGTTTGATTTGTTTATTTGCCTCAGTTATTAACGACGTAATGCATAAAAGTTTCTATAAAGTCACTATTCGTGATACAAACAATTGTAAAAAATCAAATTTTTGATTCTTGAAAATTATACAAATTTCATCAGGTTGCCCACTTATTTAGCTTTAGAAAACAGTTTGATTTGTTTATTTGCCTCAGTTATTAACCACGTAATGCATAAAAGTTTTTATGAAGTCACTATTCGCAATATAAAAACTTGTAAAAAATCAAATTTTTGATTCTTGAAAATTATACAAACTTCATAATGTTGCTCATTTATTTGGCTTTAGAAAACAGTTTGATTTGTTTATTTGCCTCAGTTATTAACGACGTAATGCATAAAAGTTTCTATAAAGTCACTATTCGTGATACAAACAATTGTAAAAAATCAAATTTTTGATTCTTGAAAATTATACAAATTTCATCAGGTTGCCCACTTATTTAGCTTTAGAAAACAGTTTGATTTGTTTATTTGCCTCAGTTATTAACGACCTAATGCATACAAGTTTTTATGAAGTCATTATTCGGGATATAAAAACTTGTAAAAAATCAAATTTTTGATTCTTGAAAATTATACAAATTTCATCAGGTTGCCCACTTATTTAGCTTTAGAAAACAGTTTGATTTGTTTATTTGCCTCAGTTATTAACGACGTAATGCATAAAAGTTTTTATAAAGTCACTATTCGCAATATAAAAACTTGTAAAAAATCAAATTTTTGATTCTTGAAAATTATACAAACATCATAATGTTGCTCATTTATTTGGCTTTAGAAAACAGTTTGATTTGTTTATTTGCCTCAGTTATTAACGACGTAGTGCATAAACGTTTCTATAAAGTCACTATTCGTGATACAAAAAATTGTAAAAAATCAAATTTTGAATCTTGAAAATTATACAACCTTCATAATGTATCTCATTTTTTGGCTTCAAAAAAACAGTTTGATTTATTTATTTGCCTTAGATATTAACGACGTAATGCATAAAAGTTTCTATAAAGTCACTATTCGTGATACAAAAAAATGTAAAAAATCAAATTTTGAATCTTGAAAATTATACAACCTTCATAATGTATCTCATTTTTTGGCTTCAAAAAAAAAACAGTTTGATTTATTTATTTGCCTTAGATATTAACGACGTAATGCATAAAAGTTTCTATAAAGTTACTATTCGTGATACAAACAATTGTAAAAAATCAAATTTTAGAATCTTGAAAATTATACAAATTTCATAATGTTGCTCATTTATTTGGCTAGAAAACAGTTTGATTTATTTATTTGCCTCGGTTATTAATGACGTAATGCATAAAAGTTATTATTCGTGATACAAACAATTGTAAAAAATTTTTGAAGCTTGAAAATTATACAAACTTCATAATGTTGCTCATTTATTTGGCTTTAGAAAACAGTTTGATTTATATATTTGCCTCAGTTATTGACGACGTAATGCATAAAAGTTTTAATGAAGTCACTATTCGCGATATAAAAACTTGTAAAAAATCAAATTTTTGATTCTTGAAAATTATACAAATTTCAACAGGTTGCTCATTTATTTAGCTTTAGAAAACAGTTTGATTTGTTTATTTGCCTCAGTTATTAACGACGTAATGCATAAAAGTTTCTATAAAGTCACTATTCGTGATACAAACAATTGTAAAAAATCAAATTTTTGATTCTTGAAAATTATACAAATTTCATCAGGTTGCCCACTTATTTAGCTTTAGAAAACAGTTTGATTTGTTTATTTGCCTCAGTTATTAACGACCTAATGCATACAAGTTTTTATGAAGTCATTATTCGGGATATAAAAACTTGTAAAAAATCAAATTTTTGATTCTTGAAAATTATACAAATTTCATCAGGTTGCCCACTTATTTAGCTTTAGAAAACAGTTTGATTTGTTTATTTGCCTCAGTTATTAACGACGTAATGCATAAAAGTTTTTATAAAGTCACTATTCGCAATATAAAAACTTGTAAAAAATCAAATTTTTGATTCTTGAAAATTATACAAACATCATAATGTTGCTCATTTATTTGGCTTTAGAAAACAGTTTGATTTGTTTATTTGCCTCAGTTATTAACGACGTAATGCATAAACGTTTCTATAAAGTCACTATTCGAGATACAAAAAATTGTGAAAAATCAAATTTATGAATCTTGAAAATTATACAAATTTCATAATGTTGCTCATTTAGTCGGCTTTAGAAAACAGTTTGATTTATTTATTTTCCTCAGTTATTAACGACGTAGTGCATAAACGTTTCTATAAAGTTACTATTCGTGATACAATTGTAAAAAATCAAATTTTTTATTCTTGAAAATTATACAAACATCATAATGTTGCTCATTTATTTGGCTTTAGAAAACAGTTTGATTTGTTTATTTGCCTCAGTTATTAACGACGTAGTGCATAAACGTTTCTATAAAGTCACTATTCGTGATACAAAAAATTGTAAAAAATCAAATTTTGAATCTTGAAAATTATACAACCTTCATAATGTATCTCATTTTTTGGCTTCAAAAAAACAGTTTGATTTATTTATTTGCCTTAGATATTAACGACGTAATGCATAAAAGTTTCTATAAAGTCACTATTCGTGATACAAAAAAATGTAAAAAATCAAATTTTGAATCTTGAAAATTATACAACTTCATAATGTATCTCCTTTTTTGGCTTAAAAAAAAAAACAGTTTGATTTATTTATTTGCCTTAGATATTAACGACGTAATGCATAAAAGTTTCTATAAAGTTACTATTCGTGATACAAACAATTGTAAAAAATCAAATTTTTGAAGCTTGAAAATTATACAAACTTCATAATGTTGCTCATTTATTTGGCTTTAGAAAACAGTTTGATTTATTTATTTGCCTCTGTTATTAACGACGTAATGCATAAAAGTTTCTATAAAGTCACTATTCGTGATACAAAAAAATGTAAAAAATCAAATTTTGAATCTTGAAAATTATACAACCTTCATAATGTATCTCATTTTTTGGCTTCAAAAAAACAGTTTGATTTATTTATTTGCCTTAGATATTAACGACGTAATGCATAAAAGTTTCTATAAAGTTACTATTCGTGATACAAACAATTGTAAAAAATCAAATTTTTGAAGCTTGAAAATTATACAAACTTCATAATGTTGCTCATTTATTTGGCTTTAGAAAACAGTTTGATTTATATATTTGCCTCAGTTATTGACGACGTAATGCATAAAAGTTTTAATGAAGTCACTATTCGCGATATAAAAACTTGTAAAAAATCAAATTTTTGATTCTTGAAAATTATACAAATTTCAACAGGTTGCTCATTTATTTAGCTTTAGAAAACAGTTTGATTTGTTTATTTGCCTCAGTTATTAACGACGTAATGCATAAAAGTTTCTATAAAGTCACTATTCGTGATACAAACAATTGTAAAAAATCAAATTTTTGATTCTTGAAAATTATACAAATTTCATCAGGTTGCCCACTTATTTAGCTTTAGAAAACAGTTTGATTTGTTCATTTGCCTCAGTTATTAACGACGTAATGCATAAAAGTTTTTATGAAGTCACTATTCGCAATATAAAAACTTGTAAAAAATCAAATTTTTGATTCTTGAAAATTATACAAACTTCATAATGTTGCTCATTTATTTGGCTTTACAAAACAGTTTGATTTGTTTATTTGCCTCAGTTATTAACGACGTAATGCATAAAAGTTTCTATAAAGTCACTATTCGTGATACAAACAATTGTAAAAAATCAAATTTTTGATTCTTGAAAATTATACAAATTTCATCAGGTTGCCCACTTATTTAGCTTTAGAAAACAGTTTGATTTGTTTATTTGCCTCAGTTATTAACGACCTAATGCATACAAGTTTTTATGAAGTCATTATTCGGGATATAAAAACTTGTAAAAAATCAAATTTTTGATTCTTGAAAATTATACAAATTTCATCAGGTTGCCCACTTATTTAGCTTTAGAAAACAGTTTGATTTGTTTATTTGCCTCAGTTATTAACGACGTAATGCATAAAAGTTTTTATAAAGTCACTATTCGCAATATAAAAACTTGTAAAAAATCAAATTTTTGATTCTTGAAAATTATACAAACATCATAATGTTGCTCATTTATTTGGCTTTAGAAAACAGTTTGATTTGTTTATTTGCCTCAGTTATTAACGACGTAGTGCATAAACGTTTCTATAAAGTCACTATTCGTGATACAAAAAATTGTAAAAAATCAAATTTTGAATCTTGAAAATTATACAACCTTCATAATGTATCTCATTTTTTGGCTTCAAAAAAACAGTTTGATTTATTTATTTGCCTTAGATATTAACGACGTAATGCATAAAAGTTTCTATAAAGTCACTATTCGTGATACAAAAAAATGTAAAAAATCAAATTTTGAATCTTGAAAATTATACAACCTTCATATTGTATCTCATTTTTTGGCTTCAAAAAAAAAACAGTTTGATTTATTTATTTGCCTTAGATATTAACGACGTAATGCATAAAAGTTTCTATAAAGTTACTATTCGTGATACAAACAATTGTAAAAAATCAAATTTTAGAATCTTGAAAATTATACAAATTTCATAATGTTGCTCATTTATTTGGCTAGAAAACAGTTTGATTTAT
Organism: Lordithon lunulatus; assembly: GCA_963942505.1. Taxonomy (NCBI): domain Eukaryota; kingdom Metazoa; phylum Arthropoda; class Insecta; order Coleoptera; family Staphylinidae; genus Lordithon; species Lordithon lunulatus. The sequence continues at coordinate 41,648,500 of OZ012666.1, forward strand.
TTATTTGCCTCGGTTATTAATGACGTAATGCATAAAAGTTATTATTCGTGATACAAACAATTGTAAAAAATTTTTGAAGCTTGAAAATTATACAAACTTCATAATGTTGCTCATTTATTTGGCTTTAGAAAACAGTTTGATTTATATATTTGCCTCAGTTATTGACGACGTAATGCATAAAAGTTTTAATGAAGTCACTATTCGCGATATAAAAACTTGTAAAAAATCAAATTTTTGATTCTTGAAAATTATACAAATTTCAACAGGTTGCTCATTTATTTAGCTTTAGAAAACAGTTTGATTTGTTTATTTGCCTCAGTTATTAACGACGTAATGCATAAAAGTTTCTATAAAGTCACTATTCGTGATACAAACAATTGTAAAAAATCAAATTTTTGATTCTTGAAAATTATACAAATTTCATCAGGTTGCCCACTTATTTAGCTTTAGAAAACAGTTTGATTTGTTTATTTGCCTCAGTTATTAACGACGTAATGCATAAAAGTTTTTATGAAGTCACTATTCGCAATATAAAAACTTGTAAAAAATCAAATTTTTGATTCTTGAAAATTATACAAACTTCATAATGTTGCTCATTTATTTGGCTTTAGAAAACAGTTTGATTTGTTTATTTGCCTCAGTTATTAACGACGTAATGCATAAAAGTTTCTATAAAGTCACTATTCGTGATACAAACAATTGTAAAAAATCAAATTTTTGATTCTTGAAAATTATACAAATTTCATCAAGTTGCCCACTTATTTAGCTTTAGAAAACAGTTTGATTTGTTTATTTGCCTCAGTTATTAACGACCTAATGCATACAAGTTTTTATGAAGTCATTATTCGGGATATAAAAACTTGTAAAAAATCAAATTTTTGATTCTTGAAAATTATACAAATTTCATCAGGTTGCCCACTTATTTAGCTTTAGAAAACAGTTTGATTTGTTTATTTGCCTCAGTTATTAACGACGTAATGCATAAAAGTTTTTATAAAGTCACTATTCGCAATATAAAAACTTGTAAAAAATCAAATTTTTGATTCTTGAAAATTATACAAACATCATAATGTTGCTCATTTATTTGGCTTTAGAAAACAGTTTGATTTGTTTATTTGCCTCAGTTATTAACGACGTAGTGCATAAACGTTTCTATAAAGTCACTATTCGTGATACAAAAAATTGTAAAAAATCAAATTTTGAATCTTGAAAATTATACAACCTTCATAATGTATCTCATTTTTTGGCTTCAAAAAAACAGTTTGATTTATTTATTTGCCTTAGATATTAACGACGTAATGCATAAAAGTTTCTATAAAGTCACTATTCGTGATACAAAAAAATGTAAAAAATCAAATTTTGAATCTTGAAAATTATACAACCTTCATAATGTATCTCATTTTTTGGCTTCAAAAAAAAACAGTTTGATTTATTTATTTGCCTTAGATATTAACGACGTAATGCATAAAAGTTTCTATAAAGTTACTATTCGTGATACAAACAATTGTAAAAAATCAAATTTTAGAATCTTGAAAATTATACAAATTTCATAATGTTGCTCATTTATTTGGCTAGAAAACAGTTTGATTTATTTATTTGCCTCGGTTATTAATGACGTAATGCATAAAAGTTATTATTCGTGATACAAACAATTGTAAAAAATTTTTGAAGCTTGAAAATTATACAAACTTCATAATGTTGCTCATTTATTTGGCTTTAGAAAACAGTTTGATTTATATATTTGCCTCAGTTATTGACGACGTAATGCATAAAAGTTTTAATGAAGTCACTATTCGCGATATAAAAACTTGTAAAAAATCAAATTTTTGATTCTTGAAAATTATACAAATTTCAACAGGTTGCTCATTTATTTAGCTTTAGAAAACAGTTTGATTTGTTTATTTGCCTCAGTTATTAACGACGTAATGCATAAAAGTTTCTATAAAGTCACTATTCGTGATACAAACAATTGTAAAAAATCAAATTTTTGATTCTTGAAAATTATACAAATTTCATCAGGTTGCCCACTTATTTAGCTTTAGAAAACAGTTTGATTTGTTTATTTGCCTCAGTTATTAACGACCTAATGCATACAAGTTTTTATGAAGTCATTATTCGGGATATAAAAACTTGTAAAAAATCAAATTTTTGATTCTTGAAAATTATACAAATTTCATCAGGTTGCCCACTTATTTAGCTTTAGAAAACAGTTTGATTTGTTTATTTGCCTCAGTTATTAACGACGTAATGCATAAAAGTTTTTATAAAGTCACTATTCGCAATATAAAAACTTGTAAAAAATCAAATTTTTGATTCTTGAAAATTATACAAACATCATAATGTTGCTCATTTATTTGGCTTTAGAAAACAGTTTGATTTGTTTATTTGCCTCAGTTATTAACGACGTAATGCATAAACGTTTCTATAAAGTCACTATTCGTGATACAAAAAATTGTAAAAAATCAAATTTATGAATCTTGAAAATTATACAAATTTCATAATGTTGCTCATTTAGTCGGCTTTAGAAAACCGTTTGATTTATTTATTTTCTTCAGTTATTAACGACGTAGTGCATAAACGTTTCTATAAAGTTACTATTCGTGATACAATTGTAAAAAATCAAATTTTTGATTCTTGAAAATTATACAAACATCATAATGTTGCTCATTTATTTGGCTTTAGAAAACAGTTTGATTTGTTTATTTGCCTCAGTTATTAACGACGTAGTGCATAAACGTTTCTATAAAGTCACTATTCGTGATACAAAAAATTGTAAAAAATCAAATTTTGAATCTTCAAAATTATACAACCTTCATAATGTATCTCATTTTTTGGCTTCAAAAAAACAGTTTGATTTATTTATTTGCCTTAGATATTAACGACGTAATGCATAAAAGTTTCTATAAAGTCACTATTCGTGATACAAAAAAATGTAAAAAATCAAATTTTGAATCTTGAAAATTATACAACCTTCATAATGTATCTCATTTTTTGGCTTCAAAAAAAAACAGTTTGATTTATTTATTTGCCTTAGATATTAACGACGTAATGCATAAAAGTTTCTATAAAGTTACTATTCGTGATACAAACAATTGTAAAAAATCAAATTTTTGAAGCTTGAAAATTATACAAACTTCATAATGTTGCTCATTTATTTGGCTTTAGAAAACAGTTTGATTTATTTATTTGCCTCTGTTATTAACGACGTAATGCATAGAAGTTTCTATAAAGTTACTATTCGTGATACAAACAATTGTAAAAAATCAAATTTTAGAATCTTGAAAATTATACAAATTTCATAATGTTGCTCATTTATTTGGCTAGAAAACAGTTTGATTTATTTATTTGCCTCGGTTATTAACGACGTAATGCATAAAAGTTATTATTCGTGATACAAACAATTGTAAAAAATTTTTGAAACTTGAAAATTATACAAACTTCATAATGTTGCTCATTTATTTGGCTTTAGAAAACAGTTTGATTTATATATTTGCCTCAGTTATTGACGACGTAATGCATAAAAGTTTTAATGAAGTCACTATTCGCGATATAAAAACTTGTAAAATATCAAATTTTTGATTCTTGAAAATTATACAAATTTCAACAGGTTGCTCATTTATTTAGCTTTAGAAAACAGTTTGATTTGTTTATTTGGCTCAGTTATTAACGACGTAATGCATAAAAGTTTCTATAAAGTCACTATTCGTGATACAAACAATTGTAAAAAATCAAATTTTTGATTCTTGAAAATTATACAAATTTCATCAGGTTGCCCACTTATTTAGCTTTAGAAAACAGTTTGATTTGTTTATTTGCCTCAGTTATTAACGACGTAATGCAAAAAAGTTTTTATGAAGTCACTATTCGCAATATAAAAACTTGTAAAAAATCAAATTTTTGATTCTTGAAAATTATACAAACTTCATAATGTTGCTCATTTATTTGGCTTTAGAAAACAGTTTGATTTGTTTATTTGTCTCAGTTATTAACGACGTAATGCATAAAAATTTCTATGAAGTCACTATTCGCGATTTAAAAAATTGTAAAAAATCAAATTTATGAATCTTGAAAATTATACAAATTTCATAATGTTGCTCATTTATTTGGCTTAAGAAAACAGTTTGATTTATTTATTTTCCTCAGTTCTTAACGACGTAATGCATAAACGTTTCTATAAAGTTACTATTCGTGATACAATTGTAAAAAATCAAATTTTTGAAGCTTAAAAATTATACAAACTTCATAATGTTGCTCATTTATTTGGCTTTAGAAAACAGTTTGATTTATATATTTGCCTCAGTTATTGACCACGTAATGCATAAAAGTTTTAATGAAGTCACTATTCGCGATATAAAAACTTCAAAAAATCAAATTTTTGATTCTTGAAAATGATACAAATTTTATCAGGTTGCCCACTTATTTAGCTTTAGAAAACAGTTTGATTTGTTTATTTGCCTCAGTTATTAACGACGTAATGCATAAAAGTTTTTATGAAGTCATTATTCGCGATATAAAAACTTGTAAAAAATCAAATTTTTGATTCTTGAAAATTATACAAATTTAACAAAAATTATACAAATACATCAAATTTTTGATTCTTGAAAATTATACAAACTTCATAATGTTGCTCATTTATTTGGCTTTAGAAAACAGTTTGATTTGTTTATTTGCCTCAGTTATTAACGACGTAATGCATAAAAATTTCTATGAAGTCACTAATCGCGATTTAAAAAATTGTAAAAAATCAAATTTATGAATGTTGTAAATTATACAAATTTCATCATGTTGTCTATTTAATTACCTTCAGGAAACAGTTTGACTTATTTATTTGCCTCCGTTATTAACGACGTAGTGCATAAACGTTTCTATAAAGTCACTATTCGTGATACAAAAAATTGTAAAAAATCAAATTTTGAATCTTGAAAATTATACAACCTTCATAATGTATCTCATTTTTTGGCTTCAAAAAAAAACAGTTTGATTTATTTATTTGCCTCAGTTATTAACGACGTAATGCATAAAAGTTTTTATGAAGTCATTATTCGCGATATAAAAACTTGTAAAAAATCAAATTTTTGATTCTTGAAAATTATACAAACTTCATAATGTTGCTCATTTATTTGGCTTTAGAAAACAGTTTGATTTATATATTTGCCTCAGTTATTGACGACGTAATGCATAAAAGTTTTAATGAAGTCACTATTCGCGATATAAAAACTTCAAAAAATCAAATTTTTGATTCTTGAAAATGATACAAATTTCATCAGGTTGCCCACTTATTTAGCTTTAGAAAACAGTTTCATTTGTTTATTTGCCTCAGTTATTAACGACATAATGCATAAAAGTTTTTATGAAGTCATTATTCGCGATATAAAAACTTGTAAAAAATCAAATTTTTGATTCTTGAAAATTATACAAATTTAACAAAAATTATACAAATACATCAAATTTTTGATTCTTGAAAATTATACAAACTTCATAATGTTGCTCATTATTTTGGCTTTAGAAAACAGTTTGATTTGTTTATTTTCCTCAGTTATTAACGGCGTAATGCATAAAAATTTCTATGAAGTCACTATTCGCGATTTAAAAAATTGTAAAAAATCAAATTTATGAATCTTGTAAATTATTCAAATTTCATCATGTTGTCTATTTAATTACCTTCAGGAAATAGTTTGACTTATTTATTTGCCTCAGTTATTAACGACGTAGTGCATAAACGTTTCTATAAAGTTACTATTCGTGATACAAACAATTGTAAAAAAAATTTGAAGCTTGAAAATTATACAAACTTCATAATGTTGCTTATTTATTTGGCTTTAGAAAACAGTTTGATTTATATATTTGCCTCAGTTATTGACGACGTAATGCATAAAAGTTTTAATGAAGTCACTATTCGCGATATAAAAACTTGTAAAAAATCAAATTTTTTATTCTTGAAAATTATACAAATTTCAACAGGTTGCTCATTTATTTAGCTTTAGAAAACAGTTTGATTTGTTTATTTGCCTCAGTTATTAACGACGTAATGCATAAAAGTTTCTATAAAGTCACTATTCGTGATACAAACAATTGTAAAAAATCAAATTTTTGATTCTTGAAAATTATACAAATTTCATCAGGTTGCCCACTTATTTAGCTTTAGAAAACAGTTTGATTTGTTTATTTGCCTCAGTTATTAACGACGTAATGCATAAAAGTTTTTATGAAGTCACTATTCGCAATATAAAAACTTGTAAAAAATCAAATTTTTGATTCTTGAAAATTATACAAACTTCATAATGTTGCTCATTTATTTGGCTTTAGAAAACAGTTTGATTTGTTTATTTGTCTCGGTTATTAACGACGTAATGCATAAAAGTTTCTATAAAGTCACTATTCGTGATACAAACAATTGTAAAAAATCAAATTTTTGATTCTTGAAAATTATACAAATTTCATCAGGTTGCCCACTTATTTAGCTTTAGAAAACAGTTTGATTTGTTTATTTGCCTCAGTTATTAACGACGTAATGCATAAAAGTTTTTATGAAGTCACTATTCGCAATATAAAAACTTGTAAAAAATCAAATTTTTGATTCTTGAAAATTATACAAACTTCATAATGTTGCTCATTTATTTGGCTTTAGAAAACAGTTTGATTTGTTTATTTGCCTCAGTTATTAAGGGGTTATATACCTTTATTATCTTAAAAAAACTCGATTTTTTTTTATTGCTTTATCTGAAAGTAAAACTCTTTGAGAACATTTTACGAAATTTTCATGGAGATCCGAGCAATAGATCGAAAGTTACAGCGTTTCGAAGCGGGTATGGCAGTATGGGTTCCCTAAACAAAATTACACGCTAACTCGATTATCTCGAAATGGTGTTTTCCAAAAAGTGCCTTTGCCGTGATCACGATTGCCGAAAAACTGTTTGATCGATCTTCTTCATTTTTTTTTTAAATTGTTTGTGATTAATGTTGTCAGTCCGTGAACGTTTCCTTTTTTATGCATAAATTTTTATTTTGCAAATAAGAATTTTTTAATAAAATTTTTAGAGCTCAAAACATTGAGATTTTGGGGAAAACGTTCCCGTGTGCTGAAAAAAAAAATTTTTTATTTAAATAATCGTTCAACTACTAGGAAGGTCCCTATACTAGTGAAATTTATTGGGTTTTATGATTTCAATTGACCTGCTGGACTTACATGATGATCACCGCAAGCGTCATCAAAAAAAGAGGGTTTCGGGGAAAGGGCTATAACTCCGCCAATTATGAAATTTTTTAAATAAACTAATACTTATTTTGTTCACTAAAAAACGTACTATTAATAAATTATAATTTTGATGTAAAAAAATTATTGCTACATACCTTTACAAAAATTCAAATATTCCTCAATTTTACCGCACATAAAGGTATATAACCCCTTAACGACGCAATGCATACAAATTTCTATGAAGTCACTATTCGCTATTTAAAAAATTGTAAAGAAACAAATTTATGAATCTTGTAAATTATACAAATTTCATCATGTTGTCTATTTAATTAGCTTCAGGAAAAAGTTTGATTTATTTATTTGCCTCAGTTATTAACGACGTAGTGCATAAAAGTTTCTATAAAGTCACTATTCGTGATACAAAAAATTGTAAAAAATCAAATTGTTGATCCTTAAAATTATACAAAGTTCATCATGTTGCCTATTTATGTAGCTTTAGAAAACAGTTTGATTTATTTATTTGCCTCAGTTATGAACGACGTAGTGCATAAAAGTTTCTATAAAACTTTGATTGCTTGCAGCCCAGCGTTTCTCGCCATCTTACCTTGTGAAGAGCATGTGTCCTATGCTATACTATTTTTTTCAGAGTACGTGCAGAAAGTATTTCATCCTCTTGGGTTGTTAGAGGATGTAAGGCAAGTTAATCTGCTATTTCTTTCCCCTTGATGCCACTATGTTCTTTGATCCAGCAGGGTTATAGTTTGTTATATTTAGCTAGCTCCCCTAGACCGTGTAGACATGAATATAGCTCATTCGACACAAATGTGTTGGCTTTTAGTGCATTTAGAGCTGCTTTGCTGTCAGTGAGTATTTGGATATGTTTATCCTTAATATTCCGTTGAGCTAAAATTTGATCACACTTTAGTATTCCTGTTAATTCAGCTTGGAAGACCGACGTGAGTCTTCCAAGTGGTGCACTTATCTTGAGATCGAGTTCTGGTAAGAATATTCCATAGCCAGCTCTCGTCTTAGTTTTGGATCCATCAGTATACATGGTTATGTTGGCGCCTTGAGGGATACCATCCATTGTGATGATGGTCTGAAAATGTTTGACAAAACTGTATTTGGGTAGAATTCTGTCGCACTTACCTTGTATGAGGGGGTCTAGTTTGATAGCTTCACTCAGTATGCTACTGTGTCCAATGATTCTACCTTTATCATGACACAGGTTGAGTGAAGATAGCCTTAACGCTGTGTGTGTGTCCTTTATAACAAGGTCGAGTGGTTGTAGACATAACAGTGCTTCAAGAGCTGCTGTGTGCGTTGTTATCATAGCGCCGGTGATAGCAAGACACGATATCCGCTGGCAGACTATTGCTCCATATGCGATAGTCTTATGATCGCGGTATACATCCATTGGGTGATCTTGGGAGACAGGCCCCATATTTTACCAACTGCCCTGCGGCATTGCCAAAATGAGATGCAAGCATTTTCTAGCTTGGATGTTATATGCTCATTCCATTTCAGTTTTGTATCCATGATTAATCCTAGATATTTTCTTTATATGTGAGAGCCAGAGGGACCTTAAAGAGAGTTGGCATGTTCATAAGCTCGAGTTTCCTCTTTCTCGTAAACAATATCAGCTCTTTCTTTTTTGGGTTAACTGTTGGTTAATCGCACCAGTTCACAACAATCTTTAGGGCACTGTGCAGGAGATTGCAGAGTACACCTTCAAAACTGCCATTTATCATGATCACAATGTCGTCGGCATAGTATTCTGAGTTGTTTAATTCCAGAAGGAGGCTATCAACTACAAGATCCCATTAAAGAGGTGAGAGGACTCCACCTCGAGGACAGCCTCGTCCTGCAACTTTTTTTGAGATGTTACCTCATCTAGTGTTACTTGGATTGTTCTTAGACCAAGAATATTTTTTATCCAGCCCCTAATAGTGCGGTGAATCCTGTGAGATGTTAGAACATTATAAATACTCGTAAATGTTGTTTTGTCAAACGCACCTGACAAGCAACGAACTTTTATGCTCCAGTGTTCCTCTATCTTAGAAAGCACCAGATGTAGGGCCGATTCCTTTGAGTGTCCTGGTTGGTAGGCATGAGGTTTCGGATGTATGGGGTACGTTCTTATCGGCCCGTGCCTGATTTCACGATCACAGAGCCTTTCCAACATAGACAACTACTTTCTAACGTCTTCAATAGAAATGAGGCTAGGCTGATAGGCCTGAATGACTTGGCAAGTGTGTAATCTACTTGGCCTGGTTTGGGTATAAAGATCACTTTGACCTCTCTCCAAGTATTGGGTATGTACCTAAAAGCAAGGAAACCTTTAAATATATATACCAATGTGTTTATAATGTAGGTTAACCCCCATTATAGCAGTGCTGGGAATATTCCATCTAGTCCTGGGGACTTCTAAGATGAAAAGCTAGATATTGCCCATTCTATTTTAGTTATACTTATCATTTGGTCAGCTAGCAGCCAATCTTCCTCATCAGGTAGATGAGGATCAGTTGCAAAGTTGAAACCTCCAGGTTGAATGGGAAAGTGGGTATCTAGAAACACCTCGATAGTTTGGGAGGATGTTACCGTGAAGGTGCCATCCTCCCGTTTTAGCGAGCTAAGTTGCTGTACAGGGTCTTTTCAGATAACTCTCTTCAGAGCTGCTGCTGTGGATTCGATGCCATTGCAGTAGGCTCTCCGTGTATTTCTTTGTCGCTTCCTGACTTCACTTTTGAATTCTCTACGGGCTTCCCTAAAAGTTTCCCATAGAACTATATCATTTCTACTTTTGGCCTTCTTGAAAGTTTTTCTGGCCTTGGATCGGAGACAGTTGAACTCTACACTCCACCAGGGGGATGCAGAGGCTCACATGCCCGCATTTCTCATGGGACAGGAGTGATGAAATCAGTGATTTGTGAAGGTGTTTCACACAGGCCTCCAAGTCGTCCACTGATTCTGGAATTTTGTCTACTGCTTGATACTCCATCCTATCCGATAGGTATCTGCAAAATAAATAGTTTATTAGTATTTTGTGGATTTCTGTAGGACGGGTAGTTCACGTGGTACGAACACTAGGTCGTAGTGTATCAGTCGGTGATCAGACATGGATACCTGACTTGATACGTGCCAGTTTTTTATGTTACTTGAGATATTGCCCAGTGCCCTCGGCTCGTTTTTGTGTTGCGTACGTTGGTTCGCACCCTCTGTTTAATATCTCTATGTTTGTACTGGTTATGTACTCAATTGGAGCCTTTCCTCTGGTGTTGATGTTGCTGCTGCTCCACACCACATGATGAGCATTGGCATCACATCCGATGATGAGGTCAATCTTTAGTATTTCACTGTTCCACCAAGTTTAGTCAGTCATAGTTACGGTAACCATATGTCCTTTGTCTCATTTCTCTGTCCTCTTGTGCGAAGTAATTGTATCTCGTTACTTTTTCTTTTTCAAATGAGATTCGTAATTAACGTACAATAATTTCAATTAATGTGCTTGTATTACTACTAAATATATAGAGGGTGTTTAGAATATATTCAGAATAGAGGTCACATAACTTAAATTTAATGCAACAACAATTGAAATTATGGTGAATGTTATAAATGTATTTCGTTACTTTGTTTTTTTTTCAAATGAGATTGGTAATTAACGTACCATAATTTCAATTGGCGTGCTTGTATTAGTACTAAATATATAGAAGGTGTGTAGAATATATTCAGAATAGAGGTCACATAACTTAAATTTAATGCAACAGCAATTGAAATTATGGTGAATGTTATAAATGTATCTCGTTACTTTGTTTTTTTTTTCAAATAAGATTAGTAATTAATGTACCATACTTTCAATTGGTGTGCTTGTATTACTACTAAATATATAGAGAGTGTGTAGAATTTATTCAGAATAGAGGTCACATAACTTAAATTTAATTCAACAAGAATTGAAATAATGGTGAATGTTGTGAATGTATTTCGTTACTTTGTTTTTTTTTTCAAATGAGATTCGTAATTAACGTACCATACTTTCAATTGGTGTGCTTGTATTAGTACTAAATATATAGAGGGTGTGTAGAATATATTCAGAATAGAGGTCACATAACATAAAGTTAAGGCAACAGCAATTGAAATTATGGTGAATGTTATAAAGGTATCCTGTTCCTTTGTTTTTTTTTTCAAATCAGATTAGTAATTAGCGTACCATACTTTCAATTGGTGTTCTTGTATTACTACTAAATATATAGAGGGTGTGTAGAAATTATTCAGAATAGAGGTCACATAACTTAAATTTAATGCAACAACAATTGAAATTATAGTGAATATCATAAATGTATCTCGCTACTTTTTTTTAAATGAGATTGGTAATTAACGTACCATAATTTCAATTCACATGCTTGTAATTCTACTGAATATATAGATAATCATATTAACGCTATTAATTCATCGATATAAGACATGGACGTTATAGTACATGCTCATAGTTCACTGCACGCACCCCAGGGATGCGATTAATAGGGGATCGTTATCAGTATACCTTATATAATTTCAACTTGTGTTACAACATTTTTTGCAATTAGCCTCAATAAAATTACAATCAATATTCGATTATATTACCCAATAGTTCGTAAGATTATAACTGGTAGAAGTCAAATGTTGAGAATAGTTATGCAACTTACCTGAAACAAAATAAAACAAATTAGAATCGAAAAAGCGGTTATTGTATTTGTATTATATGTGGAGGATGAAGCTGCTGCATGGCGTCAATAGAGTATAGAGTGGAGGTAGCAGTAGAGTGGAGTGTAGGGATAGTAGTGCCGGTGCATAAGGGGAGAGGGGTGCAAGTTCAACCACGGACCCGAAAAACAATCACTGTAATGAGTGCGGGTACAAGTTTATTATTTCGGTTGGAAGAGGAGGTGGACCAAAAAGGGCTGTTGCCAGGCAGCCAGTGTAGGTTCAGAAAGGGAGAGGGACAAGGGAGCTGATTTTCACGATAGCGACAATGGTGGAGGAAGTACTGAAAGGCAAAGGGAGAAGGTATACGGTGTTTATGGACCTGAAAATGGCACATTTTCAAGGGGCAAGCTTGTGAAGTATATGGAAAGTTGAGGGATGGAAGAGGAGGCTGTGGAATAGATGAGAAGGATGTACAAAAAGCGAGAGTGCATGAAGAAGTGTGAGAGTAGATTAGAGTTACCCACATTCACAGACAAAGATGCCGCTAAGTCCCCTCCTGTTCAACACAATTGAGCTGGAGGTGTTAAGGATAAGCAAGCGGGATGGATTGTAGTAGGATAGCGAGGAGAAAATGGTGGGAATCAAATTTAGAAATTGCTTGTATGATATGAAATGCGTACGTGAACCTATACTACTATAAGGAATAGAAGTATAGGGTGCGAGAGATTGCAACCTAGTGAAAAGGGAGTAGGCACGGTTTTCGAAGACGAGGAAAGATTCGCGGGTAGTGGGGTGAGAAATAGGGGTAGGGCAGAATGTGTGTGGTGGAAAGATGGAGGAAGGATGTATGAAAGGGTGGGTATGTTCAAAGTTTGTGTGAAACGGGGAGGGATGAACTAGTACATTATAGAGTAGAAAAAAGAGGAGGGGGTGGATCCATGTGCCGGTATAGGTGGCGGTGAGGGGGAAGAAGAGACGGAAGTATGAGGGAAGGAAGAAGCAACATGGGTTTGGATGGAGTGAACCGGAAATTTTGGCATATGAGAAAAAGCCAAAGGACCTGAAGTGGGAGGGTGCACTCGATACAGAAGTTAGAGAGGGTGATGGGGGATGTGTTGGTGAGGAAAAAGTACGGCAGCCAGAGGATCAGTTAAGGAGTGTAGTAAGAAGAAGGCGATATGTCTGAAATAGACGGTGGAATGGAAATATAGAAAACGTGACTTGGAGATGGGCAACCTGGCAAAGGGGAATGTTGAGTGTATGTATAAAAGAAAAAACTGCAGGAAATTCAGGTGGTGGAAAAGAGGCTAATAGAATGTTTCAGAAAAGGGGTTGTGGGCGATTTGCAAGGGAATGGGTGCGTAACCCTCCAAACACTCTTCCCTTTAACGTGTACATAAGTGAGTTGGAAGTGTTAAGGAGAGGACAAGTGGGAAGGATTGTGACAGCATGAACAAGAGCTGTTGTGCTTTGTGGCCGAGAAGAGAGTGAGTGGACGAGATGTTGGCAAAAATGGGAAGGTACCTTGATAAAGAGTTGAAATGGACCTAGTAATAGCGTGTATGTCTAGGATACATGTATGAAGAGACAAGACATCAATTACTATCAATATATAGTTGTTATGGTAGTGAAGTGGATAAATGCATAATCCTTTATTTTATGCATTTTAACGATATCGTCAGTATCGTTCCCCAAGCAATGCATCCAATTCATGATTGATGAGAAATTTGAGAATTGAGCTGATCAACTCTCAAATGTCTCATATATAATGATGACCAAATTGGTCACCTAAAACACATGACATAAAATAACAGTTATGAATAATCAAGACAAAATCAATATCAAAAACATGTACAAGACATTAAAAAGAAATGGAACTAGTATAAATCCAGGTCCATTAATAGAAGCTTTACTAAGCAGTATTTACAAATGTTACATGTGAAAAGGTCAGCCTTCTGCAACTGAATAGTATTCATAGGATCTATGTAGTGTTCAATTATATAGCAAATACATATTATACACATTTAATTGTTATTACCTTAAACGATATATTAGAAAATAGTAATTTAAAATTAATTTCTTATTTATTTTAAGAATAACCAATCTTTATTCTTCATTTCTGAGTGATTTACCAATCTTTATAGTTATGTTATAAGCTGATCTTTTTTAGTTAGTGATCAGTATTTTTATATTTATGTATTATATAGATCAAAATTGTAGAACAAATAAATGCTGACTATTCATGAAGCCAAGCAATAATAAGTCTGCATTTTACCTACTGTCTTACAATTGCTTCTATATAATTCGTAAAGATTAAAAATACTGCTCATATAATAACAAAGATCCACTAATCACACAACTACAAAGATCAGTAAATCATGTAACAACAATGATCGACTTTTCACTTGAAAATTTTGGGGTATATCATATTATACGAATAGGTATTTATTTCACAAGATATTGGTTTGCCAACAAATAATAGAATACCTATTATAATATTATTTTAATTATAACGAAATTGTACTTTATGGGTGGTATTCATCCATTCGCAAATCACACAACAAGAATATTAGATGAACACTAGTTTGAGAAAAAAAAACTATTGTTTTGTAAGTAAATATATCCAATGCTGGTGAATTATTTTTGGTAAAAGCTAATTGTTGTGTGATGAACTGATTTTTATTGTTGTGTGATCAGCTTTTTAACAATACCAACCGTTTTAAGGGTGGATCTTTGTTGAATGATGAACATTTTTTAAATATAAGCTGATGCAAAGTAGGGGTCTCAGCTATATATTTGTTGTATAAATCCGTAATTGGCGTCTGACTATCCCTGTGGACAATCGTTTGTCGTCGGTAAGTAACAACAAACAGATAAAAAGATATATGAAAGAGTAATGTGAGGTATGATTGGAGGAAAAGGTTAGAGGCCTGGAATATCTAGGAACTGAAATCAGGGAGAGAATGAGGGACGTTAGTGACAAGAAAGGTAGTATGACTGAGAACAACCGCGGTAAGTGGCAAATTCGAGGGAAAGCCCCGAGCTACTTAACCAGGGGAGGGTGGAATCGGGAGGACAAAGTATGTATGGGCAGAACGAGGTGCGGTTTCAAAAGACAGAGAAAAGAAAGTGTGGATGGGACAAGGATGTGTGAAGGAAATGTGAGTACTGTTTAGTAAGAAGAGTGACATGTGATGGCATCAAAGCAATAAAGGTGCAGAATGGTTTGAAAGGACGTGGAAATCTGCAATAGACTGACGTGGGAGAGGAAGTGGGTGAGGGAATACTACAAGAGATGAGAGTTATAATTCTGATTATATATTGTGGAGAGGTGGTGGGATAATAACCTAGTAATAGCGTGTATGTCTAGGATACGTATATGAAAAGACAAGACATCAATTAATATCAATATATAGTTGTTATGAACTTACTTCCTAAGGTCCACAGGCCCTCCCCTGCTGCCTCTCTGGTAGTGAAGTGGATAAATGCATAATCCTTTATTTTATGTATTTTAAAGATATCATCAGTATAGTTCCCCAAGCCGTTCTGCCAATTCATGATTAACCATCTCAATTTTCAAATTTCTCATATATAATTATGACCAAATTGGTAACCTAAAAAACATGCCATCAAATAAAAGTTATGAATAATCAAGACAGAAGCAATCTCAAAAATTTATACAGAAAGTTTAATTGAAGCAGTAAAATATTATCACATCAACATATTCTTCAAATTAACTAGTATTATTTCTTTATATTTTGTTTTATTTGTTTATATTTTGTATCAATGTTTACTCCAGCTTGACTTTTGTAAATAAATGCCTATTATATTACTTATGGTTGGATTTGTTTATACTATTGAAACTATTATTGGAAGCTTTGCTCAGCAGTATTTACAAATCTTTCATATGAAAATGTCTGCATTTTGCAACTGAATAGTATTGATAGCTATGTAGTGTTGAATTATATGTTGAATTATATTATATTATATATATATATATATATATATATATATATATATATATATATAATTATATTATACACATCTAATTTAAAATTAATTTCTTATTTATTTCAACAATAACCTTTATCTTTTTTCTTCATCTCTGTGTGATTTACTGATCTTTATAGTTATCAGGTGATCTTTTTAGTTAGTGACTTGTGTTTGTATTTCTGTGTATTATGTAGATCAAAATTGTAGAACAGTGGACAAAAGGCAGACTATTCACGAAGCTAAGCAGTCATAAGTCTGCATTTTACCTACTGACCTAAAATTACTTTTATATTATTCATAGATTAAAATACTGGTCATATTATAACTAAGATCCACTGATCACACAACTATAAAGAGCAGTAAATCACGTGACAACAATGATGATCAGCTTTTCAAATGTTTGCAATTATTTTTAAAAAAATGTGCTTAATTTGCAAGAAATATATACCATTTTGGGGTATAGCATATTATACTAATAGGGATTTATTTATCAAGATTTTCAGTTGCCAAGAAATAATAGAATACCTATTATAATATTATTATAATTATAACAAAATTGTACAGGAAGTTTGTTATTAATCAAGAAGGAAGTGAGTGGATGCAATGGGTAAGAAAGAGGGGGAATGGAAGAAAACGTTCGGTGGCCAGGGCGGTGGTTCATTGATAGACTACGTATTAGTTAAACACATAGATGGAGATAAGTTTTCTTTGTAGAAAACAAGTACCCTGTGGCGATGAAAGTGGCGGTGAGGATGAAGAAGAGGAGGAGCACTGAGGAGACAGGTAGTAGGAGCTAAGGAGTTCTCTTATAATGAGCTGAAACTTGCGCGGGATCGGTTGAAATTAAAGATGGCGGGAGAAGTCAAGATGAAGGTTGAAAATCAATAGGGTGTGGGAGCGCTGGAGGTGACGGAAGAGTGGTGCGTGGATGTGATTGATCCAGTGCACAAATTGAGATAGCCTCGAAGCTGAAAAACTATAGAGGAATCACGTTAACAAGAAATAAAAGGGTTGCTGCCGGAAAATAACGTTGGTTTTAGAAAGGGACGAGGGAGCAGATTTGCACACGAATGGTGGAGATTGTACTGGAGTGCAAAGGGAAAATATATGCGGTATTTGTGAATCTGAAAAAAGCATATAACTCAATTCCTAGGGGTAAGCTAGCATTCTGTTCGAGTGACTTCTGGGGCCTCCATTGCATCCCTAACTCCTCCGACATTACAGTAGTGTTCACACGCGCATGTAAAATCGTAAGCAGTCGGATTTTAAATAGTAGACAGGGATATCTCGTGGCGTGGCGCTCGGAATGCAGAGACATCAACTCCGAACAGAATGCGCTGGAACCATCCCATCCCTGCTAGAGTATGGAAAGGACGCGGTTGAATGGGCAAGAAAATCTTGACAAGATGGGGTTAGTAATGAATGTGAAAAAAAAACAAATGGATGATATTTAGAAATAAGCGTAGGATGGGTAGAGCGAATGAATTAAAATGGAAAAGAAGACTGGTTGAGAGTGAATTGCTTTTGATTCAACTGCAAAGATAGGTTTAGGAATCAATTGCAATGGGTGCAAGCAAAGGTGAAAATGGCTTGCGAGATGGTGAAGAGAAAATGGTAGAAGTACTGGTATGGTAAAGTAATTACATGTAAGATGCGTGTGTGAAGCTAATATTGTTGCATGCATTGGAGGTGTAGAGATTCCGATTGGGATATAATCGAAAGGAAGCAATGCCAGTTTCTGAAGAATCTGCTAGGACTCGAAAGATCGACGCCTATTATACAGGGGATATAGGCCAAGAGCAGCTGAGGAAAGATGTATGAATAGTGGGCAGGTCTGAGGTGTGGGAAGAGAAAAAGCTGAGAGGAAGTCTAGGAAATAAAGACAGGGAAATAAAGAGAGATGTACAAAGGCAAGAAAGGCAAGTGAGTATGACTAAAAGCTTGTACAACTCTGGTTATGTGGAGTGGCAAGTTTGGGGGAAACCCTCAAGCTACATAACCAGGGGAGGGTAGAGCAGGGAGGACAAAGTATGTATGGTAAGTGTGAGGTGCAGTTCAGAAGAGAGGGGAAGGGAAGTGTGAAAGGGGCAAGGACAATTCATGATTCTACAGTGTAATACGGGGACACATTATGGCATCTAAGGAACGAATATAACGGTATGAAGGGTTAGCAGTAATTACGTAACCGTGGGAGGGTGGAGCAGCGAGGTGCAATAGCCAGAACAAGGTGCAGTTTGGAAGAGAGAGGAAGGAAAGTGTGGATGTGGCTAAGGTACACCACAAGTGTGCTGTGTAGTAAGAGGAGCAACATGTGGCACCTGGCCAACCATTGTGAGGGAGTGAAAGCAAGGAGGATTGGGGGATTGCAGAAAGGGGAGTGAGAGTATTAGAAATGTGAGTAAATCTGTATAAGGCTAGACTGGGAGAGGAAGTTTTAGTTTTAATCTGTTGCAGTTTTGTTTAGCGTTGAAAAATTGCGTGTTCCACCGATTCGTGTGTAATACTCTCAGATAAGTCACCATTTTAGTACCAGTTACACATCTTTGGCTATATATTTTGATAATTAGTTTATATTTAAAATCAGCTGGTAAGTACTTGTTAACATTTTTAACACGTGGGGTAACTTTGCACCACAATATGGGGAGACTTTGCACCAACGTCAAACTGTGTTAAAACTGGTGAAACAATTTTTTTTTTAATTCACAAAATATATAAAAGACAGAAGAAAGGCAATAGGATATATCAAAAAAGATAAAGCGAATCTAGCGGGATGATGACACTGATGATCCAGTATTGCAGGACTCTTCAGATGAAGAATATCCCAATTTTCAAACATACTCGGAGCAAATGGCAAAAGAAATGGAAAAGAAAGAAAAAGCTGCAATGATGGAAGGTACGAAATCTCTAGCAGATGGTCTTGGCATAATTGCCGCAAAGAGAGTTGTAGGAGAATACATGATTTTCAAATACGAAGGGGAATTGTTTTCTGGTAAAATAATATCATTGGAGTTGTAATTTCTTCTATGGTTAAATCTATCAAGTCGTGAAAATTGCCTGAAAATCCAGATGTTTCATACTATGATAGGGAGAATGTATTTGACAACATAAACTCCTCTACCATGGTAAATAGAAGAGGATTGTATCGAATTCCAGAAATGGAAAAGTTGGGTTGGCTGTAAATAATAAATTTGCAATGTGTCGTGTTGTTTTTTGAAGAAAAAATCAGTTCCATGAATAAATTTGTGTGCTCTATTGATTTATGTTTTTAACTTCGCATCTTTCCTATATACAACGCAGTTTCGATCAAAATGATGTGATGGTGCTAAGTATCCTACTCAAATGGGTAACTTTGCACCAAATTTATTTATTTTATAATAAATATTGCATAATAAATTACTCACATTACATATATTTTATATTAAATACCAACTAATAACACTAAAGAACAAAATGCAACAAGTCCCATATTTTTAACGCGCTTCAAAAAATATTTCTGTTCAATTAAAGACAAAAAACCTGAAAAATGGTGCAAAGTAACCTCATTTTACGGTATTTAATATTATTATAATTTTAACAAAAAAATTACATTAACGGGGGGATTAATCTATTTTCAGATCACACAACAACAAACAACCGCTGATCACTATTTTGAAAGAAATTTTATAAGTAGCATTTTTATTAATTAAATTGTAAAAAATATATTCATTCTGATGCATAATTTCTGATAAAAGCTGAATAATGTTACACTATTCACACTATAAGAAATTGGATATTTTTTTACAAATTAAAAAAGAAATTTATTCCAACTTGTGATCAGCTGATATTTGCTGTTGTGTTATGAACTTAATTGTTGTGTGAAAACTGATTTTTATTGATATCTGATCAGCTCTTTTTAATACAGCTCAAGCTGCTTTAACCCTAGACAGGTAATGTGAGTCAATTTGACACACTAGTTATGTTCAAAAACTGTATACTATGAACCCCATTTGCGCATAGGCCTAGGTCTCACCTATTCCTCGACACCCTTGTCCAGTGTCAAGCCAATCGAGAATTGTTTTTATTCCATTTTGTTTGATGTTATTGTATAGTTGTAGTGAATAAGATTAATGAAATCCTGCCATGAGTTTTGACTGACTTAGTTTGTTATTATTTTTTATATTTTATTACTATATTTAACTTATGATGGTGCTCCAAAACTTTTTTGATATTTTTAAGTTATATAGACACTATTTACACTTGTAATAACTAGCAATACCAGTTACCCAGAATAACTATTGTGATGGTAAAAATAACGATTGTTGTTCCTATGTTGGAGACCAGAATTATTTTACTTTCCACAACTACAATTTTATTTCTAGTAAATAAGGTAAACGAATCTTGTCAACTTTTTTATTTTTTTATTTTATTTTTTATTCTTTTTTAGGATGATGGTGGCTTTTATTTTTATTACCTCAAGTATTATAGAATATATTTATGCTTGGAATAATTAGCAATACCTTAAGGTATAAATATAATAATTTTTATTGTAAAAATAAGTTGTACCAGTCTTGCATGATAAGAATTATTTTAGCTTCCACAACTATTTGTGTGAAGTTGAATGAAATCTTGTCAAGTTTTGTTATATATATATAAAGTTGTATTTATTATAATGATAATCACAAAAAAAACAACAACAAGGAATTGAGTAAAATTTACTTTACCTTATGAGGCATACAAGTTAAGTCTAGGGTTAAGGATGATATTAGCTGATGTTGATATGTGATCAAAATTTGTAATAACATGCTTTAAATGTATGATCACAACTGTACATTTCTTACGGCACAAATTGTGCAAATGTATTGAGTTTTAGCAAAACCATGCAATGGAATGGCACCATTGCATAGTTTTAAAAAAGTAAAAGTAATATCGATAAAAGCTTGTGTTATTATAAAATTACTTCACCCAACAATAAAAAATATGATCACACGACAAATGTCAGTTTTTCACCTACTAGTTTGAAGAAAGCCAGTTTTTAAAATATTTGTTACTTGTAAAAAAATCCAATTTTTGCGTAGTTTTGGCTTTAAAAAAAAACGTTTGAGATTACGCGGGAAGCCCTAACCGATTATATTTTAAGAATTATATATATAAAATTCAAAAGTACAGTTGCAGTAGTCCTGATATTAATTTTAAAATACATATTAATGTAATATACTAACATTCAACTATGATTGTTATTTAAAAAAGCTACAATTGAAAATAATTTTGCAATATTACCTTAAATTAGAGAACGGAGTCAATGTCGAATAATAGGGGCACCTCCTTCATGAGTAACGCCCCAGGAGACAATAGGCGTCGCGCCATCGCTGCGAGCCGGTGATTCTCAAATTCGACGAATACGAACACGCGGTTGAAAAGGGTTCTCATGCGATTAACATAATAATCTTCTGGATGCGGTGCATGGATTTGGTGAGCTCGTTCGAGACACCGTCTTTGTCCCCTCTGCACGGGTACCTGCTAACAAACAGGCCACAATGGTCGATAGATATAGTTTCAATTTTCTTACCCCGCCGCATTTCGCTACCACTCATAATGGTAACCGTGATATTTGCAGGGTTATTATAGGTAACGAACGCATATCCATCATTAACGGGGTTACTGGATTTTCTCGATTTTCTAGAACCACGTTAGCAACCCATCGTCGAAAATGTCTGGCGGTAGCTTACGGGTGGAAACTCGCATCCGTTGGGCAGTTTCTTTTTCGACCAA
Source organism: Lordithon lunulatus (assembly GCA_963942505.1). Taxonomy (NCBI): domain Eukaryota; kingdom Metazoa; phylum Arthropoda; class Insecta; order Coleoptera; family Staphylinidae; genus Lordithon; species Lordithon lunulatus. Next base: position 41,670,119 of record OZ012666.1, read on the forward strand.
GCATCGAAATAAATACACTTCACTTGTATTACCACAAAGCCCGTACACTCCAACAATGTATTTAATCGTTAATTGAAGGCACTTCAACATTAAGATGGGGGTTCATATTGAATATGTAATGCTGCTAACAGCCGGAAATATACGTTGTACAGAGCATTGATACGTTGCAAAAGACGGGACGAATTATGGCGCGGACCCGCGATAGCATATGTGGGATTTTCTCCTACTCCTAGCCTTTTTTACGAGCTTGTAACGGTCGCGAGGGATCCTGGCGCGGGCAAATCCTATTGGTTTTTAGACAGCGGGAAATTTAAATTGAAATGTTTACAGGATTAAATAAACTGTACAAACGTAGACTTTGTAAAGGAGTTGTTAAGTATATGTACATTAACTAGAGTGATTGCCTAATTATATCAATTGCATCTATTGAGTGAAATCAATACACATAATAATTGACCAAGAAGAAGAAATGGTTTGAATGATAAAAATTACAAAAGTAATCAAATAAACTAGCCATATTATCTAGGGCCACTAAATAACTTATATTCATAGTTTTGTGCGCTGTGGATTACTGAGATTAATCTTAAATGAATACACTCTTATCAATCAATATCAATCTTGTTATTATAAATATTTTCATGAAAAAAATAATAAAGTTAGAATAACTGTGAAAACATTATAATAATAGATAAAACAATAATTACAAATAATTAATTTAATGTAAAATTCATCCATTAAAACGTCGATTTCAACTTGTCATTTGGGTGCACTATTTAAACAACATTTTAGAACATACTACCCTATTTATAATACAAGTTTATTTTTATTGCTCATATATAAAACAAGAAAAGGAAAAAATGTATACAATGTCTTATATTAATTTGAGATGCCTTACCAATTATCTCTACGTATATATTATTTTACAACAGCTGCAAATGACCTTATAGAATGTACCTTTGGTACACAGCGTATAAAATAGGACTGGCCAATTTTCTTCTATTGCAATTTGTTGAAGGTTAATGATAAATTTGAGAATCTTGTGATTGTAATTTGGTAAATGTTTTTTTTTAATTATCTTATTTATGTCTTTAGTAATAACATAGTAATAACATAATAATAGTACAAATTTTTATATTCTTATATAAAAAAAGTAACAGTGCAAGTAATAATTGACTTCATATTATATTTATGTGGGTCTTGACTTGCTCCTTCGCAGTCAGTGCTGTCGTCAATCCACTGACCCGAACAGCCTGGTGTGAAGGAGTTCTTGTTGTTATTATTGTTGTTATTGTTAGCTGTGGTTGTATTCTTCTTGTTTTTCTTGACTCGGGATTCACAGATCTTTTAAAATTTATTTGAAGATTTTAAGTGTTTAATTTCAACATTTTTAACCATTCTGTAGAGCTGATGTCCGGCTCTTACCACCACACGTGACATAGCTAGATTTCATTAATTTGTTTTTGATTTCCATAACCAGTACAATGCTTCTTTGTTTTTCTATGGTTAGTTCTTTGCTTCTTTGTGTATTTGTAGTTTATCGTCGCATTTTGTTGCATTTGAAGTCTTTTTACGTTTCTTTTCCTTGTATTTCCCCATACGTTTATTATGTAGTGATTCCTTGTCACATACAAATATTTTCTTTTTTTCTTTTGCCATTGCAAACCATTTTATTTTTTTCTGTTGATAATATGTATTTTATTTAGTCTATATAGTGCAGCCAATATTTCTGTGTTATATTTTTTCATCTCTTCTATATGTCGATTCCATTTGAGATTGTTTTGTATTTATATTTCTAGGTGTTTTATGTTATTTACCGCTTTTAGTTTTTGTTGATTTATATGTATTTGTATATCTGGTTGTGGGTATATTTTCTTTGAGATCATTGTAGTACGTTTTTTCTTTGTTTATGGTTAGGGAGTTGTAGTATTATTGTGTGATTTTGTTTATATCCATCCGTATCTCTGCATGCATTCTTATTGTTTTTATTTATTATTTTCCACATGAATGAGACATGTGTCGTCTGCATATATGAATATATTTCCATTAAGGTTGAGTTGAGATGTATTATTTATATTTGAAATATAAAACAATGGTGCTAATACTCCTCCGTGAGGTATTCAAATGTTGCTTCTTTTTCACCACTTTCCACTTCTAATACCTTAGTAATTTGGTTTCTATTAATTAGGTAGCTAGTTAGTACCTTGTGAGTTTCTTATTATAAGTTGTGGCAGCAGTTTTTTTTTGCATACAGTATTGATTGCTTTTTTCATAGCTATGAATATGATAGCTGTTTCGTTTTTCATGTCTGATTTCTCCTGTATGTGTCCTATCACGTCTACAATCACTGCGGTTGTACTTGAATTCTTTTGAAATACGAGTTATATGTTATATACACATCAAATAAATATATTTCTAGAAGAATCTAATTGACATATTAAATAAATAGATGTGTCGTATTAGATAAATAACTTAATGATAAGTCAGTATAATTTTTAATATACAGGGTGGCCCTAAAGTATGGAATAAATTCGATAAAATCTATATTTAGGAATTTTGCAAAAATTGCTTGGACACGTCCTTTTATGATTTTAAATTGACAACTTTGAATTTTTTCGACTATTTTTGAATGCGCAATGACACCCCAATTTTTTTTATTACGGATTCTGAAAGGGATTATTTTTCGCCTTCAGAATCCGTAATAAAAAAATCAGATTGTCTTTTTAAAAACTTGTCGACGACGTCAATGTACATTCAAAAATTGTCGAAAAAAATTGACACTTTCATTCAATGTTATTAATTTAAAATCAAAACTCGACGAGTCCATACTTTAGGGACACCCTGTATAAAGTATAATTTCATACGTCTATGTAGTATTGAATACTATTGAGTAGTAGTTTATAAACTCCGTTAGTGAGTTCTTGTTTAAAAAGTCTTTAAATTGGAATTTCACACTTAACTGGGGCAGTCGTAGGGATCAGACAAGACAACAAGACTGTTTCTAATCGACGATTAACTTGACCTAGACCCTTCAAAATTCGAGTTCCGTCCAATAATATTAATAATTTAAGAATTAAGAATCAAAAATCGAATATTAAAATGGCAAACCCGGAAAATCCTGTATGTATACCAATAAGATATCAAGCTGACAATATACCAACTTTTACTAAAATTCAAAACAACTCAATAGTTTTATAAGTTCATGTGAATATTTTCTTTTGACTTTTCAAGACAGAAATGATGTAAATAATCCAATAAACGTTTTATTATTTGACACAATATTCAGTAAATTAAAAGATCGTGCAACAGACTTAATTGGCTCACGAAGTGACTTAAAAACTTGACAGCACATTAAAGAAGCATTAAATTTAACTTTATCGGATCAGCGTAATATAGATTACTTAATCCAAGACCTAATGTTAATAAAACCTCATAAAAATGAAACACCAATACAATTTGGTATGCGAATATAAGACACGCAGTTTGTTATTTTAAAAATTAAAGAATTCAGTTGCGACAGCACAAGAAACATTTAATAAAATAACTTTTCATGATTTTGCAGTAAAAACTTTTATTAATAGTCTACCATATAATATGCAATTGGTAATACGGATAAGAAATCCAAATTAGTTAGAACATGCATTAGTGTTTGTCACTGAAGAAGAATTTTTTAAATATTTCTGTACTTGTCACAATCCAAAATTACCAACAACAAATATATACACCAAAACCAAAATTAAATATGAATCCTCATCAGAATACATTTAAAACTTTTGAAAGTTTTACGTCTTCACCTCTAAATGAATATAATTTTAAATCATCATTTAATATCATCATTTAACTCGCTAATTAAACCTCCACAAAATTATCAATTTACCGCTCCAAAACCAACAATTTCTAATATGTTACCGAATCCTAATTTCTCTAACATGTTACGACACAAAACAACAAAAAATTCTACTTTTTCAAAGAACAAATCCTTTTTAACAACCACAACAAAGACCAAACCTATGTATCAAAATAATTTCATTTAATCCACAAAAATCAAATAAATTTTAAATGAACAAACCAAATACATTGAACAGAACCCCAACAGCTAAATTTGAACCAGAACCAATGGACATAATTTCATACAGAACAAGAGTAAATAATTTCGCGCAATATATACAAGAAAATCCAGAAAATCGTGTTGAATTCTAAAATATATGTGAGAACCGAAAATTATTATGAACAATACAATCAACATGATTATTTTAAAAATAAACAATAGGAACAATATGAACAATACGACTAAAATGAAAATGAACAAGTCGAACATAATAACGATTTTTTTTTGAAAAACTACCAACCCAAATCATACGTAATCATTATATATAATAAACTTAATGCTAATTTACCCTGTATATATATATTCCCACTTTAAATACTAATTTTCTAATAGATGCCGGAAGTTCAAAAAGTTTAATTAAACCTGAATCAGCTTTTCAGTTTATTACTAATGAAATTTTTAATATAGAAACAGCTGACGCAATGACGGGTAAAGTCGCAAATATACCCGATTTTGATATTTTCAAAACCTCTTACAGTTTTAATAAATTCTATTTATTAGACTTTTCACCCAAATACGAAGAATTAATTGGTACAGATTGTTTTTAGATCAATTAGAAGAAAATATAAATTTAAATTCAAGTATATTAATTACACCGCACACAACAATTGCATTAACTTATCGAGGGAATAAAACTCCTGAACCAATTGTTCACAATGCAAATTTATTAAGTAATTATAAAATTAAAATACCTGGCAGAACACAGTCAAAGTACCGGTGAAACAAAAACAAGGAATAGGAATCCTTAATTATTTAAATTTTCATAATCAAGTTGAAATGCCTAAATCATTAGTAAACATAGATCAACATTTTTAATTACTACATTAATTAACTCTAATCCAAATTCACCTGAAATTTGTATTAATTAACGTTTTCATATTGAACCCCTTGGATACTTGTGAAACTGACAACGAATATTTTACTTAAACTCAAGATAATATTTTAAAATCAAATTTAAAAAAATTACGTTAAAATCGTGGTTTCTGAGAAAATATTATACGTTCATTTAATGAGTGTATTGTGATTGCAAACACATTATCTTTATAACATTTTTGCGAGAAATTAATAATTAAAATACAATGGGTCATTTGTGATTTTAAATCGTTTTTGGCGGTTTTTCAGTTAGGGGTGGTTTCTGAGAAAATATTATACGTTCATTTAATGAGTGTCTTGTGATTGCAAACACATTATCTCTATAACATTTTTGTGAGAAATTAATAATTAAAAATATAATTGGTCATTTGTGATTTTAAATAGTTTTTGGCGGTTTATTCAGTTAGGGGTAGTTTCTGAGAAAATATTATACGTTCATTTAATGAGTGTCTTGTGATTGCAAACACATTATCACTATAACATTTTTGCGAGAAATTAATAATTAAAAATATAATTGGTCATTTGTGTTTTTAAATTGTTTTTGGCGGTTTACTCAGTTAGGGGTGATTGCTGAGAAAATATTATACGTTCATTTAATGAGTGTCTTGTGATTGCAAACACATTATCTCTATACATTTTTGCGAGAAATTAATAATTAAAAATATAATTGGTCATTTGTGATTTTAAATAGTTTTTGGCGGTTTACTCACTTAGGGGTGGTTTCTGGAAAATTATTATACGTTCATTTAATGAGTGTCTTTTTATTGCAAACACATTATCCTTATAACATTTTTGCCTGAAATTAATAATTAAAAATATAATAGGTCATTTGTGATTTTAAATAGTTTTTGGCGGTTTACTCAGTTAGGGGTAGTTTCTGGAAAATTATTATAAGTTCATTTAATGAGTGTCTTTTTATTGCAAACACATTATCCTTATAACATTTTTGCCTGAAATGAATAATTAAAAATATAATGGGTCATTTGTCATTTTCAATCGTTTTTGGCGGTTTACTCAGTTAGGGGTGGTTTCTGGAAAATTATTATACGTTCATTTAATAAGTGTCTTTTTATTGCAAACACATTATCCTTTTAACATTTTTGCCTGAAATTAATAATTAAAAATATAATAGGTCATTTGTGATTTTAAATCGTTTTTGGCGGTTTAATCAGTTAGGGGTAGTTTCTGGAAAATTATTATAAGTTCATTTAATGAGTGTCTTTTTATTGCAAACACATTATCCTTATAACATTTTTGCCTGAAATGAATAATTAAAAATATAATGGGTCATTTGTGATTTTCAATCGTTTTTGGCGGTTTACTCAGTTAGGGGTGGTTTCTGGAAAATTATTATACGTTCATTAAATGAGTGTCCTTTTATTGCAAACACATTATCTTTATAACATTTTTGCCTGAAATTAATAATTAAAAATATAATGGGTCATTTGTGTTTTTAAATTGTTTTTGGCGGTTTACTCAGTTAGGGGTGATTTCTGAGAAAATATTATACGTTCATTTAATGAGTGTCTTGTGATTGCAAACACATGATCTCTATAACATTTTAGCGAGAAATTAATAATTAAAAATATAATTGGTCATTTGTGATTTTAAATAGTTTTTGGCGGTTTACTCAGTTAGGGGTGGTTTCTGGAAAATTATTATACGTTCATTTAATGAGTGTCTTTTAATTGCAAACACATTATCGTTATAACATTTTTGCCTGAAATTAATAATTAAAAATATAATGGGTCTTTTATGATTTTAAATCGTTTTTGGCGGTTTACTCAGTTAGGGGTAGTTTTTAGAAAATTATTATAAGTTCATTTAATGATTCTCTTTTTATTGCAAACACATTATCCTTACAACATTTATGCCTAAAATTAATAATTAAAAATATAATGGGTCATTTGTGATTTTAAATCGTTTTTGGCGGTTTACTCAGTTAGGGGTGGTTTCTGGAAAATTATTATACGTTCATTTAATGAGTGTCTTTTTATTGCAAACACATTATCCTCATAACATTTTTGCCTGAAATTAATAATTAAAAATATAATGGGTCATTTGTGATTTTCAATCGTTTTTGGCGGTTTACTCAGTTAGGGGTAGTTTGTGGAAAATTATTATAAGTTCATTTAATGAGTGTCTTTTTATTGCAAACACATTATCCTTATAACATTTTTGCCTGAAATGAATAATTAAAAATATAATGGGTCATTTGTGATTTTCAATCGTTTTTGGCGGTTTACTCAGTTAGGGGTGGTTTCTGGAAAATTATTATACGTTCATTTAATGAGTGTCTTTTAATTGCAAACACATTATCGTTATAACATTTTTGCCTGAAATTAATAATTAAAAATATAATGGGTCTTTTATGATTTTAAATCGTTTTTGGCGGTTTACTCAGTTAGGGGTAGTTTTTGGAAAATTATTATAAGTTCATTTAATGATTCTCTTTTTATTGCAAACACATTATCCTTACAACATTTTTGCCTAAAATTAATAATTAAAAATATAATGGGTCATTTGTGATTTTAAATCGTTTTTGGCGGTTTACTCAGTTAGGGGTGGTTTCTGGAAAATTATTATACGTTCATTTAATTAGTGTCTTTTTATTGCAAACACATTATCCTTATAACATTTTTGCCTGAAATTAATAATTAAAAATATAATGTGTCATTTGTGATTTTAAATAGTTTTTGGCGGTTTACTCAGTTAGGGGTAGTTTCTGGAAAATTATTATACGTTCATTTAATGAGTGTCTTTTTATTGCAAACACATTATCCTTATAACATTTTTGCCTGAAATTAATAATTAAAAATAAAATGGGTCATTTGTGATTTTAAATCGTTTTTGGCGGTTTACTCAGTTAGGGGTGGTTTCTGGAAAGTTATTATACGTTCAAATAATGAGTGTCTTTTTATTGCAAACACATTATCATTATAACATTTTGGCCTGAAATTAATAATTAAAAATATAATGGGCCATTTGTGATTTTAAATCGTTTTTGGCGGTTTACTCAGTTAGGGGTGGTTTCTGGAAAATTATTATACGTTCATTTAATGAGTGTCTTTTTATTGCAAACACATTATCCTTATAACATTTTTGCCTGAAATTAATAATTAAAAATATAATGGGTCATTTGTTATTTTAAATCGTTTTTGGCGATTTATTCAGTTAGGGGTGGTTTCTGGAAAATTATTATACGTTCATTTAATGAGTGTCTTTTTATTGTAAACACATTATCCTTATAACATTTTTGCCTGAAATTAATAATTAAAAATATAATGGGTCATTTGTTATTTTAAATCGTTTTTGGCGATTTATTCAGTTAGGGGTGGTTTCTGGAAAATTATTATACGTTCATTTAATGAGTGTCTTTTTATTGCAAACACATTATCCTTATAACATTTTTGCCTGAAATTAATAATTAAAAATATAATGGGTCATTTGTTATTTTAAATCGTTTTTGGCGATTTATTCAGTTAGGGGTGGTTTCTGGAAAATTATTATACGTTCATTTAATGAGTGTCTTTTTATTGTAAACACATTATCCTTATAACATTTTTGCCTGAAATTAATAATTAAAAATATAATGGGCCATTTGTGATTTTAAATCGTTTTTGGCGGTTTACTCAGTTAGGGGTGGTTTCTTGAAAATTATTATACGTTCATTTAATGAGTGTCTTTTTATTGCAAACACATTATCCTTATAACATTTTTGCCTGAAATTAATACTTAAAAATATAATGGGTCATTTGTGATTTTAAATAGTTTTTGGCGGTTTACTCAGTTAGGGGTGGTTTCTGGAAAATTATTATACGTTCATTTAATGAGTGTCTTTTTATTGCAAACACATTATCCTTATAACATTTTTGCCTGAAATTATTAATTAAAAATATAATGGGTTATTTTTGATTTTAAATCATTTTTGGCGGTTTACTCAGTTAGGGGTGGTTTCTGGAAAATTATTATACGTTCATTTAATGAGTGTCTTTTTATTGTAAACACATTATCCTTATAACATTTTTGCCTGAAATTAATAATTAAAAATATAATGGGTCATTTGTTATTTTAAATCGTTTTTGGCGGTTTACTCAGTTAGGGGTGGTTTCTGGAAAATTATTATACGTTCTTTTAATGAGTGTCTTTTTATTGCAAACACATTATCCTTATAACATTTTTGCCTGAAATTAATAATTAAAAATATAATGGGTTATTTTTGATATTAAATCATTTTTGGCGGTTTACTCAGTTAGGGGTGGTTTCTGGAAAATTATTATACGTTCATTTAATGAGTGTCTTTTTATTGCAAACACATTATCCATATAACATTTTTGCCTGAAATTAATAATTAAAAATATAATCGGTCATTTGTGATTTTAAATCGTTTTTGGCGGTTTACTCAGTTAGGGGTGGTTTCTGGAAAATTATTATAGGTTCATTTAATGAGTGTCTTTTTATTGCAAACACATTATCTTCATAACATTTTTGCCTGAAATTAATAATTAAAAATATAATGGGTCATTTGTGATTTTAAATCGTTTTTGGCGGTTTACTCAGTTAGGGGTGGTTTCTGGAAAATTATTATACTTTCATTTAATGAGTGTCTTTTTATTGCAAACACATTATCCTTATAACATTTTTGCCTGAAATTAATAATTAAAAATATAATGGGTCATTTGTGATTTTAAATCGTTTTAGGCGGTTTACTCAGTTAGGGGTGGTTTCTGGAAAATTATTATACGTTCATTTAATGAGTGTCTTTTTATTGCAAACACATTATCCTTATAACATTTTTGCCTGAAATTAATAATTAAAAATATAATGAGTCATTTGTGATTTTAAATCGTTTTTGGCGGTTTACTCAGTTAGGGGTGGTTTCTGGAAAATTATTATACGTTCATTTAATTAGTGTCTTTTTATTGCAAACACATTATCCTTATAACATTTTTGCCTGAAATTAATAATTAAAAATATAATGGGTCATTTGTGATTTTAAATCGTTTTAGGCGGTTTACTCAGTTAGGGGTGGTTTCTGGAAAATTATTATACGTGCATTTAATGAGTGTATTTTTATTGCAAACACATTATCCTTATAATCTTTTTGCCTGAAATTAATAATTAAAAATATAATGGGTCATTTGTGATTTTAAATCGTTTTTGGCGGTTTACTCAGTAGGGGTGGTTTCTGGAAAATTATTATACGTGCATTTAATGAGTGTATTTTTATTGCAAACACATTATCCTTATAATCTTTTTGCCTGAAATTAATAATTAAAAATATAATGGGTCATTTGTGATTTTAAATCGTTTTTGGCGGTTTACTCAGTTAGGGGTGGTTTCTGGAAAATTATTATACGTGCATTTAATGAGTGTATTTTTATTGCAAACACATTATCCTTATAACCTTTTTGCCTGAAATTAATAATTAAAAATATAATGGGTCATTTGTGATTTTAAATCGTTTTAGGCGGTTTACTCAGTTAGGGATGGTTTCTGGAAAATTATTATAAGTTCATCTAATGAGTGTCTTTTTATTGCAAACATATTATCTTAATAACATTTTTGCCTGAAATTAATAATTAATAATATAATGAGTCATTTGTGATTTTAAATCGTTTTTGGCGGTTTACTCAGTTAGGGGTGGTTTCTGGAAAATTATGATAGTTTCATTTAATGAGTGCCTTTGTATTGCAAACACATTATCTTAATAACATTTTTGAATGAAATTAATAATTAAAAATATAATGGATCATTTGTGATTTTAAATCGTTTTTGGCGGTTTACTCAGTTAGGGGTGGTTTCTGGCAAATTATTGTACGTTCATTTAATGAGTGTCTTTTTATTGCAAACACATTATCCTTATAACATTTTTGCCTGAAATTAATAATTAAAAATATAATGGGTCATTTGATATTTTAAATCGTTTTTGGCGATTTATTCAGTTAGGGGTGGTTTCTGGAAAATTATTATACGTTCATTTAATGAGTGTCTTTTTATTGTAAACACATTATCCTTATAACATTTTTGCCTGAAATTAATAATTAAAAATATAATGGGTCATTTGTTATTTTAAATCGTTTTTGGCGATTTATTCAGTTAGGGGTGGTTTCTGGAAAATTATTATACGTTCATTTAATGAGTGTCTTTTTATTGTAAACACATTATCCTTATAATATTTTTGCCTGAAATTAATAATTAAAAATATAATGGATCATTTGTGATTTTAAATCGTTTTAGGCGGTTTACTCAGTTAGGGGTGGTTTCTGGAAAATTATTATACGTTCAAATAATGAGTGTCTTTTTATTGCAAACACATTATCATTATAACATTTTGGCCTGAAATTAATAATTAAAAATATAATGGGTCATTTGTGATTTTAAATAGTTTTTGGAGGTTTACTCAGTTAGGGGTGGTTTCAGGAAAATTATTATACGTTCATTTAATGAGTGTCTTTTTATTGCAAACACATTATCCTTATAACATTTTTGCCTGAAATTAATAATTAAAAATATAATGGGTTATTTTTGATTTTAAATCATTTTTGGCGGTTTACTCAGTTAGGGGTGGTTTCTGGAAAATTATTATACGTTCATTTAATGAGTGTCTTTTTATTGCAAACACATTATCCTTATAACATTTTTGCCTGAAATTAATAATTAAAAATATAATAGGTCATTTGTGATTTTAAATAGTTTTTGGCGGTTTACTCAGTTAGGGGTGGTTTCTGGAAAATTATTATACGTTCATTTAATGAGTGTCTTTTTATTGCAAACACATTATCCTTATAACATTTTTGCCTGAAATTAATAATTAAAAATATAATGGGTTATTTTTGATTTTAAATCATTTTTGGCGGTTTACTCAGTTAGGGGTGGTTTCTGGAAAATTATTATACGTTCATTTAATGAGTGTCTTTTTATTGCAAACACATTATCCTTATAACATTTTTGCCTGAAATTAATAATTAAAAATATAATGGGTCATTTGTGATTTTAAATAGTTTTTGGCGGTTTACTCAGTTAGGGGTGGTTTCTGGAAAATTATTATACGTTCATTTAATGAGTGTCTTTTTATTGCAAACACATTATCCTTATAACATTTTTGCCTGAAATTAATAATTAAAAATATAATGGGTTATTTTTGATTTTAAATCATTTTTGGCGGTTTACTCAGTTAGGGGTGGTTTCTGGAAAATTATTATACGTTCATTTAATGAGTGTCTTTTTATTGTAAACACATTATCCTTATAACATTTTTGCCTGAAATTAATAATTAAAAATATAATGGGTCATTTGTTATTTTAAATCGTTTTTGGCGATTTATTCAGTTAGGGGTGGTTTCTGGAAAATTATTATACGTTCATTTAATGAGTGTCTTTTTATTGTAAACACATTATCCTTATAACATTTTTGCCTGAAATTAATAATTAAAAATATAATGGGTCATTTGTTATTTTAAATCGTTTTTGGCGATTTATTCAGTTAGGGGTGGTTTCTGGAAAATTATTATACGTTCATTTAATCAGTGTCTTTTTATTGTAAACACATTATCCTTATAACATTATTGCCTGAAATTAATAATTAAAAATATAATGGATCATTTGTGATTTTAAATCGTTTTAGGCGGTTTACTCAGTTACGGGTGGTTTCTGGAAAATTATTATACGTTCAAATAATGAGTGTCTTTTTATTGCAAACACATTATCATTATAACATTTTGGCCTGAAATTAATAATTAAAAATATAATGGGCCATTTGTGATTTTAAATCGTTTTTGGCGGTTTACTCAGTTAGGGGTGGTTTCTGGAAAATTATTATACGTTCATTTAATGAGTGTCTTTTTATTGCAAACACATTATCCTTATAACATTTTTGCCTGAAATTAATAATTAAAAATATAATGAGTCATTTGTGATTTTAAATAGTTTTTGGCGGTTTACTCAGTTAGGGGTGGTTTCTGGAAAATTATTATACGTTCATTTAATGAGTGTCTTTTTATTGCAAACACATTATCCTTATAACATTTTTGCCTGAAATTATTAATTAAAAATATAATGGGTTATTTTTGATTTTAAATCATTTTTGGCGGTTTACTCAGTTAGGGGTGGTTTCTGGAAAATTATTATACGTTCATTTAATGAGTGTCTTTTTATTGCAAACACATTATCCTTATAACATTTTTGCCTGAAATTAATAATTAAAAATATAATGAGTCATTTGTGATTTTAAATCGTTTTTGGCGGTTTACTCAGTTAGGGGTGGTTTCTGGAAAATTATTATACGTTCATTTAATGAGTGTCTTTTTATTGCAAACACATTATCCTTATAACATTTTTGCCTGAAATTAATAATTAAAAATATAATGGGTCATTTGTGATTTTAAATCGTTTTAGGCGGTTTACTCAGTTAGGGGTGGTTTCTGGGAAATTATTATACGTTCATTTAATGAGTGTCTTTTTATTGCAAACACATTATCCTTATAACATTTTTGCCTGAAATTAATAATTAAAAATATAATGGGTCATTTGTGATTTTAAATCGTTTTTGGCGGTTTACTCAGTTAGGGGTGGTTTCTGGAAAATTATTATACGTTCATTTAATTAGTGTCTTTTTATTGCAAACACATTATCCTTATAACATTTTTGCCTGAAATTAATAATTAAAAATATAATGGGTCATTTGTGATTTTAAATCGTTTTTGGCGGTTTACTCAGTTAGGGGTGGTTTCTGGAAAATTATTATACGTGCATTTAATGAGTGTATTTTTATTGCAAACACATTATCCTTATAACCTTTTTGCCTGAAATTAATAATTAAAAATATAATGGGTCATTTGTGATTTTAAATCGTTTTAGGCGGTTTACTCAGTTAGGGGTGGTTTCTGGAAAATTATTATAAGTTCATTTAATGAGTGTCTTTTTATTGCAAACATATTATCTTAATAACATTTTTGCCTGAAATTAATAATTAATAATATAATGAGTCATTTGTGATTTTAAATCGTTTTTGGCGGTTTACTCAGTTAGGGGTGGTTTCTGGAAAATTATGATAGTTTCATTTAATGAGTGCCTTTTTATTGCAAACACATTATCTTAATAACATTTTTGAATGAAATTAATAATTAAAAATATAATGTGTCATTTGTGATTTTAAATCGTTTTTGGCGGTTTACTCAGTTAGGGGTGGTTTCTGGCAAATTATTGTACGTTCATTTAATGAGTGGCTTTTTATTGCAAACACATTATCCTTATAACATTTTTGCCTGAAATTAATAATTAAAAATATAATGGGTCATTTGTTATTTTAAAACGTTTTTGGCGGTTTACTCAGTTAGGGGTGGTTTCTGGAAAATTATTATACGTTCATTTAATGGGTGTCTTTTTATTGCAAACACATTATCCTTATAACATTTTTGCCTGAAATTAATAATTAAAAATATAATGTGTCATTTGTGATTTTAAATCGTTTTTGGCGGTTTACTCAGTTAGGGGTGGTTTCTGGAAAATTATTATACGTTCATTTAATGAGTGTCTTTTTATTGCAAACACATTATCCATATAACATTTTTGCCTGAAATTAATAATTAAAAATATAATCGGTCATTTGTGATTTTAAATTGTTTTTGGCGGTTTACTCAGTTAGGGGTGGTTTCTGGAAAATTATTATAGGTTCATTTAATGAGTGTCTTTTTATTGCAAACACATTATCCTTATAACATTTTTGCCTGAAATTAATAATTAAAAATATAATGGGTCATTTGTGATTTTAAATAGTTTTTGGCGGTTTACTCAGTTAGGTGTGGTTTCTGGAAAATTATTATACGTTCATTTAATGAGTGTCTTTTTATTGCAAACACATTATCCTTATAACATTTTTGCCTGAAATTAATAATTAAAAATATAATGGGTTATTTTTGATTTTAAATCATTTTTGGCGGTTTACTCAGTTAGGGGTGGTTTCTGGAAAATTATTATACGTTCATTTAATGAGTGTCTTTTTATTGTAAACACATTATCCTTATAACATTTTTGCCTGAAATTAATAATTAAAAATATAATGGGTCATTTGTTATTTTAAATCGTTTTAGGCGGTTTACTCAGTTAGGGGTGGTTTCTGGAAAATTATTATACGTTCAAATAATGAGTGTCTTTTTATTGCAAACACATTATCATTATAACATTTTGGCCTGAAATTAATAATTAAAAATATAATGGGTCATTTGTGATTTTAAATAGTTTTTGGCGGTTTACTCAGTTAGGGGTGGTTTCAGGAAAATTATTATACGTTCATTTAATGAGTGTCTTTTTATTGCAAACACATTATCCTTATAACATTTTTGCCTGAAATTAATAATTAAAAATATAATGGGTCATTTGTTATTTTAAATCGTTTTTGGCGATTTATTCAGTTAGGGGTGGTTTCTGGAAAATTATTATACGTTCATTTAATGAGTGTCTTTTTATTGTAAACACATTATCCTTATAACATTTTTGCCTGAAATTAATAATTAAAAATATAATGGGCCATTTGTGATTTTAAATCGTTTTTGGCGGTTTACTCAGTTAGGGGTGGTTTCTTGAAAATTATTATACGTTCATTTAATGAGTGTCTTTTTATTGCAAACACATTATCCTTATAACATTTTTGCCTGAAATTAATACTTAAAAATATAATGGGTCATTTGTGATTTTAAATAGTTTTTGGCGGTTTACTCAGTTAGGGGTGGTTTCTGGAAAATTATTATACGTTCATTTAATGAGTGTCTTTTTATTGCAAACACATTATCCTTATAACATTTTTGCCTGAAATTATTAATTAAAAATATAATGGGTTATTTTTGATTTTAAATTATTTTTGGCGGTTTACTCAGTTAGGGGTGGTTTCTGGAAAATTATTATACGTTCATTTAATGAGTGTCTTTTTATTGTAAACACATTATCCTTATAACATTTTTGCCTGAAATTAATAATTAAAAATATAATGGGTCATTTGTTATTTTAAATCGTTTTTGGCGGTTTACTCAGTTAGGGGTGGTTTCTGGAAAATTATTATACGTTCATTTAATGAGTGTCTTTTTATTGCAAACACATTATCCTTATAACATTTTTGCCTGAAATTAATAATTAAAAATATAATGGGTTATTTTTGATATTAAATCATTTTTGGCGGTTTACTCAGTTAAGCCCTGGTTTCCTAGGAGAACGGTCGCTTTAAAGCGGCCGCTTTTGACGTCATTCACAAATCACAAAGGTCGTTTTAAGTATATGTAATAGAAGAACTCACAATTTTTCATCGTATTTCATTGGGTTTTTGTAGTACGTTGAGATATTACACTTTATAGGAAACTATATTCGTTTATATACACGTAGAATTATTTTTGTGACGTAAAAATTACGTCAAAAGCGGCCGTTTTTAAGCGGCCGCTTTCCTAGGAAACCAGGGCTTTAGGGGTGGTTTCTGGAAAATTATTATACGTTCATTTAATGAGTGTCTTTTTATTGCAAACACATTATCCATATAACATTTTTGCCTGAAATTAATAATTAAAAATATAATCGGTCATTTGTGATTTTAAATCGTTTTTGGCGGTTTACTCAGTTAGGGGTGGTTTCTGGAAAATTATTATAGGTTCATTTAATGAGTGTCTTTTTATTGCAAACACATTATCTTCATAACATTTTTGCCTGAAATTAATAATTAAAAATATAATGGGTCATTTGTGATTTTAAATCGTTTTTGGCGGTTTACTCAGTTAGGGGTGGTTTCTGGAAAATTATTATACTTTCATTTAATGAGTGTCTTTTTATTGCAAACACATTATCCTTATAACATTTTTGCCTGAAATTAATAATTAAAAATGTAATGGGTCATTTGTGATTTTAAATCGTTTTAGGCGGTTTACTCAGTTAGGGGTGGTTTCTGGAAAATTATTATACGTTCATTTAATGAGTGTCTTTTTATTGCAAACACATTATCCTTATAACATTTTTGCCTGAAATTAATAATTAAAAATATAATGAGTCATTTGTGATTTTAAATCGTTTTTGGCGGTTTACTCAGTTAGGGGTGGTTTCTGGAAAATTATTATACGTTCATTTAATTAGTGTCTTTTTATTGCAAACACATTATCCTTATAACATTTTTGCCTGAAATTAATAATTAAAAATATAATGGGTCATTTGTGATTTTAAATCGTTTTAGGCGGTTTACTCAGTTAGGGGTGGTTTCTGGAAAATTATTATACGTGCATTTAATGAGTGTATTTTTATTGCAAACACATTATCCTTATAATCTTTTTGCCTGAAATTAATAATTAAAAATATAATGGGTCATTTGTGATTTTAAATCGTTTTTGGCGGTTTACTCAGTAGGGGTGGTTTCTGGAAAATTATTATACGTGCATTTAATGAGTGTATTTTTATTGCAAACACATTATCCTTATAATCTTTTTGCCTGAAATTAATAATTAAAAATATAATGGGTCATTTGTGATTTTAAATCGTTTTTGGCGGTTTACTCAGTTAGGGGTGGTTTCTGGAAAATTATTATACGTGCATTTAATGAGTGTATTTTTATTGCAAACACATTATCCTTATAACCTTTTTGCCTGAAATTAATAATTAAAAATATAATGGGTCATTTGTGATTTTAAATCGTTTTAGGCGGTTTACTCAGTTAGGGATGGTTTCTGGAAAATTATTATAAGTTCATCTAATGAGTGTCTTTTTATTGCAAACATATTATCTTAATAACATTTTTGCCTGAAATTAATAATTAATAATATAATGAGTCATTTGTGATTTTAAATCGTTTTTGGCGGTTTACTCAGTTAGGGGTGGTTTCTGGAAAATTATGATAGTTTCATTTAATGAGTGCCTTTTTATTGCAAACACATTATCTTAATAACATTTTTGAATGAAATTAATAATTAAAAATATAATGTGTCATTTGTGATTTTAAATCGTTTTTGGCGGTTTACTCAGTTAGGGGTGGTTTCTGGCAAATTATTGTACGTTCATTTAATGAGTGTCTTTTTATTGCAAACACATTATCCTTATAACATTTTTGCCTGAAATTAATAATTAAAAATATAATGGGTCATTTGTTATTTTAAATCGTTTTTGGCGATTTATTCAGTTAGGGGTGGTTTCTGGAAAATTATTATACGTTCATTTAATGAGTGTCTTTTTATTGTAAACACATTATCCTTATAACATTTTTGCCTGAAATTAATAATTAAAAATATAATGGGTCATTTGTTATTTTAAATCGTTTTTGGCGATTTATTCAGTTAGGGGTGGTTTCTGGAAAATTATTATACGTTCATTTAATGAGTGTCTTTTTTTTGTAAACACATTATCCTTATAATATTTTTGCCTGAAATTAATAATTAAAAATATAATGGATCATTTGTGATTTTAAATCGTTTTAGGCGGTTTACTCAGTTAGGGGTGGTTTCTGGAAAATTATTATACGTTCAAATAATGAGTGTCTTTTTATTGCAAACACATTATCATTATAACATTTTGGCCTGAAATTAATAATTAAAAATATAATGGGTCATTTGTGATTTTAAATAGTTTTTGGCGGTTTACTCAGTTAGGGGTGGTTTCAGGAAAATTATTATACGTTCATTTAATGAGTGTCTTTTTATTGCAAACACATTATCCTTATAACATTTTTGCCTGAAATTAATAATTAAAAATATAATGGGTTATTTTTGATTTTAAATCATTTTTGGCGGTTTACTCAGTTAGGGGTGGTTTCTGGAAAATTATTATACGTTCATTTAATGAGTGTCTTTTTATTGCAAACACATTATCCTTATAACATTTTTGCCTGAAATTAATAATTAAAAATATAATAGGTCATTTGTGATTTTAAATAGTTTTTGGCGGTTTACTCAGTTAGGGGTGGTTTCTGGAAAATTATTATACGTTCATTTAATGAGTGTCTTTTTATTGCAAACACATTATCCTTATAACATTTTTGCCTGAAATTAATAATTAAAAATATAATGGGTTATTTTTGATTTTAAATCATTTTTGGCGGTTTACTCAGTTAGGGGTGGTTTCTGGAAAATTATTATACGTTCATTTAATGAGTGTCTTTTTATTGCAAACACATTATCCTTATAACATTTTTGCCTGAAATTAATAATTAAAAATATAATGGGTCATTTGTGATTTTAAATAGTTTTTGGCGGTTTACTCAGTTAGGGGTGGTTTCTGGAAAATTATTATACGTTCATTTAATGAGTGTCTTTTTATTGCAAACACATTATCCTTATAACATTTTTGCCTGAAATTAATAATTAAAAATATAATGGGTTATTTTTGATTTTAAATCATTTTTGGCGGTTTACTCAGTTAGGGGTGGTTTCTGGAAAATTATTATACGTTCATTTAATGAGTGTCTTTTTATTGTAAACACATTATCCTTATAACATTTTTGCCTGAAATTAATAATCAAAAATATAATGGGTCATTTGTTATTTTAAATCGTTTTTGGCGATTTATTCAGTTAGGGGTGGTTTCTGGAAAATTATTATACGTTCATTTAATGAGTGTCTTTTTATTGTAAACACATTATCCTTATAACATTTTTGCCTGAAATTAATAATTAAAAATATAATGGGTCATTTGTTATTTTAAATCGTTTTTGGCGATTTATTCAGTTAGGGGTGGTTTCTGGAAAATTATTATACGTTCATTTAATCAGTGTCTTTTTATTGTAAACACATTATCCTTATAACATTATTGCCTGAAATTAATAATTAAAAATATAATGGATCATTTGTGATTTTAAATCGTTTTAGGCGGTTTACTCAGTTACGGGTGGTTTCTGGAAAATTATTATACGTTCAAATAATGAGTGTCTTTTTATTGCAAACACATTATCATTATAACATTTTGGCCTGAAATTAATAATTAAAAATATAATGGACCATTTGTGATTTTAAATCGTTTTTGGCGGTTTACTCAGTTAGGGGTGGTTTCTGGAAAATTATTATACGTTCATTTAATGAGTGTCTTTTTATTGCAAACACATTATCCTTATAACATTTTTGCCTGAAATTAATAATTAAAAATATAATGGGTCATTTGTGATTTTAAATAGTTTTTGGCGGTTTACTCAGTTAGGGGTGGTTTCTGGAAAATTATTATACGTTCATTTAATGAGTGTCTTTTTATTGCAAACACATTATCCTTATAACATTTTTGCCTGAAATTATTAATTAAAAATATAATGGGTTATTTTTGATTTTAAATCATTTTTGGCGGTTTACTCAGTTAGGGGTGGTTTCTGGAAAATTATTATACGTTCATTTAATGAGTGTCTTTTTATTGTAGACACATTATCCTTATAACATTTTTGCCTGAAATTAATAATTAAAAATATAATGGGTCATTTGTTATTTTAAATCGTTTTTGGCGGTTTACTCAGTTAGGGGTGGTTTCTGGAAAATTATTATACGTTCATTTAATGAGTGTCTTTTTATTGCAAACACATTATCCTTATAACATTTTTGCCTGAAATTAATAATTAAAAATATAATGAGTCATTTGTGATTTTAAATCGTTTTTGGCGGTTTACTCAGTTAGGGGTGGTTTCTGGAAAATTATTATACGTTCATTTAATGAGTGTCTTTTTATTGCAAACACATTATCCTTATAACATTTTTGCCTGAAATTAATAATTAAAAATATAATGGGTCATTTGTGATTTTAAATCGTTTTTGGCGGTTTACTCAGTTAGGGGTGGTTTCTGGAAAATTATTATACGTTCATTTAATGAGTGTCTTTTTATTGCAAACACATTATCCTTATAACATTTTTGCCTGAAATTAATAATTAAATATATAATGGGTCATTTGTGATTTTAAATCGTTTTTGGCGGTTTACTCAGTTAGGGGTGGTTTCTGGAAAATTATTATACGTTCATTTAATTAGTGTCTTTTTATTGCAAACACATTATCCTTATAACATTTTTGCCTGAAATTAATAATTAAAAATATAATGGGTCATTTGTGATTTTAAATCGTTTTTGGCGGTTTACTCAGTTAGGGGTGGTTTCTGGAAAATTATTATACGTGCATTTAATGAGTGTATTTTTATTGCAAACACATTATCCTTATAACCTTTTTGCCTGAAATTAATAATTAAAAATATAATGGGTCATTTGTGATTTTAAATCGTTTTAGGCGGTTTACTCAGTTAGGGGTGGTTTCTGGAAAATTATTATAAGTTCATTTAATGAGTGTCTTTTTATTGCAAACATATTATCTTAATAACATTTTTGCCTGAAATTAATAATTAATAATATAATGAGTCATTTGTGATTTTAAATCGTTTTTGGCGGTTTACTCAGTTAGGGGTTGTTTCTGGAAAATTATTATACGTTCATTTAATGAGTGTCTTTTTATTGCAAACACATTATCCTTATAACATTTTTGCCTGAAATTAATAATTAAAAATATAATAGGTCATTTGTGATTTTAAATCGTTTTAGGCGGTTTACTAAGTTAGGGGTGGTTTCTGGAAAATTATTATAGGTTCATTTAATGAGTGTCTTTTTATTGCAAACACATTATCTTCATAACATTTTTGCCTGAAATTAATAATTAAAAATATAATGGGTCATTTGTGATTTTAAATCGTTTTTGGCGGTTTACTCAGTTAGGGGTGGTTTCTGGAAAATTATTATACGTTCATTTAATGAGTGTCTTTTTATTGCAAACACATTATCCTTATAACATTTTTGCCTGAAATTAATAATTAATAATATAATGAGTCATTTGTGATTTTAAATCGTTTTTGGCGGTTTACTCAGTTAGGGGTTGTTTCTGGAAAATTATTATAGGTTCATTTAATGAGTGTCTTTTTATTGCAAACACATTATCTTCATAACATTTTTGCCTGAAATTAATAATTAAAAATATAATGGGTCATTTGTGATTTTAAATCGTTTTTGGCTCAGTTAGGGGTGGTTTCTGGAAAATTATTATACGTTCATTTAATGAGTGTATTTTTATTGCAAACACATTATCCTTATAACATTTTTGCCTGAAATTAATAATTAAAAATATAATGTGTCATTTGTGATTTTAAATCGTTTTTGGCGGTTTACTCAGTTAGGGGTGGTTTCTGGAAAATTATTATACGTGCATTTAATGAGTGTCTTTTTATTGCAAACACATTATCCTTTTAACATTTTGGCTGAAATTAATAATTAAAAATATAATGGGTCATTTGTGATTTTAAATCGTTTTTGGCGGTTTACTCAGTTAGGGGTGGTTTCTGGAAAATTTTTATACGTTCATTTAATGAGTGTCTTTTTATTGCAAACACATTATCCTTATAACATTTTTGCCTGAAATTAATAATTAAAAATATAATGGGTTATTTGTGATTTTAAATCATTTTTGGCGGTTTACTCAGTTAGGGGTGGTTTCTGGAAAATTATTATACGTTCATTTAATGAGTGTCTTTTTATTGCAAACACATTATCCTTATAACATTTTTGCCTGAAATTAATAATTAAAAATATAATGGGTCATTTGTGATTTTAAATCGTTTTTGGCGGTATACTCAGTTAGGGGTGGTTTCTGGAAAATTATGATAGTTTCATTTAATGAGTGTCTTTTTATTGCACACACATTATCTTAATAACATTTTTGCCTGAAATTAATAATTAAAAATATAATGTGTCATTTGTGATTTTAAATCGTTTTTGGCGGTTTACTCAGTTAGGGGTGGTTTCTGGAAAATTATTATACGTTTATTTTATGAGTGTCTTTTTATTGCAAACACATTATCCTTATAAAATTTTTGCCTGAAATTATTAATTAAAAATATAATGGGTCATTTGTGATTTTAAATCGTTTTAGGCGGTTTACTCAGTTAGGGGTGGTTTCTGGAAAATTATTATACGTTCATTTAATGAGTGTCTTTTTATTGCAAACACATTATCCTTATAACATTTTTGCCTGAAATTAATAATTAAAAATATAATGGGTCATTTGTGATTTTAAATCGTTTCTGGCGGTTTACTCAGTTAGGGGTGGTTTCTGGAAAATTATTATGAGTTCATTTGAAGCTGGGGAATTCAAGGCCTACTAGATTTAGAAAATATATTTATTTGTAGTACGATTACCAGTTCTTAGATAGCACTAGGATCGCATTTTATAGTATTTATTTGAAACCGGAAGTACACGGAGCGATGTTAGACAAAGATGAAAGCATGCTTGGTTGACAGCCCAGTATAGCTGTTTCTGACGTTGCGCCATGTTGCCATTAGAAATATGTTGTTTAATTTATTTATTTTTATTTCGTTGATTTATAACATAGTTTTTTAAAATCAAATTCAAGTAGGCGAGAAATTCAATTTTCAAACGTCATCATTTTAATATGTATATTTAGTATGCTATTTGAGCTTGATATTATAATTTTATATATATTGTGCTATAAATTAAAGATATTTTATGGACTTTTAAATCATGCTAAAAATACTATTGAAGTTGATGCTGATTTACCACCAAGTACAACCAATATTCAATATAAATATTGTTTTGTTAATGAGAAAAACTATTTGTTGCTGAAAGAGATAACATGTAATCAAAAAGTAATTATCTGTATAATTATAAATTTTCTAAAGCAAACAAGAAAAATAGAGTAAATTATAAATAAATATTTATGAAGGCAATAGAATTATATAAACTGAGAGAGAAGAAACTGACTGAAGTGTCCTAAGGAGTAATTTAATCAGAAACCAATTTCATATTGAGGTTACTTTCTTATCAAAATCATTATTACCTAATTACCCAAAACTAGGAGAGCTTAAAGTAATACTGATAAAGTACTTACCAAAAAAACACTCCATATGATTTCAGTGTAGGCCTTTAAATCCGGCACTACTCAATAAACACTGAAGCAATCAAACAGTGCATTAACTGGGATATTTCAGTATATGGGATGCCAAAAACAATATAATATAAACCCGATGGTAATGTTCTTTATAGAACTAAAACGTTTCCAAAAATATGAGCAAAAATGTCTGTCAAAGGATCCCAAGATATGTGAAATGTACAAATCAGCATGCAGCGGCCGACTGCCCTAGGAAATAAAAAGACAAATAAATAAAATAAATAAATAGCAACTAGAACCACCCTGCAATTTATAAAGGTTGTGTATACGACAAACAATTTCGAAAAAAAACTTTACCCTAACCTACGTAAGGTAACTTTACAACAGAACACCGATGAACAGTAGAGCTAGAGACTAACTTTGTCCAAAAGACAAGAGGCTTTAAATATCACAGGAAAAGCCAACAAATAATAATAATTTGTTACTGGTCATATATACGGGTGTATAATAGAAAATACAACTAACATACAACAAAGAAACGTCATGGAGGAACTGATGAAATAACTCAAATGGGGACAATGATGAATCATAACATTGGTTACCAAGATATCATAATGACACAGGCACTAAGGATCGGAATATGGAACACTAATGGCTTACTCACACGCACAAGTAGTAAGACACTTCCTTATTAACAACTCTCTATCTACAGGAAAATCTACTCACTGTCAAGAAGAAAACCAGATATTATTGATTTCCGTGTAACTAAGAGTGAAGTCTTGTTTCGAGGTTCTTAATAATAGATTTACAGATTTGGATCTTTTTAGAAGTTATCTAACAGAATTAATAGAGATCAAAATACACCTTAAGATATAGATGAATCAGTGACTAACTTGTCCATTAACATTAGAGATAAAATTCGAAAAAGAGATGGCTCAGGTAACGAAGGCAGAATAATAGAACTGAAGAGAATACATAAATCACGTAACAAAGCATCAAAAGACCTGAAAAAATGTTACAGATAAAAAATCAAACAGTTCAAAGGTACTTACAAAAGGAGACGACAATCTACTCATTATAAAGAGCAACAAAAAATAAAGAGACCACATTTTGAATTGAATTTGACAACTAAGTCTCATTAATTGTTTCAAATGAGTTTAGTATTTACTGTACCATAACTTCAATGCTTTGCTTGCAACACTACTTAAAATATGGATGGTAGATAGAATATAAGCAAATTAGAGGGCAGAGAACTTAAAATGAATGCAACAATACTTGAAGCTATGGCGAATTTTACAAATATGTCTCATTAATTGTTTCAAATGAGCTTAGTATTTACTGTACCATAACTTCAATGCTTTGCTTGCAACAATACTTAAAATATGGATGGTACATATAATATATGTAAATTAGAGGGCAGAGAACTTAAAATGAATGCAACAATACTTGAAGTTATGGCGAATTTGACAACTATGTCTCATTAATTGTTTCAAATGAGTTTAGTATTTACTGTACCATAACTTCAATGCTTTGCTTGCAACAATACTTAAAATATGGATGGAACATAGAATATATGCAAATTAGCGGGGGCAGAGAACTTAAAATGAATGCAACAATACTTGAAGTTATGGCGAATTTTACAAATATGTCTCATTAATTATTTCAAATGAGTTTAGTATTTACTGTACCATAACTTCAATGCTTTGCTTGCAACAATACTTAAAATATGGATGGTACATAGAATATATGCAAATTAGAGGGCAGAGAACTTAAAATGAATGCAACAATACTTGAAGTTATGGCGAATTTGACAACTATGTCTCATTAGTTGTTTCAAATGAGTTTAGTATTTACTGTACCATAACTTCAATGCTTTGCTTGCAACAATACTTAAAATATGGATGGTACATAGAATATAAGCAAATTAGAGGGCAGAGAACTTAAAATGAATGCAACAATACTTGAAGTTATGGCGAATTTGACAACTTTGTCTCATTAATTGTTTCAAATGAGTTTAGTATTTACTGTACCATAACTTCAATGCTTTGCTTGCAACAATGCTTAAAATATGGATGGTACATAGAATATAAGCAAATTAGAGGGCAGAGAACTTAAAATGAATGCAACAACACTTGAAGTTATGGCGAATTTGACAACTTTGTCTCATTAATTGTTTCAAATGAGTTTAGTATTTACTGTACCATAACTTCAATGCTTTGCTTGCAACAATACTTAAAATATGGATGGTACATAGAATATATGCAAATTAGAGGGCAAAGAACTTAAAATGAATGCAATAATACTTGAAGTTATAGCAAATTTTACAAATATGTCTCATTAATTGTTTCAAATGAGCTTAGTATTTACTGTACCATAACTTCAATGCTTTGCTTGCAACAATACTTAAAATATGGATGGTACATAGAATATATGCAAATTAGAGGGCAGAGAACTTAAAATGAATGCAACAAAACTTGAAGTTATGGCGAATTTGACAAATATGTCTCATTAATTCTTTCAAATGAGTTTAGTATTTACTGTACCATAACTTCAATGCTTTGCTTGCAACAATACTTAAAATATGGATGGTACATAGAATATATGCAAATTAGAGGGCAGAGAACTTAAAATGAATGCAACAATACTTGAAGTTATGGCAAATTTGACAACTATGTGTCATTAATTGTTTCAAATGAGTTTAGTATTTACTGTACCATAACTTCAATGCTTTGCTTGCAACAATACTTAAAATATGGATGGTACATAGAATATATGCAAATTAGAGGGCAGAGAACTTAAAATGAATGCAACAATACTTGAAGTTATGGCGAATTTGACAACTATGTCTCATTAATTGTTTCATAGAGTTTAGTATTTACTGTACCATAACTTCAATGCTTTGCTTGCAACAATACTTAAAATATGGATGGTACATAGAATATAAGCAAATTAGAGGGCAGAGAACTTAAAATGAATGCAACAATATTTGAAGTTATGGCGAATTTGACAACTTTGTCTCATTAATTGTTTCAAATGAGTTTAGTATTTACTGTACCATAACTTCAATGCTTTGCTTGCAACAATACTTAAAATATAGATGGTACATAGAATATATGCAAATTAGAGGGCAGAGAACTTAAAATGAATGCAACAATACTTGAAGTTATGGCGAATTTGACAACTATGTCTCATTAATTTTTTCAAATGAGTTTAGTATTTACTGTACCATAACTTCAATGCTTTGCTTGCAACAATACTTAAAATATGGATGGTACATAGAATATATACAAATTAGAGGCGGCAGAACACATTAAATAAATGCAACAATACTTGAAGTTATGGCGAATTTGACAACTATATCTCATTAATTGTTTCAAATGAGTTTAGTATTTACTGTACCATAACTTCAATGCTTTGCTTGCAACAATACTTAAAATATGGATGGTACATAGAATATATGCAAATTAGAGGGCAAAGAACTTAAAATGAATGCAATAATACTTGAAGTTATAGCAAATTTTACAAATATGTCTCATTAATTGTTTCAAATGAGCTTAGTATTTACTGTACCATAACTTCAATGCTTTTCTTGCAACAATACTTAAAATATGGATGGTACATAGAATATATGCAAATTAGAGGGGGCAGAAAACATTAAAAAAATGCAACAATACTTGAAGTTATGGCGAATTTGACAACTATATCTCATTAATTGTTTCAAATGAGTTTAGTATTTACTGTACCATAACTTCAATGCTTTGCTTGCAACAATACTTAAAATATGGATGGTACATAGAATATATGCAAATTAGAGGGCAGAGAACTTAAAATGAATGCAACAATACTTGAAGTTATGGCGAATTTGACAACTATGTCTCATTAATTGTTTCAAATGAGTTTAGTATTTACTGTACCATAACTTCAATGCTTTGCTTGCAACAATACTTAAAATATGGATGGTACATAGAATATATGCAAATTAGAGGGCAGAGAACTTAGAATAAATGCAACAATACTTGAAGTTATGGCGAATTTGACAACTAAGTCTTATTAATTGTTTCAAATGAGTTTAGTATTTACTGTACCATAACTTCAATGCTTTGCTTGCAACAATACTTAAAATATGGATGGTACATAGAATATATGCAAATTAGAGGGCAAAGAACTTAAAATGAATGCAATAATACTTGAAGTTATAGCAAATTTTACAAATATGTCTCATTAATTGTTTCAAATGAGCTTAGTATTTACTGTACCATAAGTTCAATGCTTTGCTTGCAACAATACTTAAAATATGGATGGTACATAGAATATATGCAAATTAGAGGGGGCAGAAAACATTAAATAAATGCAACAATACTTGAAGTTATGGCGAATTTGACAACTATATCTCATTAATTGTTTCAAATGAGTTTAGTATTTACTGTACCATAACTTCAATGCTTTGCTTGCAACAATACTTAAAATATGGATGGTACATAGAATATATGCAAATTAGAGGGCAGAGAACTTAAAATGAATGCAACAATACTTGAAGTTATGGCGAATTTGACAAATATGTCTCATTAATTGTTTCAAATGAGTTTAGTATTTACTGTACCATAACTTCAATGCTTTGCTTGCAACAATACTTAAAATATGGATGGTACATAGAATATAAGCAAATTAGAGGGCAGATAACTTAAAATGAATGCAACAATACTTGAAGTTATGGCGAATTTGACAACTATGTCTCATTAATTGTTTCAAATGAGTTTAGTATTTACTGTACCATAACTTCAATGCTTTGCTTGCAACAATACTTAAAATATAGATGGTACATAGAATATATGAAAATTAGAGGGCAAAGAACTTAAAATGAATGCAACAATACTTGAAGTTATGGCGAATTTGACAACTATATCTCATTAATTGTTTCAAATGAGTTTAGTATTTACTGTATCATAACTTCAATGCTTTGCTTGCAACAATACTTAAAATATAGATGGTACATAGAATATATGCAAATTAGAGGGCAGAGAACTTAAAATGAATGCAACAATACTTGAAGTTATGGCGAATTTGACAACTATGTCTCATTAATTGTTTCAAATGAGTTTAGTATTTACTGTACCATAACTTCAATGCTTTGCTTGCAACAATACTTAAAATATGGATGGTACATAGAATATATGCAAATTAGAGGGCAGAGAACTTAAAATGAATGCAACAATACTTGAAGTTATGGCGAATTTGACAACTAAGTCTCATTAATTGTTTCAAATGAGTTTAGTATTTACTGTACCATAACTTCAATGCTTTGCTTGCAACAATTCTTAAAATATGGATGGTACATAGAATATATGCAAATTAGAGGGCAAAGAACTTAAAATGAATGCAACAATACTTGAAGTTATGGCGAATTTGACAACTAAGTCTCATTAATTGTTTCAAATGAGTTTAGTATTTACTCTACCATAACTTCAATGCTTTGCTTGCAACAATACTTAAAATATGGATGGTACATAGAATATATGCAAATTAGAGGGCAAAGAACTTAAAATGAATGCAACAATACTTGAAGTTATGGCGAATTTTACAAATATGTCTCATTAATTGTTTCAAATGAGTTTAGTATTTACTGTACCATAACTTCAATGCTTTGCTTGCAACAATACTTAAAATATGGATGGTACATAGAATATATGCAAATTAGAGGGCAGAGAACTTAAAATGAATGCAACAATACTTGAAGTTATGTCGAATTTTACAAATATGTCTCATTAATTGTTTCAAATGAGTTTAGTATTTACTGTACCATAACTTCAATGCTTTGCTTGCAACAATACTTAAAATATGGATAATACATAGAATATATGCAAATTAGAGGGCAGAGAACTTAAAATGAATGCAACAATACTTGAAGTTATGGCGAATTTTACAAATATGTCTCATTAATTGTTTCAAATGAGTTTAGTATTTACTGTACCATAACTTCAATGCTTTGATTGCAACAATACTTAAAATATGGATGGTACATAGAATATATGCAAATTAGAGGGCAAAGAACTTAAAATGAATGCAATAATACTTGAAGTTATAGCAAATTTTACAAATATGTCTCATTAATTGTTTCAAATGAGCTTAGTATTTACTGTACCATAAGTTCAATGCTTTGCTTGCAACAATACTTAAAATATGGATGGTACATAGAATATATGCAAATTAGAGGGGGCAGAAAACATTAAATAAATGCAACAATACTTGAAGTTATGGCGAATTTGACAACTATATCTCATTAATTGTTTCAAATGAGTTTAGTATTTACTGTACCATAACTTCAATGCTTTACTTGCAACAATACTTAAAATATAGATGGTACATAGAATATATGCAAATTAGAGGGCAAAGAACTTAAAATGAATGCAACAATACTTGAAGTTATGGCGAATTTGACAACTAAGTCTCATTAATTGTTTCAAATGAGTTTAGTATTTACTCTACCATAACTTCAATGCTTTGCTTGCAACAATACTTAAATATAGATGGTACATAGAATATATGCAAATTAGAGGGCAGAGAACTTAAAATGAATGCAACAATACTTGAAGCTATGGCGAATTTGACAACTATATCTCATTAATTGTTTCAAATGAGTTTAGTATTTACTGTACCATAACTTCAATTATTTAATTGCAACAATACTTAAAATATGGATGGTACATAGAATATATGCAAATTAGAGGGCAGAGAACTTAAAATAAATGCAACAATACTTGAAGTTATGTCGAATTTGACAACTATGTCTCATTAATTGTTTCAAATGAGTTTAGTATTTACTGTACCATAACTTCAATGCTTTGCTTGCAACAATACTTAAAATATGGATGGTACATAGAATATATGCAAATTAGAGGGCAGAGAACTTAAAATGAATGCAACAATACTTGAAGTTATGGCGAATTTGACAAATATGTCTCATTAATTCTTTCAAATGAGTTTATTATTTACTGTACCATAACTTCAATGCTTTGCTTGCAACAATACTTAAAATATGGATGGTACATAGAATATATGCAAATTAGAGGGCAAAGAACTTAAAATGAATGCAACAATACTTGAAGTTATGGCGAATTTGACAACTAAGTCTCATTAATTGTTTCAAATGAGTTTAGTATTTACTCTACCATAACTTCAATGCTTTGCTTGCAACAATACTTAAAATATGGATGGTACATAGAATATATGCAAATTAGAGGGCAAAGAACTTAAAATGAATGCAACAATACCTGAAGTTATGGCGAATTTTACAAATATGTCTCATTAATTCTTTCAAATGAGTTTAGTATTTACTGTACCATAACTTCAATGCTTTACTTGCAACAATACTTAAAATATAGATGGTACATAGAATATATGCAAATTAGAGGGCAAAGAACTTAAAATGAATGCAACAATACTTGAAGTTATGGCGAATTTGACAACTAAGTCTCATTAATTGTTTCAAATGAGTTTAGTATTTACTCTACCATAACTTCAATGCTTTGCTTGCAACAATACTTAAATATAGATGGTACATAGAATATATGCAAATTAGAGGGCAGAGAACTTAAAATGAATTCAACAATACTTGAAGTTATGGCGAATTTGACAACTATATCTCATTAATTGTTTCAAATGAGTTTAGTATTTACTGTACCATAACTTCAATTCTTTGCTTGCAACAATACTTAAAATATGGATGGTACATAGAATATATGCAAATTAGAGGGCAGAGAACTTAAAATGAATGCAACAATACCTGAACTTATGGCGAATTTTACAAATATGTCTCATTAATTCTTTCAAATGAGTTTAGTATTTACTGTACCATAACTTCAATGCTTTACTTGCAACAATACTTAAAATATAGATGGTACATAGAATATATGCAAATTAGAGGGCAAAGAACTTAAAATGAATGCAACAATACTTGAAGTTATGGCGAATTTGACAACTAAGTCTCATTAATTGTTTCAAATGAGTTTAGTATTTACTCTACCATAACTTCAATGCTTTGCTTGCAACAATACTTAAATATAGATGGTACATAGAATATATGCAAATTAGAGGGCAGAGAACTTAAAATGAATGCAACAATACTTGAAGTTATGGCGAATTTGACAACTATATCTCATTAATTGTTTCAAATGAGTTTAGTATTTACTGTACCATAACTTCAATTCTTTGCTTGCAACAATACTTAAAATATGGATGGTACATAGAATATATGCAAATTAGAGGGCAGAGAACTTAAAATGAATGCAACAATACTTGAAGTTATGGCGAATTTGACAACTATGTCTCATTAATTGTTTCAAATGAGTTTAGTATTTACTGTACCATAACTTCAATGCTTTGCTTGCAACAATACTTAAAATATGGATAATACATAGAATATATGCAAATTAGAGGGCAGAGAACTTAAAATGAATGCAACAATACTTGAAGTTATGGCGAATTTTACAAATATGTCTCATTAATTGTTTCAAATGAGTTTAGTATTTACTGTACCATAACTTCAATGCTTTGCTTGCAACAATACTTAAAATATGGATGGTACATAGAATATATGCAAAATAGAGGGCAAAGAACTTTAAATGAATGCAATAATACTTGAAGTTATAGCAAATTTTACAAATATGTCTCATTAATTGTTTCAAATGAGCTTAGTATTTACTGTACCATAAGTTCAATGCTTTGCTTGCAACAATACTTAAAATATGGATGGTACATAGAATATATGCAAATTAGAGGGGGCAGAAAACATTAAATAAATGCAACAACACTTGAAGTTATGGCGAATTTGACAAATATATCTCATTAATTGTTTCAAATGAGTTTAGTATTTACTGTACCATAACTTCAATGCTTTGCTTGCAACAATACTTAAAATATGGATGGTACATAGAATATATGCAAATTAGAGGGCAGAGAACTTAAAATGAATGCAACAATACTTGAAGTTAAGGCGAATTTGACAAATATGTCTCATTAATTGTTTCAAATGAGTTTAGTATTTACTGTACCATAACTTCAATGATTTGCTTGCAACAATACTTAAAATATGGATGGTACATAGAATATAAGCAAATTAGAGGGCAGAGAACTTAAAATGAATGCAACAATACTTGAAGTTATGGCGAATTTGACAACTATGTCTCATTAATTGTTTCAAATGAGTTTAGTATTTACTGTACCATAACTTCAATGCTTTGCTTGCAACAATACTTAAAATATAGATGGTACATAGAATATATGCAAATTAGAGGGCAGAGAACTTAAAATGAATGCAACAATACTTGAAGTTATGGCGAATTTGACAACTATATCTCATTAATTGTTTCAAATGAGTTTAGTATTTACTGTACCATAACTTCAATGCTTTGCTTGCAACAAAACTTAAAATATGGATGGTACATAGAATATATGCAAATTAGAGGGCAGAGAACTTAAAATGAATGCAACAATACTTGAAGTTATGGCGAATTTGACAAATATGTCTCATTAATTGTTTCAAATGAGTTTAGTATTTACTGTACCATAACTTCAATGCTTTGCTTGCAACAATACTTAAAATATGGATGGTACATAGAATATAAGCAAATTAGAGGGCAGAGAACTTAAAATGAATGCAACAATACTTGAAGTTATGGCGAATTTGACAACTATGTCTCATTAATTGTTTCAAATGAGTTTAGTATTTACTGTACCATAACTTCAATGCTTTGCTTGCAACAATACTTAAAATATAGATGGTACATAGAATATATGCAAATTAGAGGGCAAAGAACTTAAAATGAATGCAACAATACTTGAAGTTATGGCGAATTTGACAACTATATCTCATTAATTGTTTCAAATGAGTTTAGTATTTACTGTATCATAACTTCAATGCTTTGCTTGCAACAATACTTAAAATATAGATGGTACATAGAATATATGCAAATTAGAGGGCAGAGAACTTAAAATGAATGCAACAATACTTGAAGTTATGTCGAATTTTACAAATATGTCTCATTAATTGTTTCAAATGAGTTTAGTATTTACTGTAACATAACTTCAATGCTTTGCTTGCAACAATACTTAAAATATGGATAATACATAGAATATATGCAAATTAGAGGGCAGAGAACTTAAAATGAATGCAACAATACTTGAAGTTATGGCGAATTTTACAAATATGTCTCATTAATTGTTTCAAATGAGTTTAGTATTTACTGTACCATAACTTCAATGCTTTGCTTGCAACAATACTTAAAATATGGATGGTACATAGAATATATGCAAATTAGAGGGCAGAGAACTTAAAATGAATGCAACAATACTTGAAGTTATGTCGAATTTTACAAATATGTCTCATTAATTGTTTCAAATGAGTTTAGTATTTACTGTAACATAACTTCAATGCTTTGCTTGCAACAATACTTAAAATATGGATAATACATAGAATATATGCAAATTAGAGGGCAGAGAACTTAAAATGAATGCAACAATACTTGAAGTTATGGCGAATTTTACAAATATGTCTCATTAATTGTTTCAAATGAGTTTAGTATTTACTGTACCATAACTTCAATGCTTTGCTTGCAACAATATTTAAAATATGGATGGTACATAGAATATATGCAAATTAGAGGGCAAAGAACTTAAAATGAATGCAACAATACTTGAAGTTATGGCGAATTTTACAAATATGTCTCATTAATTCTTTCAAATGAGTTTAGTATTTACTGTACCATAACTTCAATGCTTTGCTTGCAACAATACTTAAAATATAGATGGTACATAGAATATATGCAAATTAGAGGGCAAAGAACTTAAAATGAATGCAACAATACTTGAAGTTATGGCGAATTTGACAACTAAGTCTCATTAATTGTTTCAAATGAGTTTAGTATTTACTCTACCATAACTTCAATGCTTTGCTTGCAACAATTCTTAAAATATGGATGGTACATAGAATATATGCAAATTAGAGGGCAAAGAACTTAAAATGAATGCAACAATACTTGAAGTTATGGCGAATTTGACAACTAAGTCTCATTAATTGTGTCAAATGAGTTTAGTATTTACTCTCCCATAACTTCAATGCTTTGCTTGCAACAATACTTAAAATATGGATGGTACATAGAATATATGCAAATTAGAGGGCAAAGAACTTAAAATGAATGCAACAATACTTGAAGTTATGGCGAATTTTACAAATATGTCTCATTAATTCTTTCAAATGAGTTTAGTATTTACTGTACCATAACTTCAATGCTTTGCTTGCAACAATACTTAAAATATAGATGGTACATAGAATATATGCAAATTAGAGGGCAAAGAACTTAAAATGAATGCAACAATACTTGAAGTTATGGCGAATTTTACAAATATGTCTCATTAATTCTTTCAAATGAGTTTAGTATTTACTGTATCATAACTTCAATGCTTTGCTTGCAACAATACTTAAATATAGATGGTACATAGAATATATGCAAATTAGAGGGCAGAGAACTTAAAATGAATGCAACAATACTTGAAGTTATGGCGAATTTGACAACTATATCTCATTAATTGTTTCAAATGAGTTTAGTATTTACTGTACCATAACTTCAATGCTTTGCTTGCAACAATACTTAAAATATGGATGGTACATAGAATATATGCAAATTAGAGGGCAGAGAACTTAAAATGAATGCAACAATACATGAAGTTATGTCGAATTTGACAACTATGCCTCATTAATTGTTTCAAATGAGTTTAGTATTTACTGTACCATAACTTCAATGCTTTGCTTGCAACAATACTTAAAATATGGATAATACATAGAATATATGCAAATTAGAGGGCAGAGAACTTAAAATGAATGCAACAATACTTGAAGTTATGGCGAATTTTACAAATATGTCTCATTAATTGTTTCAAATGAGCTTAGTATTTACTGTACCATAACTTCAATGCTTTGCTTGCAACAATACTTAAAATATGGATGGTACATAGAATATATGCAAATTAGAGGGCAGAGAACTTAAAATGAATGCAACAATACTTGAAGTTATGGCGAATTTGACAACTAAGTCTCATTAACTGTTTCAAAAGAGTTTAGTATATACTGTACCATAACTTCAATGCTTTGCTTGCAACAATACTTAAAATATGGATGGTACATAGAATATATGCAAATTAGGGGGCAGAGAACTTAAAATGAATGCAAAAATACTTGAAGTTATGGCGAATTTGACAACTAAGTCTCATTAATTGTTTCAAATGAGTTTAGTATTTACTGTAGCATAAATTCAATGCTTTGCTTGCAACAATACTTAAAATATGGATGGTACATAGAATATATGCAAATTAGAGGGCAGAGAACTTAAAATGAATGCAACAATACTTGAAGTTATGGCGAATATGACAAATATGTCTCATTAATTCTTTCAAATGAGTTTAGTATTTACTGTACCATAACTTCAATGCTTTGCTTGCAACAATACTTAAAATATGGATGGTACATAGAATATATGCAAATTAGAGGGCAGAGAACTTAAAATGAATGCAACAATACTTGAAGTTATGGCGAATTTGACAACTATGTCTCATTAATTGTTTCAAATGAGTTTAGTATTTACTGTACCATAACTTCAATGCTTTGCTTGCAACAATACTTAAAATATGGATGGTACATAGAATATATGCAAATTAGAGGGCAGAGAACTTAAAATGAATGCAACAATACTTGAAGTTATGGCGAATTTGACAACTAAGTCTCATTAATTGTTTCAAATGAGTTTAGTATTTACTGTACCATAACTTCAATGCTTTGCTTGCAACAATTCTTAAAATATGGATGGTACATAGAATATATGCAAATTAGAGGGCAAAGAACTTAAAATGAATGCAACAATACTTGAAGTTATGGCGAATTTGACAACTAAGTCTCATTAATTGTTTCAAATGAGTTTAGTATTTACTCTACCATAACTTCAATGCTTTGCTTGCAACAATACTTAAAATATGGATGGTACATAGAATATATGCAAATTAGAGGGAAAAGAACTTAAAATGAATGCAACAATACTTGAAGTTATGGCGAATTTTACAAATATGTCTCATTAATTCTTTCAAATGAGTTTAGTATTTACTGTACCATAACTTCAATGCTTGGCTTGCAACAATACTTAAAATATGGATGGTACATAGAATATATGCAAATTAGAGGGCAGAGAACTTAAAATGAATGCAACAATACTTGAAGTTATGTCGAATTTTACAAATATGTCTCATTAATTGTTTCAAATGAGTTTAGTATTTACTGTACCATAACTTCAATGCTTTGCTTGCAACAATACTTAAAATATGGATGGTACATAGAATATATGCAAATTAGAGGGCAAAGAACTTAAAATGAATGCAATAATACTTGAAGTTATAGCAAATTTTACAAATATGTCTCATTAATTGTTTCAAATGAGCTTAGTATTTACTGTACCATAAGTTCAATGCTTTGCTTGCAACAATACTTAAAATATGGATGGTACATAGAATATATGCAAATTAGAGGGGGCAGAAAACATTAAATAAATGCAACAATACTTGAAGTTATGGCGAATTTGACAACTATATCTCATTAATTGTTTCAAATGAGTTTAGTATTTACTGTACCATAACTTCAATGCTTTGCTTGCAACAATACTTAAAATATGGATGGTACATAGAATATATGCAAATTAGAGGGCAGAGAACTTAAAATGAATGCAACAATACTTGAAGTTATGGCGAATTTGACAAATATGTCTCATTAATTGTTTCAAATGAGTTTAGTATTTACTGTACCATAACTTCAATGCTTTGCTTGCAACAATACTTAAAAGATGGATGGTACATAGAATATAAGCAAATTAGAGGGCAGAGAACTTAAAATGAATGCAACAATACTTGAAGTTATGGCGAATTTGACAACTATGTCTCATTAATTGTTACAAATGAGTTTAGTATTTACTGTACCATAACTTCAATGCTTTGCTTGCAACAATACTTAAAATATAGATGGTACATAGAATATATGCAAATTAGAGGGCAGAGAACTTAAAATGAATGCAACAATACTTGAAGTTATGGCGAATTTGACAAATATGTCTCATTAATTCTTTCAAATGAGTTTAGTATTTACTGTACCATAACTTCAATGCTTTGCTTGCAACAATACTTAAAATATGGATGGTACATAGAATATATGCAAATTAGAGGGCAGAGAACTTAAAATGAATGCAACAATACTTGAAGTTATGGCGAATTTGACAAATATGTCTCATTAATTTTTTCAAATGAGTTTAGTATTTACTGTACCATAACTTCAATGCTTTGCTTGCAACAATACTTAAAATATGGATGGTACATAGAATATATGCAAATTAGAGGGCAGAGAACTTAAAATGAATGCAACAATACTTGAAGTTATGGCGAATTTGACAACTATGTCTCATTAATTGTTTCAAATGAGTTTAGTATTTACTGTACCATAACTTCAATGCTTTGCTTGCAACAATACTTAAAATATAGATGGTACATAGAATATATGCAAATTAGAGGGCAGAGAACTTAAAATGAATGCAACAATACTTGAAGTTATGGCGAATTTGACAACTATATCTCATTAATTGTTTCAAATGAGTTTAGTATTTACTGTATCATAACTTCAATGCTTTGCTTGCAACAATACTTAAAATATAGATGGTACATAGAATATATGCAAATTAGAGGGCAGAGAACTTAAAATGAATGCAACAATACTTGAAGTTATGGCGAATTTGACAACTATATCTCATTAATTGTTTCAAATGAGTTTAGTATTTACTGTACCATAACTTCAATGCTTTGCTTGCAACAATACTTAAAATATGGATGGTACATAGAATATATGCAAATTAGAGGGCAGAGAACTTAAAATGAATGCAACAATACTTGAAGTTATGGCGAATTTTACAAATATGTCTCATTAATTGTTTCAAATGAGCTTAGTATTTACTGTACCATAACTTCAATGCTTTGCTTGCAACAATACTTAAAATATGGATGGTACATAGAATATATGCAAATTAGAGGGCAGAGAACTTAAAATGAATGCAACAATACTTGAAGTTATGGCGAATTTGACAACTAAGTCTCATTAATTGTTTCAAAAGAGTTTAGTATTTACTGTACCATAACTTCAATGCTTTGCTTGCAACAATACTTAAAATATGGATGGTACATAGAATATATGCAAATTAGAGGGCAGAGAACTTAAAATCAATGCAACAATACTTGAAGTTATGGCGAATTTGACAACTATGTCTCATTAATTGTTTCAAATGAGTTTAGTATTTACTGTACCATAACTTCAATGCTTTGCTTGCAACAATACTTAAAATATGGATGGTACATAGAATATATGCAAATTAGAGGGCAGAGAACTTAAAATGAATGCAACAATACTTGAAGTTATGGCGAATTTGACAACTAAGTCTCATTAATTGCTTCAAATGAGTTTAGTATTTACTGTACCATAACTTCAATGCTTTGCTTGCAACAATTCTTAAAATATGGATGGTACATAGAATATATGCAAATTAGAGGGCAAAGAACTTAAAATGAATGCAACAATACTTGAAGTTATGGCGAATTTGACAACTAAGTCTCATTAATTGTTTCAAATGAGTTTAGTATTTACTCTACCATAACTTCAATGCTTTGCTTGCAACAATACTTAAAATATGGATGGTACATAGAATATATGCAAATTAGAGGGCAAAGAACTTAAAATGAATGCAACAATACTTGAAGTTATGGCGAATTTTACAAATATGTCTCATTAATTCTTTCAAATGAGTTTAGTATTTACTGTACCATAACTTCAATGCTTTGCTTGCAACAATACTTAAAATATGGATGGTACATAGAATATATGCAAATTAGAGGGCAAAGAACTTAAAATGAATGCAATAATACTTGAAGTTATAGCAAATTTTACAAATATGTCTCATTAATTGTTTCAAATGAGCTTAGTATTTACTGTACCATAAGTTCAATGCTTTGCTTGCAACAATACTTAAAATATGGATGGTACATAGAATATATGCAAATTAGAGGGGGCAGAAAACCTTAAATAAATGCAACAATACTTGAAGTTATGGCGAATTTGACAACTATATCTCATTAATTGTTTCAAATGAGTTTAGTATTTACTGTACCATAACTTCAATGCTTTGCTTGCAACAATACTTAAAATATGGATGGTACATAGAATATATGCAAATTAGAGGGCAGAGAACTTAAAATGAATGCAACAATACTTGAAGTTATGGCGAATTTTACAAATATGTCTCATTAATTGTTTCAAATGAGCTTAGTATTTACTGTACCATAACTTCAATGCTTTGCTTGCAACAATACTTAAAATATGGATGGTACATAGAATATATGCAAATTAGAGGGCAGAGAACTTAAAATGAATGCAACAATACTTGAAGTTATGGCGAATTTGACAACTAAGTCTCATTAATTGTTTCAAAAGAGTTTAGTATTTACTGTACCATAACTTCAATGCTTTGCTTGCAACAATACGTAAAATATGGATGGTACATAGAATATATGCAAATTAGAGGGCAGAGAACTTAAAATGAATGCAA
Organism: Lordithon lunulatus; assembly: GCA_963942505.1. Classification (NCBI taxonomy): domain Eukaryota; kingdom Metazoa; phylum Arthropoda; class Insecta; order Coleoptera; family Staphylinidae; genus Lordithon; species Lordithon lunulatus. The sequence goes on from OZ012666.1 coordinate 41,710,636, forward strand.
CAATACTTGAAGTTATGGCGAATTTGACAACTATGTCTCATTGATTGTTTCAAATGAGTTTAGTATTTACTGTACCATAACTTCAATGCTTTGCTTGCAACAATACTTAAAATATAGATGGTACATAGAATATATGCAAATTAGAGGGCAGAGAACTTAAAATGAATGCAACAATACTTGAAGTTATGGCGAATTTGACAACTATATCTCATTAATTGTTTCAAATGAGTTTAGTATTTACTGTACCGTAACTGCAATGCTTTGCTTGCAACAATACTTAAAATATGGATGGTACATAGAATATATGCAAATTAGAGGGCAGAGAACTTAAAATGAATGCAACAATACTTGAAGTTATGTCGAATTTGACAACTATGTCTCATTAATTGTTTCAAATGAGTTTAGTATTTACTGTACCATAACTTCAATGCTTTGCTTGCAACAATACTTAAAATATGGATAATACATAGAATATATGCAAATTAGAGGGCAGAGAACTTAAAATGAATGCAACAATACTTGAAGTTATGGCGAATTTTACAAATATGTCTCATTAATTGTTTCAAATGAGCTTAGTATTTACTGTACCATAACTTCAATGCTTTGCTTGCAACAATACTTAAAATATGGATGGTACATAGAATATATGCAAATTAGAGGGCAGAGAACTTAAAATGAATGCAACAATACTTGAAGTTATGGCGAATTTGACAACTAAGTCTCATTAATTGTTTCAAAAGAGTTTAGTATTTACTGTACCATAACTTCAATGCTTTGCTTGCAACAATACTTAAAATATGGATGGTACATAGAATATATGCAAATTAGAGGGCAGAGAACTTAAAATGAATGCAACAATACTTGAAGTTATGGCGAATTTGACAACTATGTCTCATTAATTGTTTCAAATGAGTTTAGTATTTACTGTACCATAACTTCAATGCTTTGCTTGCAACAATACTTAAAATATGGATGGTACATAGAATATATGCAAATTAGAGGGCAGAGAACTTAAAATGAATGCAACAATACTTGAAGTTATGGCGAATTTGACAAATATGTCTCATTAATTTTTTCAAATGAGTTTAGTATTTACTGTACCATAACTTCAATGCTTTGCTTGCAACAATACTTAAAATATGGATGGTACATAGAATATATGCAAATTAGAGGGCAGAGAACTTAAAATGAATGCAACAATACTTGAAGTTATGGCGAATTTGACAACTATGTCTCATTAATTGTTTCAAATGAGTTTAGTATTTACTGTACCATAACTTCAATGCTTTGCTTGCAACAATACTTAAAATATAGATGGTACATAGAATATATGCAAATTAGAGGGCAGAGAACTTAAAATGAATGCAACAATACTTGAAGTTATGGCGAATTTGACAACTATATCTCATTAATTGTTTCAAATGAGTTTAGTATTTACTGTACCATAACTTCAATGCTTTGCTTGCAACAATACTTAAAATATGGATGGTACATAGAATATATGCAAATTAGAGGGCAAAGAACTTAAAATGAATGCAATAATACTTGAAGTTATAGCAAATTTTACAAATATGTCTCATTAATTGTTTCAAATGAGCTTAGTATTTACTGTACCATAAGTTCAATGCTTTGCTTGCAACAATACTTAAAATATGGATGGTACATAGAATATATGCAAATTAGAGGGGGCAGAAAACATTAAATAAATGCAACAATACTTGAAGTTATGGCGAATTTGACAACTATATCTCATTAATTGTTTCAAATGAGTTTAGTATTTACTGTACCATAACTTCAATGCTTTGCTTGCAACAATACTTAAAATATGGATGGTACATAGAATATATGCAAATTAGAGGGCAGAGAACTTAAAATGAATGCAACAATACTTGAAGTTATGGCGAATTTGACAAATATGTCTCATTAATTGTTTCAAATGAGTTTAGTATTTACTGTACCATAACTTCAATGCTTTGCTTGCAACAATACTTAAAAGATGGATGGTACATAGAATATAAGCAAATTAGAGGGCAGAGAACTTAAAATGAATGCAACAATACTTGAAGTTATGGCGAATTTGACAACTATGTCTCATTAATTGTTACAAATGAGTTTAGTATTTACTGTACCATAACTTCAATGCTTTGCTTGCAACAATACTTAAAATATAGATGGTACATAGAATATATGCAAATTAGAGGGCAGAGAACTTAAAATGAATGCAACAATACTTGAAGTTATGGCGAATTTGACAAATATGTCTCATTAATTCTTTCAAATGAGTTTAGTATTTACTGTACCATAACTTCAATGCTTTGCTTGCAACAATACTTAAAATATGGATGGTACATAGAATATATGCAAATTAGAGGGCAGAGAACTTAAAATGAATGCAACAATACTTGAAGTTATGGCGAATTTGACAAATATGTCTCATTAATTTTTTCAAATGAGTTTAGTATTTACTGTACCATAACTTCAATGCTTTGCTTGCAACAATACTTAAAATATGGATGGTACATAGAATATATGCAAATTAGAGGGCAGAGAACTTAAAATGAATGCAACAATACTTGAAGTTATGGCGAATTTGACAACTATGTCTCATTAATTGTTTCAAATGAGTTTAGTATTTACTGTACCATAACTTCAATGCTTTGCTTGCAACAATACTTAAAATATAGATGGTACATAGAATATATGCAAATTAGAGGGCAGAGAACTTAAAATGAATGCAACAATACTTGAAGTTATGGCGAATTTGACAACTATATCTCATTAATTGTTTCAAATGAGTTTAGTATTTACTGTATCATAACTTCAATGCTTTGCTTGCAACAATACTTAAAATATAGATGGTACATAGAATATATGCAAATTAGAGGGCAGAGAACTTAAAATGAATGCAACAATACTTGAAGTTATGGCGAATTTGACAACTATATCTCATTAATTGTTTCAAATGAGTTTAGTATTTACTGTACCATAACTTCAATGCTTTGCTTGCAACAATACTTAAAATATGGATGGTACATAGAATATATGCAAATTAGAGGGCAGAGAACTTAAAATGAATGCAACAATACTTGAAGTTATGGCGAATTTTACAAATATGTCTCATTAATTGTTTCAAATGAGCTTAGTATTTACTGTACCATAACTTCAATGCTTTGCTTGCAACAATACTTAAAATATGGATGGTACATAGAATATATGCAAATTAGAGGGCAGAGAACTTAAAATGAATGCAACAATACTTGAAGTTATGGCGAATTTGACAACTAAGTCTCATTAATTGTTTCAAAAGAGTTTAGTATTTACTGTACCATAACTTCAATGCTTTGCTTGCAACAATACTTAAAATATGGATGGTACATAGAATATATGCAAATTAGAGGGCAGAGAACTTAAAATCAATGCAACAATACTTGAAGTTATGGCGAATTTGACAACTATGTCTCATTAATTGTTTCAAATGAGTTTAGTATTTACTGTACCATAACTTCAATGCTTTGCTTGCAACAATACTTAAAATATGGATGGTACATAGAATATATGCAAATTAGAGGGCAGAGAACTTAAAATGAATGCAACAATACTTGAAGTTATGGCGAATTTGACAACTAAGTCTCATTAATTGTTTCAAATGAGTTTAGTATTTACTGTACCATAACTTCAATGCTTTGCTTGCAACAATTCTTAAAATATGGATGGTACATAGAATATATGCAAATTAGAGGGCAAAGAACTTAAAATGAATGCAACAATACTTGAAGTTATGGCGAATTTGACAACTAAGTCTCATTAATTGTTTCAAATGAGTTTAGTATTTACTGTACCATAACTTCAATGCTTTGCTTGCAACAATTCTTAAAATATGGATGGTACATAGAATATATGCAAATTAGAGGGCAAAGAACTTAAAATGAATGCAACAATACTTGAAGTTATGGCGAATTTTACAAATATGTCTCATTAATTCTTTCAAATGAGTTTAGTATTTACTGTACCATAACTTCAATGCTTTGCTTGCAACAATACTTAAAATATGGATGGTACATAGAATATATGCAAATTAGAGGGCAAAGAACTTAAAATGAATGCAATAATACTTGAAGTTATAGCAAATTTTACAAATATGTCTCATTAATTGTTTCAAATGAGCTTAGTATTTACTGTACCATAAGTTCAATGCTTTGCTTGCAACAATACTTAAAATATGGATGGTACATAGAATATATGCAAATTAGAGGGGGCAGAAAACCTTAAATAAATGCAACAATACTTGAAGTTATGGCGAATTTGACAACTATATCTCATTAATTGTTTCAAATGAGTTTAGTATTTACTGTACCATAACTTCAATGCTTTGCTTGCAACAATACTTAAAATATGGATGGTACATAGAATATATGCAAATTAGAGGGCAGAGAACTTAAAATGAATGCAACAATACTTGAAGTTATGGCGAATTTTACAAATATGTCTCATTAATTGTTTCAAATGAGCTTAGTATTTACTGTACCATAACTTCAATGCTTTGCTTGCAACAATACTTAAAATATGGATGGTACATAGAATATATGCAAATTAGAGGGCAGAGAACTTAAAATGAATGCAACAATACTTGAAGTTATGGCGAATTTGACAACTAAGTCTCATTAATTGTTTCAAAAGAGTTTAGTATTTACTGTACCATAACTTCAATGCTTTGCTTGCAACAATACGTAAAATATGGATGGTACATAGAATATATGCAAATTAGAGGGCAGAGAACTTAAAATGAATGCAACAATACTTGAAGTTATGGCGAATTTGACAACTATGTCTCATTGATTGTTTCAAATGAGTTTAGTATTTACTGTACCATAACTTCAATGCTTTGCTTGCAACAATACTTAAAATATAGATGGTACATAGAATATATGCAAATTAGAGGGCAGAGAACTTAAAATGAATGCAACAATACTTGAAGTTATGGCGAATTTGACAACTATATCTCATTAATTGTTTCAAATGAGTTTAGTATTTACTGTATCATAACTTCAATGCTTTGCTTGCAACAATACTTAAAATATAGATGGTACATAGAATATATGCAAATTAGAGGGCAGAGAACTTAAAATGAATGCAACAATACTTGAAGTTATGGCGAATTTGACAACTATATCTCATTAATTGTTTCAAATGAGTTTAGTATTTACTGTACCGTAACTGCAATGCTTTGCTTGCAACAATACTTAAAATATGGATGGTACATAGAATATATGCAAATTAGAGGGCAGAGAACTTAAAATGAATGCAACAATACTTGAAGTTATGTCGAATTTGACAACTATGTCTCATTAATTGTTTCAAATGAGTTTAGTATTTACTGTACCATAACTTCAATGCTTTGCTTGCAACAATACTTAAAATATGGATAATACATAGAATATATGCAAATTAGAGGGCAGAGAACTTAAAATGAATGCAACAATACTTGAAGTTATGGCGAATTTGACAACTAAGTCTCATTAATTGTTTCAAAAGAGTTTAGTATTTACTGTACCATAACTTCAATGCTTTGCTTGCAACAATACTTAAAATATGGATGGTACATAGAATATATGCAAATTAGAGGGCAGAGAACTTAAAATGAATGCAACAATACTTGAAGTTATGGCGAATTTGACAACTATGTCTCATTAATTGTTTCAAATGAGTTTAGTATTTACTGTACCATAACTTCAATGCTTTGCTTGCAACAATACTTAAAATATGGATGGTACATAGAATATATGCAAATTAGAGGGCAGAGAACTTAAAATGAATGCAACAATACTTGAAGTTATGGCGAATTTGACAACTAAGTCTCATTAATTGTTTCAAATGAGTTTAGTATTTACTCTACCATAACTTCAATGCTTTGCTTGCAACAATACTTAAAATATGGATGGTACATAGAATATATGCAAATTAGAGGGCAGAGAACTTAAAATGAATGCAACAATACTTGAAGTTATGGCGAATTTGACAAATATGTCTCATTAATTTTTTCAAATGAGTTTAGTATTTACTGTACCATAACTTCAATGCTTTGCTTGCAACAATACTTAAAATATGGATGGTACATAGAATATATGCAAATTAGAGGGCAGAGAACTTAAAATGAATGCAACAATACTTGAAGTTATGGCGAATTTGACAACTATGTCTCATTAATTGTTTCAAATGAGTTTAGTATTTACTGTATCATAACTTCAATGCTTTGCTTGCAACAATACTTAAAATATAGATGGTACATAGAATATATGCAAATTAGAGGGCAGAGAACTTAAAATGAATGCAACAATACTTGAAGTTATGGCGAATTTGACAACTATATCTCATTAATTGTTTCAAATGAGTTTAGTATTTACTGTATCATAACTTCAATGCTTTGCTTGCAACAATACTTAAAATATAGATGGTACATAGAATATATGCAAATTAGAGGGCAGAGAACTTAAAATGAATGCAACAATACTTGAAGTTATGGCGAATTTTACAAATATGTCTCATTAATTGTTTCAAATGAGCTTAGTATTTACTGTACCATAACTTCAATGCTTTGCTTGCAACAATACTTAAAATATGGATGGTACATAGAATATATGCAAATTAGAGGGCAGAGAACTTAAAATGAATGCAACAATACTTGAAGTTATGGCGAATTTGACAACTAAGTCTCATTAATTGTTTCAAAAGAGTTTAGTATTTACTGTACCATAACTTCAATGCTTTGCTTGCAACAATACTTAAAATATGGATGGTACATAGAATATATGCAAATTAGAGGGCAGAGAACTTAAAATGAATGCAACAATACTTGAAGTTATGGCGAATTTGACAACTATGTCTCATTAATTGTTTCAAATGAGTTTAGTATTTACTGTACCATAACTTCAATGCTTTGCTTGCAACAATACTTAAAATATGGATGGTACATAGAATATATGCAAATTAGAGGGCAGAGAACTTAAAATGAATGCAACAATACTTGAAGTTATGGCGAATTTGACAACTAAGTCTCATTAATTGTTTCAAATGAGTTTAGTATTTACTGTACCATAACTTCAATGCTTTGCTTGCAACAATTCTTAAAATATGGATGGTACATAGAATATATGCAAATTAGAGGGCAAAGAACTTAAAATGAATGCAACAATACTTGAAGTTATGGCGAATTTGACAACTAAGTCTCATTAATTGTTTCAAATGAGTTTAGTATTTACTCTACCATAACTTCAATGCTTTGCTTGCAACAATACTTAAAATATGGATGGTACATAGAATATATGCAAATTAGAGGGCAAAGAACTTAAAATGAATGCAACAATACTTGAAGTTATGGCGAATTTTACAAATATGTCTCATTAATTCTTTCAAATGAGTTTAGTATTTACTGTACCATAACTTCAATGCTTTGCTTGCAACAATACTTAAAATATGGATGGTACATAGAATATATGCAAATTAGAGGGCAAAGAACTTAAAATGAATGCAATAATACTTGAAGTTATAGCAAATTTTACAAATATGTCTCATTAATTGTTTCAAATGAGCTTAGTATTTACTGTACCATAAGTTCAATGCTTTGCTTGCAACAATACTTAAAATATGGATGGTACATAGAATATATGCAAATTAGAGGGGGCAGAAAACCTTAAATAAATGCAACAATACTTGAAGTTATGGCGAATTTGACAACTATATCTCATTAATTGTTTCAAATGAGTTTAGTATTTACTGTACCATAACTTGAATGCTTTGCTTGCAACAATACTTAAAATATGGATGGTACATAGAATATATGCAAATTAGAGGGCAGAGAACTTAAAATGAATGCAACAATACTTGAAGTTATGGCGAATTTTACAAATATGTCTCATTAATTGTTTCAAATGAGCTTAGTATTTACTGTACCATAACTTCAATGCTTTGCTTGCAACAATACTTAAAATATGGATGGTACATAGAATATATGCAAATTAGAGGGCAGAGAACTTAAAATGAATGCAACAATACTTGAAGTTATGGCGAATTTGACAACTAAGTCTCATTAATTGTTTCAAAAGAGTTTAGTATTTACTGTACCATAACTTCAATGCTTTGCTTGCAACAATACTTAAAATATGGATGGTACATAGAATATATGCAAATTAGAGGGCAGAGAACTTAAAATGAATGCAACAATACTTGAAGTTATGGCGAATTTGACAACTATGTCTCATTAATTGTTTCAAATGAGTTTAGTATTTACTGTACCATAACTTCAATGCTTTGCTTGCAACAATACTTAAAATATGGATGGTACATAGAATATATGCAAATTAGAGGGCAGAGAACTTAAAATGAATGCAACAATACTTGAAGTTATGGCGAATTTGACAACTATGTCTCATTAATTGTTTCAAATGAGTTTAGTATTTACTGTACCATAACTTCAATGCTTTGCTTGCAACAATACTTAAAATATAGATGGTACATAGAATATATGCAAATTAGAGGGCAGAGAACTTAAAATGAATGCAACAATACTTGAAGTTATGGCGAATTTGACAACTATATCTCATTAATTGTTTCAAATGAGTTTAGTATTTACTGTATCATAACTTCAATGCTTTGCTTGCAACAATACTTAAAATATAGATGGTACATAGAATATATGCAAATTAGAGGGCAGAGAACTTAAAATGAATGCAACAATACTTGAAGTTATGGCGAATTTGACAACTATATCTCATTAATTGTTTCAAATGAGTTTAGTATTTACTGTATCATAACTTCAATGCTTTGCTTGCAACAATACTTAAAATATAGATGGTACATAGAATATATGCAAATTAGAGGGCAGAGAACTTAAAATGAATGCAACAATACTTGAAGTTATGGCGAATTTGACAACTATATCTCATTAATTGTTTCAAATGAGTTTAGTATTTACTGTACCGTAACTTCAATGCTTTGCTTGCAACAATACTTAAAATATGGATGGTACATAGAATATATGCAAATTAGAGGGCAGAGAACTTAAAATGAATGCAACAATACTTGAAGTTATGTCGAATTTGACAACTAAGTCTCATTAACTGTTTCAAAAGAGTTTAGTATATACTGTACCATAACTTCAATGCTTTGCTTGCAACAATACTTAAAATATGGATGGTACATAGAATATATGCAAATTAGGGGGCAGAGAACTTAAAATGAATGCAAAAATACTTGAAGTTATGGCGAATTTGACAACTAAGTCTCATTAATTGTTTCAAATGAGTTTAGTATTTACTGTACCATAAATTCAATGCTTTGCTTGCAACAATACTTAAAATATGGATGGTACATAGAATATATGCAAATTAGAGGGCAGAGAACTTAAAATGAATGCAACAATACTTGAAGTTATGGCGAATATGACAAATATGTCTCATTAATTCTTTCAAATGAGTTTAGTATTTACTGTACCATAACTTCAATGCTTTGCTTGCAACAATACTTAAAATATGGATGGTACATAGAATATATGCAAATTAGAGGGCAGAGAACTTAAAATGAATGCAACAATACTTGAAGTTATGGCGAATTTGACAACTATGTCTCATTAATTGTTTCAAATGAGTTTAGTATTTACTGTACCATAACTTCAATGCTTTGCTTGCAACAATACTTAAAATATGGATGGTACATAGAATATATGCAAATTAGAGGGCAGAGAACTTAAAATGAATGCAACAATACTTGAAGTTATGGCGAATTTGACAACTAAGTCTCATTAATTGTTTCAAATGAGTTTAGTATTTACTGTACCATAACTTCAATGCTTTGCTTGCAACAATTCTTAAAATATGGATGGTACATAGAATATATGCAAATTAGAGGGCAAAGAACTTAAAATGAATGCAACAATTCTTGAAGTTATGGCGAATTTGACAACTAAGTCTCATTAATTGTTTCAAATGAGTTTAGTATTTACTCTACCATAACTTCAATGCTTTGCTTGCAACAATACTTAAAATATGGATGGTACATAGAATATATGCAAATTAGAGGGAAAAGAACTTAAAATGAATGCAACAATACTTGAAGTTATGGCGAATTTTACAAATATGTCTCATTAATTCTTTCAAATGAGTTTAGTATTTACTGTACCATAACTTCAATGCTTGGCTTGCAACAATACTTAAAATATGGATGGTACATAGAATATATGCAAATTAGAGGGCAGAGAACTTAAAATGAATGCAACAATACTTGAAGTTATGTCGAATTTTACAAATATGTCTCATTAATTGTTTCAAATGAGTTTAGTATTTACTGTACCATAACTTCAATGCTTTGCTTGCAACAATACTTAAAATATGGATGGTACATAGAATATATGCAAATTAGAGGGCAAAGAACTTAAAATGAATGCAATAATACTTGAAGTTATAGCAAATTTTACAAATATGTCTCATTAATTGTTTCAAATGAGCTTAGTATTTACTGTACCATAAGTTCAATGCTTTGCTTGCAACAATACTTAAAATATGGATGGTACATAGAATATATGCAAATTAGAGGGGGCAGAAAACATTAAATAAATGCAACAATACTTGAAGTTATGGCGAATTTGACAACTATATCTCATTAATTGTTTCAAATGAGTTTAGTATTTACTGTACCATAACTTCAATGCTTTGCTTGCAACAATACTTAAAATATGGATGGTACATAGAATATATGCAAATTAGAGGGCAGAGAACTTAAAATGAATGCAACAATACTTGAAGTTATGGCGAATTTGACAAATATGTCTCATTAATTGTTTCAAATGAGTTTAGTATTTACTGTACCATAACTTCAATGCTTTGCTTGCAACAATACTTAAAAGATGGATGGTACATAGAATATAAGCAAATTAGAGGGCAGAGAACTTAAAATGAATGCAACAATACTTGAAGTTATGGCGAATTTGACAACTATGTCTCATTAATTGTTACAAATGAGTTTAGTATTTACTGTACCATAACTTCAATGCTTTGCTTGCAACAATACTTAAAATATAGATGGTACATAGAATATATGCAAATTAGAGGGCAGAGAACTTAAAATGAATGCAACAATACTTGAAGTTATGGCGAATTTGACAAATATGTCTCATTAATTCTTTCAAATGAGTTTAGTATTTACTGTACCATAACTTCAATGCTTTGCTTGCAACAATACTTAAAATATGGATGGTACATAGAATATATGCAAATTAGAGGGCAGAGAACTTAAAATGAATGCAACAATACTTGAAGTTATGGCGAATTTGACAAATATGTCTCATTAATTTTTTCAAATGAGTTTAGTATTTACTGTACCATAACTTCAATGCTTTGCTTGCAACAATACTTAAAATATGGATGGTACATAGAATATATGCAAATTAGAGGGCAGAGAACTTAAAATGAATGCAACAATACTTGAAGTTATGGCGAATTTGACAACTATGTCTCATTAATTGTTTCAAATGAGTTTAGTATTTACTGTACCATAACTTCAATGCTTTGCTTGCAACAATACTTAAAATATAGATGGTACATAGAATATATGCAAATTAGAGGGCAGAGAACTTAAAATGAATGCAACAATACTTGAAGTTATGGCGAATTTGACAACTATATCTCATTAATTGTTTCAAATGAGTTTAGTATTTACTGTATCATAACTTCAATGCTTTGCTTGCAACAATACTTAAAATATAGATGGTACATAGAATATATGCAAATTAGAGGGCAGAGAACTTAAAATGAATGCAACAATACTTGAAGTTATGGCGAATTTGACAACTATATCTCATTAATTGTTTCAAATGAGTTTAGTATTTACTGTACCATAACTTCAATGCTTTGCTTGCAACAATACTTAAAATATGGATGGTACATAGAATATATGCAAATTAGAGGGCAGAGAACTTAAAATGAATGCAACAATACTTGAAGTTATGGCGAATTTTACAAATATGTCTCATTAATTGTTTCAAATGAGCTTAGTATTTACTGTACCATAACTTCAATGCTTTGCTTGCAACAATACTTAAAATATGGATGGTACATAGAATATATGCAAATTAGAGGGCAGAGAACTTAAAATGAATGCAACAATACTTGAAGTTATGGCGAATTTGACAACTAAGTCTCATTAATTGTTTCAAAAGAGTTTAGTATTTACTGTACCATAACTTCAATGCTTTGCTTGCAACAATACTTAAAATATGGATGGTACATAGAATATATGCAAATTAGAGGGCAGAGAACTTAAAATCAATGCAACAATACTTGAAGTTATGGCGAATTTGACAACTATGTCTCATTAATTGTTTCAAATGAGTTTAGTATTTACTGTACCATAACTTCAATGCTTTGCTTGCAACAATACTTAAAATATGGATGGTACATAGAATATATGCAAATTAGAGGGCAGAGAACTTAAAATGAATGCAACAATACTTGAAGTTATGGCGAATTTGACAACTAAGTCTCATTAATTGTTTCAAAAGAGTTTAGTATTTACTGTACCATAACTTCAATGCTTTGCTTGCAACAATACTTAAAATATGGATGGTACATAGAATATATGCAAATTAGAGGGCAGAGAACTTAAAATCAATGCAACAATACTTGAAGTTATGGCGAATTTGACAACTATGTCTCATTAATTGTTTCAAATGAGTTTAGTATTTACTGTACCATAACTTCAATGCTTTGCTTGCAACAATACTTAAAATATGGATGGTACATAGAATATATGCAAATTAGAGGGCAGAGAACTTAAAATGAATGCAACAATACTTGAAGTTATGGCGAATTTGACAACTAAGTCTCATTAATTGTTTCAAATGAGTTTAGTATTTACTGTACCATAACTTCAATGCTTTGCTTGCAACAATTCTTAAAATATGGATGGTACATAGAATATATGCAAATTAGAGGGCAAAGAACTTAAAATGAATGCAACAATACTTGAAGTTATGGCGAATTTGACAACTAAGTCTCATTAATTGTTTCAAATGAGTTTAGTATTTACTCTACCATAACTTCAATGCTTTGCTTGCAACAATACTTAAAATATGGATGGTACATAGAATATATGCAAATTAGAGGGCAAAGAACTTAAAATGAATGCAACAATACTTGAAGTTATGGCGAATTTTACAAATATGTCTCATTAATTCTTTCAAATGAGTTTAGTATTTACTGTACCATAACTTCAATGCTTTGCTTGCAACAATACTTAAAATATGGATGGTACATAGAATATATGCAAATTAGAGGGCAAAGAACTTAAAATGAATGCAATAATACTTGAAGTTATAGCAAATTTTACAAATATGTCTCATTAATTGTTTCAAATGAGCTTAGTATTTACTGTACCATAAGTTCAATGCTTTGCTTGCAACAATACTTAAAATATGGATGGTACATAGAATATATGCAAATTAGAGGGGGCAGAAAACCTTAAATAAATGCAACAATACTTGAAGTTATGGCGAATTTGACAACTATATCTCATTAATTGTTTCAAATGAGTTTAGTATTTACTGTACCATAACTTCAATGCTTTGCTTGCAACAATACTTAAAATATGGATGGTACATAGAATATATGCAAATTAGAGGGCAGAGAACTTAAAATGAATGCAACAATACTTGAAGTTATGGCGAATTTTACAAATATGTCTCATTAATTGTTTCAAATGAGCTTAGTATTTACTGTACCATAACTTCAATGCTTTGCTTGCAACAATACTTAAAATATGGATGGTACATAGAATATATGCAAATTAGAGGGCAGAGAACTTAAAATGAATGCAACAATACTTGAAGTTATGGCGAATTTGACAACTAAGTCTCATTAATTGTTTCAAAAGAGTTTAGTATTTACTGTACCATAACTTCAATGCTTTGCTTGCAACAATACGTAAAATATGGATGGTACATAGAATATATGCAAATTAGAGGGCAGAGAACTTAAAATGAATGCAACAATACTTGAAGTTATGGCGAATTTGACAACTATGTCTCATTAATTGTTTCAAATGAGTTTAGTATTTACTGTACCATAACTTCAATGCTTTGCTTGCAACAATACTTAAAATATAGATGGTACATAGAATATATGCAAATTAGAGGGCAGAGAACTTAAAATGAATGCAACAATACTTGAAGTTATGGCGAATTTGACAACTATATCTCATTAATTGTTTCAAATGAGTTTAGTATTTACTGTATCATAACTTCAATGCTTTGCTTGCAACAATACTTAAAATATAGATGGTACATAGAATATATGCAAATTAGAGGGCAGAGAACTTAAAATGAATGCAACAATACTTGAAGTTATGGCGAATTTGACAACTATATCTCATTAATTGTTTCAAATGAGTTTAGTATTTACTGTACCGTAACTGCAATGCTTTGCTTGCAACAATACTTAAAATATGGATGGTACATAGAATATATGCAAATTAGAGGGCAGAGAACTTAAAATGAATGCAACAATACTTGAAGTTATGTCGAATTTGACAACTATGTCTCATTAATTGTTTCAAATGAGTTTAGTATTTACTGTACCATAACTTCAATGCTTTGCTTGCAACAATACTTAAAATATGGATAATACATAGAATATATGCAAATTAGAGGGCAGAGAACTTAAAATGAATGCAACAATACTTGAAGTTATGGCGAATTTTACAAATATGTCTCATTAATTGTTTCAAATGAGCTTAGTATTTACTGTACCATAACTTCAATGCTTTGCTTGCAACAATACTTAAAATATGGATGGTACATAGAATATATGCAAATTAGAGGGCAGAGAACTTAAAATGAATGCAACAATACTTGAAGTTATGGCGAATTTGACAACTAAGTCTCATTAATTGTTTCAAAAGAGTTTAGTATTTACTGTACCATAACTTCAATGCTTTGCTTGCAACAATACTTAAAATATGGATGGTACATAGAATATATGCAAATTAGAGGGCAGAGAACTTAAAATGAATGCAACAATACTTGAAGTTATGGCGAATTTGACAACTATGTCTCATTAATTGTTTCAAATGAGTTTAGTATTTACTGTACCATAACTTCAATGCTTTGCTTGCAACAATACTTAAAATATGGATGGTACATAGAATATATGCAAATTAGAGGGCAGAGAACTTAAAATGAATGCAACAATACTTGAAGTTATGGCGAATTTGACAACTAAGTCTCATTAATTGTTTCAAATGAGTTTAGTATTTACTCTACCATAACTTCAATTTTTGCTTGCAACAATACTTAAAATATGGATGGTACATAGAATATATGCAAATTAGAGGGCAGAGAACTTAAAATGAATGCAACAATACTTGAAGTTATGGCGAATTTGACAAATATGTCTCATTAATTTTTTCAAATGAGTTTAGTATTTACTGTACCATAACTTCAATGCTTTGCTTGCAACAATACTTAAAATATGGATGGTACATAGAATATATGCAAATTAGAGGGCAGAGAACTTAAAATGAATGCAACAATACTTGATGTTATGGCGAATTTGACAACTATGTCTCATTAATTGTTTCAAATGAGTTTAGTATTTACTGTACCATAACTTCAATGCTTTGCTTGCAACAATACTTAAAATATAGATGGTACATAGAATATATGCAAATTAGAGGGCAGAGAACTTAAAATGAATGCAACAATACTTGAAGTTATGGCGAATTTGACAACTATATCTCATTAATTGTTTCAAATGAGTTTAGTATTTACTGTATCATAACTTCAATGCTTTGCTTGCAACAATACTTAAAATATAGATGGTACATAGAATATATGCAAATTAGAGGGCAGAGAACTTAAAATGAATGCAACAATACTTGAAGTTATGGCGAATTTGACAACTATATCTCATTAATTGTTTCAAATGAGTTTAGTATTTACTGTACCATAACTTCAATGCTTTGCTTGCAACAATACTTAAAATATGGATGGTACATAGAATATATGCAAATTAGAGGGCAGAGAACTTAAAATGAATGCAACAATACTTGAAGTTATGGCGAATTTGACAACTAAGTCTCATTAATTGTTTCAAATGAGTTTAGTATTTACTGTACCATAACTTCAATGCTTTGCTTGCAACAATACTTAAAATATAGATGGTACATAGAATATATGCAAATTAGAGGGCAGAGAACTTAAAATGAATGCAACAATACTTGAAGTTATGGCGAATTTGACAACTATATCTCATTAATTGTTTCAAATGAGTTTAGTATTTACTGTATCATAACTTCAATGCTTTGCTTGCAACAATACTTAAAATATAGATGGTACATAGAATATATGCAAATTAGAGGGCAGAGAACTTAAAATGAATGCAACAATACTTGAAGTTATGGCGAATTTGACAACTATATCTCATTAATTGTTTCAAATGAGTTTAGTATTTACTGTATCATAACTTCAATGCTTTGCTTGCAACAATACTTAAAATATAGATGGTACATAGAATATATGCAAATTAGAGGGCAGAGAACTTAAAATGAATGCAACAATACTTGAAGTTATGGCGAATTTGACAACTATATCTCATTAATTGTTTCAAATGAGTTTAGTATTTACTGTACCGTAACTTCAATGCTTTGCTTGGAACAATACTTAAAATATGGATGGTACATAGAATATATGCAAATTAGAGGGCAGAGAACTTAAAATGAATGCAACAATACTTGAAGTTATGTCGAATTTGACAACTATGTCTCATTAATTGTTTCAAATGAGTTTAGTATTTACTGTACCATAACTTCAATGCTTTGCTTGCAACAATACTTAAAATATGGATAATACATAGAATATATGCAAATTAGAGGGCAGAGAACTTAAAATGAATGCAACAATACTTGAAGTTATGGCGAATTTTACAAATATGTCTCATTAATTGTTTCAAATGAGCTTAGTATTTACTGTACCATAACTTCAATGCTTTGCTTGCAACAATACTTAAAATATGGATGGTACATAGAATATATGCAAATTAGAGGGCAGAGAACTTAAAATGAATGCAACAATACTTGAAGTTATGGCGAATTTGACAACTAAGTCTCATTAATTGTTTCAAAAGAGTTTAGTATTTACTGTACCATAACTTCAATGCTTTGCTTGCAACAATACTTAAAATATGGATGGTACATAGAATATATGCAAATTAGAGGGCAGAGAACTTAAAATGAATGCAACAATACTTGAAGTTATGGCGAATTTGACAACTATGTCTCATTAATTGTTTCAAATGAGTTTAGTATTTACTGTACCATAACTTCAATGCTTTGCTTGCAACAATACTTAAAATATGGATGGTACATAGAATATATGCAAATTAGAGGGCAGAGAACTTAAAATGAATGCAACAATACTTGAAGTTATGGCGAATTTGACAACTAAGTCTCATTAATTGTTTCAAATGAGTTTAGTATTTACTGTACCATAACTTCAATGCTTTGCTTGCAACAATTCTTAAAATATGGATGGTACATAGAATATATGCAAATTAGAGGGCAAAGAACTTAAAATGAATGCAACAATACTTGAAGTTATGGCGAATTTGACAACTAAGTCTCATTAATTGTTTCAAATGAGTTTAGTATTTACTCTACCATAACTTCAATGCTTTGCTTGCAACAATACTTAAAATATGGATGGTACATAGAATATATGCAAATTAGAGGGCAAAGAACTTAAAATGAATGCAACAATACTTGAAGTTATGGCGAATTTTACAAATATGTCTCATTAATTCTTTCAAATGAGTTTAGTATTTACTGTACCATAACTTCAATGCTTTGCTTGCAACAATACTTAAAATATGGATGGTACATAGAATATATGCAAATTAGAGGGCAAAGAACTTAAAATGAATGCAATAATACTTGAAGTTATAGCAAATTTTACAAATATGTCTCATTAATTGTTTCAAATGAGCTTAGTATTTACTGTACCATAAGTTCAATGCTTTGCTTGCAACAATACTTAAAATATGGATGGTACATAGAATATATGCAAATTAGAGGGGGCAGAAAACCTTAAATAAATGCAACAATACTTGAAGTTATGGCGAATTTGACAACTATATCTCATTAATTGTTTCAAATTAGTTTAGTATTTACTGTACCATAACTTGAATGCTTTGCTTGCAACAATACTTAAAATATGGATGGTACATAGAATATATGCAAATTAGAGGGCAGAGAACTTAAAATGAATGCAACAATACTTGAAGTTATGGCGAATTTTACAAATATGTCTCATTAATTGTTTCAAATGAGCTTAGTATTTACTGTACCATAACTTCAATGCTTTGCTTGCAACAATACTTAAAATATGGATGGTACATAGAATATATGCAAATTAGAGGGCAGAGAACTTAAAATGAATGCAACAATACTTGAAGTTATGGCGAATTTGACAACTAAGTCTCATTAATTGTTTCAAAAGAGTTTAGTATTTACTGTACCATAACTTCAATGCTTTGCTTGCAACAATACTTAAAATATGGATGGTACATAGAATATATGCAAATTAGAGGGCAGAGAACTTAAAATGAATGCAACAATACTTGAAGTTATGGCGAATTTGACAACTATGTCTCATTAATTGTTTCAAATGAGTTTAGTATTTACTGTACCATAACTTCAATGCTTTGCTTGCAACAATACTTAAAATATGGATGGTACATAGAATATATGCAAATTAGAGGGCAAAGAACTTAAAATGAATGCAACAATACTTGAAGTTATGGCGAATTTTACAAATATGTCTCATTAATTCTTTCAAATGAGTTTAGTATTTACTGTACCATAACTTCAATGCTTTGCTTGCAACAATACTTAAAATATGGATGGTACATAGAATATATGCAAATTAGAGGGCAGAGAACTTAAAATGAATGCAACAATACTTGAAGTTATGGCGAATTTTACAAATATGTCTCATTAATTGTTTCAAATGAGCTTAGTATTTACTGTACCATAACTTCAATGCTTTGCTTGCAACAATACTTAAAATATGGATGGTACATAGAATATATGCAAATTAGAGGGCAGAGAACTTAAAATGAATGCAACAATACTTGAAGTTATGGCGAATTTGACAACTAAGTCTCATTAATTGTTTCAAAAGAGTTTAGTATTTACTGTACCATAACTTCAATGCTTTGCTTGCAACAATACTTAAAATATGGATGGTACATAGAATATATGCAAATTAGAGGGCAGAGAACTTAAAATGAATGCAACAATACTTGAAGTTATGGCGAATTTGACAACTATGTCTCATTAATTGTTTCAAATGAGTTTAGTATTTACTGTACCATAACTTCAATGCTTTGCTTGCAACAATACTTAAAATATGGATGGTACATAGAATATATGCAAATTAGAGGGCAGAGAACTTAAAATGAATGCAACTATACTTGAAGTTATGGCGAATTTGACAACTAAGTCTCATTAATTGTTTCAAATGAGTTTAGTATTTACTGTACCATAACTTCAATGCTTTGCTTGCAACAATTCTTAAAATATGGATGGTACATAGAATATATGCAAATTAGAGGGCAAAGAACTTAAAATGAATGCAACAATACTTGAAGTTATGGCGAATTTGACAACTAAGTCTCATTAATTGTTTCAAATGAGTTTAGTATTTACTCTACCATAACTTCAATGCTTTGCTTGCAACAATACTTAAAATATGGATGGTACATAGAATATATGCAAATTAGAGGGCAAAGAACTTAAAATGAATGCAACAATACTTGAAGTTATGGCGAATTTTACAAATATGTCTCATTAATTCTTTCAAATGAGTTTAGTATTTACTGTACCATAACTTCAATGCTTTGCTTGCAACAATACTTAAAATATGGATGGTACATAGAATATATGCAAATTAGAGGGCAGAGAACTTAAAATGAATGCAACAATACTTGAAGTTATGTCGAATTTTACAAATATGTGTCATTAATTGTTTCAAATGAGTTTAGTATTTACTGTACCATAACTTCAATGCTTTGCTTGCAACAATACTTAAAATATGGATAATACATAGAATATATGCAAATTAGAGGGCAGAGAACTTAAAATGAATGCAACAATACTTGAAGTTATGGCGAATTTTACAAATATGTCTCATTAATTGTTTCAAATGAGTTTAGTATTTACTGTACCATAACTTCAATGCTTTGCTTGCAACAATACTTAAAATATGGATGGTACATAGAATATATGCAAATTAGAGGGCAAAGAACTTAAAATGAATGCAATAATACTTGAAGTTATAGCAAATTTTACAAATATGTCTCATTAATTGTTTCAAATGAGCTTAGTATTTACTGTACCATAAGTTCAATGCTTTGCTTGCAACAATACTTAAAATATGGATGGTACATAGAATATATGCAAATTAGAGGGGGCAGAAAACCTTAAATAAATGCAACAATACTTGAAGTTATGGCGAATTTGACAACTATATCTCATTAATTGTTTCAAATGAGTTTAGTATTTACTGTACCATAACTTCAATGCTTTGCTTGCAACAATACTTAAAATATGGATGGTACATAGAATATATGCAAATTAGAGGGCAGAGAACTTAAAATGAATGGAACAATACTTGAAGTTATGGCGAATTTGACAAATATGTCTCATTAATTGTTTCAAATGAGTTTAGTATTTACTGTACCATAACTTCAATGCTTTGCTTGCAACAATACTTAAAATATGAATGGTACATAGAATATAAGCAAATTAGAGGGCAGAGAACTTAAAATGAATGCAACAATACTTGAAGTTATGGCGAATTTGACAAATATGTCTCATTAATTGTTTCAAATGAGTTTAGTATTTACTGTACCATAACTTCAATGCTTTGCTTGCAACAATACTTAAAATATGGATGGTACATAGAATATATGCAAATTAGAGGGCAGAGAACTTAAAATGAATGCAACAATACTTGAAGTTATGGCGAATTTGACAAATATGTCTCATTAATTGTTTCAAATGAGTTTAGTATTTACTGTACCATAACTTCAATGCTTTGCTTGCAACAATACTTAAAAGATGGATGGTACATAGAATATAAGCAAATTAGAGGGCAGAGAACTTAAAATGAATGCAACAATACTTGAAGTTATGGCGAATTTGACAACTAAGTCTCATTAATTGTTTCAAATGAGTTTAGTATTTACTGTACCATAACTTCAATGCTTTGCTTGCAACAATTCTTAAAATATGGATGGTACATAGAATATATGCAAATTAGAGGGCAAAGAACTTAAAATGAATGCAACAATACTTGAAGTTATGGCGAATTTGACAACTAAGTCTCATTAATTGTTTTAAATGAGTTTAGTATTTACTCTACCATAACTTCAATGCTTTGCTTGCAACAATACTTAAAATATGGATGGTACATAGAATATATGCAAATTAGAGGGCAAAGAACTTAAAATGAATGCAACAATACTTGAAGTTATGGCGAATTTTACAAATATGTCTCATTAATTCTTTCAAGTGAGTTTAGTATTTACTGTATCATAACTTCAATGCTTTGCTTGCAACAATACTTAAATATAGATGGTACATAGAATATATGCAAATTAGAGGGCAGAGAACTTAAAATGAATGCAACAATACTTGAAGTTATGGCGAGTTTGACAACTATATCTCATTAATTGTTTCAAATGAGTTTAGTATTTACTGTACCATAACTTCAATGCTTTGCTTGCAACAATACTTAAAATATGGATGGTACATAGAATATATGCAAATTAGAGGGCAGAGAACTTAAAATGAATGCAACAATACTTGAAGTTATGTCGAATTTGACAACTATGTCTCATTAATTGTTTCAAATGAGTTTAGTATTTACTGTACCATAACTTCAATGCTTTGCTTGCAACAATACTTAAAATATGGATGGTACATAGAATATATGCAAATTAGAGGGCAGAGAACTTAAAATGAATGCAACAATACTTGAAGTTATGGCGAATTTGACAAATATGTCTCATTAATTGTTTCAAATGAGTTTAGTATTTACTGTACCATAACTTCAATGCTTTGCTTGCAACAATACTTAAAAGATGGATGGTACATAGAATATAAGCAAATTAGAGGGCAGAGAACTTAAAATGAATGCAACAATACTTGAAGTTATGGCGAATTTGACAACTAAGTCTCATTAATTGTTTCAAATGAGTTTAGTATTTACTCTACCATAACTTCAATGCTTTGCTTGCAACAATACTTAAAATATGGATGGTACATAGAATATATGCAAATTAGAGGGCAAAGAACTTAAAATGAATGCAACAATACTTGAAGTTATGGCGAATTTTACAAATATGTCTCATTAATTCTTTCAAGTGAGTTTAGTATTTACTGTATCATAACTTCAATGCTTTGCTTGCAACAATACTTAAATATAGATGGTACATAGAATATATGCAAATTAGAGGGCAGAGAACTTAAAATGAATGCAACAATACTTGAAGTTATGGCGAATTTGACAACTATATCTCATTAATTGTTTCAAATGAGTTTAGTATTTACTGTACCATAACTTCAATGCTTTGCTTGCAACAATACTTAAAATATGGATGGTACATAGAATATATGCAAATTAGAGGGCAGAGAACTTAAAATGAATGCAACAATACTTGAAGTTATGTCGAATTTGACAACTATGTCTCATTAATTGTTTCAAATGAGTTTAGTATTTACTGTACCATAACTTCAATGCTTTGCTTGCAACAATACTTAAAATATGGATAATACATAGAATATATGCAAATTAGAGGGCAGAGAACTTAAAATGAATGCAACAATACTTGAAGTTATGGCGAATTTTACAAATATGTCTCATTAATTGTTTCAAATGAGCTTAGTATTTACTGTACCATAACTTCAATGCTTTGCTTGCAACAATACTTAAAATATGGATGGTACATAGAATATATGCAAATTAGAGGGCAGAGAACTTAAAATGAATGCAACAATACTTGAAGTTATGGCGAATTTGACAACTAAGTCTCATTAATTGTTTCAAAAGAGTTTAGTATTTACTGTACCATAACTTCAATGCTTTGCTTGCAACAATACTTAAAATATGGATGGTACATAGAATATATGCAAATTAGGGGGCAGAGAACTTAAAATGAATGCAAAAATACTTGAAGTTATGGCGAATTTGACAAATATGTCTCATTAATTCTTTCAAATGAGTTTAGTATTTACTGTACCATAACTTCAATGCTTTGCTTGCAACAATACTTAAAATATGGATGGTACATAGAATATATGCAAATTAGAGGGCAGAGAACTTAAAATGAATGCAACAATACTTGAAGTTATGGCGAATTTGACAACTATGTCTCATTAATTGTTTCAAATGAGTTTAGTATTTACTGTACCATAACTTCAATGCTTTGCTTGCAACAATACTTAAAATATGGATGGTACATAGAATATATGCAAATTAGGGGGCAGAGAACTTAAAATGAATGCAAAAATACTTGAAGTTATGGCGAATTTGACAAATATGTCTCATTAATTCTTTCAAATGAGTTTAGTATTTACTGTACCATAACTTCAATGCTTTGCTTGCAACAATACTTAAAATATGGATGGTACATAGAATATATGCAAATTAGAGGGCAGAGAACTTAAAATGAATGCAACAATACTTGAAGTTATGGCGAATTTGACAACTATGTCTCATTAATTGTTTCAAATGAGTTTAGTATTTACTGTACCATAACTTCAATGCTTTGCTTGCAACAATACTTAAAATATGGATGGTACATAGAATATATGCAAATTAGGGGGCAGAGAACTTAAAATGAATGCAAAAATACTTGAAGTTATGGCGAATTTGACAAATATGTCTCATTAATTCTTTCAAATGAGTTTAGTATTTACTGTACCATAACTTCAATGCTTTGCTTGCAACAATACTTAAAATATGGATGGTACATAGAATATATGCAAATTAGAGGGCAGAGAACTTAAAATGAATGCAACAATACTAGAAGTTATGGCGAATTTGACAACTATGTCTCATTAATTGTTTCAAATGAGTTTAGTATTTACTGTACCATAACTTCAATGCAATGCTTGCAACAATACTTAAAATATGGAGGGTACATAGAATATATGCAAATTAGAGGGCAGAGAACTTAAAATGAATGCAACAATACTTGAAGTTATGGCGAATTTGACAACTATGGCTCATTAATTGTTTCAAATGAGTTTAGTATTTACTGTACTATAACATCAATTCTGTACCAAGAAACTATTTACTAGAATGACTATGAATAACCCCAAATCAATGATGCTTGCAGCCATATATCCAATAGTGCACCAGTACTTGACGGAATATCAGTCCAGATGTTTAAATAATATCACCCATATCTAGTCGTACCCCTGCAACATACCATAAATATAATATTTAACACAGGTTGTATACCAGATTATTCAAAACTTCAATTATAGCCCCAATTTATAAAGTAGGAGACCCATCGAACATTGAGAATTACAGACCAATAATTCTAATTAATAACTTCACTAACATTTTTGAGATTGAGAATGTTTCATAACAAGATTACTATCCTTTACCATAAAACATAATAGTATTGCTAGTAATCAATATTGGTTTCAATCTGGAATTAGTACTTCAGACGCGCTAATGCAACTCACCAGTAATAACACCACCCACCTAAATAACAGCACAAAATGCATTGCCGTCTTCTTAGATTTAGCAAAGGCTTTTGACATAATTTCCCACAATTTTCTACTGCTCTATATAAATATATTGACAAACTGGAAATTCGAGGAAGAGTAATATCTTATGTTGATGACACATCATTAATATTTAATTGCAAATAAATTGTTAGATCATAATAAATTGTCATTAAATCTGCAAAAACGATTGTATTTTCTCTTACAGCTGCAAATCACCCAACATTTTCAAATATACAAATCGAATTAGATAAGGAAGTTAATAAAGTTCCTCAAATGAAATACCTGGGAATTGTAGTCAATAAACACCTAAAATAGGAACACCACTTAAACAAAATAACTGTTAGCCTAAGAAAATTAATTCGAAAATTCTATCTTATACATGGTATATTTGCAAATAAAACATTAATATTAATACATAAAAGCTTGGTTGAATCAATACTCAGATATGGAATAATAATATTGGGTGGATTACACAACAAGACTACAAGCACTAAACACAGTACAAACAATTATTTTGAAAATAATACACAAATACTCTGAAACGTACCCAACCACAGAACTATTTACAATTTATCTATCTTATATCAGAACACTATATATAAACAGTGTATGCATATAGATACATGAAAATAAAACCAAAACATTAGGGCTCGGTTGTATAAAGGCGAGTAAACCATAACCAGATTATATTGTTAGACATTGCATAAATTGTTAACTTTCCATTTAATAGCGTTATGTACCTCTGTTTATGTATGGCAACGTCGCATTATGTGTCAAAGTAGTCGAAAGCGAGGTTATAATCGTGAATTGAAAGTTAACTGAGAATTATCTACTTTATGCACACAAGCCTAATCTGCCAAATAGTAAAAAAACATTAACTTAATATTTTTTAATTATATCACTGCTAATAGTTATACCAGTTACCTCCAGAAATCATATATATATATATATATATATATATATATATATATATATATATATATATATATATATATGTATATATATGTATATATATATATTTATATATATATATATATATATATTATATATATATATATATATATTAGAATTACTATCACAATTCACATTCAAGTACTAAGTAAGGAAGCCAAATATAATACTACAACTATAAAGATCAGTAAAGCACCACAATGATCGACTGTTTATTTTCAAGAAAATTGGTACTTTTTATTAATTTGTAAAAATTATATTCAATTTTAGGGCAAGGTTTTGGCTACAATCTTAATACAATTACACAATGACAATAATAATAGGTATAGGTCTATCCTCTACCTTTAATGTACACTTTTGTTATAATTATTATAATATTTATTTATTTAGCAAGGTATTTATTAGTCAAGAAATAATAAAATACCCATTGTAAGATTATTATAATTATAATAAAAATGTCCATTAAGGGTGGAATTAATCTATTTGTAGATTACACAATAGAAAATATAAGCTAATCACTAGTTTAAAAGAAGAAAAACGGATATTTTTATTAATTACTTTGCAAAAAATATATTTAATTAATTCTGGTGCATTGTTTTTGATAAAAGCTCAATACTGTTACACTATTCACCCCATAGGTACTTAGATAGATTTTTTACAAATTAAAAAATAACAGACTTTTTTCCAACTAGTGATCAGCTAATCTCAGCTGTTGTGTCAGGGCTACTGTGTGATATGCAGATCTTAATTGTTTTGCGAACAGCAATTTTATTGTTATGTGATCAGCTTGTTTTAACAACACAAGCTGCTTTAAGGATGGTATCAGTTGATCTTTGTTGTATATGATCAACATTTTTAACAACATCACAACTATACATTTCTTATGGCACAGATTATGAAACAATAGAATAATATACATTTTTTAGTCCTTAGTTGTTGAATATGAAACTTATTTTGTGAGGATTAATAACCATCATAGTTGACAAACATCTATTTTTATGAAGTGTATAACTAAAAATGTATGCCATTCCATTGCATAGTATTTGATAAAAGTGAAGACAATTTCTGTTATAATAAAGGTATAGATCTGATCCAACCATTCAAACAGCGTATGTTATTTAAAATGCTGTTCACACAACAAGAAAGATCAGCTGACACTACTCTTAAAGAAGCTTGTGTTGTTATAAAATTAGAACACATAACAATAAAAAATCTTATGAATACTCAACAACTATCAGCTGTTCACCTATTAGTTTAAAGTCAGTTTTTAAATATTTATTATTTGTAAAAAATATTTAATTTTAGAGTAGTTTTGGCTTCATAGAAAAGCGTTGGGTTTAAGCGTAAAGCACAGCCCTAAAACAGTTTTTTTTTTTTAATTATAAAAATCAAAAGCACAGTTGCAGTAGTGTTGATATTAAAATAAGATTAATATACAACTATAATATCTGTTAAAAAATCTACAAATTAAAAATCATTTTGCATAATTACCTGAAACATGAGAACGGCCTCCATGTCGGGCAATATGGGCACCTCCTTCATGAGCAACGCCCGCCCCAGGAGAAATTAGGCGGCGCGCCATCGGTGCAAGCCGGTGATTCTCAAATTCGACGAATACGAACCCGGGGTAGAAAAGAGGGTTCTCGTGCGATTATCATAATCTTCTGGATGCCACACGTATGTGGTCAGCTCGTTCAAGACCAGGCAGGCAGGGGTCCAGGAGTAACCTGCCAACAAACAGGCGACAATAGTCGATACATTTATCAATTTCAATATTCTTACTCCGCCGCATTTCGCGGCAAAATGGTAACTGCCATTTTTGTCACCTCAGGGTTAGGTAAGGAACGCATATCTGCGGTTCATACCGGTAAAATCCATCATTAAAGGGGTTTGCTGGATTTCCCCGATTTTCTCAAACGTTACCAACGTTTCTCCAAAATGTCTGGCGGTCGCTCACCGACGAAAACCTCCCAGCCCTTAAGGCGGTATTCGCAGCGCTGTATATTACACATGCAAAATATGGCTTTATTTTTTGAGAGAAAAGCCTGAAATGTTCACAGTGTAACACTACTATAATAACAATCAATGTCTCAGAGAGATTTTTGAAAAATATGTTTACGTTACTCCTAAAACCATAATTTAAATAAATTAAACAGTAATATTTAATTAAATTTTGAAAAAACTCTCTTTACCAATAAAGTCCATGTTGTATAGATTCCAAATCTTTATCATTTAAAAAAAAATATTAAGTAATAAACTCAAAAAACGCTTTTGAAATTTTAAATATTTGTTGTAAATTTAAAGTGGTATATGGTACAATGATTGCCTTGGCCCCGCCCGCTCCGGCTCTTTGCACGGATAGAATGTGCGGCGGGAACCCAAACAACACCGCACCGGAATTTACAGATGTGCGCTACTGCAATAAAAAGCACTAGATTTGATTATGTATCTACAATTACTATCTCATTAGCTTTACTATTTTTCGTAAAATAAATAAACGTTAGGGTTTACCCAGATATATAAAACATGAAATCAATGCCAATCGAACTATATTGTACAATGTTATTATAGTCTCTCTAATGAGATTAGATTTTATTATTTTACTTGGATTCTGCTAAAACGCAGAATATTTTTTATTATAATATAAATGTTTTAATAATTCTGGAAATTCCAGAATTAGGTATTGTGTGTACTTAATGTGCCCCCTACTGCGAAAGACCATAAATGTTGCGATGTGAAGATATTTAGATAATCCCGGTAGCAATTATTATACAATACCACGTATTTTATCAATTACCCACCTCCTAAATGTAGAGATAGAAAATATATAAAGATTTTGCATCTAAGAGTTTGTGTTAGTGGTTTATCAGAAGTTGTTCAGGAATCAAACGTACGTTTTAAGTTCAGTGTTGTTACTGCATTTTAAATCATCAGAATGAAAAGTCAAAAGCTTAAAATGAGAAGGTAAGTGCCTCTTTTTCCAAATAGTAAAAAGTAAAATAATCATATTATTTAATACATCTTTAAATTATTTAACATTGCGTGCTGCAAAGGCTTTTAAAGCTGCCCAGTGCGCTTACCAAGCCCAAGATGGGACTGCAACGTTTTTGGCTGTAATTTGTCAAATTTGGATATTGTCAAGGAAAAACGACACGGACTAGTCAGCAAATTTATTTTAAACTGCAACATGTGTTCTGAAACCATAGAAATATCTTCGGAGAATACTTCCAGCGAAGAGATTATGAACTTGAACACTGGGTCGGTGCTAGCAGCTGTATCAACGGGTTGTGGGTTCTCTCAATTAGAACAACAATGCGCACTCTTGAATATTCCACCTATGTCATACAGGCAATATAATAAACACCACGATAGCATTTCAAGTGCTATTTATCAAACAATGCAGAGAAGTATGGAAGAAGCCGGGCAGGAGGAAGCGAAATTGGCCAGAGATGTTGGTGATGTGGATGAAAATGGCCATTGGCTTATAACGGCGATAGCAGACGGGGCATGGTCAAAAAGTCAATTATAATGCACAGTCAGGAGTGGTAAGTACTATATTTTTGTCTGACTTTGTACTTTGTAATTTTATATTTAAATTATTTATTTTAATTAAAATATTTATTATAGGCATGCATAATTGGAGCAAAAACTGGTAAAGTTCTCTTCGTGGCATGCAGAAATAAGTATTGTCCAACATGTGCTATCGCGGAAAAAAAAGAAATTAATCCGAATGAGCATAATTGCTTTAGGAATTGGACTGGATCGTCAACAGCAATGGAATCCGATATTATTTTAGAGGGATTTCGGAAAAGCATAGAGATGCATGGCTTAAAATATATTCGTTTAGTAAGAGATGGTGATAGCAGTGTGTATAGGCGAATTTGTGCTGATAAACCATACGGTGCACAATGTCTGGTAAGGAAGATAGAATGTTCTAACCACTTACTGAGAAATTATTGTAATAAGTTGAGGGAAACAGCAACAAAGAAACATAGTTCGCAGAATTTGCTCGTTCCTGCTGCTCTCCGGAGTTTATTAAAATCAAAAATTGAATATTGCGAATTGGTATTCGGAAAGCGATTGATTATCGTCGCAAAGAAAACCATGATATTACATTGCAAATTACCAATTTATCGAAAGATATTAGAAATTGTCCAATGCACGTGTTTGGAGAGCATGATGAGTGTGCTGATTATTTTTGCTCAGCCCAAAAGGAGACATGCGATACCATAACACAAATGAAGAACTGTGGGCTACTGGATGATATCTTATCAAGCGGAAATAGACTCATTCAGAATGTGTATAGTCTCATATTAAATATGAATAACAATGCCGCAGAAATATATAATTCAATAGTTTCAAAATTCGTTGGAGGGAAACGAATCAATTTCGCAATAAAGGGTAGTTATGATACCAGGTGCCAAGCTGCAGCAATATCTTACAATGCAAAGGACAAATATTACGCCCTTATTCATGAAACGATAACAGGAAGAACACCTGGAAAATATACTTCCATATTTATTAATAAATTAAAAAACAGATTCAGATATAAAAAAACAGAAAGCAGCGTTTTTCTTCCAAAAGAAAGGCGCGTATTGCACCAGCTGACAATGATTATGGAGTGGAACCAATCATTATTGAAGATTTTATGGAAAAAAGGGATGAGTTATTTAGAATAAATGTTTGTAAGTCCGTAGACGATATATTGGAATTTGATATAGGAACACGTGGACAAGGCAGCAATCCAAATTGGATAGAAGCCCGACATAACCGACTGACAGCTTCAAACTTTGGTTTAGTGTGCAAGCAAAGGGCGACAACAGATCCCATGAAGCTAGTAAGGACCATTCTAAACACAACGTTTATGGGAAATGTTGCAACCAGATGGGGAAAGGAGCATGAATATATTGCTATAGAGCAATTTCAACGCGAATATAATCTCGTAGTATTTAGTAACAGTATTTAGGAGCTAGTCCTGATGGAATTATACATTCCGAAAATTCAATAGTGGAGGTTAAATGTCCGTATAGCGCCTCAAAATTATCACCGCACTCGGCAATCGTGGAGGGGAAAATTAAATTCATGGAAATTGTGGAAAATGTGCCGAAACTAATAAAAAAAGACAATTACTATTACCAAGTACAGGGTCAACTTGCAATAACAAAAATGAATTTTTGCTATTTTGTTGTTTGGACCCCACTAGGAATGATTGTCGATAAGGTAGGTCAAATAAAGTTTACCTACTATATGTTCTAATGTTACAAAACATATTTTTTTTACATCGAACGAGATGATAACTTTTGGTCAAATATGTTACCAAAATTGGAGAAGTTTTATGAAGCAATGATTCCTGAAATTATTAAATAATTGTTTTTTTTTATTAATAAAATAGTATATAGAGTATAGTATTTTGGAATGTGATGAATTTAATTAGTATTACTTTTTAATGTTTAATGTTGTAGTGTGTGCCTTAAATTTAAAAATAATATTAAATGTTAATTTATATATTTATATGTATATATATTTTTAACTCCGCCTGGGGAGCTGCTAGAAGAATTAATAGTCTGATGATTTGATGTTTTATATTATTAATCTTCATATGTTGAAGAATGTACTAAATTAATTTTATTTGTTAAAAACATATATTATGACTGATGTGCACTGGTTGCATCCTGCTTTTATCTTAGATATAATGAGATTTCTATTACTTTTTCATTGTAAAAAAGTGTGCAGATAATAAATAAATATTAGTAAAAAAAAAATTTTTATGTAATTTGTTAATAACGTTTTATAATATTTGTGAATTATTTGATGTATACATTTATTGCATTTTAAACAATATATAACTAAAACCAGAATTTATTAAATTTTTAATTAAATTACTATTCCCGAAATATAATCTACTCCATTCTACCGGAACGGTTCACTAAACAGATTTGCTGTACAAACAAAATATAGAAAAACGGTCCTAAACATTCAAACATTGCACGTGGCCTTTACCCGTATTGCTTCCTTGATAATCGCGTCGCAACCGCGGCTCCAGTGTACATTAGAATGGTTGCAACTTCAGTATAACAGAAGTAAGTGCTACGCCTACCAAAACTCGCACAAGCGGCCAAACGGTAGTATCCCCTTAAACAGTTTCTTTGTCGTCGAAAGATCGAAATTAATACGCTGGCACATTTAATTGGTATTATCTCAAAGCCCGTGCACTCACTCAGCAATTTATTTAATAGTTTGTAAATCGAAGGCACTTCACAATTAAATTGGCTGTTCATATTGAATATGTAATGCTAACACTGACAGTCGGAAGAATACGGTGCAAATGACTTGCCGGATTATGGCGCGGACCTGAGATAGCATATGTGCGATTTTCTCCCACTCCTACTACCGGATTCGTCTTTTCCAGACAACAGTCCGGGAATTTTAAATTGAAATTTTTACAGTAATAAATTTACAGGTGTGTAGTTACACAATTCCTATAATTCCAGCCGCCGTGTTAGTTTGCGCGGCGGGGTGTTTCTCTCGGTGCATTGTTACTAAACGGAGTGTGTAAAAAATTTTGATTTTGATTTTTATATCTAAAATTATTTACTCATGTCTTGGTAACCATAAAATAAGAAAAAAACGAATTTAAGTGAATCTTGTTAGCTGTTCTTGAATAATATTTGCAATAAAACAAATTGCAATTTTTTATACATTACCGCCCACGGTATTTTTTTAAACTTACAATACATTGTTTAGAATTTAACAACAATCATCAGACATATTTTTGTGTATGGTTACGGGTCTAAGTTTTCTTTAAATAATTTTTAAACATAAACATGTTAGTGAAATATTTGTAAACCCAATTTTTATTTATAACAAATGTGTGTGCCCATTCACCAATGTTTTTATTTAACCATTTTGTTTACAAGACATAACTTTAGTAGTTTGTATAAAGTACAGTTTAAAAAAATGACAGCAAGTATTTTCTATAAGCCTGTGATTGAATAATGTTATCAATAAAACAAATTGCATTTTTTAATAAAGTACCGCGCTCATTTTAGTTTTTGTAACTTTCAAAATATTGTTAAAATTTAAAAATCATCAGATATATTTGGGCGGTAACTTATGAAAAATTGCAATTTATTTTATTTCAAAATTGACTTAAACTTGTTTTTTCTTATTTTATGGTTACCAAAACATGAGTAAACAATTGTAGATAAAATCATTTTTTGGCACACTCCGTTTCTAAATTCACAGTACAATTGTAAACTTGTAATTGCAAAGGGTTTGTTAAGTAAACGTACTTTAGTAAAAAAAAGTATTTAAGTTAATATTTGAGGACTGTGACATTTTTCTGAGACAATTTTGGGAGTTTTATTAAATATTTGATGATCACAAATTGATGTTTATAAGTACCTATAGTCCATAGTCAACAGGGGTAGCGAACCTTTTTCAGTATACGAGCATATTTATAAAAATATACTTTTGTTTTTATTTCACAAACAAATACATATATACATACATATATTTTTATAAAATTACTCACGCGTCAACCTATTGGCAATATTAAAAACACAATTAATACAAATAAGATAAAAACACAAACGTTTTTATAAAAAATAAATAAACATTAAAATTCATAAAGAATAAAGTGAAATATAAAAATGAATTGTAAGTTTAAGTTAAATGATGCGTTTTTTTGTAGCTGGATTTGGATGACAAATATTTAATGTCTGATTCAGACACTTTAACAAAACTCACACTGAATCAGTCCAAGAAAAAAAAAATGAAATACAGTCGTCGCTAGTGTGTTGAAACAGTTAAAGGTTTCGAGAATGCTATATCAGGTTTTCAATATTTCCTCTTCGGCATTATGTTTAATTTTGCCCATTAATCGATCTTTTTCAATAATAACGTTTCTCAATTCTATAAACTTTTGCTTCCATATTAAAGAAGTTTGAAAATCAATCAATTGTCATTTTCCATGACCAAATTAAGAATATTTGGTAATGTATCTGGATTTAAAATATATGTAAGGTTTATGCAAATTCTCTGTATTGGGTAAATCTTGAGGAAAATTCCTGTGTCAATTTAACTTGATCCGGTTTATCATGAAGAATTTACATCTGAAATGATTTTCTTTATATTCGGAAATATTTAAATGTGTTGGATATAAGGTCGCGATTAAAAACTTTTAATTTGTTTAGAATGCTTGGATGAATTAAACATAATAATGACGGTCTTGTTAACACCGTGCAGTTTAAAATTTAATTCATTTAAATGTACATTTAAGTCACTAAAGAACATTAATTTCGAAAGCCATACGACGCCTCGATACATCTATGTAAATATCTACCACGGCTTAACCATCGGACATTGTTGTACATCCAGATACCCTCAGATTACCTAATTTAATTTGTTTTTAAAGCCCGTGCAGGTATATAATTGACTAATTTTGTAAAAAGGTTCATAACATATTTCACTGACTTAAAACTCGCTTTCGCACATCAAATCTGCTGGTGTAATATAATGTGTAGAACACCGGGGTTTCGATGCCACCACCTCAGGATTGAGGAAAACTCGCACAAGATTAACAATGTTTAATGTATAATGGTTAACAACTATTTAAAGTGAGACCTAGCAACTGTAACTCGGCGATGTTGGCTGATTCTGATGACTTCGGAGAGTCGATGTGGAAATAATGTAAGTAGAAATAGTGAATGGATGTGTCCTGATCTGCGAGTACGGTGTCTTATAATATCGGTCCTATTCAAGGGCGATAATGGAACCACAGGGATAATCGGACGCCAATTATGTATGTACACAACACCTCCCCCCGTTGGAATAAAATATTGTATGCTTGTTAAAATTTTCTGGGGAATTCCATATCTGCAAATAAACCTATCTATGAAAGCTACTGTAGCAGCTTCTTGATTCTCTAATGAAAACGCTTCGGAATATTTTGTTAAATCATCTTGAATTGTTACGATATATTTATAGCCATTTACTGATTCAGGAAGAGGACCTACGATGTCCAAAAATACTTTTTGGAATAGCTTATTTGATGTAGTTGTTATTTCCAGGACAGACTGGAACTGTATATCCTTGCAAATAATATTTGAGAGGATACTCTAAGGCGCACTCTTCTTATAAACGCGTGTAGCGAGAAAAGCTATCAGTTAGTATGAAATCTATGCGTCGGGGGAAAACCATCCGACAAAAAGTATACCGAAATAGTGTCACTGTTAGATAAACATTTTTCGCCAAATAGGACGGCCATGCCGTACCGTTATGCATTTTACCATGCAGCGAAAGTTAAATCTGAAAGCATCGCTGATTGGGCAGCAGGAATAAAATGCGACTTGGAAACGATTTGAAAATGGTACTGAGGGATAGTTTCATTATGGGTCTTGAGGAAGACCGTATATTAGACAGACTACTGGAGGAAGAGAATACCGCCGCACGAGCAGCACCGAGAGGACGACAATCTGCAGGACACGACCGCCAGAGATGCAATGTCTGTGGTAAATGTAACCACCTTTCCAGTAAGTGTCGCTATAAAAACTATCAGTGTAAGCGATGCAACAAGCGTGGTCATTTATCAAGTGTATGCAAATTTAAGGCACAGAATACACATTTTTTTTTTGGAATTAGATAAAACTCTATATAATTTGAAATCTGTTGATTTATTTAAACCTATTAAGGTTAAGGTTGGCGTTTTTTGATTAGGCAATTTGTGATGTACATGTAATATATAGGCGAAATGCGTATAAAAAATACGGACCGTTCTCTTTAACTAGAACATAAATTGAGTTACAAAAATACGTATACACAAGAATAAGGTTGCACGTATTTCGTAGTCTTGGTGGGAATGTCCAAAAATCATTTTTAATCTGATAAAACAACCATATGGTGTAAAGAATTCTACGCAAGGTTTGCGAATATGACCCTTATCGACATTTAATTATATTCCAATCTTTCCAGCATTAAAAATGAAGGAGATATTTATTTGCGCAGCAATTTTTCAAATATTATAATATTGATCTATAGGTCCTGGTTATCTTGAATTTTCATTTTATTATTATTTAATATATATGGGAATGATTAAACTACTAAATTGCTACCTTATATATAGTCGAATCTTTAACATGCAATTCTTGCAAATTATGTTTCAATACCAAGGATGATGTGTTTTTATTGACTTGCATAAATTGTATGCCATTCCATGGCGTAGTTTTGCCTAAAAGCTGGAAATAATTACACAATTTTCGCATAAGGAAAGTATAGGCTAAATCCCAGCCTTAACATAAATATTAATGATGAACCATTTTGTTTTGAACTAGATACAGGTGCAAGTCTTTCTGTAATGGCACTAGGATATGTCGATTTAAGAATCACCTATAAAAATGTGACTAATAATCTACAAATATATGTTGAATAAATGGTGGACCACCCTTAGTGGGACGAGATGTTTTCACTAAGAATAGATAAGATAAACGTAGCCTTAAATATATCTAGTTACGATATTAATAAAATATTAAATAAATTTCAAGATGTCATGACTGATAGGTTAGGGAAATTTAATAAGGGGAAATATATTTAAAAATTAAGGATTACACAGAACCCATATTTTTTAAATCCAGACCCTTGCTATTTAAAGTGCGGGGGGACCACTGTTAAAATCTCAATCAGTAGTTCAAGTCATATAAAATAGTGAAATAGTGACCCACCCCAATTAGGTCTTTTTGGTAATTTAAAATCATCCCTGGCAAGACGGGATTTTCACTCAGTACAAAATAAATGAAAAAATATTAAATCCCAGCCTTAACATAAATATTAATGATGAACCATTTTGTTTTGAACTAGATACAGGTGCAAGTCTTTCTGTAATGGCACTAGGATATGTCGATTTAAGAATCACCTATAAAAATGTGACTAATAATCTACAAATATATGTTGAATAAATGGTGGACCACCCTTAGTGGGACGAGATGTTTTCACTAAGAATAGATAAGATAAACGTAGCCTTAAATATATCTAGTTACGATATTAATAAAATATTAAATAAATTTCAAGATGTCATGACTGATAGGTTAGGGAAATTTAATAAGGGGAAATATATTTAAAAATTAAGGATTACACAGAACCCATATTTTTTAAATCCAGACCCTTGCTATTTAAAGTGCGGGGGGACCACTGTTAAAATCTCATTCAGTAGTTCAAGTCATATAAAATAGTGAAATAGTGACCCACCCCAATTAGGTCTTTTTGGTAATTTAAAATCATCCCTGGCAAGACGGGATTTTCACTCAGTACAAAATAAATGAAAAAATATTTAGACTCATCACCATTGTACACATTTCAAATATATAAATATTATCCTTATAAATTAAACCTTAAGTGTTAAATTTCTTTGCCGGCAGTAAACAATGTGTATTAAAAAAACTATGTTAACCCTAGAATCCCAACGTGGTGTCGCCGGCGACCGGAGTAATCTTTAATCACGGTTTAACAATGCATTTTTTTCTCAATACCCTCCCAATTATATAATCTAGTTAAGAAAAAAGCACAAGAAAAAAATAATAATCGCAAAGCACATAATAAATGAGAGAACTGCAATAAATATGTGTAAGCTGACCATCCATCGGATCAGCATTTGTATAGACTGCAAGTAAAAAAAATATTTTTTACACAAAAATTACACCCTTCTTAATGTGTGCTAAAAAAATATGTTTTTTATTTCTATGTTTAGCATTCTAGAAGTTTTACCATGTGTTGTTTTTTAGGTATGAAAATCATAATTAAGTTGTATATTTATTGTTGAACTAATTATAAGAATATTACGTTTTATGAATTTAATTCCTGATTTCTAAAGAATAAAACTACGTTAAAATGATAATTACATTTATTTTTACTTTAATATACACAAGATATTGATTTTTTATAAGGTGCTATACGACGCCACATTGTTGCTAATTTAACTCAAACTCCACGTTGTGGTTCTAGGGTTAATAATAAATATAATGAATATTGTTAGCATAATTACTTACTAATTATTTTTTTATACAAATGTTGAACGGGCGAAAATGTGATTATGGAATAAAATCTGTTACCTAAAAACTATCAAAAAAACTATCAAATTAAAAACTATCTAGTACAAATAATGAAATGAGGACTATTAAATAAACTGTATGGAGAATTACTATCAATTGAAAACAATACTAATTATGCAATTGCCGATAGAGGTATTCATTAATTTAAACGTTTATTTTTATTAGAATTATGAAATAAACACACTCGTGGGTTGTTAAAGCCACGAGCCAACCAAAATTCAAATTAATCGCCACGAGTAAATAATTAAACAATATTGACGTTACTACAAAATTGGCCGTTAGACCGTTAATGTTGTTAATATTATAGCATTTATTATATACCAGATAGTTTTTGATATGATTTGTTTCAAGCAATAGTTTTTATTCGATAATCACATTTCCGCCCATGCCATGCCAAATAATACGCTCCACGTGGGCCTCGAAGCAGTAACAAAAAACGATCATAAAAACTACATGGAAACAGGTTTAGGTTAGACGAGACTGTCCGTAAGGACCAGAATTGGCTGGCAAAACTGAATACACGTGGTTTAGAGAAATCATTGAATTTGTTACTTTGAGTGAATCTTAATTATAGTCTCACTATTACGTATGATTTATAATATGTAGTCGTATGGAAATGTATTATTCGCGTGCGCCGATCTAATTAAAACATATCTGCGACTATTTAGTTATTACATAGTTAGTATTGTATGTTGTAAAAATTGCGGGTAACGGCTAAATGAATCACAAGCAAATGGAAAATTCGGTGTTATCAATACAGGACGGAACCAGTAATTTTAGTCAAATCTGACTAGTTACTTGGCACAAAAATCGTTTGCCTATAACATCGAAACTTTCTATATGATTCAAATAAGAATATTCACTTACAATTAATTCTTAGTACTTATTTTATGACAATAAACAATATTATATATTTATATTTATTGATTACATTATGTCAGCATAAACCCACCTTTAGTGATACAGTTCTGTTTAAATACTACCGATCATGACCAGCGACTAGAAGCTATTGACCGGAAAGTATTAAATTAAAAACCACGACTAAATAGAATCCAATAGGATAAAATAATTAAGTTGTATATTTAATGTTGAACTATAAAACTACGTTAAAATTACATTTATTTTTACTTTAACATAAACATGATATGGATTTTTTAATAAGGTGCTATACATACATATATATATATATATATATATATATATATATATATCCTATTGGATTCTATTTAGTCGTGGTTTTTTTAATTTAATACTTCCCGGTCAATAACTTTTATGAACGGTAGTAACAGAACTGTATCACTAAAGGTGGGTTTATGCTGACATAATGTAATCAATACATAAATATAAATATATAATATTGTTTATTGTCATAAAATAAGTACTAAGAATTAATTGTAAGTGAATATTCTTATTTGAATATTATGCAAAGTTACAATTAATATCGTATACAAAAATCGATTGCCTATAATTAGGCAATCGATTTGTGTCAAATAACTAGTCAGATATGACTAAAATTACTGGTTCCGTCCTGTAGTGATAACACCCAATTTTCCATTTGCTTGTGATTCATTTAGACGTTACCCGTAATTTTTGCAACATACAATACTAACTATGTAATAACTAAATAGTCGCAGATATGTTTTAATTAGGGCGGCGCACACGAATAATACATTTACATACGACTACATATTATAAATCATACGTAACAGTGAGACTATAATTAAGATTCACTCAAAGTAACAAATTCAATGATTTCTCTAAACCACGTGTATTCATTTTTGCCAGCCAATTCTGGTCCTTACGGACAGTCTCGTCTAACCT
The DNA here is from genome assembly GCA_963942505.1 of Lordithon lunulatus. NCBI lineage: Eukaryota > Metazoa > Arthropoda > Insecta > Coleoptera > Staphylinidae > Lordithon > Lordithon lunulatus. The sequence continues at coordinate 41,750,352 of OZ012666.1, forward strand.
AAACCTGTTTCCATGTAGTTTTTATGATCGTTTTTTGTTACTGCTTCGAGGCCCACGTGGAGCGTATTATTTGGCATGAAATGGGCGGAAATGTGATTATCGAATAAAAACTATTGCTTGAAACAAATCATATCAAAAACTATCTGGTATATACTAAATGCTATAATATTAACTACATTAACTTAATTCTTACCGCCAATTGTCTAGTAACGTCAATGTTGTTTAATTATTTACTCGTGACGATTAATTTGAGTTTTGGTTGGCTCGTGGTTTTAACAACCCACGAACGTGTTAATTTCATAATTCTAATAAAAATAAACGTTTAAATTAATGAGTATCTCTATCGGTAATTGCATAATTAGTATTATTTTCAGTTAATACTAATTACCTATAAAATTTATTTAATAGTCCTTATTTCATTATTTGTACTAGATAGTTTTTAATTTAAAAGAGCGTTTATTTTGTAGGTTTGATTTTACCCCATGTTGATCTAATGTAGTATAAACAATATACAATAATTTAAATAAAAATAATATTGCTAAATATTTCGTAATTCCTTCAGCAACAAGGTCCAACCATATATTACGGGTCAACTTTGACAGCTTCTAAAAAATACTTTCTATCATTTTTTACAATACGACTATTTAGAAACCGCTAAAGTCATGTCTTAGCAACAATATGGTTGAATTTAAACAAAGGTTTATCTTCACAACAATCTGTAATCAACCGTCCACGTATATGGTTTAATTAATTAAAAACCGATATAAAAAAATGTATCACTGCCAATCTAAAAAAATGCATCCCTGCCAATCTAAAAAAATACTCTTTGTAACCACTATTGGGTTAGCAACATATAGTGAAAATTTGAAAAAAATATTGCGTGGGCACTGATTATTAAATTATTAAATTACATAATGTTGACTTTGACTGCCGCCAAAAAATAGTAAGGCGTAATTTTAAAATTTTTTATGCCAACCTATGCTGACCTTGTAAGTGTCAATCATTACAGAAAATATAAACACATTACTTAGTTTCTAATCGATTTTATTGATTTTTTACCAAGCCGTACACTAACCAGTTTACGACGTAATAAATACAAGTTTCTATAAAGTTACTATTCGTGATACAAACAATTGTAAAAAAAATTTGAAGCTTGAAAATTATACAAACTTCATAATGTTGCTCAGTTATTTGGCTTTAGAAAACAGTTTGATTTATATATTTGCCTCAGTTCTTTAAGACGACGTAATGCATAAAAGTTTTAATGAAGTCACTATTCGCGATATAAAAACTTGTAAAAAAATCAAATTTTTGATTCTTGAAAATTATACAAATTTCATAAGGTTGCACATTTATTTAGCTTTAGAACAAAGTTTGATTTGATTATTTGCCTCAGTTATTAACGACGTAATGCAAAAAAGTTTTTATGAAGTCACTATTCGCGATATAAAAACTTGTAAAAAATCAAATTTTTGATTCTTGAAAATTATACAAATTTCATAAGGTTGCCCATTTATTTAGCTTTAGAACACAGTTTGATTTGTTTATTTGCCTCAGTTATTAACGACGTAATGCATAAAAGTTTTAATGAAGTCACTATTCGCGATATAAAAACTTGTAAAAAATCAAATTTTTGATTCTTGAAAATTATACAAATTTCATCAGGTTGCCCATTTATTTAGCTTTAGAACACAGTTTGATTTGTTTATTTGCCTCAGTTATTAACGACGTAATGCATAAAAGTGTTAATGAAGTCACTATTCGCGATATAAAAACTTGTAAAAAATCAAATTTTTGATTATTGAAAATTATACAAACTTCATAATGTTGCTCATTTATTTGGCTTTAGAAAACAGTTTGATTTGATTATTTTCCTCAGTTATTAACGACGTAATGCATAAAAATTTCTATGAAGTCACTATTCGCGATTTAAAAAATTGTAAAAAATCAAATTTATGAATCTTGTAAATTATACAAATTTCATCATGTTGTCTATTTAATTACCTTCAAGAAATAGTTTGACTTATTTATTTGCCTCAGTTATTAACGACGTAGTGCATAAAAGTTTCTATAAAGTCACTATTCGTGATACAAACAATTATAAAAAATAAAATTTTGAATCTTGAAAATTATACAACCTTCATAACGTTACTCATTTTTTGGCTTCAAAAAACAGTTTGATTTATTTATTTGCCTTAGATATTAACGACGTAATGCATAAAAGTTTCTATAAAGTTACTATTCGTGATACAAACAATTGTAAAAAATCAAATTTTTGAAGCTTGAAAATTATACAAACTTCATAATGTTGCTCATGTATTTGGCTTTAGAAAACAGTTTGATTTATTAATTTGCCTCTGTTATTAACGACGTAATGCATAAAAGTTTCTATAAAGTTACTATTCGTGATACAAACAATAGTAAAAAATCAAATTTTTGAATCTTGAAAATTATACAAATTTCATAATGTTGCTCATTTATTTGGCTTTAGAAAACAGTTTGATTTATTTATTTGCCTCAGTTATTAACGACGTAATGCATAAACGTTTCTATAAAGTTACTATTCGTGATACAAACAATTGTAAAAATATTTTGAAGCTTGAAAATTATACGAACTTCATAATGTTGCTCATTTATTTGGCTTTAGAAAACAGTTTATATATATTTTATTATTTGTTTATTTGTCTCAGTTATTAACGACGTAATGCATAAAAATTTCTATGAAGTCACTATTCGCGATTTATGAAACTTGTAAATTATACAAACTTCATCATGTTGTCTATTTAATTACCTTCAGGAAAAAGTTTGACTTATTTATTTGCTTCAGTTATTAAAGACGTAGTGCATAAACGTTTCTATAAAATCACTATTCGTGATACAAACAATTGTAAAAAATCAAATTTTGTATCTTGAAAATTATACAACCTTCATAATGATGCTCATTGATTTGGCTTCAGAAAACAGTTTGATTTATTTGCCTTAGTTATTAACGACGTAATGCATAAAAGTTTCTATAAAGTCACTATTCGTGATACAAACAATTGTAAAAAATCAAATTTTTGAATCTTGAAAATTATACAAATTTCATAATGTTGCTCATTTATTTGGCTTTAGAAAACAGTTTGATTTATTTATTTGCCTCATTTATTAACGACGTAATGCATAAACGTTTCTATAAAGTTACTATTCGTGATACAAACAATTGTAAAAAAATTTTGAAGCTTGAAAATTATACAAACTTCATAATGTTGCTGATTTATTTGGCTTTAGAAAACAGTTTGATTTATATATTTGCCTCAGTTATTAACGACGTAATGCATAAAAGTTTTAATGAAGTCACTATTCGCGATATAAAAACTTGTAAAAAATCAAATTTTTGATTCTTGAAAATTATACAAATTTTATCAGGTTGCCCATTTATTTAGCTTTAGAACACAGTTTGATTTGTTTATTTTCCTCAGTTATTAACGACGTAATGCATACAAATTTCTATGAAGTCACTATTCGCGATTTAAAAAATTGTAAAAAATCAAATTTATGAATCTTGTAAATTATACAAATTTCATCATGTTGCCTATTTAATTACCTTCAGGAAATAGTTTGACTTATTTATTTGCCTCAGTTATTAACGACGTAGTGCATAAAAGTTTCTATAAAGTCACTATTCGTGATACAAACAATTGTAAAAAAAATTTGAAGCTTGAAAATTATACAAACTTCATAATGTTGCTCATTTATTTGGCTTTAGAAAACAGTTTGATTTGATTATTTTCCTCAGTTATTAACGACGTAATGCATAAAAATTTCTATGAAGTCACTATTCGCGATTTAAAAAATTGTAAAAAATCAAATTTATGAATCTTGTAAATTATACAAATTTCATCATGTTGTCTATTTAATTACCTTCAAGAAATAGTTTGACTTATTTATTTGCCTCAGTTATTAACGACGTAGTGCATAAAAGTTTCTATAAAGTCACTATTCGTGATACAAACAATTATAAAAAATAAAATTTTGAATCTTGACAATTATACAACCTTCATAACGTTACTCATTTTTTGGCTTCAAAAAACAGTTTGATTTATTTATTTGCCTTAGATATTAACGACGTAATGCATAAAAGTTTCTATAAAGTTACTATTCGTGATACAAACAATTGTAAAAAATCAAATTTTTGAAGCTTGAAAATTATACAAACTTCATAATGTTGCTCATGTATTTGGCTTTAGAAAACAGTTTGATTTATTAATTTGCCTCTGTTATTAACGACGTAATGCATAAAAGTTTCTATAAAGTTACTATTCGTGATACAAACAATAGTAAAAAATCAAATTTTTGAATCTTGAAAATTATACAAATTTCATAATGTTGCTCATTTATTTGGCTTTAGAAAACAGTTTGATTTATTTATTTGCCTCAGTTATTAACGACGTAATGCATAAACGTTTCTATAAAGTTACTATTCGTGATACAAACAATTGTAAAAATATTTTGAAGCTTGAAAATTATACGAACTTCATAATGTTGCTCATTTATTTGGCTTTAGAAAACAGTTTATATATATTTTATTATTTGTTTATTTGTCTCAGTTATTAACGACGTAATGCATAAAAATTTCTATGAAGTCACTATTCGCGATTTATGAAACTTGTAAATTATACAAACTTCATCATGTTGTCTATTTAATTACCTTCAGGAAAAAGTTTGACTTATTTATTTGCTTCAGTTATTAAAGACGTAGTGCATAAACGTTTCTATAAAATCACTATTCGTGATACAAACAATTGTAAAAAATCAAATTTTGTATCTTGAAAATTATACAACCTTCATAATGATGCTCATTGATTTGGCTTCAGAAAACAGTTTGATTTATTTGCCTTAGTTATTAACGACGTAATGCATAAAAGTTTCTATAAAGTCACTATTCGTGATACAAACAATTGTAAAAAATCAAATTTTTGAATCTTGAAAATTATACAAATTTCATAATGTTGCTCATTTATTTGGCTTTAGAAAACAGTTTGATTTATTTATTTGCCTCATTTATTAACGACGTAATGCATAAACGTTTCTATAAAGTTACTATTCGTGATACAAACAATTGTAAAAAAATTTTGAAGCTTGAAAATTATACAAACTTCATAATGTTGCTGATTTATTTGGCTTTAGAAAACAGTTTGATTTATATATTTGCCTCAGTTATTAACGACGTAATGCATAAAAGTTTTAATGAAGTCACTATTCGCGATATAAAAACTTGTAAAAAATCAAATTTTTGATTCTTGAAAATTATACAAATTTTATCAGGTTGCCCATTTATTTAGCTTTAGAACACAGTTTGATTTGTTTATTTTCCTCAGTTATTAACGACGTAATGCATACAAATTTCTATGAAGTCACTATTCGCGATTTAAAAAATTGTAAAAAATCAAATTTATGAATCTTGTAAATTATACAAATTTCATCATGTTGCCTATTTAATTACCTTCAGGAAATAGTTTGACTTATTTATTTGCCTCAGTTATTAACGACGTAGTGCATAAAAGTTTCTATAAAGTCACTATTCGTGATACAAACAATTGTAAAAAAAATTTGAAGCTTGAAAATTATACAAACTTCATAATGTTGCTCATTTATTTGGCTTTAGAAAACAGTTTGATTTATTTATTTGCCTCTGTTATTAACGACGTAATGCATAAAAGTTTCTATAAAGTTACTATTCGTGATACAAACAATTGTAAAAAATCAAATTTTTGAATCTTGAAAATTATACAAATTTCATAATGTTGCTCATTTATTTGGCTTTAGAAAACAGTTTGATTTATTTATTTGCCTCAGTTATTAACGACGTGGTGCATAAAAGTTTCTATAAAGTCACTATTCGTGATACAAACAATTGTAAAAAATAAAATTTTGAATCTTGAAAATTATACAACCTTCATAATGTTGCCCATTTAATTGGCTTCAGAAAGCAGTTTGATTTATTTATTTGCCGTAGTTATTAACGACGTAATGCATAAAAGTTTCTATAAAATTACTATTCGTGATACAAACAATTGTAAAAATCAAAGTTTTGAAGCTTGAAAATTATACAAACTTCATAATGTTGCTCATTAATTTGGCTTTAGAAAACAGTTTGATTTGTTTATTTGCCTCAGTTATTAACGACGTAATGCATAAAAATTTCTATGAAGTCACTATTCGGGATTTAAAAAATTGTAAAAAACCAAATTTATGAATCTTGTAAATTATATAAATTTCATCATGTTGTCTATTTAATTACCTTCAGGAAACAGTTTGACTTATTTATTTGCCTCAGATATTAACGACGTAGTGCATAAAAGTTTCTATAGTCACTATTCGTGATACAAACAATTGTAAAAAATCAAATTTTGAATCTTGAAAATTATACAACCTTCATAATGTTGCTCATTTATTTGTTTTCAGAAAACAGTTTGCTTTATTTATTTGCCTTAGTTATTAATGACGTAATGCATAAAAGTTTCTATAAATTTACTATTCGTGATACAAACAATTGTAAAAAATCAAATTTTTGAAGCTTGAAAATTATACAAACTTCATAATGTTGCTCATTTATTTGGCTTTAGAAAACAGTTTGATTTATATATTTGCCTCAGTTATTGACGACGTAATGCATAAAAGTTTTAATGAAGTCACTATTCGCGATATAAAAACTTGTAATAAATCAAATTTTTGATTCTTGAAAATTATACAAATTTCATCAGGTTGCCCACTTATTTAGCTTTAGAACAGGTTTGATTTGTTTATTTGCCTCAGTCATTAACGACGTAATGCATAAAAGTTTTTATGAAGTCACTATTCGCAATATAAAAACTTGTAAAAAATCAAATTTTTGATTCTTGAAAATTATACAAACTTCATAATGTTGCTTAATTATTTGGCTTTAGAAAACAGTTTGATTTATTTATTTGCCTCTGTTTTTAACGACGTAATGCATAAAAGTTTCTATAAAGTCACTATTCGTGATACAAACAATTGTAAAAAATCAAATTTTTGAAGCTTGAAAATTATACAAACTTCATAATGTTGCTCATTTATTTGGCTTTCGAAAACAGTTTGATTTATTTATTTGCCTCTGTTTTTAACGACGTAATGCATAAAAGTTTCTATAAAGTCACTATTCGTGATACAAACAATTGTAAAAATACAAATTTTTGAATCTTGAAAATTATACAAATTTCATCATGTTGTCTATTTAATTACCTTCAGGAAATAGTTTGACTTATTTATTTGCCTCAGTTATTAACGACGTAGAGCATAAAAGTTTCTATAAAGTTACTATTCGTGATACAAACAATTGTAAAAAATCAAATTTTGAATCTGGAAATTATACAACCTTCATAATGTTGCTCATTTTTTGGCTTCAAAAAACAGTTTGATTTATTTATTTGCCTTAGATATTAACGACGTAAGCATAAAGATTTCTATAAAGTTACTATTCGTGATACAAACAATTGTAAAAGATCAAATTTTTGAAGCTTGAAAATTATACAAACTTCATAATGTTACTCATTTATTTGGCTTTAGAAAACAGTTTGATTTATTTATTTGCCTCTGCTATTAACGACGTAATGCATAAAAGTTTCTATAAAGTTACTATTCGTGATACAAACAATTGTAAAAAATCAAATTTTGAATCTTGAAAATTATACAACCTTCATAATGTTGTTCATTTATTTGCCTTCAGAAAACAGTTTGATTTATTTATTTGCCTTAGTTATTAACGACGTAATGCATAAAAGTTTCTATAAATTTACTAATCGTGATACAAACAATTGTAAAAAATCAATTTTTTGAAGCTTGAAAATTATACAAACTTCATAATGTTGCTCATTTATTTGGCTTTAGAAAACAATTTGATTTATTTATTTGCCTCTGTTATTAACGACGTAATGCATAAAAGTTTCTATAAAGTCACTATTCGTGATACAAACAATTGTAAAAAATCAAATTTTGAATCTTGAAAATTATACAAACTTCATAATGTTGCTCATTTATTTGGCTTTAGAAAACAGTTTGATTTATATATTTGCCTCAGTTATTGACGGCGTAATGCATAAAAGTTTTAATGAAGTCACTATTCGCGATATAAAAACTTGTAATAAATCAAATTTTAGATTCTTAAAAATTATACAAATTTCATCAGGTTGCCCACTTATTTAGCTTTAGAACAGGTTTGATTTGTTTATTTGCCTCAGTCATTAACGACGTAATGCATAAAAGTTTTTATGAAGTCACTATTCGCAATATAAAAACTTGTAAAAAATCAAATTTTTGATTCTTGAAAATTATACAAACTTCATAATGTTGCTTAATTATTTGGCTTTAGAAAACAGTTTGATTTATTTATTTGCCTCTGTTTTTAACGACGTAATGCATAAAAGTTTCTATAAAGTCACTATTCGTGATACAAACAATTGTAAAAAATAAAATTTTGAATCTTGAAAATTAAACAACCTTCATAATGTTGCTCATTTATTTGGCTTCAGAAAACAGTTTGATTTATTTATTTGCCTTAGTTATTAACGACGTAATGCATAAAAGTTTCTATAAATTTACTATTCGTGACACAAACAATAGTAAAAAATCAAATTTTTGAAGCTTGAAAATTATACAAACTTCATAATGTTGCTCATTTATTTGGCTTTAGAAAACAGTTTGATTTATTTATTTGCCTCTGTTTTTAACGACGTAATGCATAAAAGTTTCTATAAAGTCACTATTCGTGATACAAACAATTGTAAAAAATAAAATTTTGAATCTTGAAAATTATACAACCTTCATAATGTTGCTCATTTATTTGCCTTCATAAAACAGTTTGATTTATTTATTTGCCTTAGTTATTAACGACGTAATGCATAAAAGTTTCTATAAATTTACTATTCGTGATACAAACAATTGTAAAAAATCAATTTTTTGAAGCTTGAAAATTATACTAACTTCATAATGTTGCTCATTTATTTGGCTTTAGAAAACAATTTGATTTATTTATTTGCCTCTGTTATTAACGACGTAATGCATAAAAGTTTCTATAAAATCACTATTCGTGATACAAACAATTGTAAAAAATCAAATTTTGAATCTTGAAAATTATACAAACTTCATAATGTTGCTCATTTATTTGGCTTTAGAAAACAGTTTGATTTATATATTTGCCTCAGTTTTTGACGGCGTAATGCATAAAAGTTTTAATGAAGTCACTATTCGCGATATAAAAACTTGTAATAAATCAAATTTTAGATTCTTGAAAATTATACAAATTTCATCAGGTTGCCCACTTATTTAGCTTTAGAACAGGTTTGATTTGTTTATTTGCCTCAGTCATTAACGACGTAATGCATAAAAGTTTTTATGAAGTCACTATTCGCAATATAAAAACTTGTAAAAAATCAAATTTTTGATTCTTGAAAATTATACAAACTTCATAATGTTGCTTAATTATTTGGCTTTAGAAAACAGTTTGATTTATTTATTTGCCTCTGTTTTTAACGACGTAATGCATAAAAGTTTTTATAAAGTTACTATTCGTGATATCAACAATTGTAAAATATCAAATTTTTGAAGCTTGAAACTTATACAAACTTCATAATGTTGCTCAATTATTTGGCTTTAGAAAACAGTTTGATTTATTTATTTGCCTCAGTTATTAACGACGTAATGCATAAACGTTTCTATAAAGTTACTATTCGTGATACAAACAATTGTTAAAAAATTTGGAAGCTTGAAAATTATACAAACTTCATAATGTTGCTCATTTATTTGGCTTTAGAAAACAGTTTGATTTGTCTATTTGCCTCTGTTATTAACGACGTAATGCATACAAATTTCTATGAAGTCACTATTCGGGATTTAAAAAATTGTAAAAAACCAAATTTATGAATCTTGTAAATTATACAAATTTCATCATGTTGTCTATTTAATTACCTTCAGGAAATAGTTTGATTTATTTATTTGCCTTAGTTATTAACGACGTAATGCATAAAAGTTTCTATAAAGTTACTATTCGTGATACAAACAATTGTAAAGAATCAAATTTTGAATCTTGAAAATTATACAACCTTCATAATGTTGCTCATTTTTTGGCTTCAAAAAACAGTTTGATTTATTTATTTGCCTTAGATATTAACGACGTAAGCATAAAGGTTTCTATAAAGTTACTATTCGTGATACAAACAATTGTAAAAAATCAAATTTTTGAAGCTTGAAAATTATACAAACTTCATAATGTTGCTCATTTATTTGGCTTTAGAAAACAGTTTGATTTATTTATTTGCCTCTGTTTTTAACGACGTAATGCATAAAAGTTTCTATAAAGTCACTATTCGTGATACAAACAATTGTAAAAAATCAAATTTTTGAATCTTGAAAATTATACAAATTTCATCATGTTGTCTATTTAATTACCTTCAGGAAATAGTTTGACTTATTTATTTGCCTCAGTTATTAACGACGTAGAGCATAAAAGTTTCTATAAAGTTACTATTCGTGATACAAACAATTGTAAAAAATCAAATTTTGAATCTTGAAAATTATACAACCTTCATAATGTTGCTCATTTTTTGGCTTCAAAAAACAGTTTGATTTATTTATTTGCCTTAGATATTAACGACGTAAGCATAAAGGTTTCTATAAAGTTAATATTCGTGATACAAACAATTGTAAAAAATCAAATTTTTGAAGCTTGAAAATTATACAAACTTCATAATGTTACTCATTTATTTGGCTTTAGAAAACAGTTTGATTTATTTATTTGCCTCTGTTATTAACGACGTAATGCATAAAAGTTTCTATAAAGTTACTATTCGTGATACAAACAATTGTAAAAAATCAAATTTTGAATCTTGAAAATTATACAACCTTCATAATGTTGCTCATTTATTTGCCTTCAGAAAACAGATTGATTTATTTATTTGCCTTAGTTATTAACGACGTAATGCATAAAAGTTTCTATAAAGTTACTATTCGTGATACAAACAATTGTAAAAAATCAAATTTTGAATCTTGAAAATTATACAACCTTCATAATGTTGCTCATTTTTTGGCTTCAAAAAACAGTTTGATTTATTTATTTGCCTTAGATATTAACGACGTAAGCATAAAGGTTTCTATAAAGTTACTATTCGTGATACAAACAATTGTAAAAAAATTAATTTTTGAAGCTTGAAAATTATACAAACTTCATAATGTTACTCATTTATTTGGCTTTAGAAAACAGTTTGATTTATTTATTTGCCTCTGTTATTAACGACGTAATGCATAAAAGTTTCTATAAAGTTACTATTCGTGATACAAACAATTGTAAAAAATCAAATTTTTGAATCTTGAAAATTATAAAAATTTCATAATGTTGCTCATTTATTTGGCTTTAGAAAACAGTTTGATTTATATATTTGCCTCAGTTATTGACGACGTAATGCATAAAAGTTTTAATGAAGTCACTATTCGCGATATAAAAACTTGTAAAAAATCAAATTTTTGATTCTTGAAAATTATACAAACTTCATAATGTTGCTTAATTATTTGGCTTTAGAAAACAGTTTGATTTATTTATTTGCCTCTGTTTTTAACGGCGTAATGCATAAAAGTTTATATAAAGTCACTATTCGTGATACAAACCATTGTAAAAAATCAAATTTTTGAATCTTGAAAATTATACAAATTTCATCATGTTGTCTATTTAATTACCTTCAGGAAATAGTTTGACTTATTTATTTGCCTCAGTTATTAACGACGTAGAGCATAAAAGTTTCTATAAAGTTACTATTCGTGATACAAACAATTGTAAAAAATCAAATTTTGAATCTTGAAAATTATACAACCTTTATAATGTTGCTCATTTTTTGGCTTCAAAAAACAGTTTGATTTATTTATTTGCCTTAGATATTAACGACATAAGCATAAAGGTTTCTATAAAGTTAATATTCGTGATACAAACAATTGTAAAAAATCAAATTTTTGAAGCTTGAAAATTATACAAACTTCATAATGTTACTCATTTATTTGGCTTTAGAAAACAGTTTGATTTATTTATTTGCCTCTGTTTTTAACGACGTAATGCATAAAAGTTTCTATAAAGTCACTATTCGTGATACAAACAATTGTAAAAAATCAAATTTTTGAATCTTGAAAATTATACAAATTTCATAATGTTGCTCATTTATTTGGCTTTAGAAAACAGTTTGATTTATTTATTTGCCTCAGTTATTAACGACGTGGTGCATAAAAGTTTCTATAAAGTCACTATTCGTGATACAAACAATTGTAAAAAATAAAATTTTGAATCTTGAAAATTATACAACCTTCATAATGTTGCCCATTTAATTGGCTTCAGAAAGCAGTTTGATTTATTTATTTGCCGTAGTTATTAACGACGTAATGCATAAAAGTTTCTATAAAATTACTATTCGTGATACAAACAATTGTAAAAATCAAAGTTTTGAAGCTTGAAAATTATACAAACTTCATAATGTTGCTCATTAATTTGGCTTTAGAAAACAGTTTGATTTGTTTATTTGCCTCAGTTATTAACGACGTAATGCATAAAAATTTCTATGAAGTCACTATTCGGGATTTAAAAAATTGTAAAAAACCAAATTTATGAATCTTGTAAATTATATAAATTTCATCATGTTGTCTATTTAATTACCTTCAGGAAACAGTTTGACTTATTTATTTGCCTCAGATATTAACGACGTAGTGCATAAAAGTTTCTATAGTCACTATTCGTGATACAAACAATTGTAAAAAATCAAATTTTGAATCTTGAAAATTATACAACCTTCATAATGTTGCTCATTTATTTGTTTTCAGAAAACAGTTTGCTTTATTTATTTGCCTTAGTTATTAATGACGTAATGCATAAAAGTTTCTATAAATTTACTATTCGTGATACAAACAATTGTAAAAAATCAAATTTTTGAAGCTTGAAAATTATACAAACTTCATAATGTTGCTCATTTATTTGGCTTTAGAAAACAGTTTGATTTATATATTTGCCTCAGTTATTGACGACGTAATGCATAAAAGTTTTAATGAAGTCACTATTCGCGATATAAAAACTTGTAATAAATCAAATTTTTGATTCTTGAAAATTATACAAATTTCATCAGGTTGCCCACTTATTTAGCTTTAGAACAGGTTTGATTTGTTTATTTGCCTCAGTCATTAACGACGTAATGCATAAAAGTTTTTATGAAGTCACTATTCGCAATATAAAAACTTGTAAAAAATCAAATTTTTGATTCTTGAAAATTATACAAACTTCATAATGTTGCTTAATTATTTGGCTTTAGAAAACAGTTTGATTTATTTATTTGCCTCTGTTTTTAACGACGTAATGCATAAAAGTTTCTATAAAGTCACTATTCGTGATACAAACAATTGTAAAAAATCAAATTTTTGAAGCTTGAAAATTATACAAACTTCATAATGTTGCTCATTTATTTGGCTTTCGAAAACAGTTTGATTTATTTATTTGCCTCTGTTTTTAACGACGTAATGCATAAAAGTTTCTATAAAGTCACTATTCGTGATACAAACAATTGTAAAAATACAAATTTTTGAATCTTGAAAATTATACAAATTTCATCATGTTGTCTATTTAATTACCTTCAGGAAATAGTTTGACTTATTTATTTGCCTCAGTTATTAACGACGTAGAGCATAAAAGTTTCTATAAAGTTACTATTCGTGATACAAACAATTGTAAAAAATCAAATTTTGAATCTGGAAATTATACAACCTTCATAATGTTGCTCATTTTTTGGCTTCAAAAAACAGTTTGATTTATTTATTTGCCTTAGATATTAACGACGTAAGCATAAAGATTTCTATAAAGTTACTATTCGTGATACAAACAATTGTAAAAGATCAAATTTTTGAAGCTTGAAAATTATACAAACTTCATAATGTTACTCATTTATTTGGCTTTAGAAAACAGTTTGATTTATTTATTTGCCTCTGCTATTAACGACGTAATGCATAAAAGTTTCTATAAAGTTACTATTCGTGATACAAACAATTGTAAAAAATCAAATTTTGAATCTTGAAAATTATACAACCTTCATAATGTTGTTCATTTATTTGCCTTCAGAAAACAGTTTGATTTATTTATTTGCCTTAGTTATTAACGACGTAATGCATAAAAGTTTCTATAAATTTACTAATCGTGATACAAACAATTGTAAAAAATCAATTTTTTGAAGCTTGAAAATTATACAAACTTCATAATGTTGCTCATTTATTTGGCTTTAGAAAACAATTTGATTTATTTATTTGCCTCTGTTATTAACGACGTAATGCATAAAAGTTTCTATAAAGTCACTATTCGTGATACAAACAATTGTAAAAAATCAAATTTTGAATCTTGAAAATTATACAAACTTCATAATGTTGCTCATTTATTTGGCTTTAGAAAACAGTTTGATTTATATATTTGCCTCAGTTATTGACGGCGTAATGCATAAAAGTTTTAATGAAGTCACTATTCGCGATATAAAAACTTGTAATAAATCAAATTTTAGATTCTTAAAAATTATACAAATTTCATCAGGTTGCCCACTTATTTAGCTTTAGAACAGGTTTGATTTGTTTATTTGCCTCAGTCATTAACGACGTAATGCATAAAAGTTTTTATGAAGTCACTATTCGCAATATAAAAACTTGTAAAAAATCAAATTTTTGATTCTTGAAAATTATACAAACTTCATAATGTTGCTTAATTATTTGGCTTTAGAAAACAGTTTGATTTATTTATTTGCCTCTGTTTTTAACGACGTAATGCATAAAAGTTTCTATAAAGTCACTATTCGTGATACAAACAATTGTAAAAAATAAAATTTTGAATCTTGAAAATTAAACAACCTTCATAATGTTGCTCATTTATTTGGCTTCAGAAAACAGTTTGATTTATTTATTTGCCTTAGTTATTAACGACGTAATGCATAAAAGTTTCTATAAATTTACTATTCGTGACACAAACAATTGTAAAAAATCAAATTTTTGAAGCTTGAAAATTATACAAACTTCATAATGTTGCTCATTTATTTGGCTTTAGAAAACAGTTTGATTTATTTATTTGCCTCTGTTTTTAACGACGTAATGCATAAAAGTTTCTATAAAGTCACTATTCGTGATACAAACAATTGTAAAAAATAAAATTTTGAATCTTGAAAATTATACAACCTTCATAATGTTGCTCATTTATTTGCCTTCATAAAACAGTTTGATTTATTTATTTGCCTTAGTTATTAACGACGTAATGCATAAAAGTTTCTATAAATTTACTATTCGTGATACAAACAATTGTAAAAAATCAATTTTTTGAAGCTTGAAAATTATACTAACTTCATAATGTTGCTCATTTATTTGGCTTTAGAAAACAATTTGATTTATTTATTTGCCTCTGTTATTAACGACGTAATGCATAAAAGTTTCTATAAAATCACTATTCGTGATACAAACAATTGTAAAAAATCAAATTTTGAATCTTGAAAATTATACAAACTTCATAATGTTGCTCATTTATTTGGCTTTAGAAAACAGTTTGATTTATATATTTGCCTCAGTTTTTGACGGCGTAATGCATAAAAGTTTTAATGAAGTCACTATTCGCGATATAAAAACTTGTAATAAATCAAATTTTAGATTCTTGAAAATTATACAAATTTCATCAGGTTGCCCACTTATTTAGCTTTAGAACAGGTTTGATTTGTTTATTTGCCTCAGTCATTAACGACGTAATGCATAAAAGTTTTTATGAAGTCACTATTCGCAATATAAAAACTTGTAAAAAATCAAATTTTTGATTCTTGAAAATTATACAAACTTCATAATGTTGCTTAATTATTTGGCTTTAGAAAACAGTTTGATTTATTTATTTGCCTCTGTTTTTAACGACGTAATGCATAAAAGTTTTTATAAAGTTACTATTCGTGATATCAACAATTGTAAAATATCAAATTTTTGAAGCTTGAAACTTATACAAACTTCATAATGTTGCTCAATTATTTGGCTTTAGAAAACAGTTTGATTTATTTATTTGCCTCAGTTATTAACGACGTAATGTATAAACGTTTCTATAAAGTTACTATTCGTGATACAAACAATTGTTAAAAAATTTGGAAGCTTGAAAATTATACAAACTTCATAATGTTGCTCATTTATTTGGCTTTAGAAAACAGTTTGATTTGTCTATTTGCCTCTGTTATTAACGACGTAATGCATACAAATTTCTATGAAGTCACTATTCGGGATTTAAAAAATTGTAAAAAACCAAATTTATGAATCTTGTAAATTATACAAATTTCATCATGTTGTCTATTTAATTACCTTCAGGAAATAGTTTGATTTATTTATTTGCCTTAGTTATTAACGACGTAATGCATAAAAGTTTCTATAAAGTTACTATTCGTGATACAAACAATTGTAAAGAATCAAATTTTGAATCTTGAAAATTATACAACCTTCATAATGTTGCTCATTTTTTGGCTTCAAAAAACAGTTTGATTTATTTATTTGCCTTAGATATTAACGACGTAAGCATAAAGGTTTCTATAAAGTTACTATTCGTGATACAAACAATTGTAAAAAATCAAATTTTTGAAGCTTGAAAATTATACAAACTTCATAATGTTGCTCATTTATTTGGCTTTAGAAAACAGTTTGATTTATTTATTTGCCTCTGTTTTTAACGACGTAATGCATAAAAGTTTCTATAAAGTCACTATTCGTGATACAAACAATTGTAAAAAATCAAATTTTTGAATCTTGAAAATTATACAAATTTCATCATGTTGTCTATTTAATTACCTTCAGGAAATAGTTTGACTTATTTATTTGCCTCAGTTATTAACGACGTAGAGCATAAAAGTTTCTATAAAGTTACTATTCGTGATACAAACAATTGTAAAAAATCAAATTTTGAATCTTGAAAATTATACAACCTTCATAATGTTGCTCATTTTTTGGCTTCAAAAAACAGTTTGATTTATTTATTTGCCTTAGATATTAACGACGTAAGCATAAAGGTTTCTATAAAGTTAATATTCGTGATACAAACAATTGTAAAAAATCAAATTTTTGAAGCTTGAAAATTATACAAACTTCATAATGTTACTCATTTATTTGGCTTTAGAAAACAGTTTGATTTATTTATTTGCCTCTGTTATTAACGACGTAATGCATAAAAGTTTCTATAAAGTTACTATTCGTGATACAAACAATTGTAAAAAATCAAATTTTGAATCTTGAAAATTATACAACCTTCATAATGTTGCTCATTTATTTGCCTTCAGAAAACAGATTGATTTATTTATTTGCCTTAGTTATTAACGACGTAATGCATAAAAGTTTCTATAAAGTTACTATTCGTGATACAAACAATTGTAAAAAATCAAATTTTGAATCTTGAAAATTATACAACCTTCATAATGTTGCTCATTTTTTGGCTTCAAAAAACAGTTTGATTTATTTATTTGCCTTAGATATTAACGACGTAAGCATAAAGGTTTCTATAAAGTTACTATTCGTGATACAAACAATTGTAAAAAAATTAATTTTTGAAGCTTGAAAATTATACAAACTTCATAATGTTACTCATTTATTTGGCTTTAGAAAACAGTTTGATTTATTTATTTGCCTCTGTTATTAACGACGTAATGCATAAAAGTTTCTATAAAGTTACTATTCGTGATACAAACAATTGTAAAAAATCAAATTTTTGAATCTTGAAAATTATAAAAATTTCATAATGTTGCTCATTTATTTGGCTTTAGAAAACAGTTTGATTTATATATTTGCCTCAGTTATTGACGACGTAATGCATAAAAGTTTTAATGAAGTCACTATTCGCGATATAAAAACTTGTAAAAAATCAAATTTTTGATTCTTGAAAATTATACAAACTTCATAATGTTGCTTAATTATTTGGCTTTAGAAAACAGTTTGATTTATTTATTTGCCTCTGTTTTTAACGGCGTAATGCATAAAAGTTTATATAAAGTCACTATTCGTGATACAAACAATTGTAAAAAATCAAATTTTTGAATCTTGAAAATTATACAAATTTCATCATGTTGTCTATTTAATTACCTTCAGGAAATAGTTTGACTTATTTATTTGCCTCAGTTATTAACGACGTAGAGCATAAAAGTTTCTATAAAGTTACTATTCGTGATACAAACAATTGTAAAAAATCAAATTTTGAATCTTGAAAATTATACAACCTTTATAATGTTGCTCATTTTTTGGCTTCAAAAAACAGTTTGATTTATTTATTTGCCTTAGATATTAACGACATAAGCATAAAGGTTTCTATAAAGTTAATATTCGTGATACAAACAATTGTAAAAAATCAAATTTTTGAAGCTTGAAAATTATACAAACTTCATAATGTTACTCATTTATTTGGCTTTAGAAAACAGTTTGATTTATTTATTTGCCTCTGTTTTTAACGACGTAATGCATAAAAGTTTCTATAAAGTCACTATTCGTGATACAAACAATTGTAAAAAATCAAATTTTTGAATCTTGAAAATTATACAAATTTCATCATGTTGTCTATTTAATTACCTTCAGGAAATAGTTTGACTTATTTATTTGCCTCAGTTATTAACGACGTAGAGCATAAAAGTTTCTATAAAGTTACTATTCGTGATACAAACAATTGTAAAAAATCAAATTTTGAATCTTGAAAATTATACAACCTTTATAATGTTGCTCATTTTTTGGCTTCAAAAAACAGTTTGATTTATTTATTTGCCTTAGATATTAACGACGTAAGCATAAAGGTTTCTATAAAGTTAATATTCGTGATACAAACAATTGTAAAAAATCAAATTTTTGAAGCTTGAAAATTATACAAACTTCATAATGTTACTCATTTATTTGGCTTTAGAAAACAGTTTGATTTATTTATTTGCCTCAGTTATTAACGACGTAATGCATAAACGTTTCTATAAAGTTACTATTCGTGATACAAACAATTGTAAAAAACCAAATTTATGAATCTTGTAAATTATACAAATTTCATCATGTTGTCTATTTAATTACCTTCAGGAAATAGTTTGACTTATTTATTTGCCTCAGTTATTAACGACGTAGAGCATAAAAGTTTCTATAAAGTTACTATTCGTGATACTAACAATTGTAAAAAATCAAATTTTGAATCTTGAAAATTATACAACCTTTATAATGTTGCTCATTTTTTGGCTTCAAAAAACAGTTTGATTTATTTATTTGCCTTAGATATTAACGACGTAAGCATAAAGGTTTCTATAAAGTTAATATTCGTGATACAAACAATTGTAAAAAATCAAATTTTTGAAGCTTGAAAATTATACAAACTTCATAATGTTACTCATTTATTTGGCTTTAGAAAACAGTTTGATTTATTTATTTGCCTCTGTTATTAACGACGTAATGCATAAAAGTTTCTATAAAGTTACTATTCGTGATACAAACAATTGTAAAAAATCAAATTTTGAATCTTGAAAATTATACAACCTTTATAATGTTGCTCATTTTTTGGCTTCAAAAAACAGTTTGATTTATTTATTTGCCTTAGATATTAACGACGTAAGCATAAAGGTTTCTATAAAGTTAATATTCGTGATACAAACAATTGTAAAAAAT
This sequence comes from Lordithon lunulatus, assembly GCA_963942505.1. Classification (NCBI taxonomy): domain Eukaryota; kingdom Metazoa; phylum Arthropoda; class Insecta; order Coleoptera; family Staphylinidae; genus Lordithon; species Lordithon lunulatus. Next base: position 41,770,026 of record OZ012666.1, read on the forward strand.
CAAATTTTTGAAGCTTGAAAATTATACAACCTTCATAATGTTGCTCATTTATTTGCCTTCAGAAAACAGTTTGACTTATTTATTTGCCTCAGTTATTAACGACGTAGTGCATAAAAGTTTCTATAGTCACTATTCGTGATACAAACAATTGTAAAAAATCAAATTTTGAATCTTGAAAATTATACAACCTACATAATGTTGCTCATTTATTTGCCTTCAGAAAACAGTTTGATTTATTTATTTGCCTCTGTTATTAACGACGTAATGCATAAAAGTTTCTATAAAGTCACTATTCGTGATACAAACAATTGTAAAAAATCAAATTTTGAATCTTGAAAATTATACAACCTACATAATGTTGCTCATTTATTTGCCTTCAGAAAACAGTTTGATTTATTTATTTGCCTCTGTTATTAACGACGTAATGCATAAAAGTTTCTATAAAGTCACTATTCGTGATACAAACAATCGTAAAAATTATTTTTGAATCTTGAAAATTATACAAATTTCATAATGTTGCTCATTTATTTGGATTTAGAAAACAGTTTGATTTATTTATTTGCCTCAGTTATTAACGACGTAATGCATAAACGTTTCTATAAAGTCACTATTCGTGATACAAACAATTGTAATAAATCAAATTTTGAATCTTGAAAATTATACAACCTACATAATGTTGCTCATTTATTTGCCTTCAGAAAACAGTTTGATGTATTTATTTGCCTTAGTTATTAACGACGTAATGTATAAAAGTTTCTATAAATTTACTATTCGTGATACAAACAATTGTATAAAATCAAATTTTTGAAGCTTGAAAATTATACAAACTTCATAATGTTGCTCATTTATTTGGCTTTAGAAAACAGTTTGATTTATTTATTTGCCTCTGTTATTAACGACGTAATGCATAAAAGTTTCTATAAAGTCACTATTCGTGATACAAACAATTGTAAAAAATCAAATTTTGAATCTTGAAAATTATACAACCTACATAATGTTGCTCATTTATTTGCCTTGAGAAAACAGTTTGATTTATTTATTTGCCTCTGTTATTAACGACGTAATGCATAAAAGTTTCTATAAAGTCACTATTCGTGATACAAACAATTGTAAAAAATCAAATTTTTGAATCTTGAAAATTATACAAATTTCATAATGTTGCTCATTTATTTGGATTTATAAAACAGTTTGATTTATTTATTTGCCTCTGTTGTTAACGACGTAATGCATAAACGTTTCTATAAAGTTACTATTCGTGATACAAACAATTGTAAAAAATCAAATTTTGAATCTTGAAAATTATACAAACTTCATAATGTTGCTCATTTATTTGGCTTTAGAAAACAGTTTGATTTATATATTTGCCTCAGTTATTGACGACGCAATGCATAAAAGTTTTAATGAAGTCACTATTCGCGATTTAAAAACTTGTAAAAAATCAAATTTTTGATTCTTGAAAATTATACAAATTTCATCAGGTTGCCCACTTATTTAGCTTTAGAAAACAGTTTGATTTGTTTATTTGCCTCAGTTATTAACGACGTAATGCATAAAAGTTTTTATAAAGTCACTATTCGCAATATAAAAACTTGTAAAAAATCAAATTTTTGATTCTTGAAAATTATACAAACTTCATAATGTTGCTCATTTATTTGGCTTTAGAAAACAGTTTGATTTGTTTATTTTCCTCAGTTATTAACGACGTAATGCATACAAATTTCTATAAAGTCACTATTCGCGATTTAAAAAATTGTAAAAAATCAAATTTATGAATCTTGTAAATTATACAAATTTCATTATGTTGTCTATTTAATTACCTTCAGGAAATAGTTTGACTTATTTATTTGCCTCAGTTATTAACGACGTAGTGCATAAAAGTTTCTATAAAGTCACTATTCGTGATACAAACAATTGTAAAAAATAAAATTTTGAATCTTGAAAATTATACAACCTTCATAATGTTGCTCATTTTTTGGCTTCAAAAAACAGTTTGATTTATTTATTTGCCTTAGATATTAACGACGTAATGCATAAAGGTTTCTATAAAGTTACTATTCGTGATACAAACAATTCTAAAAAATAAAATTTTTGAAGCATGAAAATTATACAAACTTCATAATGTTGCTCATTTATTTGGCTTTAGAAAACAGTTTGATTTATTTATTTGCCCTAGATATTAACGACGTAATGCATAAAAGTTTCTATAAAGTTACTATTCGTGATACAAACAATTGTAAAAAATCAAATTTTTGAAGCTTGAAAATTATACAAAATTCATAATGATGCTCATATATTTGGCTTTAGAAAACAGTTTGATTTATATATTTGCCTCAGTTATTGACGACGTAATGCATAAAAGTTTTAATGAAGTCACTATTCGCGATTTAAAAACTTGAAAAAATCAAATTTTTGATTCTTGAAAATTATACAAATTTCATCAGGTTTCCCATTTATTTAGCTTTAGAAAACAGCTTGATTTGTTTATTTGCCTCAGTTATTAACGACGTAATGCATAAAAGTTTTTATGAAGTCATTATTCGCGATATAAAAACTTGTAAAAAAACAAATTTTTGATTTTTGAAAATTATACAAACTTCATAATGATGCTCATTTATTTGGCTTTAGAAAACAGTTTGATTTGTTTATTTGTCTCAGTTATTAACGACGTAATGCATAAAAATTTCTATGAAGTCACTATTCGCGATTTAAAAAATTGTAAAAAATAAAATTTATGAATCTTGTAAATTATACAAATTTCATCATGTTGTCTATTTAATTACCTTCAGGAAACAGTTTGACTTATTTATTTGCCTCAGTTATTAACTACATAGTGCATACAAGTTTCTATAAAGTCACTATTCGTGATACAAACAATTGTAAAAAATCAAATTTTGAATCTTGAAAATTATACAACCTTCATAATGTTGCTCATATATTTGGATTCAGAAAACAGTTTGATTTATTTATTTGCCTCTGTTATTAACGACGTAATGCATAAAAGTTTCTATAAATTTACTATTCGTGATACAAACAATTGTAAAAAATCAAATTTTTGAAGCTTGAAAATTATACAAACTTCATAATGTTGCTCATTTATTTGGATTTAGAAAACAGTTTGATTTATTTATTTGCCTCAGTTATTAACCACGTAATGCATGAACGTTTCTATAAAGTTACTATTCGTGATACAAACAATTGTAAAAAATCAAATTTTTGAATCTTGAAAATTATACAAACTTCATAATGTTGCTCATTTATTTGGCTTTAGAAAACAGTTTGATTTATATATTTGCCTCAGTTATTGACGACGTAATCATAAAAGTTTTAATGAAGTCACTATTCGCGATATAAAAACTTGTAAAAAATCATTATTTAGCTTTAGAAAACAGTTTGATTTGTTTATTTGCCGCAGTTATTAACGAAGTAATGCATAAAAGTGTTTATGAAGTCATTATTCGGGATATAAAAACTTATAAAGTTACTATTCGTGATACAAACAATTGTAAAAATCAAATTTTTGAATCTTGAAAATTATACAAATTTCATAATGTTGCTCATTTATTTGGCTTTAGAAAACAGTTTGATTTGATTATTTGCCTCAGTTATTAACGACGTAATGCATAAAAGTTTTTATGAAGTCACTATTCGCGATATAAATACTTGTAAAAAATCAAATTTTTTATTCTTGAAAATTATACAAACTTCATAATGTTGCTCATTTATTTGGCTTTAGAAAACAGATTGATTTGTTTATTTTCCTCAGTTATTAACGACGTAATGCATACAAATTTCTATAAAGTCACTATTCGCGATTTAAAAAATTGTAAAAAATCAAATTTATGAATCTTGTAAATTATACAAATTTCATTATGTTGTCTATTTAATTACCTTCAGGAAATAGTTTGACTTATTTATTTGCCTCAGTTATTAACGACGTAGTGCATAAAAGTTTCTATAAAGTCACTATTCGTGATACAAACAATTGTAAAAAATAAAATTTTGAATCTTGAAAATTATACAACCTTCATAATGTTGCTCATTTATTTGGCTTTAGAAAACAGTTTGATTTATATATTTGCCTCAGTTATTGACGACGTAATGCATAAAAGTTTTAATGAAGTCACTATTCGCGATTTAAAAACTTGTAAAAAATCAAATTTTTGATTCTTGAAAATTATACAAATTTCATCAGGTTGCCCATTTATTTAGCTTTAGAAAACAGTTTGATTTGTTTATTTGCCTCAGTTATTAACGACGTAATGCATAAAAGTTTTTATGAAGTCATTATTCGCGATATAAAAACTTGTAAAAAAACAAATTTTTGATTTTTGAAAATTATACAAACTTCATAATGATGCTCATTTATTTGGCTTTAGAAAACAGTTTGATTTGTTTATTTGTCTCAGTTATTAACGATGTAATGCATAAAAATTTCTATGAAGTCACTATTCGCGATTTAAAAAATTGTAAAAAATAAAATTTATGAATCTTGTAAATTATACAAATTTCATCATGTTGTCTATTTAATTACCTTCAGGAAACAGTTTGACTTATTTATTTGCCTCAGTTATTAACGACATAGTGCATACAAGTTTCTATAAAGTCACTATTCGTGATACAAACAATTGTAAAAAATCAAATTTTGAATCTTGAAAATTATACGACCTTCATAATGTTGCTCATATATTTGGCTTCAGAAAACAGTTTGATTTATTTATTTGCCTCTGTTATTAACGACGTAATGCATAAAAGTTTCTATAAATTTACTATTCGTGATACAAACAATTGTAAAAAATCAAATTTTTGAAGCTTGAAAATTATACAAACTTCATAATGTTGCTCATTTATTTGGATTTAGAAAACAGTTTGATTTATATATTTGCCTCAGTTATTGACGACGTAATACATAAAAGTTTTAATGAAGTCACTATTCGCGATTTAAAAACTTGTAAAAAATCAAATTTTTGATTCTTGAAAATTATACAAATTTCATCAGGTTGCCCATTTATTTAGCCTTAGAAAACAGTTTGATTTGTTTATTTGCCTCAGTTATTAACGACGTAATGCATAAAAGTTTTTATGAAGTCATTATTCGCGATATAAAAACTTGTAAAAAAACAAATTTGTGATTCTTGAAAATTATACAAACTTCATAATGATGCTCATTTATTTGGCTTTAGAAAACAGTTTGATTTGTTTATTTGCCTCAGTTATTAACGACGTAATGCATAAAAATTTCTATGAAGTCACTATTCGCGATTTAAAAAATTGTAATAAATCAAACTTATGAATCTTGTGAATTATACAAATTTCATCAAGTTGTCTATTTAATTACCTTCAGGAAACAGTTTGACTTATTTATTTGCCTCAGTTATTAACGACATAGTGCATAAAAGTTTCTATAAAGTCACTATTCGTGATACAAACAATTGTAAAAAATCAAATTTTGAATCTTGAAAATTATACAACCTTCATAATGTTGCTCATATATTTGGCTTCAGAAAACAGTTTGATTTATTTATTTGCCTCTGTTATTAACGACGTAATGCATAAAAGTTTCTATAAATTTACTATTCGTGATACAAACAATTGTAAAAAATCAAATTTTTGAAGCTTGAAAATTATACAAACTTCATAATGTTGCTCATTTATTTGGATTTAGAAAACAGTTTGATTTATTTATTTGCCTCAGTTATTAACCACGTAATGCATGAACGTTTCTATAAAGTTACTATTCGTGATACAAACAATTGTAAAAAATCAAATTTTTGAATCTTGAAAATTATACAAACTTCATAATGTTGCTCATTTATTTGGCTTTAGAAAACAGTTTGATTTATATATTTGCCTCAGTTATTGACGACGTAATCATAAAAGTTTTAATGAAGTCACTATTCGCGATATAAAAACTTGTAAAAAATCATTATTTAGCTTTAGAAAACAGTTTGATTTGTTTATTTGCCGCAGTTATTAACGACGTAATGCATAAAAGTTTTTATGAAGTCATTATTCGGGATATAAAAACTTATAAAGTTACTATTCGTGATACAAACAATTGTAAAAATCAAATTTTTGAATCTTGAAAATTATACAAATTTCATAATGTTGCTCATTTATTTGGCTTTAGAAAACAGTTTGATTTATATATTTGCCTCAGTTATTGACGACGTAATGCATAAAAGTTTTAATGAAGTCACTATTCGCGATTTAAAAACTTGTAAAAAATCAAATTTTTGATTCTTGAAAATTATACAAATTTCATCAGGTTGCCCATTTATTTAGCTTTAGAAAACAGTTTGATTTGTTTATTTGCCTCAGTTATTAACGACGTAATGCATAAAAGTTTTTATGAAGTCATTATTCGCGATATAAAAACTTGTAAAAAAACAAATTTTTGATTTTTGAAAATTATACAAACTTCATAATGATGCTCATTTATTTGGCTTTAGAAAACAGTTTGATTTGTTTATTTGTCTCAGTTATTAACGACGTAATGCATAAAAATTTCTATGAACTCACTATTCGCGATTTAAAAAATTGTAAAAAATAAAATTTATGAATCTTGTAAATTATACAAATTTCATCATGTTGTCTATTTAATTACCTTCAGGAAACAGTTTGACTTATTTATTTGCCTCAGTTATTAACGACATAGTGCATGCAAGTTTCTATAAAGTCACTATTCGTGATACAAACAATTGTAAAAAATCAAATTTTGAATCTTGAAAATTATACGACCTTCATAATGTTGCTCATATATTTGGCTTCAGAAAACAGTTTGATTTATTTATTTGCCTCTGTTATTAACGACGTAATGCATAAAAGTTTCTATAAATTTACTATTCGTGATACAAACAATTGTAAAAAATCAAATTTTTGAAGCTTGAAAATTATACAAACTTCATAATGTTGCTCATTTATTTGGATTTAGAGAACAGTTTGATTTATATATTTGCCTCAGTTATTGACGACGTAATACATAAAAGTTTTAATGAAGTCACTATTCGCGATTTAAAAACTTGTAAAAAATCAAATTTTTGATTCTTGAAAATTATACAAATTTCATCAGGTTGTCCATTTATTTAGCTTTAGAAAACAGTTTGATTTGTTTATTTGCCTCAGTTATTAACGACGTAATGCATAAAAGTTTTTATGAAGTCATTATTCGCGATATAAAAACTTGTAAAAAAACAAATTTGTGATTCTTGAAAATTATACAAACTTCATAATGATGCTCATTTATTTGGCTTTAGAAAACAGTTTGATTTGTTTATTTGCCTCAGTTATTAACGACGTAATGCATAAACATTTCTATGAAGTCACTATTCGCGATTTAAAAAATTGTAATAAATCAAACTTATGAATCTTGTGAATTATACAAATTTCATCAAGTTGTCTATTTAATTACCTTCAGGAAACAGTTTGACTTATTTATTTGCCTCAGTTATTAACGACGTAGTGCATAAAAGTTTCTATAAAGTCACTATTCGTGATACAAACAATTGTAAAAAATCAAATTTTGAATCTTGAAAATTATACAACCTTCATAATGTTGATCATACATTTGGCTTCAGAAAACAGTTTGATTTATTTATTTGCCTGTGTTATTAACGACGTAATGCATAAAAATTTCTATAAATTTACTATTCGTGATACAAACAATTGTAAAAAATCAAATTTTTGAAGCTTGAAAATTATACAAACTTCATAATGTTGCTCATTTATTTGGATTTAGAAAACAGTTTGATTTATTTATTTGCCTCCGTTATTAACGACGTAATGCATAAACGTTTCTCTAAAGTTACTATTCGTGATACAAACAATTGTAAAACATCAAATATTTGAATCTTGAAAATTATACAACCTTCATAATGTTGCTCATATATTTGGCTTCAGAAAACAGTTTGATTTATTTATTTGCCTCTGTTATTAACGACGTAATGCATAAAAGTTTCTATAAATTTACTATTCGTGATACAAACAATTGTAAAAAATCAAATTTTTGAAGCTTGAAAATTATACAAACTTCATAATGTTGCTCCTTTATTTGGCTTTAGAAAACAGTTTGATTTATATATTTGCCTCAGTTATTGACGACGTAATCATAAAAGTTTTAATGAAGTCACTATTCGCGATATAAAAACTTGTAAAAAATCATTATTTAGCTTTAGAAAACAGTTTGATTTGTTTATTTGCCGCAGTTATTAACGACGTAATGCATAAAAGTTTTTATGAAGTCATTATTCGGGATATAAAAACTTATAAAGTTACTATTCGTGATACAAACAATTGTAAAAATCAAAGTTATGAAGCTTGAAAATTATACAAACTTCATAATGTTGCTCATTAATTTGGCTTTAGAAAACAGTTTGATTTATTTATTTGCCTCTGTTATTAACGACGTAATGCATAAAAGTTTCTATAAATTTACTATTCGTGATACAAACAATTGTAAAAAATCAAATTTTTGAAGCTTGAAAATTATACAAACTTCATAATGTTGCTCATTTATTTGGCTTTAGAAAACAGTTTGATTTGTTTATTTTCCTCAGTTATTAACGACGTAATGCATACAATTTTCTATAAAGTCACTATTCGCGATTTAAAAAATTGTAAAAAATCAAATTTATGAATCTTGTAAATTATACAAATTTCATTATGTTGTCTATTTAATTACCTTCAGGAAATAGTTTGACTTATTTATTTGCCTCAGTTATTAACGACGTAGTGCATAAAAGTTTCTATAAAGTCACTATTCGTGATACAAACAATTGTAAAAAATCAAATTTTTGAAGCATGAAAATTATACAAACTTCATAATGTTGCTCATTTATTTGGCTTTAGAAAACAGTTTGATTTATATATTTGCCTCAGTTATTGACGACGTAATGCATAAAAGTTTTAATGAAGTCACTATTCGCGATTTAAAAACTTGTAAAAAATCAAATTTTTGATTCTTGAAAATTATACAAATTTCATCAGGTTGCCCATTTATTTAGCTTTAGAAAACAGTTTGATTTGTTTATTTGCCTCAGTTATTAACGACGTAATGCATAAAAGTTTTTATGAAGTCATTATTCGCGATATAAAAACTTGTAAAAAAACAAATTTTTGATTTTTGAAAATTATACAAACTTCATAATGATGCTCATTTATTTGGCTTTAGAAAACAGTTTGATTTGTTTATTTGTCTCAGTTATTAACGACGTAATGCATAAAAATTTCTATGAAGTCACTATTCGCGATTTAAAAAATTGTAAAAAATAAAATTTATGAATCTTGTAAATTATACAAATTTCATCAAGTTGTCTATTTAATTACCTTCAGGAAACAGTTTGACTTATTTATTTGCCTCAGTTATTAACGACGTAGTGCATAAAAGTTTCTATAAAGTCACTATTCGTGATACAAACAATTGTAAAAAATCAAATTTTGAATCTTGAAAATTATACAACCTTCATAATGTTGATCATATATTTGGCTTCAGAAAACAGTTTGATTTATTTATTTGCCTCTGTTATTAACGACGTAATGGATAAAAATTTCTATAAATTTACTATTCGTGATACAAACAATTGTAAAAAATCAAATTGTTGAAGCTTGAAAATTATACAAACTTCATAATGTTGCTCATTTATTTGGCTTTAGAAAACAGTTTGATTTATATATTTGCCTCAGTTATTGACGACGTAATGCATAAAAGTTTTAATGAAGTCACTGTTCGCGATATAAAAACTTGTAAAAAATCAAATTTTTGATTCTTGAAAATTATAGAAACTTCATAATGTGGCTCATTTATTTGGCTTTAGAAAACAGTTTGATTTATTTATTTGCCTTAGATATTAACGACGTAATGCATAAAAGTTTCTATAAAGTTACTATTCGTGATACAAACAATTGTAAAAAATCAAATTTTGAATCTTGAAAATTATACAACCTTCATAATGTTGCTCATTTTTTGGCTTCAAAAAACAGTTTGATTTATTTATTTGCCTTAGATATTAACGACGTAATGCATAAACGTTTCTCTAAAGTTACTATTCGTGATACAAACAATTGTAAAAAATCAAATTTTTGAAGCTTGAAAATTATACAAATTTCATAATGATGCTCATTTATTTGGCTTTAGAAAACAGTTTGATTTGTTTATTTGCCTCAGTTATTAACGACGTAATGCATAAAAATTTCTATGAAGTCACTATTCGCGATTTAAAAAATTGTAAAAAATAAAATTTATGAATCTTGTAAATTATACAAATTTCATCATGTTGTCTATTTAATTACCTTCAGGAAACAGTTTGACTTATTTATTTGCCTCAGTTATTAACGACATAGTGCATAAAAGTTTCTATAAATTCACTATTCGTGATACAAACAATTGTAAAAAATCAAATTTTGAATCTTGAAAATTATACAACCTTCATAATGTTGCTCATATATTTGGCTTCATAAAACAGTTTGATTTATTTATTTGCCTCTGTTATTAAGGACGTAATGCATAAAAGTTTCTATAAATTTACTATTCGTGATACAAACAATTGTAAAAAATCAAATTTTTGAAGCTTGAAAATTATACAAACTTCATAATGTTGCTCATTTATTTGGATTTAGAAAACAGTTTGATTTATATATTTGCCTCAGTTATTGACGACGTAATCATAAAAGTTTTAATGAAGTCACTATTCGCGATATAAAAACTTGTAAAAAATCATTATTTAGCTTTAGAAAACAGTTTGATTTGTTTATTTGCCGCAGTTATTAACGACGTAATGCATAAAAGTTTTTATGAAGTCATTATTCGGGATATAAAAACTTATAAAGTTACTATTCGTGATACAAACAATTGTAAAAATCAAAGTTTTGAAGCTTGAAAATTATACAAACTTCATAATGTTGCTCATTTATTTGGCTTTAGAAAACAGTTTGATTTATATATTTGCCTCAGTTATTGACGACGTAATGCATAAAAGTTTTAATGAAGTCACTGTTCGCGATATAAAAACTTGTAAAAAATCAAATTTTTGATTCTTGAAAATTATAGAAACTTCATAATGTTGCTCATTTATTTGGCTTTAGAAAACAGTTTGATTTATTTATTTGCCTTAGATATTAACGACGTAATGCATAAAAGTTTCTATAAAGTTACTATTCGTGATACAAACAATTGTAAAAAATCAAATTTTGAATCTTGAAAATTATACAACCTTCATAATGTTGCTCATTTTTTGGCTTCAAAAAACAGTTTGATTTATTTATTTGCCTTAGATATTAACGACGTAATGCATAAACGTTTCTCTAAAGTTACTATTCGTGATACAAACAATTGTAAAAAATCAAATTTTTGAAGCTTGAAAATTATACAAATTTCATAATGATGCTCATTTATTTGGCTTTAGAAAACAGTTTGATTTGTTTATTTGCCTCAGTTATTAACGACGTAATGCATAAAAATTTCTATGAAGTCACTATTCGCGATTTAAAAAATTGTAAAAAATAAAATTTATGAATCTTGTAAATTATACAAATTTCATCATGTTGTCTATTTAATTACCTTCAGGAAACAGTTTGACTTATTTATTTGCCTCAGTTATTAACGACATAGTGCATAAAAGTTTCTATAAAGTCACTATTCGTGATACAAACAATTGTAAAAAATCAAATTTTGAATCTTGAAAATTATACAACCTTCATAATGTTGCTCATATATTTGGCTTCATAAAACAGTTTGATTTATTTATTTGCCTCTGTTATTAAGGACGTAATGCATAAAAGTTTCTATAAATTTACTATTCGTGATACAAACAATTGTAAAAAATCAAATTTTTGAAGCTTGAAAATTATACAAACTTCATAATGTTGCTCATTTATTTGGATTTAGAAAACAGTTTGATTTATATATTTGCCTCAGTTATTGACGACGTAATCATAAAAGTTTTAATGAAGTCACTATTCGCGATATAAAAACTTGTAAAAAATCATTATTTAGCTTTAGAAAACAGTTTGATTTGTTTATTTGCCGCAGTTATTAACGACGTAATGCATAAAAGTTTTTATGAAGTCATTATTCGGGATATAAAAACTTATAAAGTTACTATTCGTGATACAAACAATTGTAAAAATCAAAGTTTTGAAGCTTGAAAATTATACAAACTTCATAATGTTGCTCATTTATTTGGCTTTAGAAAACAGTTTGATTTATATATTTGCCTCAGTTATTGACGACGTAATGCATAAAAGTTTTAATGAAGTCACTGTTCGCGATATAAAAACTTGTAAAAAATCAAATTTTTGATTCTTGAAAATTATAGAAACTTCATAATGTTGCTCATTTATTTGGCTTTAGAAAACAGTTTGATTTATTTATTTGCCTTAGATATTAACGACGTAATGCATAAAAGTTTCTATAAAGTTACTATTCGTGATACAAACAATTGTAAAAAATCAAATTTTGAATCTTGAAAATTATACAACCTTCATAATGTTGCTCATTTTTTGGCTTCAAAAAACAGTTTGATTTATTTATTTGCCTTAGATATTAACGACGTAATGCATAAACGTTTCTCTAAAGTTACTATTCGTGATACAAACAATTGCAAAAAATCAAATTTTTGAAGCTTGAAAATTATACAAATTTCATAATGATGCTCATTTATTTGGCTTTAGAAAACAGTTTGATTTGTTTATTTGCCTCAGTTATTAACGACGTAATGCATAAAAATTTCTATGAAGTCACTATTCGCGATTTAAAAAATTGTAAAAAATAAAATTTATGAATCTTGTAAATTATACAAATTTCATCATGTTGTCTATTTAATTACCTTCAGGAAACAGTTTGACTTATTTATTTGCCTCAGTTATTAACGACGTAATGCATAAAAGTTTCTATAAAGTCACTATTCGTGATACAAACAATTGTAAAAAATCAAATTTTTGATTCTTGAAAATTATACAAATTTCATCAGGTTGCCCATTTATTTAGCTTTAGAAAACAGTTTGATTGGTTTATTTGCCTCAGTTATTAACGACGTAATGCATAAAAGTTTTTATGAAGTCACTATTCGCGATATAAAAACTTGTAAAAAATCAAATTTTTTATTCTTGAAAATTATACAAACTTCATAATGTTGCTCATTTATTTGGCTTTAGAAAACAGTTTGATTTGTTTATTTTCCTCAGTTATTAACGACGTAATGCATACAAATTTCTATAAAGTCACTATTCGCGATTTAAAAAATTGTAAAAAATCAAATTTATGAATCTTGTAAATTATACAAATTTCATTATGTTGTCTATTTAATTACCTTCAGGAAATAGTTTGACTTAATTATTTGCCTCAGTTATTAACGACGTAGTGCATAAAAGTTTCTATAAAGTCACTATTCGTGATACAAACAATTGTAAAAAATAAAATTTTGAATCTTGAAAATTATACAACCTTCATAATGTTGCTCATTTTTTGGCTTCAAAAAACAGTTTGATTTATTTATTTGCCTTAGATATTAACGACGTAATGCATAAAAGTTTCTATAAAGTTACTATTCGTGATACAAACAATTGTAAAAAATCAAATTTTTGAAGC